>OY856412.1:859020039-860240039 GCA_963693085.1 Alisma plantago-aquatica
TATTCAGATGGGATACGAACTTGAATGCAAGCCTATAATAGAGTGAAGAATTTTGTATCTTCATATTCAAGGGTGACTGGTTCCTTAGATCTATAATATTTCTCAGGAGGAGGATAGTTGGCATTCTAATATCTATTATTCAAGAGAGTCGTGTCTTTTTGGAATTCAGAGTAATCATATCACTAGTGGTTCTTGGTTGATAGGGTAGAACTCCTATGCTAACAACTTCCTTCCAGATCTCAGAGTCTAACAAACATTGAAAGGATAGATATTAAATGAATTCATTGTTAGCCCTACAGAGAAAGTAGTAAAAGGTGATCATCATGCCCCTTTTACAAAGGTACTTTGATGTAGTAAGGCATTCAGTACAGATTGGTCTAAGCAATAATTCTAAATCTCTTAGGCATTTGACAAGTCCAAAGCCACCAACCTCACTTGATTTCTTAGTTCATTACTCTAATAAGGTTCTTAGCATAGTTCAAGACTTCAAGTTAATGAATTCATCCCCATCCAAAGTAATAGCATAATCTTCTATAGAAGAGTTGCCAACATAATTTAAGAAAATAGACAGGTTTCATTCTCCTTGTATCATTAATATTCCACTTACCTTTGAGAATAACAAAGCTATGAGTAGTCAACCCGCTTTAGTGGGTCTGCTTAAGCACCCCCCTTTGTCCATTTTGAAATAGAGTATTTTTATTGCTACCAAAATACATATAAAGAGTTATTGCATATACAAATACTTATCAAGACATCCTACATCATAGTTGTTACTTACATTATGGTGGAATCCTTGAACCACCTCCCAGAACCACTTGATAAAAGGTGATGCATTGTTGTAGCCAGAGTATTATGTATTTGCACTCAAATCTTCCACTACAACAAACCATAAGACAATTAGAAGTTAAATAACCACACAACTGCAAAGTGTCGATATCAAACAACATATACTTACAATCAATATCTGGAAGTCCACTAATAAGAAACTCCAAGTCTGAACCAACAAAGATCCACCCAAAGAATCATCCAAGTGCAATATAACTATATATTTAAGTGTGCATGTGTATGCACACATATCCTTGTGCATGAAAACCTGTCAAAAGATATAAGTTTTGTGTTATTGAAGATGTAAACTACAAGAATGCATCGAACATAGATAGGAGTGTTTCCTTGTACTTTAGATAGGATGCCTACATGGATAATGGATAACTTGTAGTCAGTTACTTTATATCTGGTGGCAGTTGTCCTGTGTTTCTTGCTACTGCTACTATATTTTGTATGGCATATTCAATACATGATGGGTCATTACCAACCATCCTCATGGTAATAATTAGAGCATTGTTCCTTACCAATAGAACCTTCATCATTTGAGTAGTTGTCCTCCTTTTTTGTTCTATCCCATACCAGACGGCATGGTAATATAGATCCCAAAACATATAATCTTTAGGGTAGGTATAGAAACACCAAAGATAAGTGAAGTCATGATTGAAAGAGATGCCATGAAAGATGTATTAAATAGTGCATGAAGAAGATCCAGTTTACTGTAATGATAAATGGCTCACTGAAATTGAAACGGTTGCAGACCAACAGATTAGAAACTCTTACACACCAGCATAATTGAGCAATTGTGTAAATCTTGTGGTATATCATGTTGCAAGCCAACAGATTAAAGACTCTTTCTCAAAGAAATCCTTCTTCTTTAGATTCCCTACAAAATAACAACAAAATTTCCCATCAAAATTAGAGCACCATAGGTTATTGCACATCTGAAACGGAAATTGCATCACATTAACCATAAACAAACCATCAACATAAGCCCTATTGATTCTACTGCCTTTAAGGCAACCATTAAAAATGATATACGACAGATGGATTGAATGAGTCCACTGCTCTGTTTTCAGTCGCTACTCAGCTGGGATACTCACCAAGGCAGACCAAAACTTGCTAACCACCTTTGATGCAAATTGCTTCGCAGCTTGGATATGCAGGAATTCACAAGAGTTCCAAACAATGACTTACGATCATTCCTGCATGAGCACACATATAGAAATCAAAATTATTCAGGTGGAAGATATTTCTATCGATAATCGTACCTACAATGATAATACAAAGAACAGGAGTATCAGGGATAGTATATATTATAAAGAACATGATTATCAAGTCATTGCAGATAGTAGAGAGATCATGATCATGTGATCATGGTCTTACCTCGATAATTTGATCAAGCTCTTCGTTTAGCACCTGGATAAATTGAGACTCACTTACTCCATCCCTAAAATGGAAAAAAACTGAGGTAAAGAAAATTACAATAGCTTAACAAAGAAAAACACATAATCATGACATGGAATCACAAAAAGAGAGCATTTAATAAATATACGCCCATTGAAGAAAATCCATTTAACCAAATAGAATGAGTATGACGTCATATTGAACTAGGTTGGATTAATTTCCTGTGTTTCCAACATTTGAATATATGTGTAAGCATACTTCCAGTAGAAAGTTATACATATTCAATTTATGCTTTAACAAAACACGAAAGTATAGAGTAATCAAACTCTGATAAACTATTCATTCTACTAAAGCCCTTATAGCTACAACTAGACATCAGAACACAAACAATCAGAGCAGATTGCATTCAAGTACAATGAAAAGTACAGAGGTCTAGATTATACCTAAATAGTATAATCTGTTCAGGCTTTCTACACTTGGTACTTTGGTAGAAATCCACCAAGACCTCCCTACAGACATACAGATAGCCAATATACCATAATAGATAAGATAAAATGACCCCGTATAAAGATAGCCAATATGCCAATGCAAAGTATAGATGATAAAAAGGTAGAGACAAGAAGGAAAAAGAGGCAAAAAACCTTATAAGACCCTCATCCCCATTATTATCGGTGGGTTTAAATAGAGAGTCTATCATTTCTACCTCGGGTGACTGAGTCCTAATAGCAGCTCTATACTTGGAGATTAAAGGCCAGTCTTGAGAGATGACAACCTAAGACACATGCAGAGCAACATAGAACACCCCAGATAAGAAAAATGAACACAACAACATATAGATTTGATCCAACAAAAATAATGGGACGAAAAACCCATGTATATGCTAAGGAGTCAAAATTCAAAACTTACAGTAGCTATTGATGGCATGTCTGACTGCCCAGGTCTCCCATGGGACACATCCATTCCTACTATAATAGTTGGCACTTGGGAGATCTTTGGCATGGATGGAGGATGCTCAGCTGTGGTGAACTTCTCTATGCATTGTGACACCCCCAGGCTTATTCAGGATCTCATTCACTGTAGAAACATGAAGGGTGTTGTAAGTAAAATCTTTTTATGTATTTTGTTTAACTAATTTTTGTTAAACAAAAACATAAAAATATTTTACTTACATAAAAATATTTTACTTACAACGCCCTTCATGTTTCCACAGTGAATGAGATCATGAATAAGCATGCGAGTGTCACAGTACGTAGAGAAGTTCACCATAGTTGAGCATCCTCCATCCATGCCAAAGATCTCCCAAGTGCCAACTTTTATACTAGGAATGGATGTGTCCCATGGGAGCCCTGAGCCGTCAGACAAGCCATTAATAGCTGCTGTAAGTTTTGAATTTTGACTCCTTAGCATATATATGGGTTTTTTCGTCCCATTATTTTTGTTGGGCTCAAATCTATATGTCGTTGTGTTCATTTTTCTTATATGGGGTGTTCTATGTTTCTCTGCTTGTGTCTTAGGTTGTCAGCTCTCGAAAATGGCCTTTAATCTCCAAGTACATAGCTTTTGTTAGGTGTCAGTCACCCAAGGTAGAAATGATAGACTCTCTGGGTGGAGCTCTTCTCATGGAAGAACTTTCTTTGAATTCATCAAATGGATGCTCTATATTCTGTAAGGACAACCAATGAGAAGTGAAAACCATTAGTTAGTTCAACAAAAAGGGAAGGACCAGACACACACAAATTAGTTAAACAAAATACATAAAAAGCTTTTACTTACAACACCCTTCATGTTTCCACAACGAATGAGATCCTGAATAAGCCTGCGGGTGTCACATCACATAGAGAAGTTCACCACAGCCCACTTAACAACTACTTTGCAATAGTCGAGTTTCTGCAAAAGAGTGGGTGGCAGGGTTAAAAATAGAAGCTTATTAAAAAAGGAACAAAAAACTATAGATGTTAAAACTGGATAGGGCATCACCTTGTTGTTAAAATTCCACCTCCAATTACGTGGGAAAAAATCTTCAACATTTCCAACTTTTAGCTGGGGGATACAAAAGATAGAACACATATGAATTACAGATACTCAATGTCCTTTAGGTGAAGCAAGAAGGAAAAAAAGAACATAGCATACCTTTGTAGCAGTAACACACCTCAATATGAAGCACCCACAATATGCATTCCTGCTTATATAAGCAATTGCATTCCAAGATATTATCAAACAGAATCAAACCAGCATAGGTTGGGAAACAAAAAATCATGGTATACGATGTGTAGTTGTCATACAAAAGGGACAATTACCCTTTTACTGCAGTAGTTTTTACATTCAAAAAGAATTATTCAGTCCACATCACACATCCACATTAGTTGTAAATTTTGAATATCCAAACCATAATAATCCATTTACTAGTTGTGTAATTACAAAATGGAAAGAAATGGATCAAATAATCGTAACTCATTTGGAACTAAATTTTTCATCTGTACCCACAAACAAGAAGCTAAAACACTGCTCATAGCTAAAAACCACAAACCAATCGTAGTGCGTGTATTGTCCATAATACCAATCTTCTCCATAACAAAAGTAAAAGTAGGTCAAAACAAAATAGGATTGTTATTTGGCAACATTGTCTATGACAATGGACATGAAACACCATTATTTGGATTGTCATGTACAAATAAAAAAATTGGATTAAATAAAAACAACTATAGCTCTCCTCTCTTTTGATAGTATCCAAGAATTCAATTAACTTTAAACGTCATGTCCTGCAACAAATGGAAACGACTTTAGATACTACTTTTGATTTCAATTATGTAACAGTATAATCAATACTTTATGCTCACCTTGGCAACATATGTGTTTTTGGCCATGCTATGACATTGCCAACAACATCATCAATAGATTGATATTGATCATAAGGTCTCACTAGAGGATCGTTGCCCAACAAAGCAACCTATAAAAAATAGCAACAAATGATGAGCCTAAAATTGCACCTCCCACCCTTTTCATGGGGTCAACCTCAGAGACTCGACCTAATGCAATTCTAGCATCTGGATCTACAAAACTCAGCAGATACACATCCTAGAAACAAAATACAGTTTACATAACAAATTTATATAAATGTAAAATGAAGTGCAATTTACACAAATACAAACATACTTGTCCCTTCTTAAATGATGAATGTCTTATATGGAGTGGAGTTTGCATTAATAAGTTAGTCTACACAATTATTTTATTTTTGTCATAAGTCCATAAAAGTCAACATGAAAATAATTGATACCACACATCTTGTATAAAATTTATTCATACTTGGCCAGTGCCAACATGGTGTGATTGACTGTTTCCTACTCTAGTTAAGGCAAGTAACTCCTCTAATTTTTGGTTGAATTCATCCTTTTGTTCTTAAAGTTTTGCATCAAATTCCAACCGTTGTTCTTCAAGCTTATCCTGGAAATGCTTCCTTTGCACTTCTTCAGCTTCTCGAGATTTATGATTCTTTCCCCAGATATCAGAAGGTGATGGTCCAAGTCCATAACCACGAACATATCCCGATCTCTCTTCTCCCATAACATGCCTATAAATTTCATCTGAAGTAACATCAAGTTGTTTTCTTCGTAGCTCTTCTCCTACCTCAGAAAATTTTTCCTACATACAACAAATCATAGGAGATGCATTTTATACCAAATATATACCTCTTTGAAATTAGTATATGTAACATAATACTATAGGATATTATGTGTTGTACCAAAATTTTGGCGGACTCAACATCAACTATGATCCCATCTTTTTGACGATGAGTTTTCTCAAAAAGCATTATGGGATCCACTTCTCTGCCTATTTCCTTCTCCATCTTTATCATTCAAACAAGGTTATTGTAAACATCAAATAAATGGATGCCATAAAATTGTCTAAATGGATCACAAAAATTACTAACTTACATCATATTTCAGACATGCAAATGACTTGGTTCCTGTTGTGTGGCTAACCTTTTGAAATTTTCTGCTTGTCTTGTTAGTTATAGACTTCCTCTGTGGAAAACATTGCAGTATTGTGCATAGTATTTATCTCTGTGGTACTTTAAGTATCAACAAATAGAAAAAAAATATTACCTTTCCTTTATTACTCCTCTAATAATCGACAAGAAATTTCCAATGCAACTTGTCCACGCGGGGAACAACTTGTTCAAGCTGTTGTTCGTATGGACTATCTTCTAGGAAGTATAGTCTCCTTAACTCCCACTTGTGATCCTTCCATTTCTTTCCTAGTCTCTTCATTGTCCACTCCTTCATATCTGAATCCATTGTGAATTTACTCTACCGACATAAAGGATATCAATTAGAAGCTTCATTTAACCATTTAAAATAAAATTTAATAATATACCTTCACAAAATTCCATATAGAATCTTTTTATTTGCTGGAAATTATCTCCAGTCCTCGTAGTTTAGTGGATAAAGATTGGGATCTCTTGTAATGGTTGTCATAAAACTTGATAAGTGACATTGGTTTTCACCTACTGGTTGTCCAAATTGATTTTTCTCAATGGGAATTGGATCATCAGGCTTTCTTTTCCAGACTTTCAAACATTGTGTTTGGCCACATGCTTGATGTTTTTGACCTAAGAATTCATTCATAAAGGATAAAATATATATGCAAAATTATATATCATTAAATGCAGCACTATAAATGCAATGATATGAATGAAATGATTACCTAGCCCATCAGAAGTTGTTGTTGTAACATTCAATGACTCAACATGGTGATTAGAGATGTCATTTTGGTCCATGTTATCAGGAAATACATTGCTATTTTGATTACTGGCAACTTTATTCTCTACAATTCTTGAATGAATAGACACGAAAGCATTGATATTAGGCACACGTGATAGCTGTGAATTTCTTAACCTTGTAACTTTATCACCACTTTCTTTTGTTGTGCTGATTTTGGAACCTTGTTCCCATCTCCTTTTCAGTTGTGCATGTATGAGAGGATTTCAAACTAGAAACCATATTAGAGTCTTAGAGAGACGTGGCTGATTGGGTATTTTTTGCAGAGCTATCAATAGTTTTATTGAATTTGTTTTCTCTATCATTACAAATTTTAGCTGGAAGGGAAGCTAATTTTTTTTTGGAGTGATTTGACGATGATAGGCAAAGATTGCCAACAACCATGTCGAGTAATGCTAGGTAAATGAGTCACCATACAAGAGTCATTGTTGTTGTTTTTATCATTCCTTGTGGCTATCTTGTTATGGCAGTTGTCACTGTACTGTTCTCTCATCATGAGTATATCAAGTCACATAAAAATGAAGACATTTAAAAAAATATTGAACAACATAATAACAATTTTATAATTAATATTTAAAAATGAAACACATATATTTAATCAAATATAATTATAAACAATAGCAGAGACAAGGATAAGTTTGATTAAGAAGAATGTCAGACATGCAAAATGCATACACCTAGCTAGAGCACGATGTGAGATAGAAAATTAAAGAGATACATTGAGCCAAAAAAGGCTTATTTAAGTCAAATATGAATGACAAACTAAAAGAAACATTGGCTGCTATTTTGTAATCTTCTGATTCAAAATTGTCATCATCATCACTTTGAGATACACTTTCATCATCCTGCTAAATTTGGGATTGGTCTTTTTCAATTGTTGAACTATCAACAGTAATTCCTTCCATATCCAATCTAACTATGTCACAATCAGTATCTTCATCCTCTGATGTCATTGATGGCCCATCTCTAGTTTCACCTTGCACATAAGCTTCAACATTCTCAATATAAGATTGTTCTTCCATGTTGAACATATCCTGTGGGGCAATCATTATAGAAAAATGCCACCCTTTTACCGTGACGTCTTCTACATAAAATACTTGTCCAACTTGAGATGCCACTACAAATGGTTCTCCTGTAGTTTGAAGTCGTCTCAAATTAACAAGAGTCAACCCATGTTCATCATGCTTGATTCCCCTCTTTGAGTAGATGTCCACCCAATCACACTTAAATAATGTCACCTTAAAGAGTTCATAATAATTGAGAACAATAACATCCTTCAAAACACCATAGTAGGTAACATCTCTAGTAATTGGATTGTGGTCAGTGGTTTTAGAATAACAATCAGTCTTAAGACTCCACTATTTTATGTTGTTCGATTTGCATCTTTTGCCTTGGTATTAAATATGTGATCATTGACAACATAGCCCTTGTACTTAATGGCCAGTTGATGTGGACCTTAAGAAAGAAACTTGATTTTATCATCCACCATCTCTACTCTTAGGAGTGTCTCAATCTAATAAAAGAAAAGTTTGTTAGACTTTATTCATGAAGCATAACAAATTTAATTAGCACAACTAAACTTACATGTTCCTTAAACCATCCATCAAATGAGCTACTATGTATTCTCGAACCTCCTTTAAGGACTTTTGAGGATGTTTTTGCCTAATGATATCATAGTGCTTCCTGAATACAAAATATGTGTAATATGTCATTGGAATATGTTATAGCATTTTATTAATAGAAGATAGTTGGCACTAACTTACTTAATGTAGGGTTCAATTGCTTCACAATTGAATAGTACATGCATATGGGCTTGTTTCAATGTATGTTCGTCCAAGACACATGTTACCATTTTACCAATACCATGACCTACTGTCGAGAAAATAGACCAATCATCATTGTCAAGTATTGGCTCGTTTTCCAAATTTGCTTCATCAGTATCGCTTCTATTTGTCTGATTTAATTTTGTTTCAACTCCATCCAAGTATCTTAAACAAAAAGTTAGACACTCTTCGGCTATATAACCTTCTACTATTGATCCTTTTGAATATCTTTTATTACAAACATATCCTTTTAGGGTCATCAGATACCTGATAATAAAGTTGAGGAAAATATAATGACAAATTACATTCCAATAGGTAAAGTCATCACGACGTATGAAAACTTACCTTTCAATTGGATACATCCAACGATACTAAAAAGGGTCGGCTATCTTAGCTTCATAAGCGAGATGGACTGATAGATGCACCATTATGTCAAAAAAACATGGAGGGAATATCTCCATCTCACAAAGTTTCATAGATATTGCATTTTCGAATGCAGAAAAATCATTTGGATCTATAAATTTAGTGCACAACCTTTGAAAATAGCGACAAAGATTAATAATACATGACTTAGCATTCTTACTGGGCAAGGACATAGTGACAGCTAATGGAAGAAGTTGTTGCATCAGCATGTGATAATCGTGACTTTTCATTGTTAGCATCTTCTGATCCTTCGGTCGTGCACATCTAGATATATTAGATGCATACCCTTCTGGAACTTTGACAGATTTTAGGAGGTTGCAAAATAATATTTTTTCATGTTTTCTCATTGTATAGCAAGATGGAGGTAGGATGGTATATTTACCAATAGTTTTTAGATGAAGCGGAAATCTGATTCCCATATCGTCCAAATCCTTCCTTGCATTCAAGTTGTCCTTACTTTTATCCTTCAAACCTAGCAATGTTCCAACAATACTCTCACATATATTAGTCTCAATGTGCATGACATCGAGATTGTGCCTTACAATGTTAGTTTTCCAATATGGTAGCTCAACAAATATGCTTTTCCTTTCCCATTTGTGTGTTGAATCCTTACCTCTTGGCCTTTTCTTACCAATTATAGTTCTTCTGTCCTCCAATTGTGACAAGATTTGAGCTCCAGAAGGAAGTTTAGGTGGACACCTAAATTATTACTCATCGTAAAATGTCTTTGCTTCTTTTCAGAATCTATGGCTAGTTGGCAAAAACCTATAGTGTCCTCTATAGCAAACTTTATGGCTATGTGGCAACCAATGTGAGATAGTATCTTTATTACAATAAGGACATGCTTTGTAGCCTTTAGTACTCCAACCAGATAGATGTGCATATCCTGGAAAATCACTAATAGCCCATAATAAAGAAGCACACATCAGAAAGAATTCCTTGGTTCCAGCGTCATATGTATGTACACCAGTATCCCATAGCTCTTTCAACTCATCAATGAATGGACGCAAGTACACATCTATATTTTTGGGTGAAGCTGGTCCAGGAATGAGTAGCGAGAACATAAAATATGGTTTCTTAATGCACAACCAAGGAGGTAAATTATATGGAATAATCACAATAGGCCATGTACTGTAAGAAGTACTCATTGTCCCAAAAGGATTAAATCCATCAGTTGCAAGTCCCAATCGAATGTTTCTAACGTCTACAGCAAATTCTGGATGCGTCACATAAAATATTTTCCATGTAGGTGAATCTATCAGGTGTCTTAACTTGTCATCTTTTTCATATTCTTCTGCATGCCACCTCATTAAGGAAGAGGTTTTTTATGAAATGAACAACCGCATTAGGCGTGGTATAAGTGGAAAGTGTCTGAGCACTTTGACATGTATTCTCTTGGGTTTTTTTGCAAGCTCATCATCATCATCTGGGATTGTAATCATTTTCCATCTTGATGCTCCACATGTATCATAGATGTCTTTATCAGCACAATCCTTCCAAAACAACATGCAACCATTTAGAAAAACATGAATCTTCACATAATCTAAGCCCAACCCCGTAATCGTCTTTTTTAGCTCATAAAATGAATTAGGTAATTGTTCTCCTTCTGGTAGCATCTTCTTAAAGAACGTAAGAAACATATATGATGCTTTCTTACTCAAGCCATTAATACAAACCAGGTGATAGAATTCTAGGATGCAAGCAAGTTTGCTATATTTCTTACACCCTAGATATAATTATGTCTCAAAATCCTTTAACAAGATATAAAATTTGTCGGTATTGAAATGTTGAGCACTAGATGGTTCCACTCCTTCTGTATTTCCGTCTTCACTGAAACTCAGAAAAGTATCATGCAACATATCATGTAAATTTTCAGCATTAAAGGAAATCTCCCTAATCAGTAGGAGAATCCATTTGAACATCGGCATCTTCACCATCAAAATCCCAAGAAATCTAGCTTGGTAATAAGCCATGCCACAATAGAAGGTTCAATGCAGTCTTTCTGGTGACCTAGTATACATTAGCACACTTTCTACACAGGCATACAATCTTGTCTCGAATTGATGAATGTTCAAAAGTGAAACCCAAAAATTTGGATACTCCACATAAGTATTTACTACTCGTTCGGTCATCCTCTACTATCCAAGACTTATCCATTCTATAAAAATAGTAAAACATATAACACATGAGTAAGTATGTCATACTAAAAAAGAATATACAATATGAGAAAATACTAGTGTAATCATGCAAATGAAGTTCACGTGAGCCTATCCGACTAGGCAGGCACCCAAGCATTTTTTGAAATACTTATAATAAGGATAAAAGAACATAGTTATAATAAGGATAAAATAACATTTATAATGAAATTTATCAGTAATTTGTAGCATAATAGAATATGCATATTTCTTTTTGTTTTTGGGTTTCGAATGTGTCATTAGATAGGATGGATTTGCAAATTTTGAACATTCATGGGAACACACACTTCAGTTATAAGCATTCATGTGGAAACTTTAAGTTCCATTCATTAATCTCTTTTTACATCCACACACAAGGGTGTACCCCTAAACAGTAACTAAACAAAGGGGTTGGTGTACCCCTATACATGAACATAATTAAAATAACTATTAATACAGACAAGTCTAGATAGATAGACAACTAAATACTACACCAATATGGTCCCACATCAGTAACTTCAAGGCCTTTTCATTGTGGAAATATTCTCCTGAAGTTCAGAAAAGAAAGTAGCTATGAGGATTGATTGCTTTAAGACAAAAAGTGTAAACACAATTTTTTTGTCAGGACAATTATATTTGTTAATTGGACCTACCGTGGTCTTTTTGATGATTGTGTTATCTTGTGGAGGTCCTCACTATATTTAGATGAATCTGAACTGACAAGTGCCTAATCATCAGATTCGTCTGAGCTGGTTTCCTCCATCGTGTGCTCATACCGCCGTAGATGATCGGAGGTCTCGTTGTTTATTATGGTTATCCAAACTTTGATGGTATTATGACAAATTGGACAGAGAAAAAGCTTATCTCTATGGCCCACTGACATATTTCTAATCCAATAACGCCAACCGAATTTCGATATAAGATACTCAACCTCGATAACATGTGATGAATTGTCAAAATTTAGGGTCACTTCTCCAGGCTTGCAGTGTCTTCCGTTTAGAAAACACCAATGTTTGGGTATGGTTAGTTGGTTTAAGGAACGATCATCTAGGATGATGTCCAATTGTTCTTCTTCAGGGAACAATAACGTTGGCATAGAGGCCCAGTTCATAGTGACTGTTGTGGGTGGGCAAAGACTGCAAAATATTAGTACTAACAATTGTAAGTACATATAATGATGTTATATATTTTAAGAAAAAGTAGTATAACATCAGTTAACCTTTTATTGCTTGTCATAACCAACTTTATTTTAGTGGACATGATAGCTTGAAAAGAAATCTAAGAGAGGCGATCATGTCCTATATCTTTGCAATTGGTCCAATGTTCACTAATCCTTCTTTGAGAATTTCAAGGAAGTAACTAGTATTTTCTATAATTTGATGTATCTTGGTATTTCATACAATGAGGTGACACTTATTAACTATTTGTTGAATCAACACTCATATTTTAGATTATCAAAGATGTTACTGGTGTTTGGCTTATTTTATACGTGTGTAAGTCCTATTTAATTTGGAGTATCCATGCACTACTATAGAAGGTGTGAGACCTATTTAAAGAGGTTGCTGGTGTCTTTCCAAATTTTTACTATAGTCTTGTACTTATGTGTTTATCAAAACACTACTACAAGATATCTTATCGTCTTATTATTTTGATAGTACCACAAATTTTATGACAAGAAGGATTCATCTAAAAATTGTAAATTTTCTAAATGAGTTAAGCGAGGTTATTATTCTCTGACCTATATGTAAATAGGATAGATTCCTGCCTCTTTAGTTTTATTAGTACATGACACTATGTTTGAAATACTTTTATAAGGATAAAAGAACATAATTATAATAAGGACCCATGCACATTCTAATCATTTTGAACTGAATCAAAAAATGAACAGGAGCCTGGGTCCTATCCGCTAGTATCAAAGGAGAATTTGTAAACCTCAAAACCACCAACATGGTTTCCAAACCTACAACCTCAGCTTCTACAAGATCACCTTCTACAAACCTTTAGAACATATACAGCCAGAAAGTATCAATGGTTGCATGTATCAATGACTACAAAGTCTATCATGCAGCTTGCTTGGCACATGAAAGAGAGACATGTTCGGTTGTATTGGCCCAAGTGGAAAGAAAACCCTATTAGGGATAGGTCTAAATCTGACTCACAAGCACTATTTGGCAAAGGAGAGAAGCCCATCAACGCCTAATACGACTCTGTGTCCTACAACTTTTTGCATAGATAAATTGGTTGTACACTACAACTTTGTGCACAGCTTAGACCAAATAGCTACCAAACTACATCTAATAGTATAAAAGATCATCTTTTAAAGTTATTTAATCTTCTATATAGGTTACAAGTGTTATTACCCTAAAATAAATATATTTATGCTTTGGCTAATGTTACACTCCATTAGTTTGAAATTTACTTCTCTCAACTTGATCCATCAAATCTAGAATATATTGGTGTACAAAGATATTTCCATGAACCCACAAAGTTCACTTTTCCTACTTCATCTACACAATGAGCCAAAGTATCCCACCAGATATCATAGTGTCTCCTCCTCACAATGAAAAGTCTGGCTGAACTTATAACATATATGGTATATATTTGTTTCATTAAATATCATAATCTTGAATATTTGTCTTACTTATCAATAAATAATGCATTATCAAATGTGTTCCTTATATATGTTTCACAACTAAAGTTTATCATAGCCTTAAGAAATCAATTTCTACTGAATTTTTTATGTTTCAACCATGAAAAAAATTAGCTTGATGGTTTTAAGTATGTGGTCCTTCCAAAAGTGATGTATGTTGAGCATCATTTCATCAAAATTCTGCTTGAACCTGAATGATCACATGTAATGCACCTGTTATTACTACTAATTTTTCATTTTTGAGTCAAGTATTTGCTTGCAAACTACAAAAAAATATCTGAAGCAACATTTCTATTTTTACTATAAATATAATGGATTATTCTTAGTTTGTGCTTTGCTATCTCCTACCATTTTATCTAATTCCAGTTTCTACTGGCAGCAGCTACTAGATGCAGCATTACATATAAGAACTCTAATACAAAATGACATACTATTCCATTTTTTCATGTTTCAATTAACTGACATCGGATGTTCAACACTTAGATAGCAAAAATCTAACTAATATGTACGTGTTTCTCTCCCCAAATGCAGTTGTTGTAGGTCAAGTCTTCATGGTTGATACTAACATGGGAATATTTGATCTTGGCCTTACATAGGCGTCAGCAAAAACTATTTACAATTCCCACTGATTTCTCAGCAACCCAACCTGCCAGGAAACTTTGAAAATATAGATATCATATGTTCATCTAGTCAAAGGTGCTATTGGTGATGTCAAACCATTATTGACAACTTGATCAAACTTTCTCAAAAGAAATTCATCCACATCAAGCCTAATTATGCTTGATCTTGAAAAACCTTTTTCATGAACCCAACTATGGATGGTTGAATTCTATTGAATTACATAATCTTTATGTAGATATATTTTCCATGGAAGATTCAAAACTACAAAATTCTTAGAACTGCCAAGATAGATTGCAGGATCCTCAAGATTGTTAGGCAACACATACTTAGATTCCCAGCAATACGTTGACACAATTAATATCAGAATGTAATACAAAATCCATATATAAAGGTATAATAATTAATAATCACTGACTTTATACAAATAATAAGATAGGAAACATATCTTGACTAGCTCTCACAATAACAAATGTAAAAGACAACTATTTTCCTCCCTACATAATCCATGATGAGGAATATTTGAGGATCTTGATTTTAGCATATCATCACACCCATTTGAGGCCCATGGAGAATGAGGAAATATCTATACCTACACCTACCATCGAAGAGTATGAATGGTAGTAGAGTGGACCTAGTTTCTCAATAGGGAACCTCAGTCACTAATTATGTCATCAACATATAACAACTGAACAAATCAAACCACATAGATATTGAGCCATGACAAGATGGACCCACACTACTATATCCATGCAAGGATTCATGGCGGATGTTATAACTCTCAGAGGGAAAACCATGAAGGAAATTATCTTAATTTTCATAGGTAGAATGTCCCACTCATAACCGAGTCAAATCAAGACCACTTGATGAAGCCTTCTAATATCTACTTGCCCCTTTATGCATAAGAGGAAAGTTTATATATTACCCATAACACCCCACAAAACAAACCTGAGAATGAGTCTTGAATGATAGTATGAAGACTCTTGCCAGATAGTGGGATTTTTATGTACCATGTCTTGGTTCATTCATTTCCCTATCATTGCATTCTTTATTTATTGGAAAAATTGGGCACTCTATTTCAAGTCCCCCTTTCAAAGGGACATATTTATGTTCCATATCTTGTTTAGGCTTGTAAAACCCGAGACTTACATATAATTAGTGACATGTACTTTCACCAGCAGACAGGTGACTACAAGACCACTCTAAAGAAGCCCTAATATGCTCCATTCCTAGAAACTTATAGAATCATAGAATTACATAACATATGGAGGTAATCCTCAAAGCATGCCACATGAAGATAGCCATTCGGTCATCCAATATGCATATCTTGTGTTCTAGATCAAAGAAAACCAAGGATATCATGTCTATCACAAGCAGATTAAACACCTTCACATATAATTAAGCAACAATACTTTTGTAGATGTTGTTCTAAAGAGGGATTCTATCACTAACAAGGAACATGGATGATCCAGATATACTTAAGAATCCTAATTGACTAAAGCTTACATAGTTTCTGTAATTAAAGGATTTATAATCTTTTGATTCATGGCTTCAAACTGATGATTAACCTATAACTGAAGATGGTCATAGCAAAGTTGTAGGTCTGTAAAATCATTTTTGGTGTTTCAGAATAGTTTTTGAATGAAATGGATGGAATAAAGCAGGTAACCTTAAAAATCAAATTCGCTAAAGGAGGGGCAAAGTGTGCAAATGAAGATTGATGGTTTCCTACATGATTGGTTTCTGTGGTCTAACTGTGGCCAAGAAGGTCTAACTGTGGCCAAGAAGCCTGGCCAGAAGTCTAGCTTCCCCGGCATGAACCTGGTTTGTGGGTAGATAGATGGGGTGGATCGAACACCCTAAGGAGATAAGAGAGTTTTAGAATAGGGTGCGACGAGAGTTACCTGAAGAGGATTGATCAGAGTCCCTCACTCAAGCTCGCCAATGCCAGAGGGGCAGATTGAGTCTGCGGTGGTGCTTCGACTGGGCTCGGTCCAAATTGACGGAGGAGGAAGATCGAATGATGCCTGAGTATGCTTCGGTTGGGACTCACTAGCAATGTGTCACTCCGGCACTGACAACTTGGCACTCTGTGGCCAGCAAGTTGGCACTCCACGGCTGGCAACTGTCAAATAGCACGCGCCACCAGTCTCCCAGTCAGACGTACGCGATCCACCAACATAGCTAGGGCACGATCAGCCATGACTATATCTCCTCCACACGCTGGTCTAGCTCGTAAGTGAGGAAGTCGCGCTGAAGAGCGGAGAGATCGATCATCGAACTGAATTAGGGAGAAAGCAGACAGATCAATCGTCATGATCTGTTGGAGTGCAAAGGGGAAAATTTGGAGCGGGAAGTCAATATTGCGTTAGCAATTACTTTCTAATTTGGTATGGCAATTTAAGATTGCCACTAATTAAAAATAAAAATTCCTTTAATGTTATGTCCTTTTTAGAAACTCTATAATAGGTGGTTTAGAGGCATTTTAATTAAAAATGCATGTATATTAGAAAGATAGTGGCTTTTTTTATAAATGCCACTTGAATAAATGCCACTAATGGGCAATTTTGTTGTAGTGTACCAGGGTTACTTCTAAAAATCCTATTAGTGGTCATAACTATTTGAATTTTTTGCTCACAAGAGGAGGGTTGGATGAATAAGACTTCATCTTGACTTTTCTAAAAAAAATGCAAAGTTCTGTATTCAATTATACAATATTTTCAGACATAGCCAAAAACCCTAGATTTCGGTATATTCTTATAACTTCTTTAATAACTTTAGGAATTCTATTTTAGATGATTTTATCCATTTCTAATATGATTTTATCATCTGAAATTCATTGCAATAGGAAAATAACCCATTTCTAGATCAACTTTTATAAGCTAAATTGAAAGGTAGATTTAGGGTTTGTAGTCTCATACAAGGGAATTGAAGATTATTGAGGATTTAATACAATTTTGTGCAGTCTACTATGTAAAATAAGTACCCACTCACCTAGGGTGTAAAACACCTTAAATTTTGTAGCCCCACATTAAAACTTCTAGAATCCATATCAAACTCCAAGCAATCCTCCACTTTCTTCTTCCTTCCAACTTGGAAACCTTAGGAATGGATAATTATGAAGAAAGAGTGAGAAAGGGAGATATTTGATATCATTTATAATCAAATAAAAGGAGGAATAGAATCTTGACATGTGAGAGAAGAAAACAAAGATAAGATATCAACATATGACAAACTTACTTGATTTCATCAACTCTAGGAAGAGAACACCCTAGATCACCATCTTCACACTTTCTCCATCAAAACACTAACTCTCCCTCTCTCTCTAGAATTTCATCCATATGGAATGAACCACTAAATATGGGAGTTCCTAGTGTGTTAAATTACTCATATAGAGCAATTAAGGTGCTTGGGTTTATTGCAAATTGAACTTACTTACACTATCTTCTATTTTAGCAGAATTTTCTACCATACAAATGTTACCGTAAATCATAAATTGAATAGATTAAAGATTATACAAAAGTTATGAAAAAATATCATGTTGTCTAATACATAGTTTCAGAGCTCCATTAAAAAATTATATCATCCCAAACTAGCAATAAATAATTAAAAATCAAACAATGCATTGTTATATTGCAGTCTACAGAATAGTCAGTTGAAGAATAGAGTGACTTAGGCACACCCAGAATGGTCGTGCAAGGTACCACAGCGGTGTTTAGATGAACCCAGAATGGATGTGCTACCTACCATGTTTATGGAGCCTTGAATCCATCAAATTTGAGTATAAAGATAGTTAATACTTCTATTTCTTCAAAATAGTGTTGTGCCCTAGAATGCATGTGCCACCAACAACCTTACACAATTGTGATACCCACCATGACTATGCTACCTAAGTCTCCAAATCCCATTTTCATGATCTATTTTGTCACCTCGCTTGTTTCACCCACGCATGGGTGTGTTGGAAAAAAAATGTAATTACAGCCGGTTGGGGTTTATACTTCTTAAACCCCAATTATTAAAAATGAAAGCAAAGCTAGAGTTCTCATTAAGTTTAACACAACATAATTGAGCTACCATCCTTAATTACGTTTAAGAAATAATTAATCCAATTAATTATGTAATCATGTAGATAAACCCTACTTTACCAATTAAGCACAAACACAGTCATAAAAATTATTCCCCCATTAAAAGGTTTTGTCCTCCAGATATAAATACACAGGAAATGTATATTCAAGGTTTTTTTTAAACTTATGAAATATTATATGTCATTGTGTTCTTGTATTTCATATTTAAATAGTTCCTTCAACATTGAGTCCTTTATTTATCTTCCAACCACAAAAAAAAAATAAAACAAGGCCTCTTAATGGTGGCTAAAGAATTTTCTATGTCACAATCAATTACTAGGAAAGAAAAAGAGAAATCAACTATTTTCAATCTTTTCATACTCTTGTGAGATGTTATCTCAGCATTGATAATCTAATCCAACTATCTCAAATCATACAGTTCAATCTATACTATTGTTTGGTGTCACATCAGAGTTACAAAAGAGAGTTTGCATTGTTGTTTTGAAGTTTACTATTGTATTACTCCAAATGAGAAAACACTCATAAGTTGCAAGACTAGATTTAACTACAATTGTATAATACTTATTGGTTATTGGTATAAATGAGTATAAATAGGACACCCTTTTCAATTTGATATATTGCTTGCACATGTACAACTGGAATCATATGTAAAATAGGTTTACATCCCTTGATATATCTTCAACAAATTATACTTCTGAAAACAAATTCACGTATTATTGAAAGTCATTTATTTCTCAGATTTATCTTATTATTCATTATGACTTGCTTCTTCTTACTTATCCTTCTCATTTTGATCAGATAGATTAAACATCTCTAACATTAAAACATTTGAGGTTAGAATGGATTATTAATCATTCTTCCTATCACTACAAGAATTTATTTCAGATCATACTTTTTCTCATGTTGCACTTTTTCTTTTGTTCATATCACACTTCTTACATCTCAAATTTAGTTTCTACTCTTTGTTCATAGTCATTTCCATATTGTTTATCTATCTTTCTCATTTTCTACCTTTAAACCCTGGATTGCTATCACTCCTAGTTTCTTCTCATATTAATTATCTCATGACTTTATAAAGATGTTAGTATTCAAGTTCAAATAACTAGTGACATCCCTTGAACTACTACAACCATAAAATTTCTAGGATTTGATCCTTAGGAAATAACATAATCTTATTGTAACATGATTTTACTCCCTTAATTAAAAAAATAAAATTTTAGCTCTCTTGAAGTTTACAAAAGTCTTCTTTATCTTCATCACTTGAATTTCTTTTCTCTTACTTGACTTTTCTAATAAGTTACTTTCTTCATGTACCTCGTTGGTACATTCCATAATATGCCATCATTACATTCAATAGGTGTGTCTCTAACAAAATGCAGGCAACCAAGTAGAAGGAGGACATGACGATTTTGATGAAGGTGAATCTGAAGCAAAGTTTCTGTGCGACCTCAAAGCTATGGTTGATGACGAAACAGGAGTCAGTTTAGTCCAGCAACAACTTTGATTACACTTCTCGGGGAGATGCTTTTTTCAACAGACTTGGGTTTTATCCTCTTATTTTCTTTAAGAGGCTTGTTTAAGGGGTGCCTCCCCCACCTTCATCAGAACTTAGTTGTTATCTCCACTAGGCACAATCGTTAAGTTTTTCTTTTACATTATTTTCATCATCTTGTATGGAACTCACATAAGCAGGTGTTTGCTTGCTTTGATGTGTTTTAAATATATGCTATGACCTTTCCTAAAAAAACATTCAATAGGTGTGTCTCTCATGATGGTTATGTATCATATAGAATTTATTATCGAATCACTTCATGCACACGTTACTCTCATTAAGGAAGATGCAAAAGAGAGAATAGTTTAAAGATTTAGAATTCTAATCTTCAAGTATTCACTTAATACATATATCATATCTAGGTTTAATTAGTCATCATCAAGGAGACTAGGTTGTTTAGCATTTTCTCACATTTCACAATCTCTCTTTGATAATCAATACTACTCCATCATGTTTCAAACCCTTCTTTAGTTTCCATCATCCTCTTACTGTATGCTACTCTTCCACCTATCATATTTAACTTCTACTTATCTCTTATGATCATGTTTCTAATTATTCTGTATGATTATGTATTCCATGCCACAAATATTTATTATTATCCTTTTACTAATGTGAAGTTGAAATTATAAATCAATATTCTTCCTACTAGTTTTATCTTATGTTTAATATGTTACACGTCCTTTGTTTCAAATCAAAGAGATCATGTAGGGGTCAAACATAGTTTCTCTTTAAATAAAGCCTTTTTATTTTGAGTATAATTTACCTTTATATGACTTTTCATTTGTTTAACTGCACCTTTGTTCTTCTTTTGAAAACTAGTTGCATTTCATCACTAGGAACCTATTGAATACATCTGATGGAAACTAGGTTGTTAAGTATGGAGAATTTGAATCAAAGGTAGCAAGGATGAATGCATTAAACTCAATAATAGAAGTACACATTACATGCTACTGATTATATCATATAACCCTATTTCTTTAATCAAACTAATCATCTCCAACATTTCTCTTTGTTCCGTCTAAGTTTCTTATCCTAATCTTATAATTTACATGTTCATCTAATTATTTTCACTCAAATGCTTCTGAAAATTCTCCACTTCTATATACTTTTTGTATACTTAACACTTTCCTCCTATTTTCCCTTTTTTTGTAGGACAAAAATGCATTTTCATCTACTATATAATCCATTCACTCAAATTCTTCTAAAAATTCTCCACTTCTATGTACTTGTTGTATATGTAACTCTTTCCTCCTATTTTCCCTATGTTTTGGAGTACAAAATGCATTTTAATCTATTATATAATCCATTCCTCAATAATTGATTTTGTCTATCTTGGCTTCTATGAAATTTTCTCTTATCTTTCCCTTGTGTCATATTCAGATACTACATGTAATACTGATATTAAGCTTTATTCCCAATATAATGTCATTTTCTTTTGATTCCTTTTAAATTATCTCTTTATTTGACATAATTTACTATCATGAGGCTTTTCACAATTGATCCATCTCTTATGTGTGTCTTGGAATTTTATTGAACTCCTTTCATCTTTAATTTCCTTTGCTCCTAATTGAAGAAAGTGCCTCAACAAATTATATGATTTAGTCCGCTTTATCCATTCTTTCTCCTTCATTTTGTGTGCTATAAATAATTTGTTTCTTATTCTATATTCCTTCTTCCCTTATTTCCAATTTAGGGTTTCTTCTTTGAGGCCCAAAGCTTGATCATAGATATTAGTTCCAACTACATCTTAGTTATTACAATCTTTCCTTTATGTTTCAATATCTTTGTGTATGTGCATTTTCATTACATTATGAGTTTACATTTCCATAGTTTAATTATTCTTATTAGATTAACAGATAGGGGTGATTGGATCCCAGTAACACATCTTCCACCCGGACTAGGCCAAATATGTAGTCCTGAAGACAAGAGCTACTCAGGATTAATAAACTCCTAATTATCTAAAACATATGGAAAGAATATCCAATTAGAGAAAACTCATTATAGATCATTTTTGGTCTACCTAAAACAAACATTGTAAACAATATCTAAAGAAACTTCATAGTGTACAACAATCTTAAAGAATCTTCTATTTTTCTAAAAAATTGAATATCTGAATTCAAATATATAAGAGCATTTTTGTCTATCTCCAATGAAAACAATGATATAAAATAGAAGTGGTGACTCACTCTATCTTTATGCTCTTATTCATTCATTACTTTTTAGTCTACTAACCCTAATATTTCTAGGGTTTCTCTCTAGCCCATCCTTCCTCTTCATACCTGGACAAGGCATCCTGAGAATAATACACAAAGTAGCTTGATATTGGTCTACCTAAGTATTCAGATATCGGGCCAAGGTATCCTAATACTCAAATCTCCCATAGATATGGACACATCACCTCCTAACTACCACACTTATATCTATGACTTTCTATCCTAATGGTCCCTGACAACTCAGCCTAAGCTCTGATACCAATCTGTTACACCCACATCCCATATATACCATTAATCATGAGATTAGATCATAAGTTGAGAATTAAGCATAATATGAAGAACACCCTTGATTATTTTTCTTCAAACTCTTTGTTTTCTCATATTCAATCACGTAAACTAACTTTTCAAGGGAAATAAAACTTTGATTTTTCTAGTCTATTTTCAACAATAAAGATACATATCTAAACATTCATATTGTTTCTAACACTTCCATGTTTATATGATTGATAATTGGATACATACTTTAATCATGAGGAAACAAAGTTACACATCATCATTTACAACTCTCTCATTACTTTACAAGGACCTAGATTGAGAGAGACCAACTGAGATGATCTGATCTGATACTTAGCTTCCATGGCACATTTACTCTGGTGTTGACATTCCTTAAATCCACTTGGTTTCCCTTAAATTTGTGAGTAGAGGGGTGAGCCTACTCGCTCTGTGAATGATTACTTCAAAAAAATAGTTTAAATCACTTTAACAGTCAAAACATATATTATTAAGAAATCAAATTTAAAGTATAACACTAATGAGATATACATTTTTTTAGAGTAAACAGATCCATTCATTACTCAAGCCAAACGGCATCTACAAGTAGAGAAGAACAACCACAAGAACAAGCAACAGTCAGGTACACAGACTTAGAACCACTACCACTCATATTGGAACGGGAATAAAACACTTCTGCATAGATCTCTCTTCTTCGAGGCTGACTTAAGCAACTTTTATGAGAGATGCCTTCAACTTGAGCATTTGGCAGCGGTGTAAGGGATGAACCAAACTAGTATTCCATCCGATTGTTATCTCTACCATCCATGTCAACAACTTGAGCAACAAACGAACCTGAGGCAAAACGAGACCTGCTAGAGATCACGATACTCTCACGACAGGAGAGAGAAACATCCCCCTAAAGGACAGACAAACACCGAAGAACGGTGACTAGGAGGTAGAGAACCTGCCTAGAACCCAAGAACACACGCACAAAAGGGAAATCAAACAGACAGAAAAGAAAGAACACTAAACAGGGGAGCAAACGCCAGCCTTCGGTAGGTACACGCCAGACTCCGTAGACTCGGCTGCCTCCACACCATTACCAAGAAAAAGATGCGCCAGAGATGAAGTTGCCGCTCGGAAGCCACCACCCCTTCACCCTGCAACTCCCGGATTAGAGGACCGGGAGACTCAACCCCGTCGGCCAGAAAGGGGAAAGGCAGAAGGCAATGGAGAGGAGAGAAGCCAGACGGACGAGGAGCGCGATCTGCAGAGCGGACCGGCGCCGATGGAAGCCCATGGGGAGAGGGTGGCCACACGCCGACAGCCGACCTCCTCCCCCGAGCCGGAGGGTCGAGTGCTCGGAACCCTAGATCGCCTTCGCGGTCGCCAGAGCATAACGAGAGCCGTGTTCCGACGACAGGGTTACTCCTCGTATCAAATCACTAATGAGATATACATGAACTAATCATTTGCATACATATATATGGTAGGATACTCTAGGTATCAACAAAGAGTAAATAAATATCTAAACATAATTGATTAATTACAAAGGGAACTAAAATTCATAAACATAAAATGAATGTATAAATGCATTGAGATGATTAATATCTCATATATCTTATTATGCCCTAAACCCACATGAAGTGTACCACAACATGTGAAAGCATCATTGTAACATCCCTAACCTGAGTTATGTGTTAACCCTAGATGATTTTCCTAAATAAGGTTGAGTATATGCTTAATCTTATCTTATGAAAAGTAATTAGGACTCAAGAGGAACTTATATTTCAATTTTAGTCCTTTTTGAATAATGTTGAAACATTGTTTTGTTAATATTGGACTAAAGTGAAAATTACCCAAGTTGAGGGGTTAACTTGCAAATTTCACATGATAAAATGTTCCTCTGATGTTGAGACATCATAAGAATGAATATGATGTAGTGGTATGGTTTCCACAAGCTTGAGCACCAAGATAAAGCTTGTAGAGCAATTCTTGTGCATTAAAACCTAGTTTTGGTGTAATGTGCAAATTACCCAAAACCTAGGGTTCAATAAGCAAATACCACCTTTAGAGGGTCTCTCATGTTTCTTGGCATCAAGTAGAGAAAATAAAATGAGAGGGGCGCCTCATTTGAATTATTATGAAGGAGAGAGAATCTTGACATTAAAATAATCAAGATTTAAGCATAAAAGGAACTTTAATTTAATTTAATGCAAAAAAGAAATAAATTAATTAAGGAGCCCTTCAACCAAAAGTTGAAGCATGTGTTTTCAATAGTTTTGGACGAGCTTGTGCCTAGCTATGGAACAAAAATATCTTGGTTGAGTGGAAGCCACTCACATTAATATAATAAAAAGTAATATCCACTAAAAGGTTGGATATTAATATAAAACCCTTTAAGGTGCTTAATTTCTTTTCCATTAATCTTTGGATAATGGAGAGTTTTTACAAGATAATGAAGGTGGCTTCGTGTCCAAGAAATGGAGGGGAATTTGGTGGAAATAATTTTGGAATTAAAGAAAATAATTTCCTTTTTCTCTTTCCTTGAAATCCTTATACATATCCATTTTTCCAACCACTTAAGGATCTTTTCCTTAGTTTTCTTTTCTCACCTTGCTTTGGCCGACCAATAGAGAGCTCAGGAGAAGGATAGGGACTATCATAACCTGTTGGTAAGTTTTGATCATCTTCTACCTCGGATTCATGGTGAAAACTCTAAATCAATGCTTGATTATTGGTTTTCTTCATTCGATTTCCAATCCTAGCCAACTTGTTCATCCAAAAGCTCAAGAACGGACCTTGGGCAGTTGCTGGAACTCCATACACCATTAGAGACGTGGAGCTTGGAGCTTGGAATCAGATTTTGAGGCGGGTTTTATAACTCAAACCCTTAAAATATTGATATTGCATTCTATTCTACAATAATTGTTGGTTATGTTCTTCATTTTGATACTCTATTGATTCCCTGATGTAATTCCCATGAAGAACGACTGCATTTCTTGGATGAACGAAGGAAGAAGATGATGACATCATATTAGATGCTTATCCAAAGAAAATCTCAGTCCAAACGGTTTCCATGAGTTGCTCAAACGGTTTCCCAAACCGTTTGGGAGCAAACGGTTTCAAACCGTTTGAGGGGAAACAACTTCACCAAACCGCATGAGGGCAAACGGTTGAAGACTGTTTGGAGGTTTTGACCAGGGTTGACCGTTTTTATATTTTTTCATAATGATGTTGGTTAATGACCCACTAACTATAATTAAATAGTTCCTATTGGTTCATGTGTTGAAGATCCATAAATCACCAAACCCTAATCGGGTTAAGTGTTGATTTCATAAGTGATTAAGTTGGAAACTTGGGTTGATTGACCCAAATGGTTTCAAGACCGTTTGGGGATCACCCAAACAGTCTCCAGACCATTTGGGGGTCACCCAAGACCATTTGGAGGTCTAGGGTTGAGTATGGTTAGGTGTTTCAAGATCAAAAGATACCAAGTTGATTTGCAATCAAATGTTGATTTGGTTATCAATCCAATGATCCAAACCCTAATTGGATGACATGGATTTGGGTGATGAGATGGGAAAATGGTCTCAAGACCTTTTGGAGGTCATCCAAATGACCTCAAGACCGTTTGGGGTCAGGTCATGTCCATTTTGGATGGTGGTCCAATAGTTTCAAAGTAATTAGTTTCACAATGATCAATATTGAAGGATTATCGATTCCAAATCCTAATCCAATTGAATCAAACCCTAATTGATGATCAATTGAGGGTCAAATCAGTTGAAGGATGACCTATTTAACTCAATTGAAGTATGATGTTAAGACCAATTGATGAGTGATAACATTATTTCAATTAATGAAGGAATCAATTTTGGAAACCCTAATTCAATTTGGGTTGTTGAGACCATATTTGGTACATGCAATTTTGAGGAGGTTTGGACCAAATGATCTCAAGACCGTTTGGGACCAAATGATCCCAAACCGGTTGAAGCTCAAACGATCTCAAGACTACCTTTAGCAAATCGTTTCAAGTGTTCACCTTTAGCAAACGGTTTCCAAGACTACCTTTAGCTAACGGTTTCAAGTGTGAACCTTTAGCAAACGATCTCAAGGGTTCACTTTGCCAAATGGTTTCAACCTCCACTTTACTAAACGGTTTTAAGTACTTAACCAAGACCCTTTGAGGTCTGATTGGTCAAGACTGTTTGAGGTCTAAGTGACCAAAATCATTTGGAAGATAATTAATCAAATTGTATGAACACTTAAAGTGGATAAAGGTCAATTGTTTAATTGAACAATTCTATGATGTAAATCAAGGGTGATTATTATCTTATGAATAAGTTGATCTCTAATGATCATGAAAGCAATGACACAATGGGATTGAGTGTCAATTCTTCTTTCAAGGTGGAGTTGACTTAGCCTAATCAAGGCTGAAGTAAGCATCATCTTATAGAAGATGAGAGAGGAGACTTCCTACATGAATGAATGTCTAATTAGAGTATGATTTTTGACATGGAGATTAGAAACTCTAATCATGAGTACAAACCCTAATTATGAAGGTTAACCCTAACTATGTGTACTTAAGTGAAGAGTTAACCTAGATCAATCTTGGACTAATTAACATCCTAGAAAGGATGAGAGGGAGAGAGAATGGGAAATATGATTGCTTACTTAATAAGCCCTAGTTCTCTCATTATGAATAAACATGTAATCAGGACTTGATCCATAATATGAGATCATAAAATCTTCATTGAAAAGATTGATGTACCTTGATCCTAATTTAGAGCAAGGTTATGTGAAACCCTAATTTAAGGGAAAATCTCAATGAAACCATAATCTGGGGTGATGATGTAACCCTAACTTAGTGTAACAATGCAAGAAGCCCTAATTTAATGGGAATTGTACATCCTAACCCTAATTTGGGTATGAGGTAAGAGAAACCCTACTTCGATGTGAATAGTAAACCTTAATCCCTAAAATGGGGTAAAGGTGCATTAAACCCTAATATAGGGTAGTGCTACTAATTTTAGGTGAAGTCCTATCACTGGATGATGTGTTGTGAAATGCTAATTTCACATAATACTAGGTGAAACCCTGATATAGAAGGATGTTATGTGAAACTCTAATGAAGAGTGAGCCTAAGTGAAATCCATATATATGTGAGATGCTAAGTGAACCTCAAACTATAATTGTGGAAATCCTATTCCTATTAATGGAATAGTGATTTATGTATTGAAAAATGTAACACCTAGAGGGGTTGATAATGGATATCCTTACATTAATAGTTCCTGACTGAAGGGTGAGTCCATATCATTGGCAATGGTTGTATTTTCTAAATAGATGAACTATGACCAATACATTGCATGATGAATGTGAAGATCTAGTGCATAAAGTATTCAGATGGGGAATACCCTAATACAAGCTAAGTGGATGAACTCAAGTAAGATGAAGGTGTTGAGGGAAGTGATACATTAAGATATGATAGATATCACATCCAACACCCCAATTCTGATATACCTTGATATGTTATAAGTCCATTATAATTGGAGTGGATGACACGTGAAATGTGTCATGTCAATTTTTACATTGAGATGTAATGCACCTTGATGAATGTAGGCTAACATGCCTTATGAAAAGGTTAATCCAAATCAATAGACTATGATACAATCATATCCTGATAAAGTTGAGAGAGAAACTCATACTTTGTGTTGATAATACAATCAGTGATGTATGATGAGAATAAATAAGTATGTTTGAATACTTATGATATCAATATTGGCTTCTAGCTGTGAGAAGGAATGAAATAGGGTTGATCATTAATAAAATGATCTTAATAACCCTAAAGAGGGAATAGTGATATTACTTAGTGTTATATGATACTGATATGAAAGCATTATAAAGTGTTATTATGAATACTAATCATGCAGGGATGATGAGATGAGAAGTATATCCAAGTATGGGCTATGATGCTTTGTTTATTGAGAATGCTTTATAGGCTTTATAAGCCTTCATATGCTTTGTGTAGTAAGAATCATTGAACTTTGTGTACTATGTACAATACATTGGGTAGCAAGAATCATGATGTCCTTGGTCAGATGATCTGAAGGTATTAAGCTACCTAATAAGTGGTAATAAGTATCCTATGATGAGATATGGGTTCAAATACCCAGATGCTATAATCATGATGATGCACTTGTTAAGATGTGGAATTGTACTTGATGAGTTGAGGGATTAAGATCCCAACACTTTGTGAAAAGAGTATGGCTACAGGCCATGACTCCACAATGACAATGCTAGGCATTAGACATATGAACTAAGCCTGAAGGGAGTTAATGTTGTGGTAATGATTCTGTAGTGAATAAATGTTATACATGTTCTTCATATTTCTTAATGGATAGGTGACATGTTGCTCTATCAAGTTATAGCTGCAACGTTTTTTATAAGAATAATGTTCTAATCTGTTAGACATTAAATTAACTCATGTCAAACAATTATGTTTCCTCTGTTCAGATTTATCTTATTAGCTGCAATAATAATGTTTCTGGTGGAGAGTTATAACTCTCACTGGGGCAATTTACAATTGTCTCACCCCCGTGGGAACCACATTTTTAGGTGGATGCGGATGAGGAAGAAGGAATCCTTCAGTAGGTGAAGAACTGCAGTAGTAGCAGGGACAGCAGTGAAGTCTCTGGTGGAAGCACTGGTTGTTATGCCTTGTATAGATGTATATAGAGTCCTATGTGTCGTCTATGTACTCTCAGGTCCTCAGAATAGTAGTAGTAGTGCTTTCGAGATTTTAGCTCAGTGCCTTGAGATTTTATACTACCTGTGTTTAGTCTCATAGGGTAGTTGATGCTTGTAATTCACAGAAAGAGATGATACAAGATTTGTACTTTTGGAAAATAGAATGTAAATATGTTACTTTGGTTCTATGTGAGAAAGTTTTCCTTTGATGGATCTCTTGGTAAAAAGGTTTTAATTTTTAGTGATTTTTGGTAATCCGCTTCTTAGTGAACGCTTCCGCATTAGTTAATCATGTTTTTGCGAGTCGTACATTACAAATAAGTGGTATCAGAGCTCTAGGTTCGTTGAGTCTACAGAGACATAGGAGTAAGTTGTAGAGTCTGTTCTAAGTGTCTTCCAGTTTATCTCATAGTATCTTCTACTCACATAGGAGAAGAAGAACTTGAAGTTTTTTGGACCACATGAAGAACATGCTACTGAGGGAAGCACTGTTGCACCAGGAGGAGGTGCAAGAGACCAGAATAGGGAAGGGCATGTACCTGAACATCCCCAGATTGACCCATCTGTGATAGAAAACCCAACCCTCTATGCTCTATTTGAGAAATTCCTGACAGCCATGACACATATGGCAGACAGGATGCCACCACATGCACCTAGGGCACCAACCCATCATGAGGGTTATGGAGCCGGAAAGAGTTTTGAGAGACTTTGACGGGTTGGAGCCATAGATTATGTTGGTACATCTGATCCAATACATGCTGATTTGTGGCTAACAGAGTTGGAAAAGGCTTTCAATATCCTTGATATTCCTGAAGCTAAAAAGGTAACACATGTTGTGTACCTCCTAAAAGGGAGTGTTGGTCAATGGTGGATGATAGAGGAAGATAAGAGACTAGGAGAAGAAATTGGATGGGAGGTATTCCGATGAGAGTTTGTCAGTAGATACTTCCCTAAAATGTATCTAGATGAGAATATTTCTCAATTTGAGAGGATCAAACAAGGACGAATGAATGTTAGCGAGTATGAAGCTAAGTTCATAGAGTTGTTGCGGTTTTGTCCGCAAATGGAAGTTAATGATGAGGAAAGAATTCGATGTTTTGAGAAGGGGTTGAACGCTGAACTGACCACTCCTGTATCTGCTTTAGAGAATAGGGAGAGGTTTGCCACCTTTTTGGAGTCGGTAAGGAGGATAGAGAGGTCTAAAATCGAGAAACGACAGACTAGTGGCAAGAAGGTGTACACTCAGTCTCAAGGACAAAGGTCCGAAAGTTTTAAGAAATCGAGATTTTCTACATCGGCAGCATCATCAAGATTCCATGCTCATACGCAATGGACAACAAGTAGGGGTAAGGATCGTAGTAATGTTCCAAGTAGATCCTCCGACATAGCATCAACATCGGTGACTGGATCTCACAGGCATTTTGCACCTAGGATCTGTTACCAATGTAGACAATCGGGACATCTGGCAAGGGATTGTCCAGACGGGAATTCGATGATGACTCAACCTCAGGGGCAGAGTCAACAAGGATCACAAAGGAGGCAATTTTCTAGTAACAATAGAGGACGTGGACAGACGTCCCAGACTAGTCAGATGAAATAGTTTTGTTTTGATATTTCATATCATGGTTCTATGTGTTAAAAAAATAAGAAAGTAGTTGTTTTTGAGCTTCCTTTGACCAGTCCTATAAGGACACAAGGGAGATGAGAACTTACATCTTATTCAGTATTCCTTAAAATGCTTTATAATCTCCCTTATCTGTGTGTTAAAAGATGAGATATAGAAGTGATGCTTGAAGAAAATTCAAGAATGAAAAATCCTATGTGTATAATGATATGAAAAGTGAGGAATATGATAGCAAATAAAAGTGCACACTACCTAATCTCAATACTTGTATACCCTGGCCAGGTATATGATTATTGTAGATAAGGCAAGTATGAAACTCTTAGATTGTTATCTTTTTTATTAATCTGATCAAGTAGTCATTCTGAAACAATATAGAGAGTATAATGAAATTAAATAGCAAGAGCTAAGTGAACTTTCCCAAATAAATTTCTTAGTGAACATTCTCAGTGAACTGCTTAGTGAACATTCTCAGTGAATTGCTTAGTGAACATTCTCAGTGAATTACTTAGTAAACATTCTCAGTGAACATTCTCAGTGAATTTCTCCAAATAAATTACTTAGTGAACATTCTCAGTGAACATTTTCAGTGAACTTTCTCAGTGAATTTCTCCAAATAAATTACTTAGTGAACATTTTCAGTGAACATTTTCAGTGAACTTTCTCAGTGAATTTCTCCAAATAAATTACTTATTGAACATTCTCAGTGAACTTTCTCAGTGAATTTCTCCAAATAAATTACTTAGTGAACATTCTCAGTGAACATTTTCAGTGAACTTTCTCAGTGAATTTCTCCAAATATATTACTTAGTGAACATTCTCAATGAACATTTTTAGTGAACTTTCTCAGTGAATTTCTCCAAATAAATTACTTAGTGGACATTTTCAGTGAACTTTCTCAGTGAATTTTTCTAAATAAATTACTTAGTGAACATTCTCAGTGAACATTCTTAGTGAACATTCTCAGTGAATTTTCTAAGTGAAATTTTCCAAATAAACTGCTTAGTGAACCTTCTCAGTGAATTCTTCTAAACAAATTGCTTAGTGAACTTTCTTAGTGAACTTTCCCAAATAAATAAAGGATTGTTGAATAAATTACCTCTATTAGATATATATATATGTTTCTCTTTTGGTAAATATCCTTGGATGATGATAGAAGTATGTTCTTTTATGCTTCTTCCTTTCAATAATATGGACATCATATGATAGGGGTTTATGATCTGCATAAACATAAACATTGATAAGGTTGAATTAATGAAAGGAAATTTGTGTGAATTATAGATCTATGGTATCTCCATAACATTAAGAAGTTAGGTGGAGATTTGAGGGCATTATTAATGAATAATTTGTCCCTCCTTTTCCTGGGATTTCGGGGACGAAATCCTTATTAGGGGTTTATAATTTGTAACATCCCTGACCTGGGTTATGTGTTAACCCTAGATGATTTGCCTAAATAAGGTTGAGTACATGCTTAATCTTATCTTATGAAAAGTAATTAGGACTCAAGAGGAACTTATATTTCAATTTTAGTCCTTTTTTAATAATGTTGAAACATTGTTTTGTTAATATTGGACTAAAATGCAAATTACCCAAGTTGAGGGGTTAACTTGCAAATTGCACATGAGAAAATGTTCCTATGATGTTGATACATCATAAGAATGAATATGATGTAGTGGTATGGTTTCCACAAGCTTGAGCGCCAAGATAAAGCTCGTAGAGCAATTCTTGTGCATTAAAACCTAGTTTTGGTGTAATGTGCAAATTACCCAAAACCTAGGGTTCAATAAGAAAATACCACCTTTAGAGGGTCTCTCATGTTTCTTGGAATCAAGTAGAGCAAATAAAATGAGAGGGGCGCCTCATTTGAATTATTATGAAGGAGAGAGAATCTTGACATTTAATATTCAAGATTTAAGCATAAATGGAACTTTAATTTAATTTAATGCAAAAAGAAATAAATTAATTAAGGAGACCTTCAACCAAAAGTTGAAGGATGTGTTTTCAATAGTTTTGTACGAGCTTGTGCCTATCTATGGCACAAAAAGATCTTGGTTGAGTGGAAGACACTCACATTAATATAATAAAAAGTAATATCCACTAAAAGGTTGGATGTTAATATAAAACCCTTTAAGGTGCTTAATTTCTTTTCCATTAATATTTGGATAATGGAGAGTTTTTACAAGATAATGAAGGTGGCTTCGTGACCAAGAATTGGAGGGGAATTTGGTGGAAATAATTTTGGAATTAAAGAAAATAATTTCCTTTTTCTCTTTCCTTGAAATCCTTATACATATCCATTTTCCAACCACTTAAGGATCTTTTCCTTAATTTTCTTTTCTCACCTTGCTTTGGCTGACCAAGGGAGATTTCAGGAGCAGTATAGGGACGACCATAACCTTTTGGTAATTTTTTATCATCTTCTACCTCAGATTCATGGTGAAAACCCTAAATCAATGCTTGATTATTGGTTTTCTTCACTCAATTTCCAATCCTAGCCAACTTGTTCATCCAAAAGCTCAAGAACGGACCTTGGGAAGTTGTTGGAACTCCATCCACCATTAGAGCCGTGGAGCTTGGATCTTGGAATCAGATTTTGAGGTGGGTTTTATAACTCAAACCCTTAAAACATTGATATTGCATTCTATTCTACAATAATCGTTGGTTATGTTCTTCTTTTTAATACTCTTTTGATTCCCTGCTGTAATTCCCATGAAGAACGGCTGTAGTTCTTGGATGAATGAAGTAAGAAGATGATGACATCATCTTATATGCTTATCCAAAGAAAATCTCAGTCGAAACAGTTTCCATGAGTTGCTCAAATGGTTTCCCAAACCGTTTGGGAGCAAACGGTTTCAAACCGTTTGAGGGGAAACGGTTTCACCAAACCGCATGAGGGCAAACAGTTGAACACCATTTGCAGGTGTTGACCAGGGTTGACCGTTTGGAGATTTGTTCATAATGATTTTGGTTAATGACCCACTAACTATAATTAAATAGTTCCAATTGGTTCATGTGTTGAAGATCCATAAATCACCAAACCCTAATCGGGTTAAGTGATGATTTCATAAGTGATTAAGTTGGAAACTTGGGTTGATTGACCCAAATGGTTACAAGACCATTTGGGGATCACCCAAACGGTCTCAAGACCATTTGGGGGTCACCCAATACCGTTTGGAGGTCTAGGGTTGAGTATGATTAGGTGTTTGATGATCTAAAGATACCAAGTTGATTTGCAATCAAATGCTGATTTGGTGATCAATCCAATGATCCAAATCCTAATTGGATGACATGGATTTGGGTGATGAGATGGGAAAATGGTCTCAAGACCGTTTGGAGGTCATCCAAATGACCTCAAGACCGTTTGGGGTCAGGTCATGTCCATTTTGGATGGTGGTCCAATAGTTTCAAAGTAATTAGTTTCACAATGATCAACATTGAAGGATTATCGATTCCAAATCCTAATCCAATTGAATCAAACCCTAATTGATGATCAATTGAGGGTCAAATCTGTTGAAGGATGACCTATTTTACTCAATTGAAGTATGATGTTAAGACCAATTGATGAGTGATAACATGATTTCAATTAATGAAGGAATCAATTTTGGAAACCCTAATTCAATTTGAGTGGTTGAGACCATATTTGGTCCATATAGTTTTGAGGAGGTTTAGACCAAACGATCTCAAGACCATTTGAGTCCAAACGGTCTCAAGACTATTTGGGACCAAACGATCCCAAACAGGTTGAAGCTCAAATGATCTCAAGACTACCTTTAGCAAACGGTTTCAAGTGTTCACCTTTAGCAAACGGTTTCAAAGACTACCTTTAGCAAACGGTTTCAAGTGTGAACCTTTAGCAAACGATCTCAAGGGTTCACTTTGGAAAACGGTTTCAACCTCAACTTCACTAAATGGTTTTAAGTACTCAACCAAGACCGTTTGAGGTTTGATTGGTCAAGACCGTTTGAGGTCTAAGTGACCAAAATCATTTGGAAGATAATTAATCAAATTGTATAAACACTTAAAGTGGATAAAGGTCAATTGTTTAATTGAACAATTATATGATGTAAACCAAGGGTGATTATAATAATTGTACCCTTAATGAGATAAGGTGATTAGTATCTTATGAATAAGTTAATCTCTAATGATCATGAAAGCAATGACACAATGGGATTGAGTGTCAATTCTTCTTTCAAGGTTGAGTTGACTTAGCCTAATCAAGGCTAAAGTAAGCATCATCTTATAGAAGATGAGAGAGGAGACTTCCTACATGAATGAATGTCTAATTAGAGTATGATTTTTTACATGGAGATCAGAAACTCTAATCATGAGTACAAACCCTAATTATGAAGGTTAACCCTAACTATGCGTACTTAAGTGAAGAGTTAACCTAGATCAATCTTGGACTAATTAACATCCTAGAAAGGATGAGAGGGAGAGAGAATGGGAAAGATGATTGCTTACTTAATAAGCCCTAATTCTCTCATTTTGAATAAACATGTAATCAGGACTTGATCCATAATATGAGATCATAAAATCTTCATTAAAAAGATTGATGTACCTTGATCCTAATTTAGGGCAAGGTTATGTGAAATCCTAATTTAAGGGAAAATCTCAATGAAACCATAATCTGGGGTGATGATGTAACCCTAACTTAGTGTAACAATGCAAGAAGCCCTAATTTAATGGGAATTGTACACCCTAACCCTAATTTGGGTATGAGGTAAGAGAAACCCTACTTTGATGTGAATAGTAAACCTTAATCCCTAAAATGGGGTAAAGGTGCATTAAACCCTAACATTGGGTAGTGCTACTAATTCTAGGTGAAGTCCTATCTCTGGATGGTGTGTTGTGAAATCCTAATTTCACATAATACTAGGTGAAACCCTGATATAGAAGGATGTTATGCGAAACTCTAACGAAGAGTGAGCCTAGGTGAAATCCATATATGTGTGAGATGCTAAGTGAACCTCAAATTATAATTGTGGAAATCCTATTCCTATTAATGCAATAGTGATTTATGTATTAACAAATGTAACACCTAGAGGGGTTGATAATGGATATCCTTACATTAATAGTTCCTGACTCAAGGGTGAGTCCATATCATTGGTAATAGTTGTATTTTCTAAATAGATGAACTATGACCAATACATTGCATGATGAATGTGATGATCTAGTGCATAAAGTATTCGGATGGGGAATACCCTAATACAAGCTAAGTGAATGAACTCAAGTAAGATGAAGGTGTTGAGGGAAGTGATACATTAAGATATGATAGATATCACATCCAACACCCCAATTCTGATATACCTTGATATGTTATAAGTCCATTATAATTGGAGTGGATGACACATGAAATGTGTCATGTCAATTGTTACATTGAGATGTTATGCACCTTGATGAATGTAGGCTAACATGCCTTATAAAAAGGTTAATCCAAATCAATAGACTATGATACAATCATATCCTGATAAAGTTGAGAGAGAAACTCATACTTTGTGTTGATAATACAATCAGTGATGTATGATGGAATAAATAAGTATGTTTGAATACTTATGATATCAATATTGGCTTCTAGCTTTGAGAAGGAATGAAATAGGGCTGATCATTAATAATATTATCTTAAGAACCCTAAAGAGGGAATAGTGATATTACTTAGTGTTGTATGATACTGATATGAAAGCATTATAAAGTGTTATTATGAATACTAATCATGCAAGGATGATGAGATGAGAAGTATAGCCCGGTATGGGCTATGATGCTTTGTTTATTGAGAATGCTTTATAGGCTTTATAAGCCTTCATATGCTTTGTGTAGTAAGAATCATTGAACTGTGTGTACTATGTACAATACATTGGGTAGCAAGAATCATGATGTCCTTGGTCAGATGATCTGAAGGTATTAAGCTACCTAATAAGTGGTAATAAGTATCCTATGATGAGATATGGGTTCAAATACCCAGATGCTATAATCATGATGATGCACTTGTTAAGAAGTGGAATTGTACTTGATGAGTTGAGGGATTAAGATCCCAATACTTTGTGAAAAGAGTATGGCTACAGGCCATGACTCCACAATGACAATGCTAGGCATTAGACATATGAACTAAGCCTGAAGGGAGTTAATGTTGTGGTAATGATTCTGTAGTGAATAAATGTTATACATGTTCTTCATATTTCTTAATGGATAGGTGACATGTTGCTCTATCAAGTTATAGCTGCAACATTTTTTATAAGAATAATGTTCTAATCTGTTAGACATTAAATTAACTGTTGTCAAACAATTATGTTTCCTCTGTTCAGATTTATCTTATTAGTTAAATAATAATGCTTCTGGCGGAGAGTTATAACTCTCGCTGGGGCAATTTACAATTGTATCACCCTAATGGGAACCACATTTTTAGGTGGACGCGGACGAGGAAGCAGGAATCCTTCAGTAGGTGAAGAACCACAACAGCAGCAGTAGGGACAGCAGTGAAGTCTCAGGTGGAGACACTGGATGTTATGCCTTGTATAGATGTATATAGAGTCCTATGTATTGTCTCTGTACTCTCAGGTCCTCGGAATAGTAGTAGTAGTGCCTTTGAGATTTTGGCTCAGTGCCTCGAGATTTTATACTACCTGTGTTTAGTTCATAGGGTAGTTGATGCTTGTAATTCACAGAAAGAGATGATACAGGATTTGTACTTTTGGAAAATAGAATGTAAATATGTTACTTTGGTTCTATGTGAGAAAGTTTTCCTTTGATGGATCTCTTGGTAAAAAGGTTTTAATTTTTAGTGATTTTTTTTAATCCGCTGCTTTGTGAACGCTTCCGCATTAGTTAATCACATTTTTGCGAGTCGTACGTTACAATCATAGTAAGCTACAAGCACACTATACAAGAGTTAGAAGCATGCCCATGCTCCTAAGCCTATCTCTCAAGTAATACCCAGTCTGTAGCGGGCCACACCACATCTGGATCTTAGAAGCTAATGGGAGAGGCCAGATATCTCAACTCCTCCCCTCAACCTGGGTACTCAGGCGGCGATTCAAAGCCCTCGGACTTATTATGCACCATTGAACCTACTGAAGACGACCACTGATTGACACAACTTTACATCAGTGGACCTATGGAATATGTCCACCAACTAGAAATCTAAATCACTATTGGCATCCCTGATTGGTGTTGGATACCAATCATTTAAGAAGTCTACCCTCACTGAACTAGACCCCCACATCCCACCGGTGCACTCTGGCTTACTTTTACCTGGACAAAATACCTCTAGTCAGGAAGCATGTTTCCTTCCCACATCACATGCCACATGTGAAGGATTTTATAGTGTTTAGGGCATCTAAATGCCCAATTCACTCTTTAAATTCATGGTTCAATCATCACATCAACATTTCTTAGTTTAGCTTTGTTAATAGTTCATTTCATAGATCATCTGTAATATGTACTGCAAACTAAACTATTGAGCATCACCACATCTCATACTAAGAAACACTGATATGAAAATACTTGATTCAATGAATGTCTTACCCTTAGGGTTTCATTTACCTCATTCACATATCACATGACTCTCACAAGGAGTTAATGCATCATAAAATTTCACTAAATAAAAACTATTTTCAACAGCTCGCATATAACCAAACATATATATGAACCTCTGGAATGAACTGAACTATGGTTTCCATGCCATTTACTAAAATATCATGCATCAAGAATAACCTTGAATAAATGAATTTATATCCATAAAAGAATCACATTAGTTGAATTTCATGATGTCTACTTCCAAACTTCCAACTTTCCATTCATCTAGGGTTTCACCCTATTTACCGAGATATCAAGAAAACAATGATAACATCAAATGAAATCCAAGATAGTATCTAACATATTTGTATTATGCATTCAGATAAAACAATCATTCATAAATAAGGAAACTCAATAAGGTAAAGTTCCTTATTCAATTATACAATAATTTTTGATATAGCTTAAAACTGTAGATTTTGTTATATTCCTATGATTCTGTAAAAACTTTAGGAATTCTATTTTAGATTATTTGTATCCATTTATAATATAATTTTATCATCTAAAATTCATTACAATAGGGAAACAATCCATTTCAAGATCATTTTTATAAGCTTAAATTGAATAGTAGATTTTGGGTTTGTAATATCATATTTAAGAATTGAAGATTATCGAGAATTTAATACAATTGTGTGCAATCTACTATTTAAAGGAAGTACCCACTCACCTAAGGTGTAAAACACCTAAATTTCATAGCCCCACATTTGAAATTCTAGAATCAATATCAAACTCCAAGCAATCCACCACTTTCTTCTTCCTTCCAACTTGGAAACCCTAGGAATAGAGAATTATGAAGAAAGAGTGACATGAGGGACGGATCTTGACATGTGAGAGAAGAAACACCAACAAAATATATATATACATATGGCAAACTCACTTGATTTCATCAACTCTAGATAGAGAAAACCCTAGATCTCTATCTTCACCTCTTTCTTCATCCAAACCCTAACTATCCCTCCTCTCCCTAGGATTTCATTTCTCTAGAATGAATCACAAAATATGTGAGCTCCTAGTGTGTTAGGTTACTCATATAGAGCAATTAAGCTGCTTCGATCATTTGCAAATTGACCCTACTTACACTTTTTTCTGTTTCAGCAGAATTTTCTATCATAAAAATGTTACTGTAAATCATTAATTGAATAGGTTACCAATCCTCCAAAAGTTATGAAAAATTAGTATGTTGTCTAAAATATAGTTTCAGAGCTCCAAAATAATTTCAGATCATTTTAAGCTACTAAAAATTAAATAAAATCAAACAATGTATTGCTATACTGCACTCAGTCTAACATTCGATTGAAGAACAGAATGACATAAACTCACCCAAAATGACTGTGCAAGGTATCACAGCCATTTTAAGATGGGCCCAAAAAGGCCGTTCTACTTACAACGAATGTGTTGCCTTGAATTCATCCGATTTGAGTATAAAGACAACCAACACTTCTATTTCTCCAAACAGTTGTGTGGCCTAGAATTCTCATGCCACCAACAACCTTATGTTGTTGTTCTACCCACCAATGCCATGCCACCCAAGCCTTTAACTCCCATTTTTATGGTCCCTTTGATCACCTTGCTTGTTCCAACCAAGCATAGGCGTGTTGGGAAAAAAACCCTAATTCAATCGACTAGGGTTTATACTTTTCAAACACTAATTATTCAAAACAAAAGCACACTTGGAGTTCTCATTAGGTTTAACACAACACAATTGAGCTACCATCCTTAATCAAGTTTAAACAATGATCAATCTAATTGTTCATGTAATCATCCATGTAAACTCTAGTTCTCTAATTAAGCACAGACATGGTCATCATAACTCCTCCCTTTCCTCTTCTTTTCTTTATTATAATTTATAGTTTCTTTTATATTGTACCCTTCTTATCAAAAAACAAATTTATACAAGGTCTTGTAGAAAAAAAGGATATGGAGTATTTTACTTTTCAAGTTATGTGTGATAACATGTTTATATAAACACCTTATGAATATTGTATGCAACATGCAATATAAATGAATTCATCAAGCAATTCTAGATGTAGTCGAAAGTAAACAATTCATTTTCCTTTCCTTTTCGTTGATGCTCATTCAAGAGCAAAGATATGTCTTCCTATGACTTAATGCAATGTCATATATAATATATAATTAAAGTGATCTTCAAATGTTGGTGAGAGATTAATGATGGTGGATGGAGATCATGTGACAAAGATACATTGTTATCCTAAACCATGATACTTCTCCCTTATAGTTTATTTGAGAACAAAATGAAATATTAACTCTACAACTTGACTAGATAGACTCAAACTGTTATATCCTCAATTTTGAGTAAAATCATATTATATAAATAAATTGATTTGTAATTTCCCCAATTGTATTATTCATGGAATAATAATGTGAATATCCTTTGTGGCATGGGTGCTGGTGGCCCAAGATAAATAAATAAAAGGAATTCATACATGAGTAAATAACAACGACTCTTGAAAAAAAATAACAATGACTCTTGATATGATAAACGAAATAGTTGTCGAGTTTCCAAACGAAAATAAAATTATGATGCTTTAGATAATTAAAGGAGAAATTATCCAGACAAGTGTGGAAACACAATATGTGAGTCATCACAAATAGCATTATCTCAGTTAAAATTTTGCGTACTTAGAAATAATAATGGATAGGAAGAAAATTCTAGAAATTGGATATTTCATGAGGTAATGGGATTGAGATGGATAAAATGGTAAATTTTGGATATGAAAAGATATTCCAATAAAACCCCACAATGTGAATTTAGGTGGATAAAAATTAATATTTCCTATAATTGATTTAAGGAATATTTTGGAAGAATATATCAAAGAGAGAAAGAGATGAATAATCTACAATTAATTATCCAAAAATGCACCATAAAAGCATATGTTTTTCCTTAATGGATTAATGTTAGAAAATACAAATCTTAATAAGATTGTATTGGTGTCTTTCCAGGGCCTTTGGATTAATAGGAATAAAATTCAAAAGTTTCATATAAGGGAATATGTTTTCCTAAATAAGATGTCTTGCGTTCTACCATTATTAGTTGGAGACCAGTTCCCAAACAAAGCAAATATATTGAAAATACTTTTGGAAAGATAATAAATATTGTCCATACATACTTTCCATGGGCTTATGTTACGAGAGTGGCAGAAAAAGAATTAATTAAAAAGAGTGTTTTAGACTTGTATGTGAATGGCAAGGGATTATAGAGTTGGTAAGTTTTGTATGGGTTTTCCCTTGTATGTCAATGAAATGGGAGAAGAGTAACATAAAGGATGACTATGGAAGGTGTATGAAGATGTGTGTGTGTATATATATATATATATATATATATATATATATATATATGAGACACAGCCAGAGGGAATGGATCCATGAGCAACTTATATATATATATATATATATATATATATATATATATATATATATATATATATATATATATATATATATATATATATATATATATATATATATATATATATATATATATATATATATGAGACACAGCCAGAGGGAATGGATCCATGAGCAACTTATATATATATATATATATATATATATATATATAGGGTATATCTTCGCTACCCGTGCGGGTAACTAAGATTCACTACCCGTGCATCAGTTTTGTAATGGAAAGGTATGCATTTGTAATGAGGCAAACCAAATTTGTAATGAGACGACCGAAATTGTAATACAAAGACTCGTTTTGTATTACAGCGTTGTTACAGTAATAAATATATATTTATTAATGTAACAGCGTTGTAATACAAAACGAGTTTTTGTATTACAATTTTAGATGTCTCATTACAAATTTGGTTGTCTCATTACATATATGTGTCATCCCATTACAAAATTGATGCACGGGTAGCGAATCTTAGTTACCCGCACGGATAGCGAAGATATACCCATATATATATATATATATATATATATATATATATATATATATATATATATATATATATATATATATATATATATATATATATATATATATATATATATATATATATATATATATGTGTGTGTGTGTGTGTGTGTGTGTGTGTGTGTGTGTGTATGTATGTATGTATGTATGTATGTATGTATGTATACGAGTACCTCCTCTCATTCATTTCATCCTCCTTCTAAGGCTAGGGTTCTTCCCAAACTCCCTAGACTTCACGATACAACTAGGCTCAATGTTGTCAAACCCCTCACCCTACACATACAATCTTGGTCCCTAACCTACAAGAGCCTTGATCACATACTCAACAACAGCCAAAAAGATGGTGTTTCGATCCCTAGATAGGGATGAAGGTGCACTCCTTGCCTAGTCTCCCCTACAGAGGCTCCTTCTTCATCTCACTACACTACACCTCAGTGTTACAGAGGTATCACCCCAGTCCGGTCAGTGCCCCTACTGGCTATTGTGGATGCACCACGGTAGTGATACCCAGCAGCAGAGGCAGTGGGAGGGATCGGGGTTGGGAGGTACTGGAGGAAGAGGGAAAGGGAGGAGAGGTGTGCCTAAGGCATGGATTCTTGTAGGTACTCATTGTAGTCAGGGTGATGACATCAGGTGTGGCAGACTACGGTCTGAAGAACTTGTTGTTTGATTGATGAAGCCACACTTAGAGTTCTTTAGAGGAGGGAGAAGACATAAATGGTTGGGAGGCTATAGGCTATGAAGTTATGGTGAATAGGCATTGTAGTATTAGGTGTCATCTGTTGTACGATGATGCTCTAGCTACCGTGCAGCATGCAAGGGCAGGGAACGAGACAACGTCCCACAGACGCGTAAGGTGGAAGGGAAGGTTGGTTTGGAGATGGGAATAGTTCAGTGATGAAATTAATTAAAAAGGCCTGGTCCAGAGGCAAACCGAGTGCTTGAACTATTCCCAACTCATCTAGGTGGTGCTGGCACAGATCGATAGGAAGGCGCCATGTGGCCCAAATATGAGGTAAAAAGATATATCTTGTTTTAATTATAGAAAATGCTAGGAATGTCCATATATAGGGAAACTATATATCAAATCGATTATAAAAATGAGGGGAATCTAAATAAAATACTTAAAAACTACAATTTTGCTTTTTGTTCTGAAGATAGGGCTAATACTTGTTTAAATGGTGTTTAACATATGGAAACCATAGAATTGGTTATTGTGAGTGGTGAATACATCAAATATCTTTATCTTGTGTTGTAACAACATATAGTTGACTATGATGATAATCTAAGGGGATTATAGTAACAATGAAGATAATGTATGATTTGGGTTTCTAAGATAATGATCATCAACAAATATAGTTAAAGTTAAGAAATCAATGATACAATTTGTGCCTAATGTGTTTAATTTGATGAGAATCCAAGTTCTTGATAGGTTTTAAATGAATATGAGCATGATTAGAGGTTCTGAGTGAAATATGAAGAATTAGGAATAAAGTTCCTAATTTGCTATGTTGTTAATGAAACTAATCAAATATAAATGACCATCATTAAAGAATACATTGGATATAGTAATTAGGGTTTTGGGGCATAAACTGAATGATAACTTGATACCAAGGAACCCTAAACCCTAGATTAGGGACAATTAGGGTTTAATCTATTTAACATGATGGTGACATTTTAGGATTTATATTCATGCAGACTAAAATGTGGATTGCTTGATTTTCTTGCTGATTGAATATACATGAAGTGTATCTACATGGCTCACCATAAAGGTATATGGTTACGCCTATGAGTAATCAATTTAGATTCACGTGGATTTCTCAGGTTTCCCTGCATGGTTTACAAATATATGATTGTTGGATCAACTATAAAGTGACTATGGCTATCACTATATATATATATATATATATATATATATATATATATATATATATATATATATATATATATATATATATATATATATATATATATGGCTGTTCATTCGTTGCCCGGCGGGTAGCCAGAATTTTTGCTACCCGCTGGAGTAACTCGAGTCAAAAGAGTAACTATATGGTATGCTGGAGTAACCCGTCTGAATAGCAAGAGTAACTATATGGTATGTTGGAGTAACTCTGAGTGCAAAAGAGTAACTGCACAAAAAATATACAGTCAGTAATATATATGGACGGGTTTTTTGATTTTGAGGGGGGGGGCAAATTATATTTTTTTTGATCAAATTTTTTGGAGAGATAGACAAAATTATCCTCTACAATTGCGAAAAAAAATTAAAAAAAAATATCAGGAAGTGTGAAAAATATATATATATATATATGTGTATGTGTGTATATATATACATATATACAGTCAGTAATATATATGGACGGGTTTTTTTATTTTGGGGGGGCAAATGATATTATTTTTTGATCAAATTTTTTGGATAGCCAGATAAAATATTCCTCTACAATTGCAAAAAATAAAAATAAAAAAAATATCAGGAAGTGTTGCCAGGTAGCTACACAGTTACCCGCCGGGTATTAAAGATAAGCCCTATATATATATATATATATATATATATATGCAATACTAGCTCAGATCCTAATCCTCCTCTGTATCTTTGAGTATACGTGAAGAATTGATAACCTAGGTATTGGTCTACCCTTGTGGTAGGATCATCAGGTAATAATGAGTTGATGTTTGGTCTACCTTTGGGTAGGATCATATGACTATACAGCTCTATGTCTTGGTCTACCTTTAGGGTAGGACCAAAAGGGGCTATTTGGGATCTACCATATGAGAAAGGTAGTATCCATGTCCACTGTAGGGATAGCACAGAGGCTTGGATATGTCAGGATGGAGTAGTTATGTTTAATATGTAATGTTTGATATGTTAAACAATAATTTATTGCAATATGTTGTTACAACTAGATGCAAACATTTTGAGTTCCCCACATACAGTATAACTTGTTATACTGACGAACGTTTTGTTTGTAAGCATTTTAGGTAGTTGATACACAAAATAAAGGTATTATATCTATATAAAGGAGGAATAGATAGATGATACTTCTTCTCAATAGGTATTAGTTCTATGAGGTATATCATTTTAAAATTTGTAAACAATATTTGAAATTTAATTATAATTGTTTCCTATTATTAGTTATTTGACTAATCTGGATCCTTAAGAATATAGGTAATGGCTCTCAACCTGAAGGTCTTTGCTTAATTGGGGGACATTGAAAGTGAGATCGTTACACAAACCCCCATGTCAATCTTCATGAGTCAGAGTTAAGTTAGCGTGTCCCATTCACAACTAGTATTTTCAAGCTTACTGGCTCAAGATAATTCTAAGGGTCATGTACTAACAAACAAACAACAATAGATCAAAATGTATGGATGATATCACAAGCTAAATGGGATTGGTACTTGATACTATGACCATATACACCTTTAATAACTAATTTATATTATATTTATATTTTTTTAATTTTATCAGCAATTAGACTAGATCTAAGCCTACCTTAAATAAAGTTTAAACAATGCATAAAAGGAAAGATAAAAGATGTAGGGATAGACGTCTTGTTCCACCTTATATAAGATTATCTTTGACATTCTACTCTATGTCAAGTAGGAAAAGAAGAGAAATGGAATGTGTGTAATAATTATCACATAGGTGATTGGTATTTGAGTCAGTTTGGATCGTGTAGGAAGATAGTGCCAACAAATGATGGATCATAGGTTGTAGAAGGAGGTGGAGGTGGTGGATAGCCCCCAAAGTGACCCTGGCTCCAGTGGTGGTGGTTGGGAGTACGTCTCCATCCTCATCAAGTGTTCATAATATTGCTCCTAATTTTGGATAACCATGCACTCATTATTGAACACCACCTGCTAGTATTGAAAATTTTCTTCTTATTCTAGAATACATGTGAATTGGGCCATTGTTACAACCCATATCTTGGTTTGCATGTAATATTAAGGTTAACTGTAACCCTAGTTTTAAATGCAACTGTTGGATAAATTGGACATTATGATAAATCCCTTTGTTTCGATGATGACAAACATTTCATTCTTGTTGATCTAACGAGCTACTTGAGTGTGCAGGATTAAGGTGGATGACAAAGCAACTAGGGAAAATCCAAAAAGCTTACAGATTTATATTTCCATGCAATGTAATCACTGTTGTAAAAAACTTGTACAAATATATAATGTACAAGTACTTAGATTGCATGTAAATCAAGCGTTGGATCTTCCTAGCCAATCACCACACTTAGATAGGTCATCCCCTTCAAATAGGATCACATATGCACACTCATACACATGCTCAGTGGTTTAATTAAAAGATTGAAAACAGAGTCAATCTCGGTCGACCACACTCCTCGACCGAGACACTCTCGGTCGACAAATTTCTCGACCGAGATTGACCCAAGTAGCCGTTAGACACAGCTGACAAAGTAGTTGGCAGTTGCAAATGAACGTTGATCCAGAGAGCCTGTCGGTCGACAAAACTTCGACCGATAAGGTATCTCGGTCGACAAATTGTCGACCGAGATGGTGTCTGACAGCAACTGCAGAATAAAGTAACTAGCCGTTACTAATGCACCTAACTTATATCTAACGGCTAGTTAAGCACTTAGAAGCCCCTAGAAGTTGTCTAGAACGTCCTTTAGTATCCATAGGCCACTCCTATAAATAGGACATGCCTTAGGACACCAAAATACACCTAAGATATACTTGTGCTATACTTGAGCTTGAATACTCACTTGCAATCTGTTTTAGAGCAATAGAGCAATTCCTACACTTGCCATTCATTCCTATTGCTCCCATTTCGTGTCCTATAGGCTAGTATCTCCTATCCACTACAATCACATTGCCATACATATTGGTTAGGAGATCTACACGCTTGATATAGGCAAATCAAGCCTTGTGCTTCAAAGGATAAGTTGTAATTTCTATTTTCTTTCTTGTTCCTTTTATCCTTTGTACTCTCCTTGCTACTCCTAGGGTTGGAAGCTGCGGATTGGAGAGGGTTGACTTCTCAGGTGGAGAAGGGGACTTCAAGCTACTTCAAGAAGGCTATCGCACGGGAAGCTACTTCAGAAGGCTGGTGCAACGGGAGTTGGTGCACCTACTTCAAGGGAAGGCTGCTTCAAGGTTGGGCGATTACTTCTAGGTGAAGGCTGCTTGAAGGGTTTGGGAAAAGAAATTGTATTTTATGTAAAGTCCTTGCGAGGTAATAAAATAAATTTCTTTTCAAATCCCGGTTGGGTAAGCAACCGGGTAGTGGACTGACGGCTATAGTATTTGCTATAGTTGGAACCACTCTAAACCCTGTGTCTCCTTGTCCAATATCTTCATTGTGGTTGTTTGAGTTTAAATTATTATTAAAATCTTTATAAAACTCTATTCACCCCCCCCCCTCTAGTAGTTTTCAATTGGTATCAGAGCAGGCTTCAAGGAACCCTAACAAGGTCTTGAAGAAATGGGTGATGGAATGCTCAACAACCTCAACATTGAAGGGACACTTGTTGTTAGACCTCCAACATTCGATGGAACAAACTACCAATATTGGAAGAGAAGGATGCAGTTCTACTTCCAAGGCATCAACTGGGATCTATGGAGGATAGTGTCTACTCCATATGTGCTTCCTCAAAATGATTTTGCGGAATGGGATGCAAACACGGTAAAGCTGGCCCAAATGAATGCAAAAGTTGTAAGCATTTTATATTGTTCTATTTCAGTAGGAGAATTTAATAGAATATCTAATTGTGATACATCTTATGATATTTGGCATAAACTATCTATAACTTATGAGGGTACAGCCCAAGTCAGAAATTCCAAAGTTAGCATGCTTAAAACGAAATTTGAACATTTTCGTATGGATCCTAATGAGTCTATTAGTGAAATGTTTTCAAAATTCTCTACTATTGTTAATGGTTTAAGTGCCCTAGGAAAACCTATTCCTGAGGAAGATCAGGTATCAAAAATTCTTCGATCACTTCCTCTGAAATACAAGCCAAAGGTGACAGCCATTGCAGAAGCAAATGACCTCACTCGACTCAAAATGGAGCAACTCATTGGCAATTTAGAAGCTCATGAGGCAGATCTAGAAGAGGAAGAAAGAAGAGAACATGAACGTCAACATGGGAAAAAGAAGGACATTGCATTCAAAGCTTCAACTAAAGACAATCATGACACAAGTGAAGATGATAGTGAAGAAGAAACTCTCGTTGTAAATGGTAAGCAATATAAAAGTTTTAAAACTAATAAAACTTCTAGTGTTTCTTCTTCCAGGTGCTTCGAATGTGGTAAGAAAGGACATATGAAAAGTGATTGTCCAACACTCAAGAAAGGGAAGAAATCATCTCACAAAAAGAAAGAAAAAGCATATCGAGCTGCATGGGATGATTCAAGTGATGATAGCGATGATGAAGAAGTAGAATGCCTCATTGCTACAACAAATGAAGACGAAGAAGAGGTAAGTCTTTATGATCTACCAAAAGAAGATATAATTGCTAGTCTTCAAGATACTCATCAGAAATATATTGAGTGCAAGAAGAAATTAAAGAAATCAAATAAGGAAAATGATGATTTAAATGCTAAACTTCTTGTTCTTGTATCCGAAAATGAAGATTATGCTCTTAAGTTAAAATCGGTAGAAGCTAATTGCAATCTTCTTTCCTTAGAAAAGTCAAATTTGCAAACTCAAGTGAATGATCTTCAGAACCAACCTATTCTATGTTCACATTTAGATTATGATGAGGTTGTCAAAGAAAGAAACTTTCTAGTATCCAATTTAGATCAGGCAAAGAAAGATATTGCTAAGTTACAAAGAAATGTAAATGAGTTAAGAGGAAATGACATACTTGAAAATATTCTGAAAATTTCCTCTAGTTATAATGGAAGAAGAGGATTAGGATACGATCCAAGGAGAATTAAACCCAAAAGAGTCCAAGCATCCAAGACTAAGATTATGTTTGTACCCAGGAACACAACTCCTAGAAATGAAGTTGACTCTATCAGCTGTCATTATTGCATGCGTTTTGGACATTATTCATTTTCATGCCCATTTAAGAAAAAGAAAGATGAGTTAGCTTGGATTCCTAAAACTTAGTAGCTTAAAAATAAATAGTTGAGATTTGACCTAAACTGATTCTTGATATCATAATGTCTTATCTCAACACAATCGAGCTCTACTTTGTATATTTCTTTTTGCTTGAAATCGATTTCTGAACACTTTTCAAAAACTTGGTCGGTCGAGGTATTGTCGACTGAGTAAACCTCGGTCGAGAAGCTGTCGACCGAGCATGACACTGTTTTTCAGAATGCTGTAAAATTGCTGAATTCTTTTGAAATTGTTCAAAATTGTTGCTTATTTGTGGTTAATGACTGTATAATAAAGTATCAATTATGGAAATCATCCTTGAAAGATTATGAGAAATGAATTTGGTCAAAAACCAAAATTATTCTTAATTTAAAGAAAATTTCTGTTCTATCATTACATGATTCTATTGTTCTATCATTACATAGGCAAGCAAAAGAATTTATTGGTGATATATCTCTTGGAAATGCTTGCAAAGATTACAATTTTTTCAATTGGTATCTTTAAAGGATTTGAAATAGTCATCATGCTTTTCATGTTTTTATCACTTAAACATGCATCAAAATTGATATGAATGCTTAATTGGAAATCTGCAATTACTGCCTCTTGGTTAAAACAAAATTTAGCCAAGGGGCGCTATGGTCGTAGTCAAGGGCGACCTTAAATAAGCTTTGACAAAATGCTTATTTGGACATCAATTTATTGAACTTAATCTTAGTATACTTTTGATAAAGGTCAAAAAAAAAAAAAAATTTACCATTTGTGACCTTAAAAGCCTTAAATTGCTTAAATTGTAAGATTAAGGGGGAGCTTATAAAAACAAATTTGATTATTTATGAAGCTTACAAAAACATTGTTAACATCATTTGGAGTTTGTCATGACCTTCGGATTCTTAAAAGTAATTTGTATGAAAAAGAATTTCATCAAAATGATATATCTTGCTCTTAAAGGAACTCTCTAAACAAATCAGGGCTTAACATCCCTTGTTTTGGTTGGAGACAATTTTTTATGCACTCTAATATTAAAAGGACTCTCATTTAATTTAGGGCTTAACATCCATTGATAGATGAGAAATAAATATACATTCATCATAATCTTAAGGGAATCTCATATCATTTCAAGGCTTAACATCCTTTGCAAATGATTGAGAAACAAATTGTGGATAAATTAGACATAAATCCATGTTCCTAATAGGATATCTATGTAAGGGGGAGCTTAATATAAAATTAAGTGGGAGAAGAAATAAAATGTTTAACCTGGATATCTTTTTGAAATGACAAAGGGGGAGAAAGAATATAAAATCAAAAATATAAATATAAATGAGTTTCATCTTGATGGCCAGCACTCACTTGTAAAACAAGAATGACTACAAAAGGTAATCTTCAGGTATGAAACTCACATGCTTTATATTTCCTTATTTCATATTTTAGGAAATGTTTGTCATCTTCAAAAAGGGGGAGATTGTTGGATAAATTGGACATTATGATAAATCCCTTTGTTTCGATGATGACAAACATTTCATTCTTGTTGATCTAACGAGCTACTTGAGTGTGCAGGATTAAGGTGGATGACAAAGCAACTAGGGAAAATCCAAAAAGCTTACAGATTTATATTTCCATGCAATGTAATCACTGTTGTAAAAAACTTGTACAAATATATAATGTACAAGTACTTAGATTGCATGTAAATCAAGCGTTGGATCTTCCTAGCCAATCACCACACTTAGATAGGTCATCCCCTTCAAATAGGATCACATATGCACACTCATACACATGCTTAGTGGTTTAATTAAAAGATTGAAAACAGAGTCAATCTCGGTCGACCACACTCCTCGACCGAGACACTCTCGGTTGACAAACTTCTCGACCGAGATTGACCCAAGTAGCCGTTAGACACAGCTGACAAAGTAGTTGGCAGTTGCAAATGAACGTTGATCCAGAGAGCCTGTCGGTCGACAAAACTTCGACCGAGAAGGTATCTCGGTCGACAAATTGTCGACCGAGATGGTCTCTGACAGCAACTGCAGAATAAAGTAACTAGCCGTTACTAATGCACCTAACTTATATCTAACGGCTAGTTAAGCACTTAGAAGCCCCTAGAAGTTGTCTAGAACGTCCTTTAGTATCCATAGGCCACTCCTATAAATAGGACATGCCTTAGGACACCAAAATACACCTAAGATATACTTGTGCTATACTTGAGCTTGAATACTCACTTGCAATCTGTTTTAGAGCAATAGAGCAATTCCTACACTTGCCATTCATTCCTATTGCTCCCATTTTGTGTCCTATAGGCTAGTATCTCCTATCCACTACAATCACATTGCCATACATATTGGTTAGGAGATCTACACGCTTGATATAGGCAAATCAAGCCTTGTGCTTCAAAGGATAAGTTGTAATTTCTATTTTCTTTCTTGTTCCTTTTATCCTTTGTACTCTCCTTGCTACTCCTAGGGTTGGAGGCTGCGGATTGGAGAGGGTTGACTTCTCAGGTGGAGAAGGGGACTTCAAGCCACTTCAAGAAGGCTATCGCACGGGAAGCTACTTCAGAAGGCTGGTGCAACGGGAGTTGGTGCACCTACTTCAAGGGAAGGCTGCTTCAAGGTTGCGCGATTACTTCTAGGTGAAGGCTGCTTGAAGGGTTTGGGAAAAGAAATTGTATTTTATGTAAAGTCCTTGCGAGGTAATAAAATAAATTTCTTTTCAAATCCCAGTTGGGTAAGCAACCGGGTAGTGGACTGACGGCTATAGTATTTGCTATAGTTGGAACCACTCTAAACCCTGTGTCTCCTTGTCCAATATCTTCATTGTGGTTGTTTGAGTTTAAATTATTATTAAAATCTATATAAAACTCTATTCACCCCCCCTCTAGTAGTTTTCAGCAACTTCATTATCACATTCCATTATTCTCTAGTTGTCTAATTCTTGATTTCAGCTAGCACCTTTGATTTGCTAATTTAAAAATATGCACTATGCATATGTTGAGATTTGAGATTTGAGCTTTAAGCCCATGCGTGATTTGGAAAAAGCATTAAAAATATTAAGTAATTAATTAATATAGAATTTATTATCTAAGAATCAAACAAACTTATATTATAGTTTTGTAACAAATTCTACTGTATATTAACACAAAAATATTGGATGAGATTGGAATTCAAATGTGGACGTTGTGATGTATTTACTAATCAATTTTAGAACTATCACCAATTTTTAGTTTTGTAAGTTTGCACATACTGATGAGCATGCATCCCAATTGAGCTAGCTCTAGTGAAAGTGACCCTACTGCCAAGTGAGTGTGCACCGATGATAGTGAGTGCAAAACAAAGTGAACATGCATTGATGAGAGTGAGTGCACACTGATGAAGAAGAGTAGTGTCACTACCCATCACAACCAACCATGGAAACACCATATTTTTTTCCTACATTTCAAATTTCAATGCAATTTGTTTTTGGGATTCAAGTTCTGATTTTAACACAACTAAATCCCTAAACTACAACTACGACAAACTAAGGGGTGATTTATTGGGTGACTTTGGGTAAGAACAAGAAGAACAAACGACATGGATATAGATTGACTATGGTATCCATGGGGTTGATGAAACTAATCCCAACATGGAAAATCTTCTTAATATAGTGAGGTACCCAACATTAGCTATATTACTCGGTGGTACCCAATACAATTCAATTAGTCTAGATACTTCTCACTGAGTCAACACTTCTAGACCCATTGGTGTGTGTAGTTAAGCTAAGTGATTTGACTCTCTGACTAAGTACCCAAGTTTAGAGGAGGATTCAAATGTATCTAGATAGTTTTTTTTACCATTGAGGCCATATGTGGCAAGTTCTATTGTAGGATGAGGAGCAAGTTTAATGGACTTAGAGTCATGGGTCTACTCTAAGTCTTATACTCTGAGATCGTTGCTTCTTGTGAGGCTTCCACATGTTGTGGAACATTTGATATGGACCCAAAGAATATTAAAGTGAACAAAGGACTAATAAATACATTTCTTTATTTACAACTTAAATTTATATCAAACACCTTCAATGTTGAATGATTATGGATTTCAAATGCCATGTTTATATTCTTCAATATGAAAATTATTATAAAATACATATTTACATTATCATATATTCTTAGTGATTTTCCACACATTGATCTAGTATCTCACACAATACACTGATACATTTTCAAGGTAAAACTCTAGTTGATCAAGAGGATACATAATCTAGTTTTTATTAGGAGGAAATCAACTAAGGTCTTGAGGGATAGCTTGTTTAGTTTGATGACCTCCTATCCTTCCTCTATTCTGGGGATGAGTGATGATTGAGAAAAGTTTTATAATATGATTTACTTCATGCATACTAATTCTAGAACTACTTTTGTTCAATTTTGTTATGTTGTAAAGGTTAATCTTAGTTATGAACTTATGATTTTATGGTTAAATAATATGTTTCCTAGTAAGATTGTGAATATTTTTGTTAGTTTAATATATTTAAAATAAAGAAAGATTGATATTAAGTGAAAATTGAAAGTGTATGGTTACTAATCTCATATTGGGGGGCCTAAACCCATGTTAGTGGATTTGGGTTGCACCAATTTTGGTATCATAGCCTAGGTTTGGGATAGAGGTTGTAAGATACCAATGGGATTATGATGTTTTCCTCTTTGAACTGTGAATTTCTAACAAACATGTATCTTTTAATAATATGTATATTCAAGAAGACAATGAGGTTATTATGAGGAACAAGCTGAGAGACATTATGGCCTTACCCTTAGACAATGTCTCAATGTGGACAAGATAGAGATGGGGTAGAATATATCATATCTTTTTGAAGACCAAGGAGAAGTATAGGATGGAAAAGTGGTCTTCATATTCTATCAAGGACCTCATGAGATCCTATGAGTTGGTGAAGAAGCTTAGTGGGATTGAGATCTATGGGACAACATACCCAATTGTGGCCCATGTGTGGCTCCGACAATTGAAAAGGTGTTTCACCAAATGGAATTATCATAGGACAAGAAGATTAACAACAACACCTATATGCTCAATAGAGATGTTGAATTGTGGTAGCATAGAATACAAGATAAGAAGAGAAATACATTATGACATGGAAGGATTTTTTGGATGAGATCCAACAAAATTATTTCCCTTATGCGTTCTTGAGAAATAAGATCAAACATCTTGAGGGTATTAGATAGGGTAATATGACAGTTGGTGAGTATGAGGCATATTATACAAGTTTTGTTAACTTTTGTCCATAGCTTGTACCAAGTGACATAGATAAATATTGTAGGTTTCAAATAGGTTTGTATCTACAAATTATATACAACTTATCGGTGGTCAGTCGACGGGACACAAATAAATTTGGAGAGTTTGTAGAGGTAGCAAGATGTTTTAAAGAGTTAGTTTATGCTTTCAAACATTATGATTATATAAAAATATCTAAATATTTTGGTAGAGGAGAACAAAGTATTGGTGGAGCCAGTGGTTTATTTCCCAAATTAGGATGAGGTCTTGGATGTTTTGGAAGGATAGGATTTAGTTAGAGTGATGTTGTGTCTTCTCTTATTAGTGGAAGATATATCCCTAGAAGATGGAATAAACCACCTAGGCGAGCACTATCAATAAGGCCTTCAGGGTCTCTCAACATCAATTACATTTTTGTAGAGTCCAAGAATGGTTGTATGCAACACTTGTGGCATGTGGTCAATGTTTGAGAAATGATCTTCAAGATTGTCACTGCTATGGACACATGGAACATTTCAAAAGAGACCATCCTAATCTTCAGAATACAAAAGTCTAGAGTTCACAATCACAATTCCATAATCCATAGAGGCATGGTCCAATCAAAGGAGCCAGTTCTTTAGTGGATTCATGATCTAGATGGGGAGCACTGAGTACCAACATTGGGCATCATGGACAACGTGATAGAGGGAGAGCTAATGGAGATTTCTTCTATATGACTCATCCAAAAGGAGTAGTCTCATTGAGAGTTGCCACAGGTAGAATGTATCTTTAACACCATTTATATTACAATTTTTGATAGATCTCGGTGTGACACATTCTTTTATATCAAGATCACTAGTTAGTAGATTACATATTTTAACACATGATTTGTCTAATAAATTGGTATTGAGAGCACTGTTAGGAGAGTCAATGGTTTTGATAGAAGTGTGTCCTAGATTTTTTTTGAGTTTAAGTGGGTATATTGTAGTATTTAATGCCACACACTTAGACATTAACTTATTAAAATTATTTTGGGTATGGATTGTCTTGAGACATACCATTTCCAATTGGACTGTTGGAATAAAATAGTTATATTTTAGCAAGGTGGCTTTTCTTATATCTTTAATAGAGATAGGAAAGTATTACCCATGTGCATAGTATGAACTGATGTAGCTTATAAGATAATGAGTAAAGGGTGTGAGGCCTTTCATCATATGTTTTAGATGCAAAGGCAAAGAAAAGGATAGTTAGCATAGAGGATGTTATGATAGTGTGTGAATTATCATATATTTTTTCATGATGAATTTCCAAATTGACTTCCCAATAGATATGTTGAGTTTGAGATACATACTTCACTGAGTTGTCACCCAACAACATTACTAGATTATAGAAGTACACTTATAGAGTTGAAGGAATTAAAACCTTTGTCACAGGGGTTACTGGATAAGGGTTTCACTCAACCTAGCACATAACCTTGGGAATGTCCAGTTCGCTTTGTGAAAAATAAGGATGGAACAATGAATCTATGTATAGACTATAGGTGATTGAATTAGATAACCATTAATAATATATAGAATTGATTATATATATGATCATATACATAGATAAATAATCTTCTCAAAGATAGATCTGAGATTGGGTTACCATTGGTTGAGATAAAATCATCATATTCACCCAATTTAACATTCAAAAGAAGATATGGGCATTATAAGTTTGTATTTATGTCTTTTGGACTGACAAATGCCCCTAGAGATTTTATGGGAACAATTAATAGGGTTTTTGTGCCATACATAGATCAATCTATACTAGTGTTTATAGATGACACATGAATATAATCTTGAGATAAAAAAACAACATATTCAACATATGAGGATAGACATATAGTTATTGAGACAACTTAGCCTCATGCTAAGTTTAGCAAATGTGCATTTTGGTTGGCTAAAGTTTCCTTTATTGGTCGTGTCAAATCAAGAGTAGGTGTCATTGTAGACCCTAAGAAGGTGGAATGTATTATTATATGGGGGAGATTACAAGTCCTATCAAGATTAGAAGTTTTATAGGGTTACCTAAATATTACAAAAATATTCATAAGAAACTATAGTGTATCAGAAACCCATATTAAACTCTTGGAAAGGAAGGAATACACCTTTATTTGGACTGAAACATGTGAGAAATGTTTTCACACTTTAAAGAAGAACTTAACTACAAAACTAGTAGTGATTTTACCAAAGGTTGAAAAGGGATATGTTATGTTCTGTGGTGAATATAGGATATGTTCATGATGTGTTATTATGCACTAAGGAAAGGTGGTGTCATATGCATCTAGATAGCTCAAATGAAGAGATTATCCTAAACATGATCTTGAGCTAGCAGCAGTAGTACATGCCTTAAAGACATGATGTCGTTATCTCCATGGTGAGTCATCTCATGTCTTTATTGACCATAAGTGTTTTAAGCACATATTCACAAAGAAGTGTATAAACTTGAGACAAAATATACAAATAGATATAATTAAGGACTATGATGTTACCATTCAATTACCACCTTGGGAGCCTAATGTTTTGACAAATGCTCTAAGAAGAAAATCTACTCACATGCATAAATGTTTTCTATGGCACATATCAAGAGAGATCTACACAATAAGATGAGAGAAATGAATATGGAATTGAGTGTGTTGGAACATAGTGGATTGATTGCATAGATGCATGTCAGACCTACATTTTATGATCATATCAAAGAGCTTCAACAGAGAGATAGTGAACTGATACATATCATGCATGAGATGATAGATGTTAAAAAGACATAGTTTGGATATTTAGATGATGGGTTGTTATTGTAACACCCCTCTTTATGATTTTCAACATAACTCAGTGGAAGCTTTCATCTATAGGGGTGTGACATCCCCAGATTTTCTAAAACTTAATCTGATGTGTGACATCCAAATTGAAACCCTCACCTCAGCGAGAATCCCAATTTAAACACCCCACACTAGGCTAAGAAAGAGAAAATCAAGGGAGTCAGAAGGAAATAATCAGTAGCACATGAACATAAACAATAATAAAACCATACACACATGTTCACCCTTCAACATATAATTACAACATGAATTGTTACAACATTTGACATTACATATTGAATAGCAAACTATGCATATACATGTACTACCACTAAACCACATGATCTTAACACAATAGGTCCACCTGTACATCAGCTCGCCACACAACTCTCAACTGTCCTGGATCTTCAAAAGTGTAACCACAACCTAAACAAAAGATTACATGCGGTACACATCAGCGCAATATTTAAGAATATTGTACTGAGTATGCCTACGTGTCTCTTATTTACCTCTCATCATATCTTGGCGATAAGATAAAACTAATACTTGGCAGTAATAGAAGAATTTAATAAAAGCATATACTTGCACAAAGATATTCATTACCAAAAGAGAACACATATATTTTAAGCACATTTCCATCATATATCTCGTGTGTCTGCCACCTAGTGGCTTTGACGTCTTCAGGCCTTATGATCTACCACCAAGTGGTTTGTGATCATTATAAAAACATCATATGGTCTACCACCAAGTGGTTTGTGATCATTATGCATGCACTCTACCACCAAGTGGTTTATGAGCTATAATATGATGGAACATCTATATTATGTTTGCAGGTGTTCATAACCATAATTATGGAAATTCCAGCAACATATCATACAAGACAATAATTTCAATCAATACCATATGCCAAGTCTTTACTACCATATAACACAAGCATAATGTATAATAAGCCAAGCAAGAGGTAATGGCGTACCTTGATCACAGATATCCTAATCACATATTCCTCATGTCATCTATATCCTTGGTCAACCCTGATTAAGACAAGATTACATATCACCATCAGGTTCTCATCATCTTACATCTCATCTTAACCTTAATTGTGTTCATATTATGGTCTGCTTATTTCATTAGGATGTGTGCATCATTACTTGCATTCTTGTCTTAGATTTATCTTACTGATGTCATATTCCATATTATAGTTCATCAACTAGATTTACTCATGTGTCACATTATTATGTGGACATATTTAACATTATGTCACTTTCATTAACCATATTAGGGTTATATCTTATGTATTAAGGGTGCTCTTCATATAACATGAATTTCATGTATATAACTGATCTCAAATTTATATATTATCTTCCAGTTATTGATATGAACTTATTCTGTAAATTTCATCATTTATTGAGCATGTATGCATTAAATGCATTATCTTTAGTGTTATTAGCCCTAATTAGCCATATTAATCAAATTACATGATTTCGTACATCAACATGACCATAACTGACATCATATGCATTCTAAACATGATTATGGACTTACTAAAATTTTCCCATTATTTTATGCCATCATTTGATATTTATTATCTATTAAACAAGCATTACACATCTTGCATTATGTCACTATGATTTAAGTAGAAAAAGATTGATATGATGGTTTCATATTATTCTACACATTTTTCTGAGAATTTCGGTATATTGTTTGTATTTTTTAGATAAACAAGCTATTTATTATGCATTTTCAAAGATCTGTAAATTATTGGAATTTCTTACCTCTTCAGCCAAACAGAACGCGCCACGTGTCCCATTTGGGTCGCACTGCTGCTTTGCTTGCTGTTGTGGGCCGGTTCAGGGTTTGGACCAGTTCCTCTTCTTCTCCTTCCTCCCGTGTGTCGCCTAACGTGGACTCCGTGTTTCAGATCATGAGGACGCAGCCGCAAGGAAAGACAGCAGCAAGGAGTCACGCAGCGCCCCCTCCTCCTTGCCAACTTCTATGGCCTTCAAAACCTCTGACTAGCCTCCCTCCATACCGCTGATTTCATGGGTTGCTACTGGATCCTCCCCCTGGAGGTCTGGTTCAGATTGTCGATGTCGTGAGGGATGACTCCGACAAGAATCGATGGAGTCCCTTTGCTCCTCGCCTCTTCCAGTGCTCCTGCCAGGGCACCTCCATGGAGCAGCGAACCCAAGAGGGATCGGTATCGCCCTCCTTGCTGCAGCTTGGTATGCCGGTTGTGCCTCTACAAAGCTGCACTGCACTTACCAACATTGGCGACAACTCAGCTTCTTCCACACTTCCCTCCTTCCAAATCTCACCAACAGATCCGAGCAGCTTCTTGCCCCATCTTGGCTCATCGATTGGGCTTCACTGTCGGCTGGAACTGGGCTCGGTGTAGCTCCTTTGCCCTGCCACCATAGTGTGGCACGGATGCGCCTCCTATGTATGTGTCCCGCCGCTAGCCTTCAGGCTGCTGCTGCTATTGTCTCTCCTCCTTGATCGGGTCTTGCAACACTGTGGTGGCTCGGTGGTCATCAGCGGCTTGAAGAGCCTGCTACCACTACAACTTTTTGCTCCATATCTGCTTCTTGGTGAGGATGCCGCCGATTTCACTCTAGAACTCTGACGAGTAGAAGGGTTTTCTCTCCTCCGGGTGACATCCCCTCTCATATTACCCACGCCACCTGCAGTTTGTGGTGGAGGAAAATGGAGAGATATACAGATCGCTCCACTCATGCCACTAGCTTCGTGAAGGGTCACATAGCATCCCTATAGTACCGGGTGCAACTGCCATCACACGATCACTGATCGTGAATGCGTGGAACGTGCCTTCTTCCCTGTTCCACGATTGACCAAGCGATTCCAAGGAGGAGGTCCCATTGCTGTTGTACGATGATTCCATCCAAGGCTATATCCACTTAATCAAGTCTAGTTGTACCACATTATTAAGGAAAGGGTGACTTCCTATTATGTGGCCCTAAGCTATAAATCATATACCTTACTTCTAATTGATCCACTCCTCAAATATACACCTTATGTTATCATTTCAAACCTCAACGACCCTCTCTCTCTCACTACGGTCATCCCAACAAGATCAAACTTTACCAAAGCACTTGTAACTTTCAAAACAACTCAACATGCATGAAATCACTTATGTCATTGGACATTTAAGGATTTCAAAAGTCCACTTCATCACAAGGGGGTGTCACATTTATGAAATCAAAGCAAATAAACACATAATTCACCATTAAGATTCATACATTGTTCTTTTGAATAAGAAACTACAATTGAGTTCTATAACATGTCTAAACATTACTAAACATGAAAACTATTCATAAAGGTAAACATAATTGGATCGCCTAGTATGGATGGCACACCACCAGATAGCTCTTGAAGGTCTTCTAATCCTTGCTTGCTTTTCCTAAGTCCTTAGTTGCTCCAATTCATGGGGACATCGCATCCCCAACCATGCGAAGGGGGAAACAATATATCAATAAACGGTACTGGCACATTATAACATAAGCAAAATAAAGTATATTCGAGATGTAAGAAAAATTTGGCATGAATTGACTATAAGCATTCTTGAATCATTATTAACATGAAGAATTGTATAGTAATTGTATGCATCCCTCTATAATGCCCCATTAGGAGCACATGATTAATAGGAAAGCCCTTGATTGCTAGGATAGCTCTTGATGCTAGGAAAGCCCTCAACGACCCCTTGAGGTCCATGATTCAAGACCATATAAAAACTAGTTTAATTCCACTTAACTTGATCATTAATGTTAACATAATCATGATTCTTAAACTTAACATGATGGGATTTCTCCCTCCTAACATGATGTCTTAACATGATGGGATTTCTCCCTCTTGATCATTAACATAAGTTTCATGAGTCATTAATCATAAACTTTAAGCATAATGAACATTTTAAAAACCATAAGACATAACATATAGCAATCATCAAGCAATAATATAGAGTGATCATGATTAAAACATTAAACTTGCAGTTATAATGTCTACTTTGTACTTAACATGCAATCAACCATAAATATTAGTGCTCAGTAGCATGACCTGTTTACCTTGGAGCAATGTAGATCCTAAGATAGTCTTCATGGTCCTTGAGTCAAATCTAGGTCAAATCTTCCTCTTGTCTTTATTAGGCTCTATACACCTGTACATGTTTATTGAGCATCATAATTCAATACATTGTATTGATCCTAGATTGAATTAGGGTGAATTAGGGTTTGAATGCATTAGGGTTAGGCTCATATATCAGAATACTAGACTGACTGAGATCATAACAATTACATAGTTAGGGTTTCATTATTTCAATTAGAGTTTCTAATAAAACATTGGAGTGTAAAGGCAAATCAGGACTTGAAAACTGTACAATCAGATTCCTCTCGAAAAACCCTTCCCAACGACTATTTATTTGTATTTTTCTAAGGTCATATGCAAAAGTTATGGATTTTGCAATTCCGACCAATCAGAAGGCAGGAACATATATGTGTGACATCAATTTAAATTGTTAATAATGCGATGTAAATAAAATATTAAAATATTAGTAAAACCATAAGTGTGCGCTTCAAGCGATTAAAATGGTGGGGGAAAAATGGTCATTGACCCCTAATCAGCAATCGTACGTAGGAAAATAACTCAAAAACAAAAATACCAAGATTACCCTTGTGAAATAAATCATCCAAGTAATATTGTGAGGGTCCCATGGTCATTGTACAACCAGGGTTCTTCTCCTTCGCGAGCCATGGCTCAGGCAGAAGACTGGAGATCTCAACTCCAGTGTTGCTACACCTCCACAGGCAAGATGTGAGCTTTAGGGTGAGTGGAGACTGACCCCTTTGGGTTAGGTGAAATTGGGGGCTCGATCTCTGGGAGGAGAGAACCTCTGTGCCCCTCCATATCACTGGAAATAAAACAAAATAGAGGGAAAAATATTTTGGAAAAAAATAATCACTAAAACACAACAACAACAGTGACTAAGTCTTCATAAGCATTCGTGGATTTGAGGCAAATCCATTGGAAGCTTTTCTAAGGCTGGACGAGCGCTGGATGTCAATGGTGGCTAGCGTCGGCAAGCTCTTCAAGACCCATATATAGGACATCACGATTGAGGCCAAGGAAGGGTAAACTGATGATGCTAGAATAACATTTGGGTGTCATAGATGCTTATCGAGAAACCAATTGAACTGAAGCGGACGGAGGAGGTCGTGCTAGCAAGATCTTGTTTGGAGGAGAGATCAAGCAGGTATGGGTGAGTCGGAGCTATGGTGGTGAAATTAAAGGAGGAGGGGTTCCTATGGTCTGACAGTGCTCTACACTACCTTATATAGACAAGGAATGGATCGCAGCACCATCTGCAAATCTCAGAGTGGAGAGGTTATGGAGATCCCTAGTTGGGTGTTTCGTCAAATGAATGAGATGGGAAACAAGTTATGGCTCATTCAAATCGAGGCATTCTCACAAATTCATAGAAGTAGGAATATCTAAAAATGATCAAGGGATGATCCAGAAATGGATCGGGTAGTGTCAGTCTGTGTAACTGCTGTCATTTTGTGGATTGATTGGGGGTAGATGATGACTTTTCTTTCGTAGGATCAGATTTTGCTGAAGCCCTATCCATTAGATGCGTGCACGGGAATGGAATTGAAATAAGGAGCACGTTACAGTGCAAATAAAATGAACCATAGGTTAATTGCTCGCATTAAATGAAATGATATTCAAACCTAGGTCCAACTATATTCAAATCTTTGAAATTCAATTAGAAGGGTCAAACATGGGTCAAAAGAGTTCAAATTTTAACCATAAGCAAAATAGAGGGTCTAGAATATTCCTATGAAGTTAGATTTCGTTTTTGCACACATTATGGTCCATAACTCCTATATTAGTTATTAATCTTAATATTAATGCATTAAAAGGCAAATAATTTGAAAAGGCACTATTTATATAACCCGTGAGTCACAATTTTGAGTCATACATTACTCACTCATTAAGGAGTTACATGATCATATCTTTATCCTATTTTTGAGTTTTATTGCCATTTTGGAGGAGAGATAAAATGAAATGAATTAATATGAGTTAATAGGCATACATAATTTATATTTGAAAATGAAATATGACTTTGGGTCTTATCTTGAGTTTTATTATCATATCTTTGTATAAAGACAACCATTATTGGTATTTTGCATTAAAACCCCTCAATCATTCTTATTTAGGAAAAACTTCATATTAAGTTTAAATTGACTATGAAAATTGGGATATGACAGTTATATTAGCATGACATATTGTGTCTGCCAAATGAATTGAGTTAACGAAGCATATTCTCAAGGAAAATCACTCTTCCATGTATGGAATGCATCCATCTAATTCCAAGATGTACATGAACCTCAAAGAGTTGTATTAGTCATTAGGTATGTAGAGAGATGTTGATGAGAATGTGGCCATGTGTGGTGTGTGCCAACAAGTCAAGGGTGAACATCAAAAGTCATCAGTTACCATGCAACCACTCCATATTCCTATGTGAAGTGGGAACATGTTACTATGGACTTTGTGGTAGGTTTAAGTAGAACATCACAAGTATTTTACTTTGTAACATCCTAGGATTTGAGGCCTCAAATAAAATGATCTTATAAGGAAAAATTGGACTACCCATATCACCAAGTGCACCTCCTTTTCTAGGATCCCATCACTAAAGAACTCCATAGTTAAGCATGCTCAGCTTGGAGTACTACTACGATGGGTGACCAGTTGGGAAGTTGACCCCAGCTTGCGCATGAGTGTGGACAAAGTGCATAGTTAAGGCTAGTGGTGATATGTGGGGCCAGTCGTCAGTCTTGAAACTCTAATGAAGCCTTGGGCAATGGGCCCAGGTGTTACAAATGGTATCAAAGCCATAAACCCTCTAGTAGGTGGGGCGCACATGGGCATGTGGCATGTCAATCTTGAGTCGTGTGGTCCAGGCAAGTTGGAAAGGGCTATCCATGGTGATGTAGCCACCCTTACACGGTATTCTGTGATCGGGAGCTGGGTGTCCATGAGCCATTATGGGTCTATACTGAAATGGGGCGATATTATGAGGCCATATAGTTGACTCTTGACGAGGACATCAAGAGTCTAAGTAGGGGAGATTGTAACGTCTCAGGATTTGAGGCCTCAGATAAAATGATCTTATAAGGAATGATCAGACTACCCATATCACCAAGGTGCACCTCCTTTTCCAAGAGCCCATCACTAAAGAACTCCATAGTTAAGCGTGCTTAGCTTGGAGTAGTACTAGGATGGGTGACCAGTTGGGAAGTTGACCCCGACTTGCGCATGGAGTGTGGACAAAGCACGCAGTTTAGGCTAGTGGTGATCTATGGGGCCAGTCATCATTCTTGAAACTCTACTGAAGCCTTGGGCAATGGGCCCAGGTGTTATAGAATCTCTATGGGTGATTGTAAAAAATGACTAAATTTTCCCATTTTCTCCATGTTAAGTCAACTAGGGATACACCCAAACTTGCCAAGTTCTACATAGATGAAATATTTAGATTGTATGGAATACTAGTCACCATTATATGTGACAAAGATCCTATGTTTACATCTAGATTCTAAAATCATCTCCATGGTACCTTGGGAACAAGTTTGAACTTTAGCACATCATTTCATCCTTAGACATACAGACAGCCAGAGCACACAATTCAGACCCTAGAGGACATGTTAAGAGCATGTATATTGTAGTTTAGTGACTGTTTGGAGAAACACTTGACTCTAATGGAGTTTGTCTACAACAATAGTTACCATTACAGTTTAGGCATAGCCCCTCATGACGCCTAGTATGGGAAAAAGTGTCGATATCCCATTTGCTAGTATGAAGTTGGTGAGGGGTAGATCCTAGGTTTGGATTTGGTGGAAGAAATGAAAGACAAGATATCAGCCATTAGATAATAGTTAAAAGCTACACAGGACAACCATACAATATATATGGGGAAAACACATAGACTGCTCCAATTTGTGTTTGGGGTTGAGGTTTACTTTAAAGTGTTGTTCTGGAAAAGTGTGTCAAAGTTCGGAAAGCAAGGCAAAATAACTCATATATATATATGGGCCTCTATCAAAACATTTAGAGAATTTATCTAGTGGCATACAAGCTTGAGTTTCCTCCTGAGCTAGACAATTTACATTGTGACATCCCTGGATTTTTTAAAACATAATCGAATGTGTGATGTCCAAATCAAAACCCACACCTCAGCAACAATCCCAATTTAAACACCCCACCCTAGGCTAAGAGGAAGAAAATCAAGGGAGTCAGAAGCAAACACAGTAGCACATGTACATGAACAATAATAAAACCATACAACACATGTTCACCATTCAACATATAATTACAACATGAACTGTTACAACATTTGATATTACATATTGAACAACAAACTTCTACATATACATGTACTACAACTAAACAATAGGATCTTAAGACAACAGGTCCACCTGTACATCAGCTCGCCACAGAACTTTCAATTATCCTGTCTTCAAGATCACATGTCGACAACCTAAACAAAAGTTTACATGTGGTACACGTCAGCACAATATTCAAGAATATTGTACTGAGTACGCCTATGTGTCTTTTATATACCTCTCATCATATCTTGGCAATAAGATAAAACTAATACTTGGAAGTATAAAAAAAAGAAATATAAAAAATCATATAATTGCACAAGATGTTCATTAACAAAAGAGAACACATATTTTAAGCTCATTTTCCATTATATGTAAAGTTGATCAACCACATGCACTATTCTACCAAAGAGATTTAGTGCACACATGTACTATTCTACCAAATAGATTTAGTACTTTCATAAATGCACTATTCTGCCAACAAGATTTTGTGCTCACATGTACTATTCTGCCAAAGAGATTTACTACTTTCATCAATGCACTATTCTACCAGAGAGATTTAGTGCTATCATATAATGGATCATATTTTTTATGTTTCATGTGTTCATAACCATAAGTATGGAAAATCAAGCAACATATCATACAAGAACAATCATTTCATCCAATATCATATGCCAAGTATTTTACTACATATGTAACACAAGCATATTGTATAATAAGCCAAGTAAGAGATAATGGCATACCTTGATCAAGAGATAATCTTATCACAATCTATACCACATTCTTGATATCATCTTGATGCATGGGTTTTGAGTCACTTTTATAGGCTTATTTTATATCTGTTTTATGCATGTATTTGTCATTTTCTTGATTATATTTGCATAATTCACTATAGTTGGCCCTTAAACTCTTTTTGCATCAAATTATACTTCTTTTATAATATTTATATGATTTTATATAATCCCCGGACTTATACACATGTTTCGGCACCTTTTCAGGCACTTTTGCATTGTCCGGAGTCGATACTATCGACCCCCAGGTCGATAGTATCGACATTTCATAAAAAAGCAACCCCAAAACGCGATCTTGGAAGGAATAACCTGTCCCATGGTCGATACCATCGACCTTGGGGTCGATACTATCGACAGCGTCGGGATCTGGCGATTTTCAGCACTAAAACGGAGCGTTTTAATTCGACGGTTGAGCTTTTTCGGAGCCGTAAAGTGGTCCTATGACATAAGAAGAGCACGGACGGCCCGAGGGGGAGAGGACATTGTGTTGCACAACATTCAAGAAGGAGAGAGAGAGATAGGAGACGAGAGACGAAGGCCGTCAACCGAGCGATCCGGGCACCTCCGCCGGGCGATTTTGCTGCCGGAAGACTGCAAAACGCACGTTTCTCGAGGAGGATCTCCAGGAACACCTTTGTATCAGGGGTTACACGAGTTTGCTCCATGTTTCCCATGTTTTTCTTCTCTACTCCTCTGTCTTTCATTGAGATGACCATGCGGGGCTAATCCCCTCCATCTTTAGGACCGGGAGTAGCCCGGGAATGCATTGTATGACAGTTTTATATTAATAATTCATATTTTCTCTCTTAAATCCATGGTATAGTTTCGTTTTCTCCATATATTGTTATGCTTGATCACCATAATAATAACTTAATGCCCTTAATCACTTCGACAGAAGGATTAACGGTTGAAAAGAGACGAAACCTACATTAATCGATAAATCCCTTGACAAAGGAGGTGTAAAATTAATGGTGGAAACTGAGAGATCGGTTGTAATGCACTTAGTTTAGGAGAATGATTACTACGACGGTGGAATCAACCTAACCCTAAGTAGTGAATTACACCACGACAGTGGGTAATTCTGTTTTCAGGCCACTACCCGGAAAGAGAGAGAAGATTGAGGAGTTATATGAAACCTAATGCAATGTTGACCCGCGGTGAAACCGAAATCCTAAAGATATCCTTTTGAATTGATTAAATCAACCTTTAATCGATTGTTTGCTTTGTTTTATTTTTATTTTCTTTTAATTTCGACAACAAACCCTACTTTGTTATCCGGCTTAGCTGATCGCAAATAGTTAGTAGAAGTCTCCAATAATTCAACGTATCCCTGTGTTCGACTCGGGCCTCACAAAGGCCTATATTACTAGACGCGTATACTTGCATTTTTAGCGCGTAGTAAAATACACGTCAAGTTTTTGGCGCCGTTGCCGGGGATACGGAGAATTGTTGGCACTTTGAGTGCTACGAGCGGCCACTCTAAAAAAAAAAATTTATTTAGATTGAAATAACTTCAAATATTTTTAAATTGTTCGATAATTTTTATACTCGTCATAGCACTGTATTGAACTCGAATTTTCTCTTTTCAGGTACTGTGCATGGTGCAGACGCGTAGTACTGACTACGCGGGTCGCATACCAGAGGTTCCGTTGCCGGGACCAGAAGACGAGGGCGAATATAATCAAGACGAGCTGGAGGATATAAATTTTGAACACGAACACGAAGAGATGGACGAGCCACAGACAATATGGGAGAAGATCAAGGCTTCTTCCTCATCCGCTTCCAAAGGGCCTATAAAGAAGCAAGCGCTGAATATTCTGAAATACAAGATTGATCCAGCTTTGATCAACTTGGTAAAGTCTAATGCCTTCCACGGGCTAAAAAATGAAGACCCCGTCGCGCACATAAGTCAGTTTGTGGAGAATTGTGATATGGTACAGATCGATAGATTTCCACAGGACGTGCTCTACTTGAAGCTCTTCCCGAGTTCACTAGCGGGAATTGCGCGCGAATGGCTGCATAACTTAGATGATGAATATGTGGAGTCTTGGGACCACATGGTTGAGGTCTTCTTCGAGAGGTTCTTTCCGCCCGAAAAGACCAATTACATGATAAGAAAGATCCACAACTTCACTCAACAAGCAGGTGAGACTTATTCTGAGATCTGGGAGAGATTTCAGATCATGCTCAGGCGATGCCCGCATCATGGGCTGGATAAGGAGACCCAAGTGAAGATCTTCTATTTTGCTCTCTCCGAGCATGATAGAAGCAACCTTGATTCAGCCGGTTCCGGATTCTTCTTGAATAACACAGACACTCGATGTTGGGAGATCTTGAGGAATATGGAAAAGAAGCAATCCTGGGGCGACAGAGACGTCATAGAGCATGTTCAGGCTGTGGGGGAGTCAAAGGCCATCAAAGAGTTAAATGATAAATTAGACCTTCTTGCTAAGAAATTGCTTGCCAAAGAAGATGCAGAAGCCGATGAAGAAGCTCAGGTCAAATTCATGCAACAACAGGGCTATAGAAATAATGATTATGCTTGGAGGAAGGATAGGAAGTTCTCATGGAAGGATCCTAACAATTTCCTACAAGATCCGGATGCAAAGCCACAACCAAGAGTTGAAGATAAAAGCACTGAGTTGCTTAGTCAAATGGTGCAGCAGAATCAGGAGATGATGGCTATGTTTGGTAAACAATTGCAATCTCAAGGTGATATTCTAACCAAGTTTGGACAGACACTGCAAAGCCATGGAGCATAAATGCGGGCATTAGAAACCACCGTGGCATAGATTTCTAGTGAAGTGGCGGCCATCAAGCACGCCAATCAACAGAAACCGGCCGAGAATGCAAATGTGGCCCAAGCACACCATCAGGTCAAGTATATGTCTGTGGTAAGCAATGAGGAGGAATCTCATGTGCAAGAAGCTAAAGAAGAAAGAAAAATGACTTTTAATACGCATGCGTCACTGGCGATACCGTATCCACGCACTTACTATGGACTGCCGGGCGGAAACCCGTTCTTCAGAAAATCACAGCGAGTTATGAATATTGCATCTCTATCTAGGCAGGAAGAACAATTGAAGGCTGTTTGTGCACGTGTGGAAACATCTAATGCGAGAGAGGAACCACAACAAGCTATTGCTGTTGATGATGTCTCGCCCAAGCCCACGTCAGAGGGAGTGATTGAAGTAAGCTTAGGGGAGTTGGCCCCGAAAAGCTCATATGTGCCACCTCACAGGCGTGTGAGTGCAGCAGTTGTGTCAAGTCCAGGAAATCTAGGGCCAAAGAAAGAGCATCGTCATTTTAGGAAATTCTTGGAAATATTCCAAAAACTCCACATCAATATTCCATTAGTGGAGATGATCGAGAAGGTTCCCGCCTATGGGAGGTTCATTAAAGATATAATCAACAAAAAGAGGCGGATCAAAGATACTGATGTATACAGGATGAATGAAATGGTGAGCTCAATCATTCTTGGGAGCTTACCAGAGAAGAAGAAAGACCCGGGGAGTTTTTATATCCCATGTTCAATAGGCGACCAACATTTTCCACAAGCACAGTGTGATTCGGGTGCCAACATTAATCTTATGCCTCTGTCCACATTTCAAAAGCTTGGGTTGAAGGAGATAAAGAAATCGGCGGCAACGATTGAGTTGGCAGATGGGTCCATTGTAAGGCCATATGGAGTGTGCGAGGATGTACTCATCAAGGTAGACAGGTTCATCTTCCCGGTAGATTTTGTTGTCATGGACATGCCACAGCTCCAAAGTTGCGAGATGCTATTGGGAAGGCCGTTCCAAGCTACGGCTGATGTCATCGTTGCCATTGGGAGAGGTACATTGACCTTGGGGATTGGACATGATCGAGTTCAATTCAAATTGCCACATGACTCATTGGAGACATCTCTTGACAACCCAGGTTAAAGGTATCTTTATGTCAAGCCTAGGACATTAAACAAGGGCGCTTGTTGGGAGGCAACCCAACTTTAGGTTCAATTTTATGTTTGGTTATGTTCTTTTATGTTTATGTACTTAGTTTTTGCTTAGGTTTTGATAATTTTTGTAAAAATGGTACCCTAACTCGTGTTTTGAAGTGTGCAGAATGTTAAGGTCGATACTATCGACACCCATGTCGATAGTATCGAGTTTAGAGAAGTAAACGCTGAAGAAAAGTCGATACCATCGACCCTAGGGTCGATAGTATCGAGATTCCTGAAGATTTACAGAAAAATTGGTGCCAGTAAAGTCGATACCATCGACCCTAGGGTCGATAGTATCGACACTTTTGAGTTCCCAGGCTTTTAGATGCGTCGATTCAACAAAATCGCTGAGTCTGGGTCGATACCATCGACCTTGGTCGATGGTATCGACACCTGCAGGACAGCTACATAAAACAAGCCGTAAAAGGTATCGAAACGAGATTTTTTCGAACCGTTTTTTGCAGAGGAAAGATGGATGAAGCAAGTCACGTCTTAGAACCACTAAGACACAAAAATGGGCTACAAAAAGGAGGGAGATAGCAAGCATCACTTGGTCTACTTGAGCATCTAACCATCCTTCTTCACCACACTTCAAAGCGTATGGTACCGTTGTTCCACCTTTTAAGTGAGAATGTTGACTATGAGGCCATAATCATATTCAAGCTTAGGGGGGGTGTTGGAACAACCCTCTATCTTAGTTTTTACTTACTTATTCATGTTGATTTTACTTTTGAGATATTAGTTGTTTTTATTTTTAGGTTTACCGCTTTTGTAGGATCCACATCTATCTAGTGTAATCTGTGGAGCAATAAATGCATGGTTTCAATTGCAAGTTTTACTCTTGGGTTGTGTGCACATGAAAATATGAGTATATTGAAAACTTTTTGAGCTTATTCTTGTGAGTAATTGAGTTGCATAACTGAGGAAGTGCTTGGGTGAGTCAGCTTCAGGACACGAGGACATGAATGACCATCTTTATTGTCCAAGGAAAAGTGATTGACAAGGATGTTTGAGCCCAAACCGACCAAACGCTAACGTGACCTTAGACTAAAGTTTAAGAGAGAAATCCTTCAGTTACCCTGTACACAGGTCTTTAGAGAGGGACATATGATATTTTTGAAAGGTTCTGTCAATTAGTCTTGTGATCTGATCCACTGCAATTTCATTCACACTCCACCATAAGAAATGGGAGCACATTACTATCTTTCACTCTTTGATTGCATACCATGTAGATAGGTCTTGCATTACAACCATTTTCACATTTTTTGAATGAGAATGAAAAAAAAAGATAGAGTAGTTATACATGCACATTATCCTTAGGTGCATGTCATAGTAGTTGCATAACTGTCATTATGTAGTTGCATTTACATCTTTTGAGCATATTGTACACCATGTATCTTATGTTACTCTGAAAACGTTAAAGGTGATGAACTTGTTCCATACCCTCCAAATAGAATGCTTCAGATGCACAAGTATGTAACAAGAAGTGAGCCCGACATATAATTCATTATCATCTATGAAAATAAGGGCTTTAAAAAAAATGAAAAAAAATTGAAAAAAAAAAAGAATTGAGAAGTAAGTAGGAATGAGAGGGAGAAAGGAACATGTTCTCACTTACATACTAAGAAGAATAAGCACATGGTGTAGTTTTCTTAGATATTCCATCTCACCTTGAGACGGAATGATAGTGCATGCATCATTCCACCAAAAATGTAACATTAGGACATTTTCACTTGCATTTTGCATCATGATAGGTCATTAATTTTTGTATTGCATGATTGACTATTATGTGCTTCCATCTCTTCCACAACCACCTATCCCATCCACCCGTTGCTCTAATTGGTAGGCCACCCATGATATTCTCCTCATTCATTAATATCAGGAGATCTGCTTCCATTTAGATGGTAGTTAGGAAATGAGCAACGTAGATAGGAGATCACAAGATGCATCAAGTATGGACCGGATGAGTTTATCATATTAACTGCTTTAATTGATATTGTTTCACTGATTGGGGGATAGACATCTTTTACATAGGTCTTTGGTCGCCTGGATGGCAGTTAGTGTTCAGTGGTCAATGAGGGCTGGTTTGTGGAAAGAAAGTGGGGATGATGTAGATTCATTTCATGTATTTATGTCCTGTTGCTGACTTATCTCAACCAAATCCAAAGTTTTGTTGCTCGAGGACGAGCAAGGTTTAAGCTTAGGGGAGTTTGATGCATGGGTTTTGAGTCACTTTTATAGGCTTATTTTATATCTATTTTATGCATGTATTTGTCATTTTCTTGATTATATTTGCATAATTCACTATAGTTGGCCCTTAAAATCTTTTTGCATCAAATTATACTTCTTTTATAATATTTATATGATTTTATATAATCCCCGGACTTATACACATGTTTTGGCACCTTTTCAGGCACTTTTGCATTGTCCGGAGTCGATACTATCGACCCCCAGGTCGATAGTATCGACATTTCATAAAAAAGCAACCCCAAAACGTGATCTTGGAAGGAATAACCTGTCCCATGGTCGATACCATCGACCTTGGGGTCGATACTATCGACAGCGTCGGGATCTGGCGATTTTCAGCACTAAAACGGAGCGTTTTAATTCGACGGTTGAGCTTTTTCAGAGCCGTAAAGTGGTCCTATGACCTAAGAAGAGCACGGACGGCCCGAGGGGGAGAGGACATTGTGTTGCACAACATTCAAGAAGGAGAGAGAGAGATAGGAGACGAGAGACGAAGGCCGTCAACCGAGCAATCTGGGCACCTCCGACGGGCGATTTTGCTGTCGGAAGACTGCAAAACGCACGTTTCTCGAGGAGGATCTCCAGGAACACCTTTGTATCAGGGGTTACACGAGTTTGCTCCATGTTTCCCATGTTTTTCTTCTCTACTCCTCTGTCTTTCATTGAGATGACCATGCGGGGCTAATCCCCTCCATCTTTAGGACCGGGAGTAGCCCGGGAATGCATTGTATGACAGTTTTATATTAATAATTCATATTTTCTCTCTTAAATCTGTGGTATAGTTTCGTTTTCTCCATATATTGTTATGCTTGATCACCATAATAATAACTTAATGCCCTTAATCACTTCGACAGAAGGATTAACGGTTGAAAAGAGACGAAACCTACATTAATCGATAAATCCCTTGACAAAGGAGGTGTAAAATTAATGGTGGAAACTGAGAGATCGGTTGTAATGCGCTTAGTTTAGGGGAATGATTACTACGACGGTGGAATCAACCTAACCCTAAGTAGTGAATTACACCACGACAGTGGGTAATTCTGTTTTCATGCCACTACCCGAAAAGAGAGAGAAGATTGAGGAGTTATATGAAACCTAATGCAATGTTGACTCGCGGTGAAACCGAAATCCTAAAGATATCCTTTTGAATTGATTAAATCAACCTTTAATCGATTGTTTGCTTTGTTTTATTTTTATTTTCTTTTAATTTCGACAACAAACCCTACTTTGTTATCCGGCTTAGCTGATCGCAAATAGTTAGTAGAAGTCTCCAATAATTCAACGTATCCCTGTGTTCGACTCGGGCCTCACAAAGGCCTATATTACTAGACGCGTACACTTGTGTTTTTAGCGCGTAGTAAAATACACGTCACATCTATACCCTTGTCAAACTTGATTAAGATAAGATCACATATTATCATCAGGTTCTCATCATCTTACATCTCATCTTAACCCTAATTATGTCCATTTTAGGGTTTACTTATCTCATTATGATATTCTCATGATTACTTGTATTCTTGCCTTAGATTTATCTTACTGTTTTCATTTTCCAGATTATGGTTCATCAACTGGATATACTCATGTGTCACATTATTATGTGAACATACTTAACATTATGTCACATTCATTAACCATATTAGGGTTACATCACATGTATTAAGGGTGCTATTCATATAACATGAATTATATGCATATAACTAATATTAGAGTTCCACATTAGCTTCCAATTACTGATATAAGAGTGTTCTGTAAATTTCATCATTTATTGAGCATGTATGCATTAATTGCATTATATTAGTGTTATTAGCCTTAATTAGCCATATTAATCAAATTATATGCTTTTTTGCATCAACATGACCATATCTGACACCATATGCATTATAAACATGATTATAAACTTACTGACATTTTTCCATAATTTTATATCATCATTTGATATTTATTACTCATGAAACAAGCATAATACATCTTACATGATGTCACTGATATTAAAGCATCAAAAGCCTGATAATATCATTTTAATGTGTTCTACTCATTTTTCTGAGAATTTTGGTATCTTATTTGTATTATTCTGATACTCAAGCTAATTTCTATGAATTATCAAGGCTTTGAACTTTTCTGAGATATTTACCTCTATTGGTCAATCAAAGGCCGCCATGTGTCCACATGGGGGCGTGTCTCCTCTAGACCTGCGCTGGATTCGCTGGCCGGTTTAGAGGATCTTGGACCCAGTTCAAGGCTTCAGACCCGATTCTCCCTTTCTTTCCTTCTCTCACGCGATCTCGATCTCAAGCACTTGCCCGTCTTGTAACATCCCTGACCTGGGTTATGAACTAACCCTAGGTGTTTTTTTTAATTATGTAATTAGATACTTGTGATTATCTTTTGGTATGTAATTAAAGCTTCTGAGGAACATATAATTCTAATTCTGCTCTTTTTGAACAATGTTATAATATTGTCTTGTTAATAAGGACTTATGTGCAAATTACCCAATTAAAAGGGGTTAACTTGCAAATTGCACATTTTAAGATGTTCCTTTGGTTTTGAGACATCATAAGAATGAATATGATGAAGTATGATGGATTCTCCAAGTTTGGGCACCAAGATGCAACTTGTGGAGCAATCCTTGTACTTAAAACCCTAGTTTTGGTGTAAAGTGCAATTTACCCAAAATATGGGGTGCAACTTGTAAAATACACCTTCTAGAGTATCTTTTATGACCCTTGGAATCATTTAGAGTAATAATGATGAAGAGGGCACTTCAATTGAATAATCAAATAAGAATGATAACCCTTATAAATTAAATAATCAAGTTATAAGCCTAATAACCCTTCTATATGTGCAACTTAGTAAGAAGTTGGCTTTCTTAACCTTTAGACCTTGGGTTAAGATGAGTTTTTCTTAAGTATGGAAGGGAGAAACGTGGCTTATAAGAAGGGAAGGACCTAGATGAGAAATGGAGAAACAAGTTGTCCTTATGTTGGAATTTCACCCAAAGTATATATACACCTTTTCTCACTTAGCAAGGATCATTTCCTTCACTTCCCTTCTTATCCCCTTGCTTATACTGACTTAGGACAGAGTTCTGGAGAAGAAGAGAACGGCCAAGCAGTTCTAGGTAAGCTTTGATCATCATCTTGCTCGAATTCATGGAGGAAATCATGTTGCAAGGTTGGTTTGCTAGTTTTTCTTACTTAGTTCTTCTTTCTAGCCATCCTTTCCAACCAATTCTTGAAGAAGGAACCTTGGACGACCTATGGAGCTCAATCCACCATTAAATCTTCGAATCTTGGATCTCTAGAGCTGGTTCTAAGGTGGGTTCTATAACTCTAAACCCTTAAACTTTGTTATGCATCTTTCTTTCTTGCAAAAGTAATTTGTCCTTCTTTCCCCCATCCTTCCTTGCTTTCTTGCAACTAAAACCATGAAGAACAGACCTTTATCTGGAGGTAGAAGAAGATGGGCGTTATTACCAATGCTACTTTAGCAAATGGTCTTGCCCCCCCCCCCGGCCAAACGGTTTGCAAAACCGTTTGGGGCAAACGGTTTGCAAAATCGTTTGAAGGGCAAACGGTTTCACAAGGTCGGTTGGAGCAAACGGTCTCCAAGACCGTTTGTTTGAGTTGAACAAGGGTTAACCGTTTGAGATTTCTGTTCATAATTATGTTGTTTGATAACCCTCAAAATTTGAGGGATTAACTCTAAAGGAATCATGAGTTGAAGGCTAATCAATTAGGTAAACCTAATTGAATTAAGTGCTGATTTTCAACCTGATTAACTTGACCTTTTTGGGAAAACGGTTTCAAAACCGTTTGAGTGAGTTGACCAAGCGTTGACCGTTTGATATTACTGTTCCTAATTATGTTGGATAATGACTCACCAAATTTTATGGGTTAAATCCCAAGTAATCGTGAGTTGAAGGCTAATCAATTAGGCAAACCTAATTGGATTAAGTGCTGATTTTCAACCTGATTAACTTGACCTTTTTGGGAAAACGGTTTCAAAACCGTTGGAGTGAGTTGACCAAGCATTGACCATTTGATATTCCTGTTCCTAATTATGTTGGATAATGACTCACCAAATTTTATGGGTTAACTCCCAAGGAATCGTGAGTTGAAAGCTAATCAATTAGGCAAACCTAATTGGATTAAGTGCTGATTTTTCAGCTTGATTAATTGAACTTTTTGGGAAAACGGTTTAAAAACCGTTTGAGTTAGTTTACCAAGCGTTTACCGTTTGATATTACTGTTACTAATTATGTTGGTTAATGACTCACCAAATTTTAGGGGTTAATTCCCAAGGAATCATGAGTTGAAGGCTAATCAATCGGGCAAACCCTAATTGAAATTAGTGCTGAAATTCCAATGAGTTCATTTGAGATTTTGGGTTGATTAGCCCAAACGGTTTCAAAACCGTTTGGGGATCACCCAAATGGTCTCAAGACCATTTGGGGATCACCCAAGACCATTTGGATGTCTAAGGTTAAGCATGGTTGACCAATTGAAGGTCTAAAGATACCAAATCACTTTGCAATTAAGTGCTGATTTGATTATCAACTCAATAGCTCAAACCCTAATGATTTTTCACTAGAATCCAAGGTTTGGATGAGCCAAACGGTCTCAAGACCGTTTGGAGCTCATCCAAACGGTCTCAAGACCATTTTGAGGTCACCCAAGACCGTTTGGAGGTCTAGGGGTGAGTATGGTTAAGCAATCGATGATCCAATGATACTAAGTTGGAGTGTAATCAATTGCTGACTTGGTGATCAATCCAATGATCCAAACCTTAATTGGTTGACTAAGATTTTGATGATATGATGGGAAAACGGTATCAAGACCGTTTGGAGGTCATACAAACGATCCCATGACCGTTTGGGGTCAGGTCATGTCCAAATTGAATGATGGTTCAATGGGTTCAAATCAATTAGACCCACACTAAAATATGTTGAAGGGTTATTGATTCCAAACCCTAATTCGATTGATTTAAACCCTAATTGAAGATCAAATGAGGGTCAATTGAGGGTCAAATCAGTTGAAGGTTGACCTATTAAACTCATTTGAAGTATGAGTATAGGTCCAATTGATGATTGGTCCCATGAATTCAATGATTGAAGGAATCAACATTGGAAACCCTAATTCAATTGGATACCTTATGAAGTGGAGGTCCAATGTGATTGAATCTTTGAGAATTAAGATGATGAATGTTCTATTGATCCAATAATGATTAGTAATGATAATCAATGAAGGTACAAAGTTTGAAACCCTAATAATGCCTAAGTGATTAGAACCAATTAAAGGGAGAATTCTTAATTGCTTATAGGATTAATAGCTTGATACACTATGTTAAACATAGTTGTATGTACTTGATTGAAGGGTTGATGTGACCTAATCAAGTTGAAAGGATGAAAGATTAGAATACATATATATAAATATGAATCATGTAGTGATCTTCTGTAGCACGACCGTGCAAGGGAGCACTGCCGTGGTAACCTTACTTTGCACGATCGTGCAAGGGAGCACGGCCGTGGTAACCTTACTTTGCACGACTGTGCAAGGGAGCACGGCTGTGGTAACCTTACTTTACACGACCGTGCAAGGTGGCACGGCCGTGGTGTCCTATAAAGAAATTGAAAAGTTTTGGTATTGTGCTAAGACTGTTATATATGCATGTCCTTAATTGTATTAGTCATGCAGGTTGATATTATGAGGTGATCATAGCCAGGTAAGAGTTATGATGTTATATTCCTTGAAAACAATTATAAGCTTTTAGAGTAATGATATGTGAAAAGTATATACATTGCTTCAATCATGGTCATGTTGTTAGATGACTTGATGCTTATATGTCACTTGGTAGCAAGTGTTATGATAATATGAGGGTTTGAATAACCATGTTCCTAAATCATATGATGAGATGGTTAAGAATTAATATCCATATGATAACTAACGTGAGTTAAACTTGATACATTTAGTATTCTTCCTTTATAGTAGTATTTTAATGATTAATGATTTAGAACATGCTTGATGCTAAAATAATGCTAAAATGTACCTAAATAATCAAATAAAATCATATCATGTAGAGCCCTGATCATAGATCCATCATTGTCAGAAGCCAAATGATGGTGAAACAGGTTTTCCTAAGGGAACTCCTGGAACACATACTTTTGAGCATGTGGGGGTTTATGGACATGAATATCCTTAAGTCCTAATGTAGGAATTGATGTAAGATGTACTTTAATCCATCAATCCTTCATTATGTGTTTATGCCGGGGTGATGTTTCACTAATCTCCCGAGGGAATCTTTAATGTCACATCGATGAGCGATAAACAAGAAATCCCTCGATGGCGAAGAGAGTAAAGAATGCCACTGTGACTCTAAATAGCAAAGTTGCCAGAATACCCTGGGAAGCTATTGTAGAAGAGACACGAGATGTCATGCATGTTGATCCTCACACTGACTGAGGAATATGAGGTCATAAGAATCCGACTATTTTGATGACCTATGTATGATACCAATGTGATTTTATAATGGTCGGTTGGAGTATGAGCGGTATACCTCATCTCTACAGGGCATAATAATGATTGAAAATCATAATCAGCCGTGTAGAATAACTGCTTAGGTTGAACTATGAGAAACAATGATTGATGTTAAATTGTTTATAATATTCTAGCCATGTGATTAGTATACATGTTCTTCATTTTCCTTATTGATATAATTTCTTAAGTAAATTTTGTCTTACTTAATACCAAATCTACAGTTGAATGTCTTAAAGAGTATATTGCTTATGTTAATCCTTGATTGCTATAACAAAGCTTCTGGCGGAGAGTTATAACTCTCGCTGGGACAATTATTCAAATTGTCTCACCCCCTTGGGTTTCGACTTTTTAGGTGGACGTCGAGGATGGAGGAACCAATCCGAGGGTGGGCAGTATCAGCAGCAGCAACACCAGGGGCAGCAGTGAATCTCAGGTGGAGATACTGACTATCGAGTCTCGTAGATAGTATGTCTTATGTCATCTCTGTACTCTCAAGTCCTAGGAGTCAATAGGTCTGAGGTTTTTGGCTTAGTGCCTCGAGATTTTGTATCTTGCCTTCTTCAGATAATAAGGCAATGGATGTATGTAATCACAGAGATGTAATGTCAAGCTATGATGTAAACTATTTACCTTGTTTTCTTATAAAGGAGTTATGGTTTAAAGTTCTTTTTCCAAAAAGTTTTAAAATTTAGTGATTTTTCATTATTCCGCTGCTAATAATTCACTTCCGCATTAGTTAATCTCATTTTCCGCGACGGGTCGTCTCACGTCTCCTTTACTTCACGTGGGTGCAGCTGCACGGCTTGGCTCCAGCGAGCAAATGATGGTACAATGGTGCCCCTCATCGAGTGCTAAGGCCTCCATTAGCTTCGAGCCCCTTGAAGAGGCCTCCCCGGCTACACAGATCCTAGGATGCAACCCTGGAGCTCCTTTACCACTAGGGCACTGCCACCTGCCTTGACTGTAGTGGGATAAAGAGGCAAATGACCTATTCTCGCCTTCACGCCAGGATGAAGCTTTAAAAGGCTTCATAGCACCCCTTTAGACTCCTTGAGGCCCTCCACTCTCGACAAGAAAGTCTGTGCACCTGCCTCCAAGCACCATGGTCATGGATGCCTAACCTGAGTTGGTCGGCCATGGAAACGACCGTTTGAGGCCATGCGCTCAAGTGCAGATGATTCCCCAAGCCTCTGTGTAGCTCTTCCCTTCTTCCTCTTCCTCCAATTTTCCTGCTATCCCATTATGTACTTATTTCCTCCACCTGCTCACTGCAAAGGAGAAGCAGCTAAGGGACGAGGTGCGTTCTCTCTCATCTCTTGGTCATTTGACCCGCTCAAGGTGTCAATTAGTAAGTAAAGGGGAGGCAAGTACAACTACTCAATCACCTCTCCCCATCACCCCATGATCTTAGTGAGTGGTATCTAGGGTGGGCACGGGTTCAGCTGTCCCACTACCTTGCTCTAACCGCAAGGTAGGAGACAAGCTAACATCCCTCAGATCCTAATCCAAGGGTTAAAGGCCAGAGGGCGCTTAAGTGAATTTGTGGCTTCACCTTTTCAAAGGCCACAGCCACTAGATCATAAATCTAAGGCCACAAGTTGGCCACACAGACCCATCCCAAAACCAACAGGTGTGACACCACCTGACATAGGCTCAACTAGAAAACTTAGGTCTATTAACCATCAAATATACACATTATTTACCCAATTTCAAACCTCAATAACTTCCTCTATGAACATCCAATTGCCACCAAATTTTAACCATAGATTCCTCACTACTTAAGCTTCCTTGTGCACGAATTTGGTGTCAAAACTCAACTGTTACACTAGTCAATTAAATTCCTCAAATAGGTATAACTTATGGATCCAAATCATTATACAAACCTCAATCAACCCTCCAACTTTACTAAAACACTTGGGATTCTCAAAACAACTCAACATGCATGACTTCACTTGTGTCATTGGAAATTTTAGGATTCCAAAAATCCACCCCATCACATCCTACACACCTTAAAAGAAATTTCGTCCTCAGAATTAAGCCAGAAACCACTTTGTCACATCATATACATCTTAAAAGAAATTTCTTCCTCGAAATTAACCATCCTCTTACTTCAAGGAAAAACTAAGGATCTTCTTTCATATGTAGCAAACTATCTTAGGTGCAACATATCCAAAAACAAAGCTCCATAATCATATCCACACTACTATTAGGATGTTTTAAAACATCTAAGGTGAATCACCCCTTCATAAAAGATTGAAACAAGGGTTTAGAAGCTTAGGTTATTTCATGACGTCATTCATGTTTTTGGATTTACATCCTCATATTTACCCTTGCATTAGGGTTTCATCATCATATTACCATGTTCTGAAGGAGTTAACTGAAGTTAACCCATTATATCAAGGTGTCATCAACATTTTTTTGAGCATTTGTTATAACATGTTCAACATTAATATATGCCTTTTAAGAGGAAGTTAACAATAATTAACCCACATTATCCATCTAGATCATATCAAGGTGTTATGATCATTATTTTGTGCTAATTGTAAAACGATATTCTTCATCTTTATAAAGCACTAAGATTAACACATCATGTAACATGTTTCATTTATATGATCTTATTTCATCGCTCATAATAAATTGCAAGATTTACTAGTGATTTCATCACAAGATTAACCAACAATATCACATTATCATCATTATTCATGTAGATGGTTAAACATTTATATATAAAGACATATCAAACCATTACTAGGTTTTCCATCATATCATACCTATGTATCATGTCTTGAGATTAGATCACATCCTTATATATATTATATCATGGTTGTGCTAAACAAACTTATGTCAGTGGCTAATCAAAAATATATCAAAACATTATCTAGTCCAACTGAGGTTCTCCAAACCCATATCATGAGGGTAGTTACATGCTCAGTCTCTCTGAGCCAACTCAACTCTATGAGTATGTTGTATGCATATACTTTATCTTTTCTCTCTTAGTCCAGGGTTCTCAGATTACCTCATTGGCATTAGTGATTTCTTTACAAGCTCTAGCCACATAAGCATAGATCCAAAACATGATATGACATACTCTTCATAGGTCTCTATCCATGAGACATGCTTACCCCAAAACTTTCTTATATACACCACTAGATTCCTATGTGGGAAACCACCAACCCGAGCATGAGGCTTTCATAGAAACTAGCACAGTTGTTACCTACTCCAGAGTCTTGGGACTCTCTCTCCCTCACCCAGATGGTAGGTTCTCATATTCATATTCACATATACACATATAACCAACCTCTCTTTGACTCTAGGGTTTGGTCCTCCCAAGGACATCTAGGGTTCAACAAAACTATAGGAATCATGCATTAAGCAACTCAACTCATTCACTCAGGAGTAGTCTAGTTTAAGACATATCATATCACATATTTCTCATCATTCTCATATCTTGGAGTTTAGGTTCTCTGACCTTCTCCATGTGGTTCTCACTCTCTCTTGAGATAACCCCAAAACTGGTCCTAACACTAGAGGTCCTCCTTGTAAAAGAGCTTGAGGCTCATGTTGATTCACAACTTATCTTAACTTAACATATCTCATCTCATAAATGCCTATTTACTTGCATCATCGAAACTTATCTCAAAGCATAAAAATTGAACTTAAGTCCTCAAAGACAAACATAGATCATCATAAGCATCTTATGTCATCTATGTAAGACTTACATCATATCATAAAAACTTATATCATCTATTCCATCTATCATATATATCAAAAAGGCTCAAGATATCTAATCTAGAACTAATCTCTCTTCTAGACTGATGTCATACACTTTCACTTAGGTTGCATGGTCACCTCCTACTCGTACATGTGTGGGGACACATTTTTGTAATACATATATATAATAAAATATTATATAGTTTTTCTCTGATAAAACAGGCGTCAGAGAAAACTATCAAGGTTCGATCTGATTGGAATCAAAAACCAAATCCAGAAAATGAGTATCCCACACATAGTAGAGAGTACAGTGTCATGAAAACTAGTGAAAAGGGTGAGAACAAGGGGTAGACTAGTGTAGCTACTCTAGACAACGTGTGCAATATGTCTAGGGTTTCTCTTCCCTTGATGTACGTCATTTCCAAATAGTGCAACGTCCCATACCGTTGTACTACAAGGAAAGAATGACATCTAAGGACTTGCTACTTAACAAGCACCAGTCTAGACCTAGTTCTCAGACATCTAGGTGCTAACCTAGAGGCTAGGTCAAATCTAGTCTCTAAAAGATGACTAATCTAACCCTAAAGATTAATAAGTTCAAGGTTCTTTAGTTTTGAGTTGCATAATGAGCAAATGTCAGGCTTTGCTATTGTTCATGCTCTGATACCACCTGTGACATCTCCGGATTTTATAAAACTTAATCTAATGTGTGATGTCCTAATTGAAACCCTCACCTTAGCGAGAATCCCAATTTAAACACCCCACACTAGGCTAAGAAGAAGAAAATCAAGGGAGTCAGAAGGAAACACAGTAGCACATGTACATGAACAATAATAAAACCATACAACACATGTTCACCATTCAACATATAATTACAACATGAATTGCTACAACATTTGATATTACATATTGAATAGAAAACTTCTACATATACATGTACTACAACTAAACAACGAGATCTTAAGACAACATGTTCACTTGTACATCAGCTCACCACACAACTCTCAACTATCCTGGTCTTCAAGATCACATGTCCACAACCTAAACAAAAGATTACATGTGGTACACATCAGCACAATATTCAAGACTATTGTACTAAGTACACCTATGTGTCTTTTATATACCTCTCATCATATCTTGGCAATAAGATAAAATTAATACTTGGAAGCAATAAAGAAATATAAGAAAATCATATACGTGCACAAGATGTTCATTAACAAAAGAGAACACATATTTTAAGCTCATTTTCCATTATATGTAAAGTTGATCAACCACATGCACTATTCTACAAAAGAGATTTAGTGCTCACATGTACTATTCTACCAAAGAGATTTAGTACTTTCATAAATGCACTATTCTTCCAACAAGATTTAGTGCTCACATGTACTATTCTACCAAAGAGATTTATTACTTTCATCAATGCACTATTCTACCAAAAAGATTTAGTGATATCATATAATGGATCAGATTTCTTATGTTTCATGTATTCATAACCATTAGTACGTAAAATCAAGCAACATATCATACAAGAACAATCATTTCATCCAATATCATATGCCAAATATTTTACTACACTTATAACACAAGCATATTGTATAATAAGCCAAGTAAGAGACAATGGCATACCTTGATCAAGAGATAATCTTATCACAATCTATACCACATTCTTGATATCATCTATACCCCTGTCAAACTTGATTAAGATAAGATCACATACTATCATCAGGTTCTCATCATCTTACATCTCATCTTAACCCTAATTATGTCCATTTTAAGGTTTACTTATCTCATTATGATATTCTCATAATTACTTGTATTCTTGCCTTAGATTTATCTTATTGTTTTCATTTTCCAGATTATGGTTCATCAACTAGATATACTCATGTGTCACATTATTATGTGAACATACTTAACATTATGTCACATTCATTAACCATATTAGGGTTACATCACATGTATTAAGGGTGTTATTCATATAACATGAATTCTATGCTTATAACTGATATTAGAGTTCCACATTAGCTTCCAGTTACTGATATAAGAGTGTTCTATAAATTTCGTCATTTATTGAGCATGTATGCATTAATTGCATTATCTTTAGTGTTATTAGGCCTAATTAGCCATAGTAATCAAATTATATGCTTTCATGCATCAACATGACCATATCTAACATCACATGCGTTATAAACATGATTATACACTTATTGACATTTTTCCATAATTTTATATCATCATTTGATATTTATTACTCATGAAACAAGCATAATACATCTTACATGATGTAATTGATATTAAAGCATCAAAAGCCTGATATTATCATTTTAATGTGTTATACTCATTTTCTAAGAATTTTGGTATCTTATTTTTATTTTTCTGATACTCAAGCTAATATCTATGAATTGTCAAAGATCTGAACTTTTCTGAGATATTTACTTCTATTGGCCAATCAAAGGTCGCCACGTGTCCATGTGGTGGCGCGGCTTCTCCTGACCTACGTTGGATTCGTCGGCCGGTTCAGAGGATCTTAGACCCGGTTCAAGGCTGTAGACTCGGTCCTCCCTTTCTTTCCTTCTCTCACGCGATCTCGATCTCGAGTAGTCGTCTGTCTCCTCTGCTTCACGTGGGTGCCTCCGCATAACTTGGCTCTGGCGAGCAACTAATGGTACAACAGTGCCCCTCATTGAGTGCTAAGGCCTCCATTAGCTTTGAGCCCCTTGGAGAGACCTCCCCAGCTACTCAGATCCTAGGATGCAACTATGGAGCTCCTTCACCACTAGGGCACCGCCGCCTGGCCTTGACTGTAGTAGGATAGAGAGGAAAATGACATGTTCTCAGCTTCGCACCAGAATAAAGCTTTGAAAGGCTTCGTTGCACCCCTTTAGACTCCTTGAGGCCCTCCACTCTTGATAGGAAAGTCTCTCCACCTACCTCCAAGATCCATGGTCACGGATGCCTAACCTGAGTTGGTCGGCCATTGAAATGACCGTTTGAGGTCATGCACTCAAGTGTGGATGATTCCCTAGGCCTCTGTGTAGCTCTTCCCTTCTTCCTCTTCCTCCAATTTTCCCGCTATCCCATTACGTACTTCTTTCTTCCACCTTCTCACTGCAAAGGAGAAGCAGCTAAGGGACGAGGCTAGTTCTCTCTCGTCTCTTGGTCATTTGACCCACTCAAGGTGTCAATCAGTTTATAAAGGTGAGGCCAGTCCAACTCATCGATTACCTCTCCCCATCACCCCATAATCTTAGCTAGTGGTGTCCAGGGTGGGTGTGGGTTCATCTATCCCACTACCTTGCTCTAACCGCAAGGTAGGAGACAAGCTAACATCCCTTAGATCCTAATCCAAGGGTTAAAGGCCAGAGGGCGCTTAAGTGAATTTGTGGCTTCACCTTTTCAAAGGCCACAACCACTGGATTGGCAATCTAAGGCCCCAAGTTGGCCACATGGACCCAGCCCAAAACCAACAGGTGGGACACTGCCTGACATAGGCTCAACTAGCAAACTTAGGACTATTAACCATCAAATATACACATTATTTACCCAATTTCAAACCTCAATAACTTCCTCTAGAAACATACAATTGCCACCAAATTTTAACCACAACTTCCTCACTACTCAAGCTTCCTTGTACATAAATTTGGTGTCAAAACTCAACTGTTAGACTAGTCAATTAAATTCATCAAATAGGTATAACTTATGGATCCTAATCATTATACAAACCTTAATCAACACTCCAACTTTACTAAAACACTTGGGATTCTCAAAACAACTCAACATGCATGACTTCACTTGTGTCATTGGACATTTTAGGATTCCAAAAGTCCACCCCATCACATACATGATGTTCTTTATGCATCTGTGTTGAAGAAGTGCAAACTAGGTACAAAGACTATATTAGACTGAAAGCCATTATATTTAAGAGAACATATATCCTATGTTGAACATCTTATATAGATTCTTGGTCACAGAATTCAAAATCTCAGAAAGAGCGAGATACCTCTAATGAAGGTTCTTTGGAGAAATCATGGTGTAGAGGAAGCTATTGAGAGTTTGAGTCATAAATATGTACCAAGTATCCTTTCATCTTCTAAGAATTTCAAGACAATTTTTTTATTAGAGAAGAAGATTATAAGAACACATATGTTGCTTTACTAATAATTTTTTAGTTAAAGATAACCCTCTCATCTTAATTGCATCTTCCTTAGCACCTTGCATTATTCTCCAGTTGATGAACGCTTGATTTCAGCTCAAACTTTTGGTTTGCTAAGTTAAAAATATGTGGTGCAGATATGTTTAGATTTGAGGTTTAATTGAGATAGTAATATCCAACATGTGTATGTGGAAAAAACATTCAAGACTTTCAATAAATAATTAATAAAAAAATAATTATTCTAGAATTTTATAAAACATTTAATTTAAATTTGTAGAAAAATCAATTATGAATCCAAAAAAATGAATATATCAAATAACTGGTCATATGTGAGGTTATGATATTTTAGTGATCGAGTTCACAACTATCATCATTTATAGTTTCATTGTTCTATACAAACTAATGAGAATGCAACCCAAGTGAGTGCACACCACTGAAAGTGGACACACATTCAAGTGAGTGCACATTGATGGAAGTGAACAAGTAGCCAAGTGAGTGTGCATTGATGCAAGTGAGTGCACATCACTGAGATTGAGAGTGAATCCAATTGAGCTTACAATGATGAAAGTGAGAACATAACCAAGTGAGTGTGCACTAATGAAAGTGAGACTGCAACCAAGTGACATGTACACTGATGGAAATGAGCATTGCCATCACCCACAAAAAACACCATATATATTGATATACATGTTGAAATCTAAAGAAAATTTATATGTTGGATTTATATTTCAATTTTCCACATAACGAGATCATAAATTGTAAATAAAGACAAACTAGAGGGGTGGGAAATTTCTAGGGAAACTTTGTGAAAGAACATGAAGACCAAAAGACCTAGTCATAGGTTAATTGTAGTAGGAGAGTTTTAGTTGTTTCTTTCTTCATTATTGATAATTACCTTACTCAAAGGTTGTTGTATGAATCTTGAGAGGTTCTCTTCTCATTTCTCTTTTCATATTATTCTTCTAGAATAAAATGTTTGAAACTATATACCTAATGTCATGTCAGCTGAAGGTGGATATTGAAACTCTTAGATTGAATTGAAGTTGTGTAGGTCACAATCCAAACATACCAATCTAGAATCTAGACTATTAAGGTAGGATCAAATTCATGTGAGTGGGAAGGATAGCCTTGATTTAACAAAAATTAAGCCAAAAATTACAAAGAATGTGTATTTTCATGTATGTTGATGACTACTTTGTCTAATTGAGACAGAACATTAGATTTAAGATTGAGAAATTGGTCATCTCAATATATCTGTTAAATCTTACAAATGCATTCATCTTCGTAATTAACTGGCTATGAAACTTTAGTGAATTCTAATAGTAGACTTGGAGGTGTTACAGGACCATGTTTGTTCTAATTACTACATTAATCATTTTCATTATAATTTTATGATTTAATCAATGTTGATTCTACCCATATACTCATGAAGTTAAATGAGTGGTTCTTTCTAGTATTATTCAATAATCTTAGTTAATCAGTTGAAGTAAATTATTTTATTCATGTCATTGGATTAGATGTAGTTTAATTTCACAAAATGTGAATAGAATATTTGAATATAGAGTAAATCTAAGAACAATACAATAGAGAATATATTAGAGAAATTTAAGAGTCAACTAAATATTAGATGTCATATACACCATAGTACCCATCATGAAGATATGCACTATTAAGGAGGAATTATGGTATCAAATGTAAAGTTAGGGATGATGTACCCAGAGCATACATTTTGACACTCAAATTTTCCTCATTCATTCACAAATCATGACAAAGTTTTTTCTTTGGAAAATATTGGAGTTTGTTCCATTTATTTCATTTATCCCACATTTTCATTCAGTCAATATACCCATTTCATCCATTTACCGTACACCACAAGTTTCATAAAAGGAAAATCAATTTTGAAGTCTTAAGTCCAATTTTCCCTATTTTTGAGATTTTTAGAAGCCTTTTTCTAGCAATTTCCCCGTTACAATCCCTTGAATATAAATTCAATTCTTAAATCCATGGGAAAGTCATTTTTTTGCCATTACCCTAATCAAAAGTATTATATTTTATTTCATATCTTTTATAACAAGAAAGTGAGAAAGGGAATACTTGGCCATAAAGTTTCTATTTGTTATTTTCCCTTGATTTTACTTCTAAGTTTTATTCATATGACTCAATCTCACAAACTCAATCTAAAACATCATCAAAACACTTTGGAATATCCAAATTTCAGATATGAAAACACCACAGTTTTTCTACATGTAGGACCCTAAGAAGAATATGGCAATGTACTGATGTGCACATTTTATATAGATCTTTTACCCACTTTTGCTCACACTTTCAATCCATTTTGTACCTCATTTTGCCTCTAATCATACTTGATTTCCCACCTTTTTAGTTGTTTTACTCACCTTATGTTTGAGATCATAGGTACATGATATTGATGAGGAAATGGGGCCAATCCAACCAAAATCCAACCTTAGTTGGATCCCCAAAGAGTTTGCATACTTGATGGAGTTTATCTTGAAGGTTTTGAAGAGAACACAGAGTGTATTAATTAACACACGACGTGTAACTTTATCAATACTCGCATCCCCAGCTAAAGATCAGAAAACACAACGTGTCACTACTCAAACACAGTGTGTTAGTACATTTAAATTCCATGTTTCAAAGTTATGTCAAGTCACATGGTGTGTGTTTATTAAGGCATGTCATATGCCATTCACTCAGATCGACCTCAAATTACAGCTACATAGTGTGTCTTTCAATGACATGACATTCACTCTTTGCGGAAGAAATTCTATCCAGTAGTTACATGCTGCGACACACCGCGTCTGCCATTATACATGTTGTGTCTCTGTCAGTTTTTGTAAAAATTTGAAAAAACAACTGCCTCTCATTTTAAGTACAAGGACAGCCATATGGAGCGGTTATCACTTGTCATTTTGAAGCACACTTTGTGTAGAGAAGAAACCAGAGTAAGGAAGAGGAGATTTTTAGGAGGTTGAGGTGGTTTCTCAGGAGAGAACATCCATTCTTCCTATTTCTTCTTCAAGGAGTGTAGAAGGAGCTTCTCTACCTCATCCATACTTATTGGGAGAGAAGATCTCCAATTAGAAGAACTAGCAAGCTAAGATTTCATCCACAAGGTAGAGTTCCACCTTACACTTCTTCACTCCTTGGGTTTTCCTTTCTCTTTTCTTCTCTAATCATGTCAAACTTTGAAATATGTAGCTATTTCATGTGCTTCATCATTATGGATGAGTAGATCCTTCTTTTTGGTGATGGGAGAGTAGCTCCCATGCCATTACTCATGTGAACTCGAATTTCTTAACTAATTCTAGTTAACTTGCTTTTTCCAAGAGTTTCTATGGTATATTTTGCTTGTATGTTTGCTTGACCACCAAACCTACATGTTTCATGCTTCTTTATGTGAATTGGGAGAATGTGAAAGGAAGTAAGGGGTAGTTCTTCTTGGCAACAAATCCTTGACCATGGGAGTCATTGGGATACAATGAGGATCTAAGGTTTCTATTCTAATTTTAATATAGGTGTGGGATTGTTATGTTTAAATGAGAATCGTCTCGCATCACTGGGAGGTGTAGGATGTCAGAAACCTCCTTTGAAAGTTAATTGGCATGTTAATTTTGTAGTTTCATTCGAGTAATGGTACGGAAGTAATATTTTATGACCAAGATCTTCTAAAATCTGATCTAAATCCTCTTAGTTTAGTTCTTTGTTTACTTTGATTACACGTTAATAAATCATAATCCAACTCAACTTTTGTAAATGGATCTAGATTGTTGAACATTAACACACTTTCACTTAATAGTACCTTGCTCCCTTGGATGATCTTGTTTTACTGCATGCACCCATATACTTGCGGGGTAGTGCTCAAGTTTATAAATATTAAAATGTGTGCATTTAAGCTAACAAGTTTTTTTCCATAGTTTTCGAGGAGCATCGATATATTTTTGTTAGATTAAGAGGTGATAAATAGTAAGTGAGACTAGATCACCCCCCCCCCATTTCATCATTCCATTGTCATTTATATCATCTATCTTATCTTCCATTGTTGGTTAAGTGTTCTCACCACTTGTGAATTTGCAAGACTGCATGTGGAGATCTAAGTGTGGTCTTCAACCATCTATTTTCTTAGACCCAGAGATCGAGCGTACTCTTAGAAGTTGTAGATGAGCAAGGAGGAGTGAAGACTCTTCAAGCTTTAAAGACAACCATCATCACTACATTCTTCACCGGAAAGCCAAGAACCAATCATGGAAGATGATCATCCTCTCGAGGACTTTGTCCTTCCAGCTGGAATTAACATCAATGGGGCTATCAACAACCCATAGATCAAGGTGAACAACTTCTCCATCATCTCGAAAAACATGCAAATGATTCAGCAAAACTACTTTGGAGGGACTCCCATGGAAGATCCTAACCTTCATGTAGCTAATTTTTTGAAATATTATAATACTTTCAAGATTAATGGCATTGCTCCTATAGGTATATGCCTACTATTGTTTCCATTTTCTCTCTGAGATAGAGCCAAGGCGTGGCTCTCTTCTTTGCCAAGAAACTCCATCAATAGTTGGGATGAACTTCTTAAAGTCTTATTAGCCAAGTACTTCCCACCAAGCAAGACAGCTCAATTGAGAAGCCAACTGACCAACATCACTCAATAGGATGGAGAGACCTTGTATGATACATGGGAAAGGTTCAAAGACCTTCAATGTCTTTATCCTCACCACACTCTAAGAAACGAGCTCCTTCTTCAAAATTTTATAATGGGATTTACTATAATACCAAGATTCATATATATTTTGCAGCCATTGCAGCTCTAACAAACAAATCTTATAGGGAGACATATGCTATAATTGAATATATGTCAATCAATAATTTCCAATGGAGTTCTAAAAGAACTAATCAGCCACCCTCAGCTTCTGTTGCCTCTGAGAAATAAGTAGGCATCCATGCTATTGAAGTCATTGATATGATTTCTACAAAGTTAGATGCCTTGACACAAAAGTTTGAGAGGTTGAGTTCTCAACCATTTCAAATGGTAAATATGGCATGTGTTGCAAGTGAAGAAATGGGACAAGTAGCTTCTTCATGCTACACTTATTTCATTCCATCTGAAGAGAACATAGAGAAATACAATGTATTAGGAGGTTTTGGAAACAAACAACTATACAATCCATATTTCAATACCTACAATCTAGGTTGGCATGATCATCCAAACTTCTCATACCACAACAACAATTCTCAATATCCTGAACAAGCTCAAGGTCAACAACCATAGCATGTGGGGAATAGGCCACCAATGGGAAACAATCTTCCAGTCTTCAACAATAATGTCAATATAAACTTTAGCCAATAACAACAACAACCAAAGTCCAATTTGGAGTTTCTTGTTAAAGGTTTTGTTTCAGTTCAATTGAAAAAAATTAGGATTTCATCAACATGATCAGTTTATGAAAGATGTCATCCAACAACTTTCTTCCAAGTTGGGAGGTGTTACTACTCATACCAAGATGTTGGAGAACCAAATTTCTCAACAAGCTCTAGCTAATCAAAGGACACCTTCCGGCTTCTTAGCTAGTCAACCAGAGATTAATCCTAAAGATACATGCAAGTTCGTGACACTGAGGAGTGGGGCAGTGATTGGAGGATCCTCACAACCTTCAAAGAGGAAATCTAAAGAAGTTATTGACACAACTGTGGAGGATACTACTAAAATTCAAAGGAAGAAAACTACTGGAAATTCACAACAAGGTGATTCTTTTTGCAAAACTAATGTTTCGTTCCCTCATAGGTTTGCTAACACAAAAGATGATGCTAAGTTTAATAAGTTTATGGACATGTTGAACAAGTTATATGTGAACCTTCCTTTAGTTCAAGTGATAGTTGAATTGCCCTCTTATTCCAAGTTCTTAAAAGACATTCTCACAAGGAGGAGGAGGCCCAACCAAGATGAAATATTGATGCTATCTGAAATAATAAGCTCTATCATTTAGGATTGTTTGCCAGAAAAACTTGATGATCTAGGTGCATTCACTCTCCCTTGCAAAATTGAAGTTTCAACTATTGACAAAGGCTTAGTTTATCTTGGTGCTAGCATCAGTTTGATTCCTTTTCCTCTATGGAAAAAGTTAGAATTGGGAGATTTGAAACTATCTCAATGACAATATAGTTAGTTGGTCTTTCAATTAAATATTCTAGAGCGATCATTGAGGACAGTCTAGTGCAGACATGGAAGTTCTACATTCCATGTGACTTTGTAGTCCTACACATGCATGAAGATCTGGCAAATCCAATCCTATGGGAGACCATGTCTCTAGAGTGTGGGTTGGATTGTAGGTGTTAGATAAGGGAACTAACTATCAGAGATGGAGAGGAAGTTGTATTATTTTCTATCTATGATGCTACTAAGGCGCCTAGTACTAAAGAATATATTTTTTGATAGATTGCATTAATACTTTGCTAGAAGAAGACAAGACCAATCTTGAACAAGATTTTGATGAACTTGAAGGTGAAGAGGACAAAGAAGAGTCAATAATTGTTCTCAATGAAGAAAATTCTAAAGCTGCATCAAACTCATCATCCAATGAAGTACCAGCAAAAAAGGAGGCAAGTGAAATCACCAACACACCCAAAAAAAGTCTAGAACTTAAACCCCTCCTACTGGGGTTAAAGTATGCTTTCTTGGACCCAAATTTTTCTTCCCAAGTTATAATAAATGCTGATTTGACTCAAGAACAAGAAGGTAAGTTGTTGAGAGAACATAGATTGTACAAAGATGTGATAGGTTACCTGATTGATGATTTGAAAGGAATTAATCCTTCCATTTGCTTGCACTGCATAGCCCGAGAAGAAGATGCTAAGACATGCATAGAACCACCAAGAAGGCTAAATCAAAACATGATGGAAGTTGTTAAGAAGGAAATCTTTAAGCTAAAAGATACAAGGATAATATATCCTATCAGTGATAACCCATGGGTAAGTGTTATACATGTTGTACCTAAAAAGGGAGGAACCATTGTAATGAAAGGAGACAATAATGAATTGATTCAAACAAGGGTAGTTATTGGGTGGCAAATGTGTATTGATTATAGAAACTAAATAAAACCACAAGAAAAAAACATTTTCCCCTGCCCTTAATTGACTTAATTTTGGAGAGACTTTCTAACCATTCTTATTTTTGTTATTTAAATGGATACTCTAGATTTTTTTCATATTCCTATCTATGTGGCTGATCAAGAGAAAACAACATTCACGTGCTCTTATGGAACATTTGCTTATAGGCGAATTCCTTTTGGGTTATGTAATGTGTCTGCTACTTTCCAAAGATGCATGATCACCATATTTTCTGATTTCATAGAATAGATTATGGAAATTTTTATGGATGATTACAATGTTTATGGCAATTCCTTTCATTATTGCTTGTTGAATTTAATTAAAGTTTTGCAACAATGCAAATAGGACAACATTGTGCTCAATTGGAAGAAGTTCCATTTTATGGTACAATCAGGGGTTGTACTTAGTCACGTCATTTCAATAAAATGGATTGAGGTTGACAAAGAAAAGGTTGATGCTATTGAGAAGATGTCAACTCCAACAATCGTTAAAGAAGTTTGCAACTTTTTGGGACATGTGAGGTTCTATAGAAGGTCCATTAAAGACTTTTTAAAAATGGTAAAGCCTCTATCCTCCTTGTTAGTTGGAGATGTTGCATTTATATTCAATGAAGAATGCAAAACAACCTTTCAAAGATTGAAGGATGCTCTTATCTCAGCCCACATCATTCAACCACCAGCATGAGAACCCGTTACACTAAACGAGATTACTCAAAACATAAAACTCAATAAATCACCAATTAACCACATACCCAAAAATATGGGTAAATTAAAACTGATTTCTTTTTTATTTTTTTGATCAGTAAGTGTGCCTCTCTCTATATTCCGAAAATAAAAAAATTGTACAAGTGGTGGGGATATGCTAGAATCTCAAGTGAGCAAAAAAACTATCTATACAACATTTTGACATCACTTACAATTCTATTCCACACTACACTAGTAGTGGTTTTATTTTCTTCAAAAATGAACTGATTTCTAACAAACCAGGTGTGGTAGATCACTGCCATGATCAGTAGCTTCTCTTTATCACCATTCACCAATGTAATGTCATTACTAGATGTAGGGGTGAAAGGTAATAGATGTCTTGCTCTCTCCCACAACTCCCTTGCAAAATTGTAGGTCCAGAACACATGTTGTTGACTTTCTTCCTCCCTCTCTCACAAGCTACATTGGGAAGCCAGGTTGATGCCCCTATTCTTGAGGTAATATTCTGTAGATAACTTCCCCAAAAGCACCTTCTAGCAGTGGATCTTATACCTTTGCAGAGCTTTAGTTTTCCATAGCCACCTGGCCCAATGGAGCTCTTAGCCAGGACTTCTGCATGCCTCCCATGCGGCTCTCAAGGTGAATGGTTGCACCCCATAGAAGTAGAAGTGATCGTCACCCCCTAAGATTGTGATATCAGCGTAGATCTCAGTAAGTTTTTCAGCACCCCTAAGCTTTGGGACGTTCCATTTACCATCCTGAATAATAGAGCACAACATCTTATCCTTGGTCAGCCCATTTCTTAAGGCAAGATTCAGCCCAGTACAATCTTTTAGAAGGCCACCGTCAACCCAAGGGTCAAACCAGAGTGAAACTTTACTTCCATCTCCTATACAAACCCTAACCAGAGGTAGGAGCACATCCCTTTGTTTCAATATAGACCTCCACATCCAGTTGTGGTATTGTTCGGGGTGGCAGGTCCACACAGTGTCCTTTTTTATGTACTTTTCATGCACCCATTTGATCCATAGCGAGCATTTCTTATTTGCTATGTTCCAAAGGATTTTCATCATTCCTTCTTTAGCCCAGTCTTCTACCCTACGTATGCCAAGACCTCCTTCTCATTTTGGTATGCACACATCAAGCCAGTTGACTGTATGAAAATGTTTAGATTCATCACTATCTCCCCAAAGGAACATCCTGCATAAGCATTCAATTTCCTCCATGGTGGCTTTTGGTAGAGGGAAGACATCAGTCCAGAATAGGAGGTATGAGGAGAGAGTGGACCCAATTAATTTGACTCTTCCATCCATAGACAATAGTCTAGTTTTCCATGAGTCTGGTTATGTCTTTATTTTATCAATAAGTGGGTTGCACAGGCTCTTAGTAAGCCTCCCAGTGAACAACGGCATGCCTAGATACCCTGACATGCATGGTTGTTCTCTCAACGTTCATTGTTGCGGTGACATCAGCTGGAGTGGCCTTACTGGCAAAGAGCTGGCTCTTGACCGGATTGAGGTTTAGCCCAGTGATAGTAGAAAACATTTCTAGGCAGCCTTGTATCCCCTTCATGTCATTGAGAGTGCCCATAGAGAAAATCAAAAGGTCATCTGCAAACAGTATGTGGGAAACCTCTAGATTGCCCACCATAAGAGGGATGATGTAACATCCCAGGATTTGAGGCCTCGGATAACATGATCTTAAAAGGAATGATTGGACTACCCATATCACCAAGGTGCACCTCCTTTTCTGGGAGCCCATCACTAAAGAACTCCATAGTTAAGCGTGCTCAGCTTGGAGTAGTACTAGGATGGGTGACCAGTCGGGAAGTTGATCCTGGCTTGCGCGTCAGTGTGGACAAAGTGTGCAGTTAAGGCTAGTGGTGGTCTGTGGGGCCAGTCATCATTCCTGAAACTCTACTAGAGCCTAGGGCAGTGGGCCCAGGCGTTACAAATGGTATCAGAGCCATAACCCCTCCAGTAGGTGGGGCCCACATGGGCATGTGGCATGTCAGTCTTGAGTCGTGCAGTCCAGGCAAGTTGGAAAGGGCTATCTGTAGAGACGAGATGGAGCCGCCCTTGCGATGGTAGCCGTGGATGGGAGTTGGGTGTCCATGGGCCATTGTGGGTCTGCACTGAAATGGGATCAGATTATGAGGCCATATAGTTGAGCCTTGACGAGGACGTCAAGAGTCTAAGTGGGGGAGATTGTAACATCCCAGGATTTGAGGCCTCAGATAACATGATCTTAAAAGGAATGATTGGACTACCCATATCACCAAGGTGCACCTCCTTTTCCGGGAGCCCATCACTAAAGAACTCCATAGTTAAGCGTGCTCAGCTTGGCGTAGTACTAGGATGGGTGACCAGTTGGGAAGTTGATCCTGGCTTGCGCGTCAGTGTGGACAAAGTGTGCAGTTAAGGCAAGTGGTGGTCTTTGGGGCTAGTCGTCATTCCTGAAACTCTACTAGAGCCTAGGGCAGTGGGCCCAGGCGTTACAGATGATCTTTTTATCTTTCACTGCCTTATCAAGGATGTGAGTTAACCCATGCATCCCAAGAACAAATAGGTAGGGTGCCAGGGGGTCGCCTTGCCTTATACCCCAGGAAGATTGGAACAGCTATGATGGGGCTCCATTTACCAGTACCTAAAAGGAGGCAGAGTACATACATTCATGGATCCATGTCAACCAACAAGGAGGGAATCCCATTGCTTCCATAACATCCAGAATATACTCCCTGCTAATAGTGTCATAAGCCTTGCTTAGGTCTGCCTTGAGGAAAATCTTAGCCTTGGCATTTGACTTTTCAAAATCATGAACCAGCTCATTTTCCATAAGAATTGCATCAGCAATAGACCTGCCTTTGAGGCCCAGGATTTGAGGCCTCGGATAACATGATCTTAAAAGGAATGATTGGACTACCCATATCACCAAGGTGCACCTCCTTTTCTGGGAGCCCATCACTAAAGAACTCCATAGTTAAGCGTGCTCAGCTTGGAGTAGTACTAGGATGGGTGACCAGTCGGGAAGTTGATCCTGGCTTGCACGTCAGTGTGGACAAAGTGCGCAGTTAAGGCTAGTGGTGGTCTGTGGGGCTAGTCGTCATTCCTGAAACTCTACTAGAGCCTAGGGAAGTGGGCCCAGGCGTTACAGATGATCTTTTTATCTTTCACTGCCTTATCAAGGATGTGAGTTAACCCATGCATCCCAAGAACAAATAGGTAGGGTTCCAGGGGGTCGCCTTGCCTTATACCCCAGGAAGCTTGGAACAGCTATGATGGGGCTCCATTTACCAGTACCTAAAAGGAGGCAGAGTACATACATTCGTGGATCCATGTCAACCAACAAGGAGGGAATCCCATTGCTTCCATAACATCCAGAATATACTCCCTGCTAATAGTGTCATAAGCCTTGCTTAGGTCTGCCTTGAGGAAAATCTTAGCCTTGGCATTTGACTTTTCAAAATCATGAACCAGCTCATTTGCCATAAGAATTGCATCAGCAATAGACCTGCCTTTGAGAAATGCACATTGGTTGTTATTGATGAGATGGGGCATAATATCCTTGAGCCTATTTGCCAAAATTTTAGTCATGACCTTGTACACAAAGTTGCAGAGAGAAATGGGTCTCCAGTTTCCAATCTTCGCAGGTTGCTTTACTTTGGTTATAAGAGTAATGTAAGTCTTGTTCAGCTCACAAAGCATCTTTCCTTTGAGAAAAAAATCTTTTATAGTTGCACACACATCCTTACCCACTATGTCCCAAGTGGATATGAAAAAATGGGCATTCATACCATCAGGCCCAGGGGCCTTGTCAACATTGTAATTTTTAACAATGTTAAATATTTCCTCATCAATGATGAGTCTGCACATGGATGTGATTTGCTCCTCATTCAGAGTATTGATGCCAGTCCAGTTCTATTTGCAGTAATTCCCTTGGAAGTTAGAGTTGGACAGCCTATAGTAATGCTCTCTAAAGCATTCTCTGATATTGTCTTCTTCCTTTATCTGGTCTTCATTCACATTCAAGACCTTGATCTGGTTTCTACATCTTCTAGTGTTGAGCAAGGCATAGAAGAATTGTGTGTTACTATTGTTGGTATGTATGCCCTGAGAGCCAATCATGGGATGATTGGTGGGATACATAAAGATTGGAATACCATGAGAACTTGATAAGTACTTGTGAAGTCCATGTAAACCATAAGGTATGACCTTGATGGTAGCACCCATTGGATGAAATCCATAAGTGCAAATGAGTCTTAAATGTTAAGACACATGGATAACATTTTAGAAGGATGATGCTTGTTGATTGCAACTTAATGACTAAGACATTTGGCAAATGGATACTAAAACCGCATTCCTATGAGGAATAAAACAAGGATGTGTACATGACACAACCTATAAGGTTTATGAATCCACTAATGCAAATGAAGTCTATAAGTTACAATGAACTAATCAATGTGATTGATTGAGTACAAGCAACTCAGAATTGGATCTTTACTTTGATAATATAGTCAAAGGGTTTGACTGATATGTCAAAGTTAAAGAAGGGATCTGTGATTTAGTGGGAGTGTGTTCACATTCCACATGTTGATGTGAAATGGAAATGTTCTAGAATGGAAATCCAAAAGTGGAAATTATCTTTAAGGAAGATAGAGATGCTTCCTATGTGATAGGAATAGAGATCTATAGAGATAGTTCTCGAAAACCTCTTGACCTAAAAAGAGAAAGCATGCATTGGCAATCTGTACTGAAGGGTTCAGTATGCACAGATACAGTGGGAGAAAACTTGTCCATGTTACATGGAGTTAGTATCCCAAGGCCAAGTGTCCAATTCTTATGAAGAATGGAAACACTAAGAATAGATATGGATCTATCATGTATGTAATCATCCCATTATCTTGCGTGTATCGACATGGCAAGAACAAAATGCATTCATCATCTTGTATGTAGGACATGGCAATATGATGTGCTCATCCTGATAACTCGTATGTGAGACATGACGAGTGGATGTCTGTCTACTTGCAGTAAGGGTTACTGGAATACCATGAGAACTTGATAAGTACTTGTGAAGTACTAGTTCTATGGAGATAAGCAAGAGTTCGATGTAAAGAGTTACATTGATGCGAACTTCCGAAAGGACAGAAAATTAATCGCAAAATATATATAGGATATATAAAAGTGAAAGTTTGTTGATAATTGGAAGTGTTCCAATAAAACCATTTAAAAGGAAATGTTGAGTATCTATGTGTTAGAGAACAGCAGTGGATACTATATGGATCTGGAAGTTCATGAAATGAACTTAGAGATATTCCGGTCATTGATGACAAGTATGGAATCCTTGATCATGCAATGTGGCTAAAGGTTAGCAAAGGAATACTGGATCGCATATTACGGCAGCTCCATCTCATACGTATGACGTACAACGAAGAGATGTGAGACATGCAATTTATACTGACTTTGGCAAGGTGTTGCCATTACTCACTATGTTCGCACTAGAGAACAGTAACATATGGGACATGTTTGAAGATCACTATGAATATGATTCAAGGGTGATTGGCTCACAGTGCAAGTGGGAGTCTGTTGGTATGTATGCCTTGAGAGCCAATCATGGGATGATTGGTGGGATACATTAAGATTGATTTGATAAACATCAAAGGCAAGCTTCCAATTCTTTCTGGTTCAGTCATATGAGATAGTGATAGAACAGATTGAATGTCTAGAGAATGATAGTACTCAATGACGTATGCCTTCAGGTTCAGGACCTGAACGATGAGATCATACGGATGCTAAGAGTTTGTACATTCTTGTTATTTCCCTAGTCGGATATCATTGTGGAAGGTAGATAGACAGCAATGACACACAAGACTAGATTGTGGTGTTGGTTGATGACAGAATCTCATTAGGCATGATATAGAGATATCAAACCAAACACATAGGTACTTGTTAGAGAACAAGTGTACTGGACAGACCCATCGTGAGTTTGACACATGGAACCATGACATGGTGGTCACAGTCAGTACTCACAGTGATGGTGGTGAGTGTGATTCTTTGACCTGAAATCACTACACTCAACACATGTCGTTGGGCACACTTTGACATCATCAAACGCAGTCCTGAAACATGGGTTGTTATAAAGGTGATGATTGGGTGGCTTTGACACATGGGGCTTTTGAGGGGTGAGTGATAGATATGGGATTTGTCCCTCCTGAGGGAGTTTGATATCCAAGGCCACTTGATGAGTAGGATTGAAATAGGTGTGTGCATGCATGTGTGAATCAGTATGTGATATTGATGTCATACATATCTCTTCCAATCTGCTCTAAGATTTAGAAAGTGAATCAACATTGACAGGATGACTGTTCCATGCCTCGAGTTCATTCGGCATATCAGTGACAAAGGAATTATACATTCACTATAACACCATTCATGGATTGTAGGATTGAAAGTTGTTCTCCAACTTTCTATTTCACTTGGGTAGCACTGATGTGTGACTAGGCACCGCTCTTTGCTTGTGAAGTCATAAGTGTTATGGACTTTCACTGCCAACGTGAAAAAGGACCTGCAGGGTCACGCACATAGGATTTAACCTGGAAGAGGAGTTTTTTCCACAAACAATGTTTAGATTGATTACTAAAGGAGTTTAGTAGTTCAATTAAACACTCAATTAATTGATAGCTCAATATCATAATGTTCAAGGTGTTGGACGCATTGATTGGAGTATCGAATTTATTGAAACTGCAATTAATTGATTCTGCACAATCTACACTCCCAACTGATCGTCTCATGTGATGAACCGATCGGCTGAGCTTGGTGAACCGGTCGGCTCAGGTAGTGAGTCGATCGGATGATGGATAGGGTGAAAAAATCGCTTCAAGTGTTGAAACGATCATTCAACTGGTCCAACCGGGCAAGTTGGGAAAGTAGGATTGGTGAGAATTTTCCTTTCGTTTCACTTGCCCAATTTGATTGGAATAAGGATTGGTATTTGATACCAATTAGAAACAAAAGATGGAAAGTAAATCGGGAACAGACCAGGACCACAAACCGACCGGTTCAGAAGTAAACCGACCGGTTCAGAAGTGAACCGACCGGTTGAGGCGTCAACCGACCGGCTCAGGTCCCCAACCGACCGTTTTAGAAATGAAACGATCAGTTCAAGTTGCGAGTTGGTTGTTTTTGTGGAAAATATCGAACCCTTCTACTCCTGCTTTTAGTCCCGCATTTCCCGGGATAGAGAACCTTATCCCATGACCCTCCTATATATAGGGGTATTGGGGGCTTCTCAAAGAACAACTCAGTGCAAACCAGTTGCTCTGCAAAGTTGTCGTTCTCTCTGGTTTTGGTAACTGAGAGAGCCCGAGCAAGTGCTACCCGATAAGGGAGGCACAGCAAGGGAAAGACTACTGCAGAAAGCAATTGGTGGTAGGAGAGTGTGTTGGCGACTAGTACGTTGATAGGAGGGTGCGACTCCTTCCAATTCCTTGTGGGACAAGGAGATTGGAGTTCCAGGTGGTCCGTGTGGACTACTTTAAAGGCGGGAGGTTTCTACCGCTCGGAGGACAACTGTCAATCCCAACAGTCCCGGTGAGACCAGGAGTCGTCAGTCCCGGTGCGACCAGGGGCTGCACAGACACCGTCCAAGACCAGAGGTGAAGACCGCACAAGGCGTGAGGTATTGTCATCGAGCAAGCCTCAGGACAAGGTATGATTCCACAAACCATCTTTTCCTATTGTATAGACGTTGACACGTTTCCTTGTTCTGGGTTTGGGGAGGAGAAAATTTTTGTTTCTGCTGCCTTCTCTACCTCCCCTAATACCCAACAATGGTATCAGAGCCACGTCAACTTCTCTATACTTTAGGGATTATCGATATGATCGATTTTGGTTTGTCACCTTTATTTATTGCATACGATGCGGATAAAATTGGATTTATACATGTCCAATCCTAAATCCACAAATCCCAATTTACATATATGATATGTATTATGAATGCACTCGATACGCGTCGCCCTTAAATGAGTTTTGTGGTGGATGTATAGCGTGGTTATGGCCAATAAACCCTATCTGTGTATGGTTGCATGTGGTTTCTTGCATCTCGGTCTGCGCAACGATCTTCCTTCTCCTATTCCTGATGTAATTCGAAATAATTTGAGATTTCTTTCCTACCTTTGCTCCCCTCGAATGTAACTCGAGGTTTCCCCTTTTACAATGTAAAATAGGATAGAATTTTATTTCCTGTTATGTCAAAGAACGGAGGACATCCTGACAATAGCTGAGACGATTGGTTCAAGGCATGAACCGATCAGTTGATGTTCCAGACGATCGGTTCAAGGAGTGAGTCGATCGGTTGATGACCGGTTTGAGGAGCAAGACGAGCGGGTGGCGGCCATGATGAGATGCACGATGACCAGGCAAACCGATTGGTTGGAGGAGCCAACCGATCGGCTGGTGGCACCCAGCCGACCAGTCTGATGGCGAGTCGATCATTCATGTGATGAGTTGATCAAACCCAGAAAGGCAAAGCACAGAGTTCATCTTGTACAGGTTGCATGTGATGTAGACCTATATGACCGTGATTCCTCTTGGCTCGAGGAATCACATTAGGATGGCCATAATCATCGCTTTTATCATTTTGCATGTTTTCTGTGGGATATAGCATGTATATGATATGTACCATATATTGTGGTGATTGGATATGTATATGTATATAAAACCAAATCCCTCATTAAAATATTAAGTCTTATATGCCTTCCATTAGCGGCACACATGAAAAACTTGATCGACCAAGTGTAGGTTACGCCAAAGCGTGGTGCGCCGTCTATCTTGTAGAAGTGTGAAGGGTAGACATGTAGGTTCTGCCAAAGCAGGGTGCATGTTTACCGTGTCGGCTTTTGGGTTAGACTTAACTGGTGATTCTTAGAGCGTCTAAGCCTAGAGGCAAGGAATATTCATAGAAAGGTGTTGTGCATGTTCATTCATCAAGAGTTGCATATGATGCAATTGGAAAGAGTTGCCTACCTGAGAGATCTAAGTTGTGGGTGACAGCCCTAGCTGGTCCATGCCTTAGAGGATTTCAGGATCTTGCCCACTAGAAGGTTGTACGCTGCAATCTTCCAAATTGATGGTGAGGGCTATCAATTTGAAGTAAAATAGTGGGAGCGATAATTAATTAAAGGTCTAATTATATCGTCAACTTTTCAAATCAATCAAATAAGTCAAAATGAGTTTTGGACTAAAATTGCATATTTTCCTTTTGTAGTACAAATGGCAACAAACAACAATCACTTTTATTTGCGATCGGTCCTTGAAAAGGACAAGCTAAATGGGACAAACTTCCACGACTGGTATACGACATTGAGAATTGTTCTCACTCAAGAGTGAAAGCTCTATGTCCTGGATACTCCAATTCCAGAGGAACCTGCTCCTAATGCACCAAAGGCAGAAAGGGATGCTTACAAGAAGCATTCTGATGATGCCATTGATGCAAAGTGTTTGATGTTGTGCTCTATGAACCACGAGTTGCAGAGACAACATGAGAACACGGGTGTCATTGAGATGATTCAGCATCTCAAGAACATGTATGAAGATCAAGCACGGCAAGAGAGATACAATGTCTCAAGGGCACTGTTCAAGTGCGTCATGACAGAAGGAGATCCGGTTCGTCCTCACACACTCAAGATGATTGGGTATGTAGAGAACCTGACAAGACTGGGATTTCCATTGAGCCAAGAGTTGGCTACTGACATGATACTGCAATCGTTGCCAGAATCCTACAGTCAGTTTGTGATGAACTACAACATGAACAACTTTGATAGGCCACTTTCAGAGTTGTTGGGCATGTTGAGGACAGCCGAGATACAGATGAAGAAGGACAAGCCTAAGTCTGTGATGGTGATCATGAGAAAGAAAGGCAAGTCCAAGTGCAAGGGCAAGGGCAAAGCTAAGAAAGGTTCTGATGCTAACCAGGAGCCCAAGTCGTCTTCAGCTCTCAAGGCCAAGGGAGACGTGACCAAGATAGGAAATTGCCACCATTGTCAAAAGCCAGGACATTGGAAAAGGAATTGTCCTCTCTATCTGGAAGAACAAAAGAAGAAGGAGGCGACAGACGTCTCTACTTAAAGGTGTCATGAAAGTAAACTTGTAACACGTTTTGAGGTTTATGATACCAAGATGTAAAGTGTAAAGCACTCAATAAATGGGTCAAATGTTGCCGCCATAGATAGGAGTACTTTAGTTTATTTTCAGCCTAAAAGGCATGTAATACAGTTATGAACTGCTATTTCATATTTGCCAATAGATAGAAACACTTTATTTTTGCATATTGTATGACAACGATGGCAATCAATAAAGTTGATGTTTCAATCTTTTAAAGATATGATCTTTGTGGCAATGCCTTGTTTATCTTGTGGTATTTGATATGCATAAGATAAAATGATACCTAAAAGTTACAGATAACTCAAACAATCAAATTAGCATCAATCATGAGAAATTCATTTCTAGTGTCCATATGATGGATAAATATAGACTCTTTTGGTTAGAGAACCAGTAAGAGACATGAATATCTTGGACATGATTAATCAATATTCACTAATGGTAGTGGGAGAATGATTATCCTATTAGGTATAATACATGTGATGTATTTACATACCTATTGGAACAAATGCTAATACTTCAAAAGGTGTTTAGAGAAATACCAATATGAATATCTTGAAGTGTTCAAGAATATCATAGATGAAGTACGAATTTGGTAAAGTGTTAATTCTTGATGAGATCAATGAATGAAATACTTGGACCAAATGTTTGAGATCCTTATGAGTGATTATGATAGTATATCATAGTGAACTCATGATTAAGGCATGGTGATGTCTAAATCAAGAAGGAATCATACTCTAAGGAGTTATAGAATGATTATTAAATAGCTGAATTCTTCTTAATAAAAGAATACCCCACACTAATAAAAGAAATTAAGAATCACAACGGTTGTGAATTCTTATATCCTTACACCTCAATTATCTATGGGATGAGTTGTTCATGTGATGAGTCAACTATCTAGATGAATATGAGGAACCAAATTTTGAGTTATGGTTTATGACCATTACTTCCTAAATGACTTCCATGTAAACCATAAGGTATGACCTTGATGGTAGCACCCATTGGATGAAATCCATAAGTGCAAATGAGTCTTAAATGTTAAGACACATGGATAACATTTGAGAAGGATGATGCTTGTTGATTGCAACTTAATGACTAAGACATTTGGCAAATGGATACTAAAACTGCATTCCTATGAGGAATAAAACAAGGATGTGTACATGACACAACCTATAAGGTTTATGAATCCACTAATGCAAATGAAGTCTATAAGTTACAATGAACTAATCAATGTGATTGATTGAGTACAAGCAACTCAGAATTGGATCTTTACTTTGATAATATAGTCAAAGGGTTTGACTGATATGTCAAAGATAAAGAAGGGATCTATGATTTAGTGGGAGCATGTTCACATTCCACATGTTGATGTGAAATGGAAATATTCTAGAATGGAAATACAAAAGTGGAAATTATCTTTAAGGAAGATAGAGATGCTTCCTATGTGATAGGAATAGAGATCTATAGAGATAGTTCTCGAAAACCACTTGACCTGAAAAGAGAAAGCATGCATTGGCAATATGTAATGAAAGGTTCAGTATGCACAGATTCAGTGGGAGAAAACGTGTCCATGTTACATGGAGTTAGTATCCCAAGGCCAAGTGTCCAATTCTTATGAAGAATGGAAACACTAAGAATAGATATGGATTTATCATGTATGTAATCATCCCATTATCTTGGGTGTATCGACATGGCAAGAACAAAATGCATTCATCATCTTGTATGTAGGACATGGCAATATGATGTGCTCATCCTGATAACTCGTATGTGAGACATGACGAGCGGATGTCTGTCTACTTCCAGTAAGGGTTACTGGAATACCATGAGAACTTGATAAGTACTTGTGAAGTACTAGTTCTATGGAGATCAGGAAGAGTTCGATGTAAAGAGTTACATTGATGCGAACTTCCGAAAGGACAGAAAATTAATCGCAAAATATATATAGGATATATAAAAGTGAAAGTTTGTTGATAATTGGAAGTGTTCCAATAAAACCATTTAAAAGGAAATGTCGAGTATCTATGTGTTAGAGAACAACAGTGGATACTATATGGATCAGGAAGTTCATGAAATGAACTTAGAGATATTTCGGTCATTGATGACAAGTATGGAATCCTTGATCATGCAATGTGGCTAAAGGTTTGCAAAGGAATACGGGATCACATATTACGTCAGCTCCATCTCATACGTATGACGTACAGTGAAGAAATGTGATACATACAATTTATACTGACTTTGGCAAGGTGTTGCCATTACTCACTATGTTCGCACTAGAAAACAGTAACATGTGGGACATGTTTGAAGATCACTATGAATATGATTCAAGGGTGATTAGCTCACAGTGCAAGTGGGAGTATGTTGGTATGTATGCCCTGAGATCCAATCATGGGATGATTGGTGGGATACATTAAGATTGATTTGATAAACATCAAAGGCAAGCTTCCAATTCTTTCTGGTTCAGTCATATGAGATAGTGATAGAATAGATTGAATGTCTAGAGAATGATAGTACTCAATGACGTATGCCTTCAGGTTCAGGACTTGAACGATGAGATCATACAGATGCTAAGAGTTTGTACATTCTTGTTATGTCCCTAGTCGGATGTCAATGTGGAAGGTAGATAGACAGCAATGACACACAAGACTAGATTGTGGTGTTGGTTGATGATAGAATCTCATTAGTCTTGATATAGAGATATCAAACCAATCACATAGGTACTTGTTAGAGAACAAGTGTACCAGACAGACCCACTGTGAGTTTGACACATGGAACCATGACATGGTGGTCACAGTCAGTACTCACAGTGATGGTGGTGAGTGTGATTCTTTGACCTGAAATCACTACACTCAACACATGTCGTTGGGCACACTTTGACATCATCAAACACAGTCCTGAAACATGGGTTGTTATAAAGGTGATGATTGGGTGGCTTTGACACATGGGGCTTTTGAGGGGTGAGTGATAGATATGGGATTTGTCCCTCCTGAGGGAGTTTGATATCCAAGGCCAATTGATGAGTAGGATTGAAATAGGCGTGCAAACGCATGTGTGAATAAGTATGTGATATTGATGTCATACATATCTCTTCCAATCTGCTCTGAGATCAAGAAAGTGAATGAACATTGACAGGATGATTGGTCCATGCCTCGAGTTCATTCGGGATATTAGTGACAAAGGAATTATACATTCACTGTAACACCATTCATGGATTGCAGGATTGAAAGTTGTTCTCCAACTTTCTATTTCACTTGGGTAGCACTGATGTGTGACTAGGCACCGCTCTTTGCTTGTGAAGTCATAAGTGTTATGGACTTTCACTGCCAACGTGAAAAAGGACCTGCAGGGTCACGCACATAGGATTTAACCTGGAAGAGGAGTTTTGTCCACAAACAATGTTTAGATTGATTACTGAAGGAGTTTAGTAGTTTAATTAAACACTCAATTAATTGATAGCTCAATATCATAATGTTCAAGGTGTTAGACGCATTGATTGGAGTATCGAATTGATTGAAACTGCAATTGACTGATTCTGCACAATCTGCACTCCCAACCGATCGGCTCATGTGATGAATCGATCGGTTGAGCTTGGTGAACCGGTCAGCTCAGGTAGTGAGTCGATCGGCCGATGGATAGGGTGAAACAATCGCTTCAAGTGTTGAAACAATCGTTCAACTGGTCCAACCGGGCAAGTTGGGAAAGTAGGATTGGTGAGAATTTTCCTTTCGTTTCACTTGCCCAATTTGATTGGAACAAGGATTGGTATTTGATACCAATTAGAAACAAAAGATGGAAAGTCAATCGGGAACTGACCAGGACTACGAACCGACCGGTTCAGAAGTGAACCGACCGGTTGAGGTGTCCCAACCGATCGGTTGAGGTGTCAACCGACCGGCTCAGGTCCCTAACCGACCGTTTCATAAATGAAACGATCGGTTCAAGTTGTGAGTTGGTTGTTTTTGTGGAAAATCTCGAACCCTTCTACTCCTGCTTTTAGTCCCGCATTGCCCGGGATAGAGAACCCTGTCCCATGACCCTTCTATATATAGGGGTATTGGGGGCTTCTTAAAGAACAACTCAGTGCAAACCAGTTGCTCTACAAATTTGTCATTCTCTCTGGTTTTGGTAACCGAGAGAGCCCGAGCAAGTGCTACCTGATAAGGTAGGCACAACAAGGGAAAGAAAACTGCAGAAAGCAATTGGTGGCAGGAGAGTGTGTTGGCGACTAGTATGCTAACAGGAGGGTGTGACTCCTTCCAATTCCTTGTGGGACAAGGAGATTGGAGTTCCAGGTGGTCCGTGTGGACTACTTCAGAGGCGGGTGGTTTCTGCCACTCGGAGGACAACTGTCAATCCCGACAGTCTCGGTGAGACCAGGAGTCGTCAGTCCTGGTGCGACCAGGAGCTGCACAGACACCGTCCAAGACCGGAGGTGAGGACCGCGCAAGGCGTGAGGTATTGTCGCCGAGCAAGCCTCGGGACAAGGTATGATTCCACAAACCATCCTTTCCTATTGTATAGACGTTGACGCATTTCCTTGTTCTGGGTTTGGGGAGGAGAAATTTTTTGTTTCCGCTGCCTTCTCTGCCTCCCCTAAAACCCAACAACTATCACCATGTTTGAGCCACATATCTCTATATTTCTGCCTGATGATTGATTCCTCAGCTGACCTAGCAAGCAAAGCTTCCTCCTTTTTCTATTTTGCTATATCCCACCATAAGTGGTTATCTGGGTCTGAGTCAGACTTGGTCTGTGCTTCCAGAGCTTCTTTCTCAAGGTTCCTTGTAGAATTGGACATGTCATCAATTGATTCCTAGTTCCACATTTGAAGTCTTCTCTTTGTGTTCTTTAGTTTCTGGTTGGCTTTATACATTGGATTTCCAGAAGATTGCAAGTTCTCCCATGAGTCCTTCATAGTGTCTTTGAATCCCTCTTTTTTTGACCAGACATTGAAGTATCTGGTGGGGTACTTAATTTTTTCTATTCTTCCTTGAAATGCAAAACTTGCATGTAGTGATCACTATAAATAGTTGGAAATATCTCTAACCACATCAATGGGAACTTTGTGAAAGCTTTTAACTGATGAAAGGATCTATCAATCCTACTCCATGTATTATTTGCCCCTTCTTGCTGGTTATTCCAAGTATAATTAGCTCCCTTGGTTGGTATTTCAACTAAATCAGTATCAGCTATGGCCTGATTGAACTCGGCCATGGACTTGGTAGAGGGGATAGATCTACCCTTTCTTTCAGACACCGCCCTGATCGCATTGAATTCACCAAGAGAAAACCAAGGGGAACTAGCTCTGGTACTTAGCACTCTAAGGTCATCCCAGAGCAGAGTTCTCTTGCAGTCATCATTTTCAGCATACACTACTGAGCACTCAAAGCACGAGTCATCATACTCCACCATGCATTGCAGAATCTGTCTTGACTGGAAAATAGGAGTAACTTTGAAGTTTCTATCTTCCCATATGATAAGAATTCTTGTTTTTCTAGAACTTTGTGAGTTATCGAGCCAAGTGGCGTTAGGCCACTTCCTCTTCATCGTCTTCCTGATGTTTTTTCTTCTTAGTTTAACCTCCAGAAGGAAAGCAATATCGAATCTTTCTCTCCTTAGCTTTGCTTGGACCATGTCTTGCTTGTCTAGATTTGACAACCCTCTGACATTCCAAGCCACAACAGTTGGGGGCTCAACCATTGGCACGTGGGTGGGGGGGTTGTATTGCCGCCCACCGCCGTACCTTCATCCTCATTTTCTAGGTGTATGAACCAATTGTTCTGAGGTTGGGTTTTCTTTCCTTTTGCATTGTTTTGCCTTCTTGTCTGCCTTGGGCTCACTATTTTCTTTGGGTTTATGAATCCGTCTTCTTTTCCTCCAAACTTTATATTTCCTTCAGGGGAATTTTGACGAACAGTGCAAGGGGCTCCATCCATAGTGTTTCCCTGAGAGGTTTCCCCCGCTGGACTTGCTGTAGTGATTGCAAGAACGGCTTCCCCCTAGTGATGAGTCATCATTGTTGTCGAGATGGAAGACCCCTACTGCGTCACCACTGTAACAACCGAGACCACTGACCCATGTTGTTGTGCCACCATTGTAGAGTTCTCAGTGTGCTTCGGTTTGCAAAGAGCTCTGTCATGCCCAAAATTGCCACAGTAGGGACACTTCTCTGGGATCCATTCATATTCCACGCCAACCGTATAATCGTTCCCCTTGTCAGTTCTCAACTTAACTATCATAGGGAAAGAAGAAGTGGCTGACATAAGGACATTGACTCTGGCAAAGTCAATTCGAGTTTTAGCCTTCGTTTGCCTATCCAGGCACTGTGGTTTGACCATATAAGATGCAATCTGTGCAATCATTTTCTCGCTCCACAGTTCCAGTGGAAGATTCAAGAACTTCATCCCAACTGGAACCGAAGAAAACTTATCCTGTTCAAGAGGTTCCCCCTTCTCCTGAGCTTTTAGGATCATCGGCTTCCCTTTGATGTACCAAGTACCACCCTCTAAGGTTGTATTCATATCAGTCTCATTTAAGAACTTGATGACGAAACTGCCACTAGATTGGCCCATCACCTCCATTGCTCCCTCTAGCTTCCAGGCTTGCAGCAGGTGCTCCTGAAGAGTGGGGATGTACAGACGGAAGCCGATTAAATACCCAACCAAGGTATTCTTCCACAATGTGGCATTGGTATCAACTTCCTCCTGTGGGATGATTATAGTGTTGTTCTCAACCATAATCTCCTCGACTGCGATCCTCGTATTGGTATCTCCAACGGGGATCTTTGTTAGGGCTGCCCATTCCTTTGTGGTCTCTACTACTCTAGCCTGATCTGCATTTGGCTAGTCTGGTCTTCATCCCCCTTGGGGTGGAGTTCTTTGATCGCCCCCAGTGCTGCCAGCCCTCGCATCCATAAGAAAACCCTCAATGTTAAAACCGATTTCAACATCAACACCCACTCAAAAACATTTGCATAAGAGCCCAACATCTTTCTTGTATCCATAGTATGCCAAGAATTTGATACAAATTGGTCTATCACCTTAGCCACAACATATATACACAACATAAAAATATTTGTATATGCCACACAAACAAGTATTAACATGCTAACAAAATTCTAATTCATTTGAAACACCATATACAAACTTTTCCTGCCCAAACCTGAGAGTACAGGGATGACTCTAGGACACACTAGACATCTAATCAACTTTCTCAAAGATTCATTACTTTAGCTCCTCTTTTCCGCCACATTTTTTGTCACTTCTGATTACCTAAAAAATGTGGCAAACCACAATGGTGAGACCCATGTCCCAGCAAGAGATATAACCTCCAACAATGTTTATTGATTACAACATTTTAAAGTAATTAAACAGTTAAGCAGTTTAATCAAATATAACAAATAATATCAGCAATATTGATGATTAACAAAATACAAAAAGGAGCAGATAATAACTATCATCATTAGCCATACTATCATCCTTTGTCTTGTTAACAACATAAGCAATTCAGTATCATATGCATATCTAGCATCATGAGCAAGTCTAGTAACATAGCATAGCTAACAACATGAGCATGTCTAATTGGTTGAATATATCAACATCATAAGATGAGATAACAACATAAGCACAACTATCTGCATAAGCATGATTAGCGGTATATGCATCTCAAGTAACAAAGGCATGGCTAGCATGATAAATGTAACTAACAACATGAGATACCCATCATCATGATTATAATAAGCAGTAGTAGTATAGTTATCAACATAAACATGGCTATTGTATGTACACATCTACAATCCTAAGCATATCCACAACATAAGTATATCTACTATCTCTTAATTGCACTAAGCATCATCTTTATGTAAAGAGAACAAACAAGGGTTATCATCCAATGTGAAGTGTCATGTATAACCCTAAACAAATATGATACACAGTTGTATTTCATCTTTTATTACGCACTGAGGAATTTGAATCGTACCATTCAAAGTCCAACCGACCCCTACGAAGGTCTATTCAGTTTTGTACAAGATCTACAAGTGTCGGTATCCTAAGATCTCTTCCCCTCAGTCAGTACGAGTAAAAAGGTAGTGGCATATCAATCAAAGCTACCACCACAGTGAGATATAGTCATGTGACTAGCCCACCTTGGTATAGGTCATGGCACTAGCATCTAGGTTATTCAAACCCAATCACTGAGGTACAACCGCAGTTGTCCTCTAATCAGATCATGTTATAATCATTGAGACACAACCGTAGCTATTCCCAATCACATCAGATGTATGAGGCATGACCATAGCCAACCTCCACAATTTGCATTGTGGATGACAAGGATATATCCTCTACCTGCCACCCCCACATATTCAACAGTATGTGCTTTGATTTTCCCTTAGGAATACTCGTTTCACCATCTAGCAAGTTCTGACACTGAAGATGGCTCTACGGAATAGGGCACTACATGATTAGAGTTGCACTTGATTAGTTATGCCAATTGGGTGAATTAAGGCCACATCAAACAAGTGGACATACAAACCCTAATTCATTTCTAGCAAGCATATAAATATCACAACTTTTAAAAGATATAAAATGTGTGGAACATAATTTCTCATCTCATTATCATATGGTACTATTCACTTGCCATTCATGAGACCACACTAGTCATCATACTATCACAAGATATAAATCCTTTTCACAATATCGTAGGGTATCAACCCTTATCAACACAAGAGGATTACACCTCATTCAGGGCTCAACAATACCCAAAGGTCATTAAGACCATCATACTATCACATGATATAAATCTTTTTCACAATATCACAAGGTATCAACCCTTATAAACACAAAAGGATTACACCTCATTCAGAGCTCAACCATGCCCAAAGGTCATTAAGACCATCATACTATTCCTTGCAAGATCATCATTATCTTTCCATGCCTAATAACAAGGCTCAACAACCTCACTTACATATAATACACCAGATCAGCACAAAATTGCATTAATGAGCTAGGAGATATTCATAAACAATCATAGTAGGGTTATTGTAATGACAATCGAACAAATCATTACTAATTAAGTGGAATTAAACATAAATAGCGGATTAACAAAAATCCCTAAAAATTAAAACCATTTTTCAAAGAGATCCATTCCAAATAAAACTCTTACTGAAAGGTCCAAAACCTTATATACATCATTATTCACATTGTACATATCCGGTACATCTCATCTTGAGAATAACATATAACAGTTGATTTACTAAACTATACATGAGCAACATAAAACCTCGAGGCACGTAAGCCAAAATCTCTTATTGATCATAAAACCAGTACGAACCAACTCCAAGGACCTGAGAGTACAGAGACGACACATAGGACTCATATCTACAAGACATGACAGACAGTACACTCAACCTGAGTTGTCACTGCTACCTCAGTTGTTGTTCTTCCTCTGCAAAAAGGTCTTCACCTCCTCGTGCATGTCCACCTAAAATTTTGGATCCCACGGGGGTGAGACAATTGTAATTGTCCCAGCAAGATATATAACTCTCCGCCGACCATATTATTATCACAAACTAAGCATTTATAAACTGAGCAGAGGTTCCTTTTATATTAACAGACAGGATAAGTCACTATATGAACAGAATGAGGTAATCTCCTTTCTTAAGGAGAACATTACATCTACCCATGGTAGAGTTGTAAATCATCTATCTGCTTTGCAAGGAATGTAAAGAAACATAAATAATATCTATCCACTAAGGATGCACAAAAGAAATGTAACATCAGCCAATGATTTCCGTATTCAATCCTTAAGTAAACATGCTATACGGTTGATTACATTTTACAATCACACTTATGCCCTGAGGAAATGAGGTATACCGCTCATACTCCAACCGACCATTGCGAAGTCGAAATCGGTACCATACAAGGTCAATGGAAGAGCCGGCTTCCAAGACCTCTACCGTCTCGGTCAGTGTGAGACCATAAGCAGGACCATGTCAACTGCTTACATAGCTTTCTAGGGTATACTGGCAACTTCGCTATAGATCTATAGTAGTGGCTGCACTCCTTCGGCGATTGAGAGATCTCGTGTTTATCTACCATCAATCTCGGCATTAAACATCATCGGGAGATTCGTGATACATCCATCCCGGCACATATAATGAAGGATTGACAGATCTCGTGTTTATCTCACGTCAATCCAACATTAGGGAGTACAGATATTTTTGCCCATCACCCTCGCATATTCAAAAATATGCGATCTCCAGGAGATCCTGTGGGAAAACCTATTTCACCATCACCAGCTGTTGACGATGACGGATCTATGGTCAGGGCTCTACATGATAAGATTCCACTTTATTAATTAAGTACATTACCATATTCTTTTAGCATCAGTCAAGTTTTCAAACATTTATTATTATGACAAATGCTACAAAGAAAAGTGTAATACATCTATCAAGTACTTTTCAAATCTTTAGACCACATGATACTTGGGATCTCAGTCCCTTATCACATTACTGGGAATTCTCATCCCTTCACATAATCATTATCATGATTGCTAGATATGGGTATTCAAACCCTTAGATCGTCATATAACATTGTTACCTCTATAACAGGTAACCATTATTGCTAGGTCCTCAGACCAAGGTATTCATTTCACCTATTGTACAAGTATTCACATGGATCACTAGGCCATTACACATCTTGTCACCTCTCACTAGGCAACAACTTATTCACATGGCTCACAAGGCCATTACACATCTTGTCACCTCTCACTAGGCAACAACTTATTCACATGGTACTTGTTATGTAAGTATTTAACATGCCTTCCAAGGCTTATGCAATAAGAGAAATACAACCTTCCCATCATTAGGGTTAGGATTTTCCTTTCCTATCGATTAGGTTTTCTCTTACATATCATTACCCTTCATTAGGGTTGGGGTTTTCCATTATTAACCATTTAGGTTTTCAAGATCATATTACCAATGATCAAACCCTAATTCATTGCTCCACACATCTAGGAGCAAACATTGATATCATAAGTATTCTATCATACTTATTTATTCTCATCATTTATCATTAAATGATCATCAACACACGGTATGAGTTCATCTCTCATCCTTATCAGGGTATGATTACATCATATTTTATTAACTTGGCTTAACCTTTTCTCAAGGTATGTTAGCCTACACTTATCAAGGTGCATTAATCTCATTATATCTCAACATAACAATTGACATGACACACTTCATGTGTTACTCATCCAAGTATATTGGATTTAAGGTGCATCAACCTTGAAGTGTTGGATGTGATATCTATCATGTCTCGATGTATCACTTCTCTCATCACTTTTAACATACTTAAGTTCATCAACTTATCTTGTATTAGGGTATGTCCCATCCTAATACTTTATGCACTAGTTCATCACATTTATCATGTAATGTATTGGTCCTAAGTCACACATTTGAATTATTCAACCATCATCAATGATATGGACTCATCTCAGGTTAAGGCATTATTGATATAAGGTTGTCCATTATCAACCACTCTAGGTGCTTCTCCTATCAAGGTATTAGCCACACCATTACTTGGTGTTACACTCATCACTCCTAAGAGTGTCTTGCCATCACCTTTACAAGGTGTATATGTTAAAGATGTGCATATGTTCACCATATCGAGTTGTAGGTGTACAAGCACCACCATATCGGGTTGGAGGTATATGACCATCATCCATATCGGGATAGAGCTGTTTGTATGTGTTACCCATGTCGTGCATGAGGTACTAAGCCATCACCATTTTGTGCTAGAGGTGCATTCAATCACCATATCGGGCAGCTCACCATCTAGGGTTGGCCATGACGGATTAGGGTTTTCCATATCGGGTTCAACCCAATATACAAATCAATAGGAGTTTAGGGCACCAAACCATATTGGGATACACCATCAAACATTAGGTTGCAACACCCATGTTGGGTTAGGGTTGATTGTGATGGGCACATGGTACATATATGTGTCGCCCATGATGCTTAAGAGGTATCAACTCATCAACATGTTGGGCTACCATATTGTCTAGGGTTGTATCGTGCAACCCTATCATGCAAGGTCATGTGTTGTGCAACAATGTCATGCAAGGTCATGTAGGCCTCATGATACTAAGTACCTATGATGAATTATATGATCATATCGTGCAATAGCACTTGTTACTCTACACTTATATCGGGTCACCCAAATTAGGGTTTCATGTCAACTTATAAGTATTCATTCAACCTTTATCCTGTATGGGGTCTATACTTGACTCCCTATCATGCAATAGGTGTATACTAAACCCCCACATCGTGCAACAAAGTATTCATTCATACCCATATCGTTCAAGTGAAGTAGGTGTATCATCATATCGGGTTAAAAGTGCTTTCTTGTATGCTTGCACCTGATATCACTTTTATAAGGTGATACCATCATCTTCAAGCTCTAGACCTTTGTTATAACTATTATAGTTCATGGAAACAGGTCCAAAAAACTACTAGAACTCATAATTTCATCAACTATTTCAGGAAATTTTGAAATTAAAGTAGATCATTAAATACAGCAATTTAGGTGATGAATAATAACATGATTGAGTTCAAGTTATATAACCCGCCTTAAGAACCACTTCAAAGCTTCAAGATCCAAAGATCCATGTTCCTAAGGTTGAATATGACTTCAAAACTCCTCTATATGCAAAGAATCACCATGGATAAGCAATTGGTGAAGAAGAAAAGAAAAGAAGATCAAAACCCTAAATTCATGCTTCAATCCAATGTTGAAGATGATCATTGTCTCACCTTAGGGTTAAGTTTTGAGTTCCTTAACTCCTTGGCCGACACCCCACCACTCTTGGGTGATATGGACTTCCTCTTGGCTGACACAACCTTGCTTGTGTACGATACCCCCTCACTTGTGGCCAAAATCACTTCAATTGGCCGATATCAACTTGCTATGGACAATATCAACATGGTATGGCCGATACACTTGTTATGGCCGATACCCAAGGCCTATGCACGATACCCTTGTTCCCTTGCAGGATATGACAACCCTCTTGCACGATATGTCACTCACTTTCACGATATTGCACTCACTTACACGATATGACACTCAACTCTTCACCCTATTGGCCTATATCACCTTATATGGCCAATTTCACCTACTTGGTCGATATGCTTTTGATATGGGAAATATCCAAGGGCCTATGCACGATATGCTTGCTCTCCTGCACGATACAAGAGCCCAATGCACGATACCACAAGGTAGGAGGGTGGTAAGGGTCGAAAAATTTCACTTAAGGGTGAAACTAGGGGTATATATACTTGTTGCACATGAAGAAAGGTAAAAATGAGGTGTCAACATTTTGAGCTAGTAGGTGCCACGTGTCCATGCATGGGTGACATGTGTACATGCATTCATAAACATTTATCTTGACATTCAAAATAGTTGAGGATCATTTGTAGATAAAGATTTGGCCATTGCATATCCTTTTGAATAATATATATTAATTAATTCATCACTTTATGCACAACCCGTCACAATTTTGCTAAGGAAGTTGCAACCTGACACAACTCACCTCCTTGAGGTTCTTTGCACGATATGCCCTTTGACAAAAGTTCACAAAACGATATGGGACACCTCCTTGGACTCGATGGCCTATAGGCACTCATATATAAGCTTTTCAACTTGATACAACTCAAGTTAAGCTTTCAAATTCAACCCTTTTTCTTGGTCATTTCTTCGCTAAGATTACCATCATTCCCAAATGATTCAAACGTGGTGTATAATTCTTTATCTCTCCTCAATATGATACTAGGAGGTAGTAGGTTATCAGTCCTTAATACTGAAAGCTTGAGATTTAAAAGAGTTCCTGAATGACTTAGTCATGTTGGAACAAGGGAAAATATGGAAAAGATTAACTTATGGCAAGAAAGTAGACTCTGCCATGAGTTTACACAGATAATAAATCTGTGATGGCAGTGCCCAAGAAGGGACAATAAGCTGAGAAGTAGGGAATGGTCTCTATAATTTTAGAGACATTTGCCTAATGGTTCTAAAAAGCTAAGGTTTTTGGTACTAATAGTACAATAAATGCTTAATGTTCCAGAGCAGTAGCCATTAAGTAAAGGTAAAGATGTTAACCTTTTACCTGTAAGACCATGATGTGAGGACAAGGTATGTTATAAATGTGTATATGTTGAGTACACTAAACCCTTTTTGCTATAAAAAGGAGGATTGTTGATTTTGTTTTCCCTATTGGTTGCTATATAGGGAAGAAATTATGAGAATTAGAATTTGAATTTTGTTCAAGTATTCTTTTAAATGGTCTATATTGATCTTACCTCTATGAAAGAGGAAGAGGTATAGAAGAGATGCCTGGATAAAATCCAGGGATGCTAAATCTTATGTTTATGATAATATGAAAAGCAAGGAATATGATAACATGTAAGTGCATACTACTTGATCTCAGTACTTGTAAACCCTGATCAGGTATACAACTATTGATGATAAAGTGAGTATGGAAACTCTTAGATTGGTATCTTTTTTATTGCCCTGATCAAGCAATCATTCTGAGACAATCTAATGATTATTATGAAATTGGAAATGTGATATGGATAAATGTATCATATCTTAAGAACAAGAAAGAGTGATCTGATATGATTTTAGATCAGTATGTGTATATGAGGAAGTAAAAATATGATCCTCATATGATGAGTATGAGAACAAGGGAGGTGATCCCTGTTCAATAAAGTTGTAAATATGATAAAGATCTTTTCCTATAACGAGGAAATGGGAGATGTGATGAGATCATAAGATGCTCATGAACATGTTAGAACTTAACAAGGAAAGGAATAATGTTATGTGATCATCCTTATAAATTCCTATGCTGAGAGAAAGAAACTTGGGATGTGACAAAAAGTAATGATTCATGAATAGTTAAAAATTCATGAGATGTTAAGAGGAATATGATTCCTTGTTTTCTTACCTTTCGGGGACATGGCAATCAAGTGGGTCTTAGGACATTTGATGTGCATGAGATAAAAATAATCATGTTATGGATACTTAGAGAAGTATCAGTTTATCTTGGACTTAGGCTCCAAGATAAAGATATATGTAACAAGTAATGTCTCATGATGAAAGGAATATGAGAATGTGATGTGTTTTCAACACATGTGACTGATACCAAGGTAAGAGATTCTGGTATCTGAGAAATGTCAGATGATTTATGTGGGCTACCTGGAATGGTCAACCATGAAACCAGTCTATCTGTATATAACATAGTATGAACATCACATGTTAGGGGTTTATGCTTTGCATAAACATAACAACTAAATATGTCTTTAAGATAAGTTCTCAATTGGCTCTATGAGAATATTGTGCAAAGGAACATTGTGCTGATAAAAGTTCTATGATGTCTCCATAACAATGAGGTATTATGAAGAGACATGATGATATGATGAATGAATAACATCTGTTCCCTTTATCTGGGATTTCGGGGACAAAATCCTTGTTAGGGGTTTATAATTTGTAACATCCCTGACCTGGGTTATGCCTTAACCCTAGGTGTTTTGATTAAGAAAGATGATTATATGCTTAATATTATCTTATGAAAAGTGTTTAGGGCTCATGAGAAACTTATGTTTCAATTTTGGTCCTGTTTAAATAATGATAAAGCAATGATTGCTTGTTTTGGACTAAAGTGCAAATTACCCAAGTTGAGGGGTTAACTTGCCAATTGCACTTGATAAGATGTTTCTCTGATGTTGAGACATCATAATAATGAATATGATGCAGTAGTATGGTTTCCATAAGCTTGGACACCAAGATTAAGCTTGTAAAGTAATGTATGTGCATTAAAACCTAGTTTTGGTGTAATGCGCAATTTACCCAAAACCTAGGGTTCAATATGAAAATTACCACCCCTAGAGTGTTCCTACTTCCTCTATGAATAATGTAGAGTAGAGAGAATGAATGAGACACCATGTTTGAATCACTTATGAGTGATGGAAATGTTGGTGACGAAATGACCAAGAAAAAGGGTTGAATTTGAAGGCTTAACTTGGGTTGTATCAAGTTGAAAAGCTTATATATGTATGCCTATCGGCCATGGAGCCCAAGGAGGTGTCCCATATCATCTTGTGAACTCTTGGCAAGGTTCATATCGTGCAAAGCACCTCAAGGAGGTGAGGTGTGATGGCCAACAAGTTTCCTTAGAAAAGTGTATTGGCTTGACTTAAAATGATGATTTAATTGATATATCTTATCCAAATGGGTAAGTGATGGACGAATTTGCATCTCTAAATGATCCTCAACCTTTTTGCACGTCAAGATAAATGTTGATGCATGCATGGACACGTGTCACCCATGCATGACACGTGGCACCTACTAGCTCAAAATGTTGACACCTCATTTTTGCCTTCCTTCATGATCGGCAAGTATATATACCCCTAGTTTGACCCCTTAATGGAATTTTGCGACCCTTACCACCCTCCTACCCTAAGGTATCGTGCATGGAGCTCCCATATCGTGAAGGGAAGCTGTGGTGTCGTGCAAGGGCCTTGGGGTATCGTCCATGGCATGACCATATCGCCCAAGTAGGTGATCTTGGCCATATTGAGTGATATCGGCCATAGAGTGAAGTGTTTTGGCTCCAAGTGAGTGCCATATCGTCCAAGTGAGTGTCATATCGTGCAAGAGGGGAGTCATATCGTGCAAGATCACAAGGGTGTCGTCCATAGGCCTTAGGTATCGTCCATAGCAAGTATATCGGCCATACCATGCTGATATTGCCCATAGCTAGTTGATATCGGCCAATTGAAGTGATTCTGGCCACAAGTGAGGGGGTATCGGCCAAAAGCAAAGTTGTGTCGGCCAAGAGGAAGTCCATATCGCCCAAGATTGGTAGGGTGTCGGCCAAGGAGCTAAGGAACTCAAAACTTGACCCTAAGGTGAGGAAAAGATCATCTTCAACCTTGAATTGAAGCATGATTTTAGGGTTTTGATCTTCCTTTCTTTTCCTCTTCACCAATTGCTTATCCATGGTGATTCCTTGTATATGAAGGAGTTCTGAACGAGCCTTGGACCTTTGATAAAGTCATCTTCAACCTTTGGAGCTTGGATCTTTGAAGTGGTTCTTAAGGCGGGTTTTATAACTTGAACCCAACCATGTTGTTATTCTTCACTTAAATTGCTATAATCAGTGAAATACTTTTAATTCCGAAATTTCCTGAAATAGTTGATGATATTATGAGTTCTAGTAGTTTCTTAGACCTTTTTCCATGAACTATAATAGTTAGGACTAAGGTCTAGAGCTTGAATATTATGGTATCATCTTATAAAAGTGATATCAGGTGCAAGCACATAAGCAAGCACCCTTAACCCGATATGATGATGCACCCACTTCACTGGAACGATATGGATATGAATGAATACATTGTTGCACGTTATGAGGGTGTAGTATACACCTCTTTCACGATAGGGAGTCAAGTATAGACTCCATGCACGATACAAGGTTAATTGTATACTTGTATGTTAAGGTGAAACCCTAATTTGGGTAACCCGATATAAGTGAGGTATAACAAGTGTGGTTGCACGACATGGTTGCACGACATGGTTGCATGGCATGATCGCACGACATGGTTGCACGATATGGTTGCACGGCATGGTTGCACTACATGGTTGCACGATAGGGTTGCACAATACACAACCCTAGACAACATGCTAGCCCGACATGGTGATAAGTTGATACCTCTTAAACATCATGGGCGACACATATATGTACCATGTTCCCGACACAATAAACCCTAACCCGACATGGGTGAGTGATGCAACCTAATGTTTGATGGTGTATCCCAATATGGTTTGGTGCCCTACACTCCAAATAACTTGTATATTGGGTTTAGCCCAATATGGCAAACCCTAATCTGTCATGGATAACCCTAGATGGTGAACCACCTGATATGGTGAGTGTTTAAACACCTCTAACCCGAGAAACCTTGTAAAGGTGAGGGTAAGACACTCTTAAGGGTAATGAGTGTAAAACCAAGTGATGGTGTGGTTAATACCTTGATAGGTGAAACACCTAGAGTGGTTGATAACGGACAACCCTATATCAACAATGTCTTAACTCAAGATGAGTCCATATCATTGATGATGGTTGGATAACTCAAATGTGTGACTTATGACCAATACATTACATGATAAATGTGATGAGCTAATGGATAAAGTATTAGGATGGGAAATACCCTAATACAAGATAAGTTGTTGAACTTAAGTAAGATAATAGTGATGAGGGAAGTGATACATCAAGATATGATAGATATCACATCCAACACTCCAAGGTTGATACACCTTAATGCACCTCAAATCCAATATACTTGGATGAGTAATACATGAAGTTTGTTATGTCAAATATTACATTGAAATGTAATGAGTTTGATGCACTTTGATAAGTGTGGGCTAACATACCTTGAGAAAGGATTAAGCCAAGTTAATAAAGTATGATGTAGTCATACCCTGGTAAGGATGAGAGACGAACTCATACCTTGTGTTGATGATTCATTTAATGATAAATGAATGAGAATAAGTAAGTATGATTGAATACTTATGGTATCAATGTTGGCTCCTAGATGTGTGGAGAAATGAATTAGGTTTTGATCATTGATAATATGATCTTGAAAACCTAAATGGTTAATAATGGAAAACCCTAACCGTAATGAAGGGTAATGACATGTAAGAGAAACCCTAATCGATAAAAAAGGGAAACCCTAACCCTAATGATGGGAAGGTTGTATTTCTCTTATTACAATAGCCTTGTGAGCTATGATAAATATTTATATAACAAGTATAATGTTGAATGGCCTTATGAGCCATGTGAATAAGTTGTTTCCGAGTGAGAGGTGACAAGATGTTGAATGGCCTTATGAGCCATGTGAATAAGTTGTTGCCTAGTGAGAGGTGACAAGATGATTAATGGCCTTGTGAGCCATGTAAATAAGTTTTTGCCTAGTGAGAGGTAACAAGATGTGTGATGGCCTTGTGAGCCATGTGAATACTTGCACAACAAGTGAAATAAATACCTTGGTCTGAGGACCTAGAGGTAATGGTTACCTGTTATAGAGGTAATAATGTTATGTGATGATCTAAGGGTTTGAATATCCAGATCCATTAATCATGATAATGATGATGTGAAGGGATGAGAATTACCAATAATGTGATAAGGGACTGTGATCCCAAGTATCATGTGTTTTAAAGATTTGAAAGTACTTGATAGATGTATTATACCTTTCTTTGTATCATTTGTCATAATAATTCTTGTGTGAAAACTTGACTGATGCTAAAAGAATATGGTAATGCACTTAATTAATCAAGTGGAATTTTATCATGTAGTGCCCTGACCATAGATCCATCATCGTCAGTAGCTGGTGATGGTGAAACAGGTTTTCCTACGGGATCTCCTGATGAACGCATATTGTTGAATATGTGGGGGTGATGGGCGCAAATACCTTACGCCCTAATGAAGGGATTGACGTGAGATAAACATGAGATCTCTCAATCCTTCATTATGAAGGCCGAATGATGTGGAGATAAACATAAAATCTCTTGATTCCGATGATGAAGGCCGGATGATGTGGAGATAAACATAAAATCTCTTGATTCCGATGATGAAGGTCGGATGATGTGGAGATAAACATAAAATCTCTTGATTCCGATGATGAATGCCGGATGATGTGGAGATAAACATAAAATCTCTTGATTCCGAAGAGAGGCAGCTGACGCTGTAACTCTGTAGCAAGTTGCCAGTATACCCTGGATAGCTACGATAAGCAGTTGACGTAGTCCTGCTTGTGGTCTCGCACTGACTGAGACGTGGGAGGTCATGGAGTCCGGCTCTTCCATTGACCTATGTATGGTACCGATTTCGACTTCATAGTGGTCGGTTGGAGTATGAGCGGTATACCTCATCTCCTCAGGGCATAAGTGTGATTGTAAAATGTAATCAGCCGTGTAGCATAATTGCCTAAGGATTGAATACGGAAATTCATTGGTTGATGTTGCATTCCTTTGTGCATTCCTTAGTGGATAGATGTTATTTATGTTTCCTTATATTCTCTGTAAGGTAGACAGATGAATTACTTATCTACCATGGGTAGATGCAATGTTCTCCTTAAGAAGGGAGATTACTTTGTTTTATTCATACAGTGATTTATCATGTATGTCAATATAAAAGAATCTCTGCTCAGTTTATTACTGCTTAATATGTGATAATAATATGGCTGGCGGAGAGTTATATCTCTCGCTGGGACAATTACAATTGTCTCACCCCCGTGGGATCCAAATTTTTTTAGGTGGATGTGCGAGGAAGTGAAGATCTTTCTACATAGGAGATACAACATCTGAGGCAGCAGTGATAGCTCAGGTTGAGTGTACTGTCTGTCGTTTCATATAGTTAGTAGTCCTATGTGTCGTCTCTGTACTCTCAGGTCCTCGGAGTTTTAAATGAACCAATCAGAGTTTTGGCTTAGTGCCTCAAAGTATTTATACTGCCTGTGTATATTTGTTAGCAGGACAGTCAATGTTGTAATCCTTAAAAAGGAATTTTACAGGTTGTGTACTTGTGAACCAGGATGAAAATGAAACACTTTGGTTCTTGTTTAAAGAGTTTTCCTGTGAATGGATCTCTTTGAAAAAGGTTTTAATTTTTAGTGATTTTTGCTAATCCGCTGCTTGATGAACGCTTCCGCATTAATTAATCGTGTTTTATAAGTTGGATGCTACAAAGAAAGTATCAACCATGTGGCTATGATAACCTCCAATTAACACATTAAGGTTATGATTATATTAAGGAGATTATTTCACCATCATGCCATCATATAAGAAGGTTAAACATGAATACTCATCTTTATCTATTTGAATTAGAGTTGGGCTCAACAAGATAAATTATATTAATGTTACTAATCAACACTCATACCCAAACCTTAACTCACGACATCCCCATTGGATCGTGGATGCATAATGTGAAGCATCACCATCACATTCCATACTATTCTCAAGTATCAACCCACACATAAATATAGGTGTAACCATCGACTTATAGCATACTAGGTTTTCAACAACAATAACAGATTACTTCATGATTGTATTAGTCATTCAAGGACTATTCGTACCCAATTACCATCATTTAGTTATATTAAAGCTAGGTATAACAAATTATACCCCATTAGGGTTATATATCAACACAATATGGTTATCATCCCTTCTATTCATATGAGTGAATAGGTAAGACTAACTTATTAAGGTTAACCCTCCATTTGTTCCATTATCATTCAACCCATATCACCATACCACAATGTCACCCAGAACCATTGGATGTTTAAAAGGTAAGACCATTGGTTGTTTATATAAATAAACACCTTGAATAAACCACCTATGAAGTCCTTTATTTGTGATCTAGAAAGATTCACCATATAATCCTAGACATCCCTTGATTAAGAACACAAAAAGTTCCATTGAGAGTAGGGTAAAACCCACAATTGATCGATAATTTAAACAAGCCATCCATTGTCAACAAGTAAGCTCCTTAAGTTGATCATATAAAGGAAACCATATAAATCACATTATTAGTACCAACATATTACATTAGCCATCATTCTACTTTATTGGAGGAATAAACATTAGATTTTGACCATTGGGTCATGTTCATATGTTAAAACAATCAATTACAATATATGTTCGACCATTACATCAAGTGACCCGAGGAACCATTGGTCTAAGGCTTAATTGATGCTACAACTATATGATTAACTCACCATAGGTTTTGGAGACCTGATCCACCATCATTAGTGACCATTAAGTCACCATAGGTTGTTAGATCAACACTATATTCATTAATCACCCTCGAATATCAAACTAATGTCACCATTGATTGATAGCATCATTAGGGTACTTAGTGGTTAATCACTAAGATTCTAATTAGGAAAACATCTGACCTAAAGGGTGAACGTCAGTTGACACCCTTGGTCACCACCATTAGTTGTCATGAAGACAACACTATTGGTTGTTGCAATGGTACCACCATTGAGTCATGTGTTTATAGAAGAAATCAGCTTTAAACCCTAAAATTGACCATTGATTGATAGGTGCTTAGCACCATAGGTTGTCAAACAAACATGATACAAGTCATATTATACCTTATGAATAACGTACCCATGATCACATGGTCATCTAGAACTGAAATCAGAATAGGGAACATTATAAAAATCAAAATCCAAGTCAAGCATAGTTTTTAGTGCATGGATCATCATTTAAAAGCAAGAACATGAGCTAGAAAGCTTATGGTAAGCAATAAATGTGAAGCAAGTTATAAAACTTTCCTCTAATGAGAAGATGAAATCCCAGATAGAAGAAAACTCGAGCAGGTAGGTATAAAATCCAAGCATAAGTTGTGAACTCATCCATCTAGCACCTTTCTTCATCAAATGACCAAACCCTAAGCATAAGGAACAAGAAAGGTAGGGTTTTAGAGCTTTAGAGGAATCTCTACCCTGGAACAACAAGGTTTTGACCTGGAGAAAAGTAGGAGGAAGGCTAACAAAGAAATAAATAGAGGAAAGAAGGGGATTCTTACTCTTTTAGTTCAAGATCACTAGAAGGAAGCTTTTTTAAACCCTAAAAGGAAGTCAATTGCAACCCTAGATTCTTTTTCCAAGAAGATGCCCTCTTTCTTCTTCCTTGGATAGAAAATTTGTAGAAGCACAGAGGGAGAACGAGGTTTGTAGAAGGAGGGAAGTGGTGGAGAGAAAATGGCTCATTTGGTTTCTTAGGGATAAGTATATGAAACTCTAAGATAAAGAAAAAGAAAAAGTTGAAGTTCTAGTATCATTCCAAGTGTCCATGGCCTTAAACTATTAAAACTATAAAAGAACACGTACAAGTAGCTACCCCAATGACAATAGAGACATGTTTATCCATCATTTCTTGAATTTCCAAGAAAAACAAATAATTCATTAGTTGATAGCTACTAAAGTTAGCTCATCCATGAAGGGGTAAACCCTAAAATACCCTTGAGGAAAACACCTTCAAACCAAGGTTTAAATAGGTTCCCCATGGCTCGACAAGATCAAGAATGATAAAAGAATATCCAAGGAACATAATGCAAGTGATAAATTGCAAAGAAAACCTCAGAAAAGTCCAAAATGTGCATAAAATTGCATAACTTGCTCAAACAGTGTCCAAATTGGACCAAATTGGAAACTTAAGCTTATATTATGATTTCAAAGCATATCAAAAGGTTATATTAGGGTTGTAAGAATTAAAATATGATAATTAAGCTTATTCAACTCATTAAGCAAGTTTAGGGGCCTTACAACTATAAACCCCTAATAGGGATTTCTCCCCCAAAATCCAAGGTAAACAAAGATGGGTACTTCCTTTGTACCTCATCCTATTACCCTCACATGGTTACTTGCATATCATGGTGATGTCACATCATTTATACATATCTCATCTTGGGTCAGCACAAAATCCCCCACATAAGAAGACATTTGCAAATATGGAACATAGAAACTTGTCGTGCCACATGTACAAATATGATAGTACATTTCAACTTTAAATTCTAGCTATCATCCTGAAATTATATTTGTTGTATCAACAAACCATCTATCCTTGATAGTGGTCTTGCCCATCTATCACTAGACCATACATAACATTATAGAGTCACTTTTGTTTTTCCTTCCAAACAACATTTATAGGATCATCATCAACTCTCTCTCTCTCTCTATGGGAGAGGAATACTTGGAATATTCATTTAATAAACATCTCCAACATTCACATATTTCTCATACTGTTGATACATCTTCGATACTAGGATTTATTACCTCGGTATCCACCTCATGTTCGATAAGGAACTCACATCATTATCTCATCCACTTTTACCAACATAACAAATATCAAGACATATAATAGGAGTCTTCCTAATTATTGGAAGGCTAAAAAGCAAAATCATCACAAACTTTATGATCTTGGAACCATAGTCCAAGCAACCATATGCTATAATGAGCTATCCACCCTCATGTTTGCAGTGAATCCACACATACCAAGTGGCAATGATTCACTTGAAAGTTGTGCCCTGGAAAGGAAAGATAAAGGGAAACACACTTCCCACATCATAACAACATTGTTCAAGGGTCTCTAGCAAAAAGGTAACCAATTCTATTTTCATTATGCAAGTTATAGCTTCTTATGTATCATTTTACCCTTTTCATTTTCGGTTCCTTGCCACTAGCATAGGAATCATCATGATTAACATATCTCATTACTCCTTCCTTGATGACTATTTATCACACTTGGGTATGTTCTCTTATTTTATTATGTTTTTCAACCACTTATCAACATGTAAATCATCATATTCCACATTTTCTTCATTAATCATGGATCATCTGCCTTAATTTCTTTCAAATGCCATGCTTATTTTACATTAACACTTTCTTACACACATAGGTTGGTCTGAGCTTAAATTAGGTTCCACCTTATTCCTTTGTCATTGTTCTCATTTATCTTCTCATTTTATACTTATCATTGGAGTTCTCTCCATCTTATGTGGGTTTCATACCTTGAATCACTTTATAAGCATAGACTTATTTGTCTTTTACTTTATTATCTTCTTGAATCACATCTTCAAGAACTCCTCTTTTCCTTATTTGTATTCATATTTATATTTCATGGTGTTGTATCTTTCTCTTATAGTTACCAAACATCCAAGTTTTGATAGATAATGATGCAATTCTAATCTTTTTAAGGTAGGATTGAGATATTCACACCATGATTTCTTATTCGTTATGCTCTTTAGATTGTCTCAAAATGACTACTTCATCAGAGTAATCAGAAAGATAGCAATCTAAGAGTTCCATACTTACCTTTCTTCAATAATTGAATACACGGACAGGGCATTCAAATACTGAGATTAGGTAGTATGCATCATATTTTTATGCCATATTCCTAATTTTGACATCATCCTAGTCCTAAGTCCTAGTGTCCCTGTAGACTCAGTGAACCTAAATCTCTGATACCAACTTGTGAGAACTCGTTACATTAAACAAGATTACTCAAAACATAAAACACAATCAATTACCAATTAACCACATACCCAAAAATATGGGTAAATTAAAACTAATTTCAAAATCAACACCCACTCAAAAGCATTTGCATAAGATCTCAACATTTTTCTTGTATCCATACTATGCCAAGAATTTGATACAAATTGGTCTATCACCTTAGCCACAACATATATACACAGGGCAACAATATTTGTATATGCCACACAAACAATTATTAACATGATAACAAAATTTCGATTCATTTGAAACACCATATACAAACTTTTCCTACCTGAACCTGAGAGTACAGGGATGACTCTAGGACACACTAGACATCTACTCAACTTTCTCAAAGATTCATTACTATAGCTCCTCTTTGCTGCCACATGTTTGTTTTCATCACTTCCGATTACCTAAAAAAATGTGGCAAACCACAAGGTTAGACCCACGTCCCAGAAAGAGATATAACCTCCAACAATGTTTATTGATTACAACATTTTAAAGTAATTAAACAGTTAAGAAGTTTAATTAGATATAACAAATAAGCTCAACAGTACTGATGATTAACAAAATACATAAAGGAGCAGATAATAACTACCATCATTAGACAGACTATCATCCTTTATCTTGTTAACAATATAAGCAATTCAGTAGCATATGCATATCTAGAATCATGAGCAAGTCTAGTAACATAGCATAGCTAACAACATGAGCATGTCTAATTAGTTGAACATATCAACACCATAAGAAGAGATAACAACATAAGCACAACTATATGCATAAGCATGATTAGCAGTATATGCATCTCTATTAACAAAGGCATGGCTAGCATGCTAAATGTAACTAACAACATGAGATATCCAGCATCATGATTATAATCAGTAGTAGTATATTTATCAACATAAATATGGCTACTGTATGTACGCATCTACAATCTTAAGCATATCCACAACATAAGTATATCTATTATCTCTTAATTGCACTAAGCATCATCTTTATGTAAAGAGAACAAACAAGGGTTATCATCCAATGTGAAGCATCATGTATAACCCTAAATCAATATGCTACATGGTTGTATTACATCTTTTAACCGTACCATTCAAAGTCCAACTGACCCCTGTAAAGGGCTATTCGGTTCCGTACAAGATCTAGGAGTGTCGGTATCCTAAGATCTCTTCCCCTCGGTTAGTACGAGTAAAAATGCAGTGACATAACAGTCAAATCTTCCACCACAATGACATGTAGTCTTGTAACTATCCCACCTTGTTATAGGTTACAAAACTAGCATCTAGGGCATTCAAACCCAATCACTGAGGTACAACTGCAGTTGTCCTCTAATCACATCATGTTATAATCACCGAGAGACAACCGCAGCCATTCTCAATCACATCATATGTATGAGGCATGACCATATCCAACCTCCATAATATGCATTGTGGATGACAAGGATATATCCCCGACCTGCCACCCCCACATATATACGCTCTGAGTTTCCCTTAGGAATACTCATTTCACCATCCAACAAATTCTGACATTGAAGATGTCTCTATGGCATAGGGCACTACATGATTAGAGTTGCACTTGATTAGTTATGCCAATTGGGTGAATTAAGGCTACATCAAACAAGTGGACATACAAACCCTAATTCACTTCTAGCAAGCATATAAATATCACAACTTTTAAAAGATATAAAACATGTGGAACATAATTTTTCATCTCATTATCACATGGTACTATTCACTTGCCACTCATGAGACATCATACTATCACAAGATAGAAATCTTTTTCACGATATCACAGGGAATCAACCCTTATCAACATAAGAGGATTACACCTCATTCAGGGCTCAACCATGCCCAAAGGTCATTAAGACCATCATACTATAACATGATATAAATCCTTTTTCACAATATCATAGGGAATCAACCCTTATCAACACAAGAGGATTACACCTCATTTAGGGATCAACCATGCCCAAAGGTCATTAAGACCATCATACTATTCCCTCCAAGATCATCATTATCTTTCCATGCCTTATAACAAGGCTCAACAACATCACTTACATATAATACAACAGATCAGCATAATATTGCATTAATGAGCTAGGAGATATTCATAAACAATCATAACAGGGTTATATTAACATTAAGAACATTCCTTTTTTACATCAACATGCAAGGAATCTATATATGATTAACCCACATCATATTCATAATGCACATGTTTAGCATAAGAAAGTATCAACCATGTGGCTATGATAACCACCAAGTAACACATTAAGGTTATGATCATATTAAGGAGGTTATTTCACCATAATGCCATCATATAAGAAGGTTAAACATGAATACTCATCTTTATATATTTGAATTAGAGTTAGGCTCAACAAAATAAATTGTACTAATAACTAATTAGGACTCATACCCAAACCCTAACTCACAGAATCTCCATTGGATCATGGATGCATAATTTGAAGCATCACCATCACATTCCATACTATTTTCAAGTATGAACCCACACATTAATCTAGGTGTAACCATCAGGTTATAGCATACTAGGGTTAACAATAGTAACAAAGTACTCCATGATTGTATTAGTCATTCAAGGACTATTCACACCCAATTACCATTATTTAGTTATATTAAAGCTAGGTATAACAAGCTATACCTCATTAGGGTTACATATCAACACAATATGGTTATCATCCCTTCTATTCATATATGTGAATAGGTAAGACTACCTTATTAAGGGTAACCCTCCATTTGTTCCATCATCATTCAACCCATATCACCATACCACAACGTCACCCAGAACCATTGGATGTTTAAAAGGTAATACCATTGGTTGTTTACATAAGTAAACACCTTGAATAAACCACATATTAAGTCATTTATTTGTGTTCTATAAAGAGTCACTATCTAATCCCAGACATCCCTTGATTAACAGCACAAAAAGTTCCATTGAGAGTAGAGTAAAAACCCCAATCGATTGTTCCTTTAAAACAAGCCATCCATTGTCAACAAGTAAGCTCCTTAAGTTGATCATATAAAGGAAACCATATAAATCACATTATTAGGACCAACCTATTACATTAGCCATAATTCTACTTCATTGCAGGAATAAACATTAGATCTTGACCATTGGGTCATTTTCATATGTTAAAATCATCAATTACAATATATGTCCGACCATTACATCAAGTGACCCAAGGAACCATTAGTATAAGGCTTAATTGATGCTACAACTATATGATTAACTCACAATAGGTTTTGGAGACCTGATCCACCATCATTAGTGACCATTAAGTCACCATAGGTTGTTAGATCAGCACTATATTCATTAATCACCCTCGAATATCAAACTAATGTCACCATTGATTGATAGCATCATTAGGGTACTTACTGGTTAATCACTAAGTTTCTAATTAGGACAACACCTGACCTTAAGGGTGAACGTTAGTTGACACCCTTGGTCACCACCATTAGTTGTCATGAAGACAACACTATCGGTTGTTGCAATGGTACCACCATTGAGTCATGTATTTATAGAAGAAATCAGCTTTAAACCCTAAAATTGACCATTGGTTGATAGGTGCCTAGCACCATAGGTTTTCAAACCAACCTGATCCAAGTCATATTATACCTTATGAATAATGTACACATGATCACATGTTCATCTGGTACTGAAATTAGAATAGGGAACATTAGAAAATTTGAAATCCAAGTCAAGCATAGCTTTTTAGTACATGGATCATCATTTAAAAGCAAGAACATGAGTTAGAAAGCTTATGGTAAGCAATAAATGTGGAGAAAGTTATAAAACTTGCCCCTAATGAGAAGATGAAATCCCAAATAGAAGAAAACTTGAGCAGGTAGGGTATAAAATCCAAGCATAAGTTGTGAACTCGTCCATCTAGCACCTTTCTTCATCAAATGAGCAAACCCTAAGAATAAGGATCAAGAAAGGTAGGGTTTTAGAGCTTTAGAGGAATTTCTACCATGGAACAGCAAGGTTCCGACCTAGAGAAAAGTAGGAGGAAGGATAACAAAGAAATAAATGGAGGAAAGAAGGGGATTCTTACTCTTTTAGTTCAAGATCACTAGAAGGAAGTTTTTCAAACCATAAAAGGAACTCAATTGTAACCCTAGATTCTTTTTCCAAGAAGATCCCATCTTTCTTCTTCCTTGGACAGAAAATTCGCAACAGAACAGAGGGGGAACAAGGTTCATAGAAGGAGGGAAGTGGTGGAGATAAAATGGTTCATTTGGGTGCTTAGGGATAAGTATATGAAACTTTAAGATAACAAAAAAGAAAAAGTTGAAGTTCTAGTATCTTTCCAAGTGTCCATGGCCTTAAACTATTAAGAATATACAAACACACACACAATAAGCTCCCCCACCATCCATAGAGACATGTTTATCCATGGTTTCTTGAATTTCCAAGAAAAACAAATAATTCATTAGTTGATAGCTACTAAAGGTATCTCATCCTTGAAGGGGTAAACCCTAAAATACCCTTGAGGAAAACACCTTCAAACCAAGGTTTAAATAGGTTCCCCATGACTCAACAAGATCAAAAATGATGAGAGAATATCCAAGGAACATAATGCAAGTGATAAATTTCAAAGAAAACCTCTCAATTGGATACATTGTAGAAAAATGTGCATAAAATTGCATAACTTGCTCAAACAATGTCCAGATTGGACCAAATTTGAAACTTAAGCTTATATTATTATTTCAAATCATATAAAAAGGTTATATTAGGGTTATAAGAATTCAATTGTGATAATTACTTTTATTCAACTCATTAAGCAAGTTTAGGGGCCTTACAACCAGACTGGAGTGGTCCTCTCAAAATCATGTGTGATGCTAGTGATTATGCCACAGGGGTAGTCCTAGGACAAAGGCGAGACAATAAGCTCCATGATATTCATTATGCAAGAAAGAACTTAGATTATGCTCAAATCAAGTATGCCACTATAGAAAAGGAGATGATTGTTATTTTCTATGCTTTTGATGAGTTTTGAAAATATATTGTGGGGTCCAAAGTCATAGTATATACAGACCACACTGTAATTAGACATCTCGCGATTAAGAAGGATGCCAAACCCCATCTTATTTGTTGGTTACTTCTATTATAGGAGTTTGATTTGGAAATCAAAGACAAAAAGGGAACAGAAAACAATGTAGTTGCTCACCAGTAATGCCTTATGTCACAAGTGCAGAAGACAAAGTTCCTATTGACAACAACCTATCCATTGAGAAGTTGTATGTGGTATATTCACTTGTGACACAGTGGATTTCTGATTTTGCAAACTATCAAGCCATCAAATGCCTTCCTCCTGATGTCACCTATCAACAGGAAAAGAAGTTCCTTCATAATGTCAAATTTTACTATTGAGATGATCCCCTATTACTCAAGAAATATGCAGATAGGATGATTAGGAGATGTATTCCCAATGAGGAGATCCCAAGTGTGATTTCAAAATGTCATTCCTCTCCTTATGGAGGACATTTTGGAGGAGAAAAGACTTGAACAAAGATTCTACAAGCATGTTTTTATTGGCCAACTCTATTATGTGATGTACATGCATTTGTTAAAGCCTATGATAAGTGTCAAAGATCAAGAAGGATTTCAAAGAAGGACGAGATGTCACTGAACTCAATTCTTGAGATTGAAGTTTTTGATGTATAGGGATTAGACTATATGGGCCCATTCCCCTATTCCTGTAGTTACAAATTCATATTAATGGCATGTAACTATGTATCAAAGTGGGTAGAATCTATTCCCACTCAAGCTCCAGATGCATAATCAGTGATGAAGCTATTCCAGAGAATCATTTTTCTAATATTTGGGGTTCCTAGAGCAGTCATCTCAGATGGAGGAACTATTTTCAATAAGAGGAACTTCAACAACCTACTGAGCAAATATGGGGTCAAGCTTAAGATCTCTACACCATACCATCCACAATCTTCACGGCAAGTTGACATTTTGAATAGACAATTAAAGGCAATATTAGAGAAGACAAACTCTAACTCAAGAATAGATTGGGTGTTAAAATTGGATGATTTATTGTGGTCTTATAGGGAAGATTATAAGACACCTATAGGTACGACTCCATTCAAGATGATCTATGAAAAGTCTTGTCATCTACCTATAGAACTTGAGCATAGAATATTGTGAGAAATTAAATTTCTCAAATATGAAATGAAGAAAGTAGGAGAAAGAAGGTTTCTACAACTTCATGAACTAGAAGAGTTGATATTAGATGTATATGAAAATGCCAAGATTTATAAGGAGAAAACAAAGAGATGGCATGATGAAAGTATATGTACTAAAGATTTCAAAGAAGGATATCTAGTGTTTCTATTCAACTCCAAGCTCAAATTCTTTCCAGGAAAGCTATGTTTTAAATGGTCCAGCCCCTTCTTAGTGTTGAAGGTCTACCCCTATGGAACTATGTAGCTATAAGGAAAAGAAGTCTCATTTAAAGTTAATGCCCAATGCTGCAAATTATACACTAAAGGAGAGAAGATAGACCAGGGAGCCTCTTGCTCCCTCTCTGATGCTTGATGTTGTTGTCTATAGTCTCACTCCCCAGACTCAAAATAGAGGACCTTTGGGAGTTGACCTCACATTTAGGATAGATTTATTTACTAGAGTTAGCTCAAGAACTTTTTCTCTTCTAAAATAAATTTTCCATGGATGAATGTAATAACTTAGACCCTTATGAGCATATATCATCATCATTGTAGGTGCTGAAAAAAGATAAACAAGTCCTATTGATATTCAACAAGACACGACGTGTGGAACACAGTAAACGATGTGTCTCCAGAACACACGAAGTTTCTATTTTAAGACACGACGTGTGCCATTCCAAAAGTGAGTTGTTGGAAAATCAAACGACGTGTGGAAATTTAAACACGGCGTGTCCACTAAGACATTTGAACATTGATTATCTTTTGGAAACATACACGTAGTGTCCTTATCCATACACGGTGTGTCTCCATCATCCTAGAGACATCAAGGGATTTTTTGGAAAGTTATGTGGTGTGTGTAAATTTGCACATGGAGTGCTTTACATGAGGAGGCTCACACTGGAATCAAACATGATTGTGCAAATTTAAACATGACATGTCTACTAAGTCATTTGAATTATGGTTATCCTCTAGAAACATACACACCATGTCTTTAATCAAACATGGCATGTCTTCATCAGCTTAAATACGACTAAGATTTCACAAGAAACAAACATGACGTGCATTTATTCTGACACGTAGTGTCCTCATCAAGCAAAACAAAGATGAAAAAGGGGCAGCCGACATGTGCATTGGTACATGTTGTGTAGTTCAAAGCACACATCATGTTTGTAGAATAGAACTAGGTTTTTTAACCATAGTTTCTATATGCCACTCTCACCTATTCAATCATTCATGGTGTATCTGCCCCCTCAGTAGTCGTGTCTTCCTTCAATCGTCACCCTTTATTCATGCATCTATCATCATCGTTGAGATTTGCCTCTTCCTTGACTCTGATCATTGAATAAGTTGCCACCTCAATCATCTTTGGTTTGTCTTCGACAATATGCCAACAAAGAGTCGTGTGAGCCAATATTCTCTGTCGCGAAACTAACATCCTCATGAGGAGCCTTTGACCTCGACCATTGCTAGATGTCACCACCTCAATCCACTTTAGATCCACCCAAGAGTGTTCTATCAGAGAAAGGTCTGGCTATCTCTGTTATGCATGATTCCTTCAAGCACGCCCTCGTCATTACAGTAAAAATCAAAAAGATTTCCCCCTTCTTTCACTCAATCTAAGTCATCCTTGACCTGAAGCTCACTGCCAGCATAGGAGACATGCTGTGACTGAAGCCTACACACTGTGACACCTCCTCCATCCTTGACTTGCAAACTGCCTTCTTCCCATAACACATGACATGTGTCTACTTTGACATGTCGCATTCTATCATTTAAAATTTGCCTCCATTCACACAGAAGACATGTTGTGTCCTTATTTATACATGTCATGTCCCTTGTTCCAACAACACAAAGTAGCCCACCAATGACACCAATTAAGCAAGATTCTAAACGTCAATGGTGGAGCTCTTCCTTTGCTCCCAGCTATGTCTCCACCACTCAGTGCAGAGTCATAGAGGCAGAATATGCCACTTACCAAACGTTTATCACTCATAGGGTTCTTCCTATGCGCTTTACCTATGAGCAAATAATGGAGGCACTAGGATTCAAGGACAAGGTCCTAGGTCTACTAGAGGAGCTTGTACTCAAGTATACTTGCTACACAGTGAGACAAACTTACCTTGGGCTTACCTATGAGTTTCTAACTACATTGCAAGATGAGACTGGCCCCAAAAAGCCTCATAAGCCATTTGCTATCATATTTTTCCATCTTTTGGGTAAGAACTATGAGTTAACCTTCAAACAATTTTGTGAGGCATTTCAATGCCACTATGGTGGTGATTTAACTTATTCTCCATAGCTTGACGGTGACGCTTTCTGGAGAGAAATAACAGATGATGGCATCCATGAAGCAGCCAAGGGCAGGGCAACACGCATTCATAATCCTGTCTTCTGTTATGTTTATTGTCTTCTTAGCATGATGTTTTTTTCAAAAAAGGAAATCCAAGGCATTTGTGGAAAGATCGACCTTTTCTTTTTGTGGAAAATGCTAAATGACTACAAAATCAATGGGTATTTCACTATCTCTAGGTTCTTTCATATCAAGAAGAAGTCATCAAGCGATATCATGATAGGGGGGCTTGAATACCCACATTGCCTTCAAGGTCAATGTTGATTTTGTAGGTTTGGAGGATACAATTGCAAAGAACCTAGTTGACATATAGTTGCTTGTTTCCTTTGGTTTACTTATTCGTGTTCGGGTTTCTAATTATGATATCGAATTCAGACAGTTCTTTGATGATGACCAATTCATTGAACTGCCTAGCTTGGAGACCATAACTTTGACAAACAAGGACAACCAGAAGTTTGATCTCTCAAAATCCAATCACAATGAAGATGCACCCATTGTAGGTGCTACAGCACTACCACGCCCCCCTCCCTTCAGCAATACATAGACATAGTATAGTTGGGTCATGACCAATGTGTAGCACATGTATGGCTACATCTAGTAGAGATTTGATTAGTAGGATAGTCGTTTAGATCTGATGATCCAGTAGTATTTAGTTATGCATTAAATGATGCATAGAATGGACATGTGGCATATTTCGCAGGGCCACTACGCCATGCCTCTGTCCCCACCTCCACCTCAGCCAGAGCCGAGTGCTAGAAACATTCATGATGATGATGTTCTTCTGAACCAGCACCTCCCAACTGGTCATGAGGGTTTTGTCCCTTCATCTTAATTCTTCATGGTAGGTACTCAACTGCTACCAACTTGAGTTTGATTGAGGCAGTGAGGACACTATAGATTTCAAGTTTAGGGGGGAGCATCCAACCAATAATGTAATTGTAGTTTCCCTTTCATCAGTTTGTTTCTTGGTTTTTTTGTAGTTTATGTTCCTATTTGTGGAAAATCTAGTATGATTTGAAGAATTTTCCTTATGTTTGGATTGAAATCCCTTCTTTGAATGAATGGTTTGTCCCATCTTGTATCCAAAATAATTTTAAGGAATAAAATCAAGTCATGCATCATTTAACTGGAATCTTAAGCCAACAACCCTTGTTTCATCATGATTTATTACTTATAGATGCATGTTCACCTTTAACATTCTTGCCAAGACAATACATGTAATAGAAAAAATACTCTTGGACTAATCAACTTCACAATCTTATTTAGCATTCTAGATGACTTTATAAAAAAATTTAGTGTGTTTTTCAACCAAACTCTCAATTTAAATATTTAATAAATGACTAAAATCATATTAACTGAACATTCCATCCAACTCTTCTAAGTTTGGCAAAAATAGTTTTTAGTTTAAGGATCCATGGTTCTAAAGCATAACCTTACTCATTCTTGATCATTATGGGCCAATTCTTGTATTCACCACTATAAAATATGGCTAAACTTCCCATGTAGCATGCTATCCTAGTGTAAGTTCGATTTGGATGCAATGGTTAGGTGTTGTGTCTCAAAATAGGGTATATAATCCCAATCGGCATTTCACATGTGCACAAGTCTACATTAGCTACCAAGTGTTGGAACCCATGCTTCATTTCTTATCTAAAAAGCAAAGAGACTGATGCTAGATTCTTGGTTGATTTGAATTTCATCTTTTGGATCTATAATAATTGATAGATTTAGGTTGCATATTCACTACTCTTTTTGTCTTGTCATCTAAATTCTATCTGATGTTGTTTTTTTTATTCTTCCATTTAGATTTTTGCACTTTGCCAAACTAAAACTTCCAATTTTGAGTGTTTAAGGTGATCTTATGTCTATTTACAATAAATTTTGTCTATGGTTGAATTGGCTTCAAACAAAATTGTCCTTGTCATTTAATAGGTTCATGAGCTTGACAATTTCTTCATTTATGCTTCCATGTTCTTTTTGCTTGAGTACAAGCAATAGTTCGAGCTTAGGTGGATTTGATGTGCACATTTTATATAGACCTTTTACCCACTTTTGCATACACTTTAAATTCGTTTTGCACCTCATATTGCATCTAATCATACTTGATTTCCCATCTTTTTAGTTGTTTTACTCATCTTATGTTTGAAATCACAAGTACATGATTTTGACAAGGAAATGCGGCCAATCCAACCAAAATGCGACCTTAGTTGGATCCCCGAAGAGTTTTCATACTTGATAGAGTTGATCTTAAAGATTTTGAATAGAACATGGCGTGTGTTAATTAACACATGACATGTAACTTTATAGATACTCACAACCCCATCTGGAGAGAAGAAAACATGGCGTGTCACTACTTGAAGACAGAATGTCAGTGTGTTCAAATGCCATGTTTCAAAGTTCTGTCAAGTCACACAGTGTGTGTTTATTAAGACACACCGTGTATCGTTCACCCAGGTTGACCTCAAATTGTAGCTAGTGTGGCGTGTCTTTCAGCAACACGTTGTGCACTCTTCACAGAAGTAGTTCCAGCTAGCTGTTAATGTTGTGGCATGGCGTGTCTTCCAATGTATACTTTGTGTATCTGTCAGTTTCTGCAAAATTTTGAAAACAACCGCCTCTCGCCTTGAATATGAGGACAAACATATGGGGAGGTAATCTCTTGTCATTTTGAAGCACACTTCGTCTAGAGAAGAGACCAGAGCAAGGAGGAGGCGATTTTGGGGAGAAAGAAGTGATTTCTCAAGAGAGAACCTCCACTCTTCCTATTTCTTTTTCAAGGAGTGCAGTAGGATCTTCTCTACCTCATCCTAACCTCTTGGGAGAGAAGGTTGTTCAAGTAGAAGCATTCATCTTCAAGTTGGATTTCCACCTTGCAGTTCTTCACTCCTTGGGTTTTCCTTATTTTTTCCTTCTCTAATCATGTCATACTCTAAAATCTGTATCTATTTCCTATGTTTCATCATTATGAACGAGTATATTCCTTCTTCTTGGGCATGGGAGAGTAGCTCCCATGCCATTACTCATGTAAACTCATTTTCTTAACTAATGCTAGTTAATTTGTTTTCTCCAAGAGTTTCTATGGTATATTTTTCTTGTATGTTTGATTGGCCACCAAACCTACATATTTCGTGCTTCTTTATTTGATTCGGGAAAATGTGTAGAGAAGTAGGGAGTAGTTCTTCTTGGCAATGAATCCTTGACCACGAGAATGGCTGGGATACATTGAGGATCTAAGTTTGTTGTTCTAAATTTGATATAGGCACAGGAATATTATGTTAAATGAGAACCGTGTCATATCACCGAGAGGTGTACGATGTCAGCAACCTCCTTTGCAAGTTAATTGGCATGTAAATTTCTTTCATGTGAGTAATGGTATGGAAGTGAAATCTTATCACTAAGATCTCCCTAAATTTTATTTAAATCCTCTTTGTTTAGTTCTTTGTTTAGTTTGATTTCAAGTTAGTAAATTACTAATCCAACTCAACTTTTGTAAATCAATCTAGATTTTTGAACATTAACACGGTTGTGCTTAATAGTACCTTGCTCCCTTGGACAAACTCGTTTTACTACATGCACTTGTATACTTGCGGGGTAGTGCTCAAGTTTATAAATATTAAAACTTGCACATTTAAGCTAACATCTAATAAGTCACATGTCACAAAATCATGTGTTCTTCCATGGATATCTATGAAGGATTAAGTGTTCCCTAAGTAATCGATGTCTACATTGTGTCAATTTCTTTCCTTTTTTTCTAATGAGAGGGGACACAATATTGAAGTTTCCATATGCAACCCTAATTGTCGACCCTCAAGATAAATAGACCCCCATACCCAATGTATTCTGGGAACCTTTTGACTTTCATGAAACCAAAATCTAACTACCTCCCCTTTTAATTTCATTCATATGACTGGCTAGGGGATCCTTCCTCCAACACAACTCTTTTTTGAATGTCATTAGGCTACATAGTTGTAATCCTAGATGATCTTATCTCCTTATCTAATCATAATTTTTCTAATGTGCAAATGAAATCATAACTACTATGATCTACATATATGATTATACTTGCTCACAATCATTTACCTGAACCGGTTATTCTTTCCAATTGAATAACTCAGATATGCTCTTATGTGATTCAATACTCTCCTTGATTTAATTTTTCAAATAATTGGATCTTACTCACACCAAATCTTCCTTTTATCATATCCTCCCTCTTTTCCTATGCATTGGTACTAAATTCTCAAGATAGATCTTAGTTGCGGGTGATTATAATTCGATTAGGAACCACACCTAAAACAATTAGGAACCTTTGGAAATGACAAGAAAGCTTCATTATCTGCGTATGGTCTTTTTTTCTTAGCATTTTGTTTTTCAGTTTCATGTTTCTATTCAGAGGACGTGGTTATTGGCAAGAAATATTGTCTCCACCACCAATGATCCACTAACAAAAAAACACTTTAACATGTTTCAACTGATATTTCACTAATTAAATTAAATTATCATTTTAACTTGAGATTTACAAACAACAACAATACTAATTTGGAAACATGAGGGTGCTAGAACCTTTCCTAGTCATAACAAGATCATTGAATTATGAATTTGGCTACACTTTCTGCTTCTTATCCTCCTCTAGGTTGAAGTATCTTTGGTAATATTGCATTTCCTTACTTATTTAAGGAATCTATCATTTTTCTCCTCATTTTTGTATAAAATGTGGTGGTGACTCTAGTGCTTTATTTTTTCTAGCTTTGACTAGTTTTTCATGTGACTATCAAATAAACTTATTCATAATATTAGTTCTAATGGGTAAAGTAGATTGGCATCTTCACTAGGGAGTGGTATACAGTTTGAATAGTTTTTTCACATTTTTTTCATTTTCTTAATTTTTTTTGTTGGATATTTTTGATATTTTCATTTTTCTAGGAAATATAAGCAACAAAGAATGTGGCAATGGTGAATTACAAATAATGTGTTTCATGGGACTCATTTTTCATGGAATTGAGGATTCCTCATAGCCCTCTAGTGGTGGAATCAAGTATTCCACTAGTCTCTATGGTTTCTTCTTTCTCCCTATTTGAGAGTTTTCTAATTAGGTTTTCACCTAATAGTCATTTACAAAAATGTAACTTTTCCCGTTTAAGGTTAGTTGTTGCTTCCCAATGAGGGTTTTTTTTTGTTGCTTCTAATTAGGGTTAGTTGCCGCTTCCCAATCATAGTTTTGTTTGCCACTTCCTAGTTAGGGTTAGCCATCGCTTCCCAACTATAGTTTCATTTTTTTCTTTTTATTTAGGGTTATCCATTGCTTTCCAATTAGGGCTTCATTTTCTACTTCCTAGAGCTTTCGACCCTCCTCCGGGTTACCTTTGAAAAGGGAAAGAAGCTTTTATTCACTGCTAGAAAGCTCGTTTAATTTCATAATTAGGGTTTGTTGGCACTTCCCAATTAGATTTTTCTTGCCACTTCCTAATTAGGGTTTGCTGACCACTTCCCAATTAGGGTTTTCCTTCTGCTTCCTCATTCTCATCATTTCCCAGTTAGGGTTTTCAATTGTCACTTCCTAATTAAGGATTCTTCTTCCCTTTTAGGTTTTATTCTCCCACTTCCTTTTATATAAATAAAACAAATAAAATAATAAATAATAAAAAAAGAGCAGAAAGGATGAGGAGGTCTTTCATTATGAGCAATACAATTCTTTCCTAAATTATACATGTCATCTTTCATGTTTATTGTGTTGTAGAGAGGAATAAGATTGCTTGCCCACATGGGGGTTTCCCGTGTGTTTACATTTTCATTTTCTTATTCGTCTTGGGCTTGCTTTAGAAAAAGTAAAATCCATACACTTGAACTATACATACCGACACCCACATGTCTACAGAACAAGTGGCAACACTTATGTTGGATATCTGGATGAGGTGTAGGGGAATTAGTAAAGGTACCAATGCAACATAATGATGGACGTATAAAGGCTTTAAGGACAACCCACCTCTTCTAGCACTCACACATGATTATTCCATTATAGTTACAAGGTGGATTGACACTAGTAACCATATTCGATGAAACTGTGGTACCTCACGATGAGCGACATCATACCATATCGAAGTTTAGGACCACCCCCTTCCTACACAAGTCACTCTTGGTTAAGGACGTAAACCACATCTAAACTCATAAATAAAAGGGGGGAAATTTTATCTTCCACACATGCATTGCTAAGATTTTTGCATATCTTTCAAATTCTAAGACTTTTGATTGATAAATATTCTAAGATTGCATGTATTGTTTGCTAAGATATTAATGTTCAAATCAATGATCCCATCATACCAGAAATCTTCTCATCAAACACATCAAATGGTCTTCAATGATCTCAAACAATCTCATTCACTAATCTTCAATCCACAATCACTAACCAATAATCATTTCATCAAAAATATCTAATAATATCAATCTATCAAAGATAAGATCACATATCTCCTCACACCTCAACAACGTTGAACCATCTTTTCACATCTCAACAAAGTTGAACAATCTTTTCAAACCTAAAAAATGTTGAATACTTTTTTTAAACCTCAACAAAGTTGAACAACCTTTTCTATCTTCAAAAAATTTAACAACCTTTCAAACCTCAATGAAGTTGAACAAACTTTCAATCTTGAATGATTTCATGGAAATGATCCTTTCATGAATGTAATATTATCAAATCAATTTGAACATATTTGTATAACTACAATCTTCCAACAAATTTGACAATTTTACCAACTAATATTTCAACCTACTCTATGTTGATAGGATGCCCATATTCTAATCACATAAGCTCACCAATAGTTGGTAACCAATAACCATATCATTAGGCTTTCAAATATTAACCTTGCACTGCACATTTCCTTGAGTGGTTATATTTCAACTTCTTGATAGCCTACATCACACAAAAATGCTACTAAAATTAGTCATAGGACATCTCATATTTCATCACGAAGCTGAGAGTCAAAGCTAACAGGGGTATACCAAGCCACATATACATGTGTTCCCCTTTGTAGGGAATTCACAAATATCATTGCCATTCAACATGTAGGGTGAACAAATATACCATCATGGATGGGTCCACCCAAGGGCATACTAGCTTATAACATGACATTTGAGAATTCATGATAAGAGACATCTATAACACGAGTAGTAACTTCAGCGAATCACCAAGTTAATGATCAGATACAAGAATTCAAAGAATAGTCGAAAGTGATAGTTTATCAAGCAAGAAGGCCAAAAGCTACCAAAGGTCATAAGCTTACAATTCTAGTGCAGAAGAAGAGTTCTAATACAATGAGTCCCATGACATACCCTCCACCACCACCCTATAACTATCCTTTTGTCCTAGGACCATCCATGTACCCACCTCATCCTGAATTGGTTGCAACATGGACATCATAGGTTTCGCAGACATTAAAACATATAGATGGCACCATTCTGAGAGAAATCCTGTAGAAATTGAAAGATCTAGAGGTCAAGAAATAAGAAGTCAACACCTTTAGAGACCACCATCAAAAGATTACAAAGCATGATTTCCATTACACGACAGAAGCAGCTACATTCTAAGAGATGACTACAACCCCCCATTGTTGCAAAAGAAGAGAAATCAACATGGAAACTAAAAAGAAGATTTGTGCCCTTAGGGGTCCCTCTTAGTAAGCTTCTCCCATTGTCTAAGCACCTTGTGAAGTTACCAAGCACTAGGGAACCTCCTAATACCTTGCCAAAGAGACACAATCCCAATGTTGTTTGTGATTTTCACCACACCGCGTGTGACGACCGCTATCAAACTGACTACATTATCGCATAAAACTACGCGACAATAATCATTAACAATGGATTACCGAAAATCACTAAATATTAAAACCTTTTTTCCAAGATATCCACTATGAGGAAACTCTTTTTAGGATGAACCAAACCATATATATACATCATGGTTCACTTTATACATATATTGTTCCATCACCTTGTAAGGATATGGGATAACATTTTCTTTACAATAACATATACAAAAGCAACAGTATGCATCAAGGCATACTAGCCAAAATCTCAGATCGATCATACAACTATTTACACACTATCTCCCAAAGGAACTGAGTGTACAAGGATGACACATAGGACTCTATATATCTACTAGACACGTAACAGCACACTTAACCTGAGTTGTTACTACTATTCTAGATTTTGCTACCTGCCTCCTACTACATGATCTCTACCTCCTCGTGCGCGTCCACCTAAAAAGTTGTGGAACCCATAGGGTGAGACAACAAGTCTCAATGAGAGATATAACTCCCTACCAACATTATTATTATCACACTTAAACTTTTATGAATGAGAGCATAAGAAACCTTTATTGAATTAAACATGTATAACTGTTGATTATATACATGATAGAGCAGTCTCAACATCTCATTAGTTCAAATATCTACAATTGAGCAATAGATCATTTAATCACTTTTTAAAAGGAATATTAAGAACATGTATAATTTTTATAAACTAAACAGTATAAAACAAGGCAAGTCTTCAACTATTGTTTCTGTATTTGATCCTTAAAAAATACACTATATGGTTGAATACATCTGTAAACAATCCATCTAATGCCCTGTGGAGATAGGAATATACCTTCCATGCTCCAATTGACCACTGTAAAGTAAGCATTAGTGCCATAAAGGTCTTATGGAAAATCTAGAATCCATGACCTCTCCTATCTCGGTCAGTATGAGATTATTGGCAGAGACATATTAATCAATATGCATTATACCTAGCCTAGTGTATGGAGGCTCTTTTCTATAGAGATACAGCATGTAGAATGTTCTCTTATTAGGGTATGATCCATAATCAATCATGATTATATTGGGGGTGGCCCGTAACCAATCCTGGTTGTTTATTGAGTCATGGTACAACCGCACTCTTGTTAGGGTATGACCCAAAGTCAATCCTAATATTTAGGGTATGGTCTGTAGCCAATCTTGTTAGCTAAGGATACAAGGAGATACCTCAACTTGCATCTCGCATATTCAATAATATGCACTCTAAGTAAAACTCATTTCACCAATCAGCAAATCCTGACACTGAATGGATCTATAGCCAGGGCAACTACATTTTTAGTTCGCTTGATAGGTTAAGTGCATTATTGCATCTTTTAGCATCAATCAAGTTACAAACGTGAATTATAGATAAATGCTACATAAAAAGGTGTAATGTGTATTTCAAGGAGTCCTGTATCAATTGGAACACATCTTGTTAGCCTATATGCATTCACTTATTTTAGCCTAGACACATTCACTTGTGTTGGCCTAGATGCATTCACTTGTGTTAGCCAGGCACATTCACTTGTGTCGGCCTAGACACATTCACTTGTATCAGCCTAGACACACCTACTTGTGTTGGCCTAGACACATCTACTTGTGTAGACCAAGGCACATCAAATGGTATCAGTTTAGAGGTTCTTAGGGTAGTATCATTTGTATGGTACTTGAGTTATATTGGCCATAGTGTATTCTTGTGTGTTATACATACTATCATATTATTTATCTGCCACTCAATCAACTAGTGTGTCGGCCACTAGGGTTTTGGGTTGTATCGGGTGAACCCTATTAAACACCTTAGTTTCTTTCACCTATTGATTTCACCACTTCTTGGTGTGTTGGCCAAGACCTAAAGGGATGTGTTTCTCACACTTTCACAAGGTGTGTCGGGCTAAGTATGTTGCCCATCACACTTGTGTCAGACTAGAGGAATATCAAATTGTGAGTGTATCGGATTAGGGTTAGGGTTGGCCATATAGGCCTATACACTCAATTAAAGCATCATGGTTCCATATTTCAAGACATCTCTTGGCCATGAATAGCTAGAGTCATTAAAGTATATAGTTCTATAGTGTTTAACATATTGGCCTAGCTCCTCTAGGTCGTGACGAATCAGCATCATATCATTTTAGGCATCACAAGTTATGACGGCCATCCACAATAGAGTGTAAGTATATGTTAACTTAAGTGTTTTCAAGGTATCAGTCTATCTTATTCTTTAGCCTTGGGTGACAGGTTAGACAACTGCAAGGACAGTAGTCCTACATATATAACAAACCGATAGGAAGTTAGGAATTCATGTGTATCATTTTCCATTCATACACCCTTGTATCGGGTTAGGGTTTCCACAAACCGTTATCGGTTTGTGCATAGAGGTTCTCATCATCTTCAAGCTCCAAACTTTCGTCCATTATCAATCTAGTTCATGGAAAAAAGCCTCATATATCCACTAGAGCTCATAGAACCATCATTTAAATGAGAAAGGTCAAAGTAGAAGAGAAATTACCAAGTATTGCATGATAGAAGGTGAATAATAATAAAGTTGAGTTCAAGTTATATAACCCGACTCAAAATCAACACAAGAGCTTCAAGATCCAAAGCTCCACATTCCCAAGGTTTAAGATGACTTAGTAAGAGTCCAAGACTCGATCAAAACACTTCTATATGAAAGATGATATCATAGTAAGGAACTTGGTAAAGAAGGAAGGAAAGGAAAGAATCATGATCCAATAAGCATAGTCTTTCTAAGGTTGAAGATGATCATGGCTTTACCTTGGGCAAGTTGATCAGCCTTCCCCTTTCTCCTTGAGCTCCTAGGGTCGTCCACCAAGCAAGAAATGGTAAAGGAGTCTAAAGTTTTACTAGGTAGTGAAAAGAGGGGTATATATAGTTGAGGTTCAAGATAGAGAGTATGTGTAAGGTGTCATCACCATATATACATGGGTGACACATGTCCATGCATGGTGGATTCATGCATCCATAATTATCTTTCCATGCAAAACTCTTGAGGATAATCCATAGATAAGATATCGGCCATTGGGTATCTTGCTTGACAAGATATCACAACCCAATATCACATTATGTGCAAACTGATATTGCTTTTGCAAGGAACATGTAAACTGATATGTTTTACCTACTTGAGGTGCTTATCCCTTTATGAACACTTTCAAAGGTTACTAAATTAATTGGGACCTCCTCTATGGATTCCAAGCTGGTAGGCATTCCCATATACACTTCATAGCTCGACACAACCTCATCTAGGGTTCAAAACACTCAACACTTCTTTGGTTCTTTCACCATAATGAGTGTTATCAATTAGCTAACACTCAAACAAGGCACCCCCTTCTTTCTCTCTCCTCTAGATGATGCTATGATAGAGAGATAAGGAACACTCTAGAGTGAAAATTTGCACATAAACCCCTAATTTGGGTAAATCACAACCTTTACCAAAGTTATCATATAAGGCACAAACAATTTGCAGTTAAGTTCAAAATTGAGAAATAAACTCTCCTGAAGTCTTAATTACTTTTTAAAAGATTAAGACAAAATTCTAAACAACTTACTTAGGCAAAGCTTCTAGGGTTATCCCAAAACCCAGGTCAGGGGTGTTACAAGTTATCAACTCCTAACAAGGATTTCGTACCCAAAATCTCAAGATAAAAGTGAAGGGTACTTCCTCCTCATCTCTTCATCCAACTCCCATGTGGATTCTTCAATGACACAATGATGCCAAATAGCCTTCACAATCTGAAACGACAGTCATCCAACCGACAAACAAATTGTTACTAATTAATCAGGATAAATATAAACATTAGATTAACAAAAATCACTAAAATTTAAAACCATTTTGCAAGGAGATCCTTGTTCAGAAAACTTATACTGAAAGATCCAAAACTCATACATATCATGATTTACATTGTACAACATTGTTTCATCTCATCTCGAGGACAACATATAATAGTTTCTCTATTAAACACATACTGGAGCAACATAAAACCTCGAGGCATTCAAGCCAAAATCTCATATCATTCATGAAACCAGTATGAACCAACTCCAAGGACCTGAGAGTACAGAGATGACACATAGGATTTCTATCTACAAGACACGATAGATAGTACTTTTTAAATCTTTAGATTGCATATAACATTTAGAATCTCAATCCCTTATCTCATTACTGGGAATTCTCATCCCTTAACGTCATCATCATGATTACTAGATCTGGGTATTTAAACCCTTAGATCATCATTGAACACTATTACCACTTATTAGGTAACTATTACCTCTAGGTCCTCAGACCAAGGTATTCATTTTACTTGTTGTATAAGTATTCACATGGCTCACAAGGCCATTGCACATCTTGTCACCTCTCACTAGGCAACAACTTATTCACATGGCTCACAAGGCCATTACACATCTTGTCACCTCTCACTAGGAAACAACTTATTCACATGGCTCACAAGGCCATTACACATCTTGTCACCTCTCACTAGGCAAAAACTTATTCACATGGCTCACAAGGCCATTACATATCTTGTCACCTCTCACTAGGAAACAACTTATTCACATGGCTCACAAGGCCATTACACATCTTGTCACCTCTCACTAGGCAACAACTTATTCACATGGCTCACAAGGCCATTACACATCTTGTCACCTCTCACTAGGAAACAACTTATTCACATGGCTCACAAGGCCATTAATTATTGTACTTGTTACACAAGTATTTAACATGCCTTACAAGGCTTATGCAATAATAGAAATACAACCTTCCCATTATTAGGGTTAGGGTTTCCCTTTATAGACGAAAAGGGTTTCAAGTTCATATTATTAATTCAAACCCTAATTCATTGCTCCACACATCTAGGAGCATATATCGATAACATAAGTATTCAATCATGCTTATTTATTCTCATCATTTATCATTAAATGATAATCAACACAAAGTATGAGTTTCTCTCTCATCCTCACTAGGATATTGATTACATCATACTTTATTAACTTGGCTTAACCCTTTTTCTCAAGGCTTGTTAGCCTACACTTATCAAAGTGCATTAATCTCATTACATCTCAATGTAACAATTGACATGACACACTTCATGTGTTACTCATCCATGTATATTATATTTAAGGTGTATCAACCTTAAGGTGTTGGATGTGATATTTATCATGCCTTGGTGTATCACTTCCCTCATCACTTTTAACTTACTTAAGTTCATCAACTTATCTTGTATAAGGGTATTTCCCATCCTAATACTTTATGCACTAACCCATCACATTTATCCTGTAATGTATTGGCCATAAGTCACACACTTGAATTACCCAACTATCATCAAGTGATATGGACTCATCTCAGGTTAAGATGTTGTTGATATAGGATTGACCATTATTAATCACTTTAGGTGTTTCACCTATCAAGGTATTAGCCACACCATTACTTGGTATTATACTCATCACTCCTAAGAGTGTCTTTCCCTCACCTTTACAAGGTGTATAGGGTTGGATCATGTATGTCAAGTTGAACACATGTATTGGGTTAGGTGTATGTCGATCTAGGAATCATCATATCCCTCATACCCTTACCCATTAAGGTATCAACCTTACCATTCATAGTGTGTATCAACTTCACCCTTCATGGGTGTAACATCCTCACCTCAGTTGAAGATATTCGCCACACCCTACTTTAGTGTATTGGACATCACATGTACTAGGGTACTAACCACCTTGCCACTCTTGTCATCTAGTGTATTGGGTTACCCACCAACACATTTTAGAGTTATGTTCTTAACACCATATCGTCCAAAAGGTGTATGCTTAACCCAATATCACTTTAAAGGTGTATACTTGCTACCCATATCACCTAGAGGTGTATGTGTTCTTACCATATCGACCTTGAGGTGTATGTGTGATTACCATATTGGGTTTGATGTGTATGTGTGCTTACCATATCACCCTTGAGGTGTATGTATGCTTCCATATTGGGTTTGAGGTGTATGTGTGATTACCATATCACCCTTGAGGTGTATGTATGCTTCCATATCGGGCTTGAGGAATATGTGTGCTTCCCATATCACCCTTGAGGTGGATGTATGCTTCCATATCGGGTTTGAGGTGTATGTGTGCTTACCTTATCACCCTTGAGGTGTATGTATGCTTCCATATCAGGTTTGAGGTGTATGTGTGCTTACCATATCACCCTTGAGGTGTATGTATGCTTCCATATCGGGTTTGCGGTGTATGTGTGCTTCCCATATCACCTTTGAGGTGTATGTATGCTTCCATATCGGGTTTGAGGTGTATGTGTGCTTCCATATCACTTTTGAGGTGTGTGTGTGCTTCACACCATATCGAGCAAAGAGGTGTGTGCTTGCTTACCATATCACTTTAGAGGTGTGTGTGTGCTTCACACCATATCGGGCAAAGAGGTGTGTGTTTAACCCAAAATCATTTTTGAGGTGTTTGCTTGACCTCATATAGTGTAAGATGTGTATACTACACCACCATATCCAACAAGAAAGTATAAAATCATATCCTTATCATTTTAGGGGAGTAGGTGCATCACCATATCGGGTTAGAGGTGCCTGCTTTTGTGCTTGAACCCGATATCACTTTATAAGGTGATACCATCATATTCAAGCTCTAGACCTTTGTTCTAACTATTATAGTTCATGGAAAAAGGTCTAATAAACTACTAGAACTCATAATTTCATCAACTATTTTAGAAAATTTCGAAATTAAAAGTAGTTCAATAAGTATAGCAATTTAGGTGATGAATAATAACATGATAGAGTTCAAGTTATATAACCCACCTCAAGAACAACTTCAAAGCTCCAAGCTCCAAATATTCATGTTCCTAAGGTTGCATATGTCTTATCAAAAGTCCAATGCTCGTTCAAAACTCCTTCATATACAAGGAATCACCATGGATAAGCAATTGGTGAAGAAGAAAAGAAAGGAAGATGATAACCCTAAAATCATGCTTCAATCCAAGGTTGAAGATGATCATGGCCTCACCTTAGGGTTAAGTATTGAGCTCCTTCTTTCTCCTTAGCACCTTTTCACTATACCTCACTACCCTTGCACGATATTCCATCACTTGTGGCCGATATCCCCCTCACTTGTGGCCAAAAACACTCCACTTGGCCGATATCGACTTGCTATGGCCGATATCAACATGCTATGGCTGATATTACTTGCTATGGTCGATGCACAAGGCCTATGCACGATACCACATCACCTACGCACGAAACAAAGGCTCCATGCACGATATCTAAGAGCAAGGAGGTGGTAGGATTCGAAAATTTTCACTTAGGGGTGAAAGGAAGGGTATATATACTTGAGGTTCATGAAAAAGTGTGTAAATGAGGTGTCATCAATTTGAGCTACTAGGTGCCACGTGTCCATGCATGGTTGAAACGTGTACATGCATGCATTAACATTTATATTAACATGAAAAACACTTGAGGATTAATTAGGGATGAAATTTCGTCCATTACTTATCTCTTTGAATAAAATATATCAACAAAATCACCACTTTATTCACAACCTGATACAACTTTTCTAAGGAAGATGTAAACCAATACCCTTCACCTCCTTGAGGTTCTTTGCACGTCATGGCCTTTTCCAGGAGTCTAAAAATCTATATGAGGATCCTCCTATGTCTCCTTGGCCGATAGGCACTCATATATAAGCTTTTGACCTTGATACAACTCAAGTTAAGGTTTCATATTCAACCCTTTTCTTGGTCATTTCATCACCAAGATTATCATCACTCATAATTGATTCAAACATGGTGTCTCCTTCATTATCTCTCATCTAAATGATACATAGAGGAAGTAGGAACACTCTATAGGTGGTAATTTGCATGTCAACCCTATATTTTGGGTAAATTACAAATTATATCAAAATTGGTGCACACAGTACTAGCATTGTTCAAACAAGTTCAAACTTGGCATTTAGGCTTTCCACAAGCCACCAATTAGCATCATTATCTCTCTTATGATGTTAAAACACTTAGGGCACGTTCAACATGTGACATATTACAATATAACCCCTCATCTTTGGTAAATTGCACTTTGGTCTAAAATAAAGGAACATTGCTCAAACAACATTCAATTAGGACCAAACTTGGAACATAAGTGTATCACATGATAAAAAAACATCTTCTAAGATTATATTAAAGTTCTAAGAAACTTACTTAGCCAAAACAAATAGGGTTACCTCATAACCCAGGTCAGATTCATTACAAGTTATAAACCCCTAACAAGGATTTCGTCCCCGAAATCCTAGGTAAAGGGAGACATATATTATTCATTCATCATATCATCAAGTCTCCACATAACATCTTAATGTCATAGAGATACCATAGAAATTTCATCAACACAAAGTTCTTCCACATTGTATTATCATAGAATATGCCACACATTACAGATACTCCACTATTTGTTTCATTATTGACTATAGAGTCAAATCTGTGTCAGGTAACACTTTTCTTAGTCAGAGAAACACTATACATACCCTATTTAAATCAGGTGTCAAACCTCACTGATTTGTCACCTTTCTCAACTTACAACTTTATGTGACAAGATTCTTGAATTCTGGGGAGTCTTCCATACTCCTCATTCAGTTTATCATTTCACTTTCAAGGAAAGACCAGAGTTACATTCTGTCACCCACTTGGGACTACAAGTCTTATCATACATCTATTGTGACATAAAATCTTGTGACACAACACCAAACTTTCTTACTACTTGTACCAACTATCTCATTAGTTGTACATTCTCTTGTCATAAGGGGAGGTTACTTATCAATTAAGAACTTATCTTAGAGGTATCTCTAGATGTTATGTATAAGTTACCTTAACAGGTCTAGATAGGGGTATTCTAAAGAATTGTTTTTAGCTTGATAAGCTTTTCCCACAATGATTTTACAATTGTTCCTTCAATTAGTACATCCTTATTGATGTTATGTTTATGCAGAGCATAAACCCCTAACATATGATGTCCATACTATTTTATGTAACTATACTAATTTCACAGTTGGCCATTCCAGGTAACCAACATAAATCATCTGATTAGGAGTTATTTTTTTACTTTCCCATACCACCTGATATTTCTTAGATACCGAAATTCCTTACTTTGGTATCCATCACATGTGTCAAAAACACATCACATCCTCAGCATGTCCATCTCTCTATTGTTATTACCAAAGACACACATATAAAAGGATCTTTCTTTCATCTTTGGGACATTATTTATTACACATATCTTTATCTTAGAACCAAAGTCCAAGAGTAACTGATACTTTTCTAAGTATCCATCAATTGAACACTTTTAACTCATGCCCATCAGGTGTCATAAGACTCACTTGATTGCCATGTCCTGAAAGGAAAGAACACAAAGAAACATATTCCTCTTATCATCCCATCATTACCCAAGGTTGTTTATCAAAGAGAAGAGATTATCATATCCTCTAATTATTGCATGAACTTTCAACTGTTCATGAGTCACTTACTCTTGTTTCATCCTAGGTTCCTTGCCATCAGCATAGGAATTATAAGGATGATTGCATGTCATCACTCCTTTCTTTGTTGTTGTCTAACATGTTCATGATCATCTCATGATTTTATTACATTTCCCATTTTCACATCATGGGAAAATATCTTTACTATTCACATAGACTTTATCAAACAGGGATCATCTCTGCTTACTATTCTTATCATCTATCACGTATGGATACATAGAAACTGATGCATTTTTGAAGACAGCAGGAGCAAACCATACAGTGTGTGGCATTGCATAGATACTGATTATAGACGTTTGCATAGATAAGTTGCATCCTTCTTTTTGTCTTTTGATATCTATCTTTACAGATGTATTGAGCTTTGCTCCCCTTTTGTAAATTTTGTGAGTAATGAAAGAGAAACACGCTTACTGATCAAAAAATAGGGATCATCTCCCTTGTTCTCATTCTCTTATCATGAGGATTATATTCTTTTACTTCCTCATGCACACAGATTGATCTAAGATCATCTCAGATTCCATTTACTACACTTAGGATGTTATAAAAATATCCATGCCATATTTCCCATTTCAGTATGCTCACTAGATTGTCTCAGAATGACTACTTGATCAGAGTAATAAGAAAGATAATAATCTAAGAGTTCCATACTCACCTTATCTTCAATAGTTGAATACCTAGCCAGGGTATACAAGTATTGAGATTAAGTAGTATGCACTTTGTGTACTATCATATTCCTTACTTTTCATATCATCACAAACACATGATTTGATATTCTTGGATTTTCTTCAGGCATCACTTATATATATCATCCTCTTTTACACAGATAAGAACAATTATAGAACATTTAAAAGAATATTGAATGGAATATAAATTCTAGTTCTCATCATTTCTTCCCTATGTTCCCATAGGGCAATCAATAGGGAGGTCCATAATAGCAATCCTTTTTATGATTATCAGATAACATCCAGATAAGGCATGTCGAACTGAAAAAGCTCTATCTGACGGTTACCCTTCGCGGTCATCCACCGCTTCAGATTGACTCAACACATAGAGTCTATCTATTTCATGTTGTTTCTCTTGCATTTTACACTATTGGGCTATGACTTTCGTAAGCCCTGCCGAGTCTACCTCAGTTGTTGAGTCATTTCCTCCCTTCTTTTTGAACAAAAGGATTTAGTATGCTCAACATGTACACATCTATAACATGTCTTGTCATCATACCATGGTCTTATCGGTCTTATTACTAATGTGAAAATTAAGCCATGGGTTCTTACAGGTGGAAAGTTAGGACTTTTGGCTTTACTTAGCGACTACTGCCCTGGTGCACTAGGCATTTATTGCACTGATGGAACCAAAAAAAAACTTTGGCTTTTTAGAACAACTAGGAAAATGTCTCTAAAATTATAGAGACCTTACCATAATTCTTAGCTTATTGCCCCTTCTTGGCATTACCATCACAGATGTACTATCTGTCTATACTTATGGAAGAGTCTATTTTCTTGCCATATGTTAATCTTTCCCACATTTTCCACTATTCTAGCATGACTATGTCATTCAGGACCCCTTATAGACCCCAACATTTCTACATTAAGAATTGGTAACCTAGGTTGTAATGCTAGTATTCAGTCTACTATATGTATCATTGTTGTCTTAACCTGCCTATCAAGAGCATAAACATAGGATTCTTTATCCCGATTGGATCATTATGGGAATTCTCAGGTACTCATTCTTCTCTTGTCTGATCCCTTTCACCCTCTCCTGGTGCAACAAAATTGCTCTCAGCAATGTGTTCCTTGTGTTCTCGAGTCATTTTTAAACTTCATCCTTTCTTCTGCATAAGCATAAGTCACTATAGGGTATACTGGAGGACACTAAAACAAACTCAACACTTTAGTCCTATGTCTCTGTAGACTCAGCGAACCTTAAGCTCTGATACCAAAACTTGAAATGACAGTCATCAAACCGAAAAACAAATCGTTACTAATTAAGCAGAATAAACATAAACATCAGATTAACAAAAATCACTAAAATTTAAAACCATTTTGCAAGGAGATCCTTGTCTAGAAAATTTTTACTGAAAGATCCAAAACTCATACATATCATGATTTACATTGTACAACATTGTTTCATCTCGTCTCGAGGACAACATATAATTATTTCTCTATCAAAACACATACTGGATCAACATAAAACCTCGAGGAATTCAAGCCAAAATCTCATATCATTCATGAAACCAGTATGAACCAACTCCAAGGACCTGAGAGTACAGAGACGACACATAGGACTTCTATCTAAAAGACACGACAGATAGTACACTCAACCTGAGCTGTCACTGCTGCCTCAGCTGTTGTTCCTCCTCTGTAGAAAGATCTTCACCACCTCGTGCATGTCCACCTAAAAAAATGTGGATCCTACGGGGTGAGACAATTGTCCCAGCGAGAGATATAACTCTCCTTCGACCATATTATTATCATAGATTAAGCATTTATAAACTAAGCAAAGGTTCTTTTTATATTAATAGGTAGAATAAATCACTGTATGAATAGAATGAAGTAATCTCCTTTCTCAAGGAGAACATTGCATCTACCCATGGTAGAGTTATCAATCATCTATCTGCTTTGCAAGGAATGTAAAGAAACATAAATATCATCTATTAACTAAGATGTATAATTGAAGTGCACATCAATCAATGTTTTCCATATTTGATCATTAAGTATATATGCTACATGGCTAATTACATTATTCAATCACACTTATGCCCTGAGGAGATGAGGTATACCACTCATACTCCAACTGACCATGGCTACGTAAAGCATCGGTACCATACAAGGTCAATGAGAGAGTCGGTTGCCATGACCTCTGCCATCTCGGTCAGTGTGAGGCCACAAGAAGGACATCTCGTGTCACTGCTAAATAGCTTTCCAGGGTATACTGGAAACTTCACTATAGAGCTACAACGTCAACTTCACTCTCTTCGGGGACATCTCAATTATCCATCTGCAGCCTTCATCATCATCGGGAGATTCGTGATACATCCATCCCGGCATATACAATGGAGGATTGAGAGATTTCAAGTTTATCTCACATCAATCCCACATTAGGGTGTAAGGATATTCGCACCCATCACCCCCACATATTCAAAAATATTCCCTCCAGGTTATGCCGCGGAGCAACCCATTTCACCATTCAGAAAATTCTGACGATGATGGATCTATGGTCAGGGCACTACATGATAAGATTCCACTTGATTAATTAAGTGCATTATCGTATCTTTTAGCATCAGTCAAGTTTCCAACAAGAATTATTATAACATATGCTACAAAGAAAGGTGTAATACATCTATTAAGTACTTTTCAAACCTTTAGAACGGATACAACATTTAGGATCTCAATCCCTTATCTCATTACTGGGAATTCTTATCCCTTAACATTATCATCATGATTACTAGATCTGAGTATTCAAACCCTTAGATTATCATTGAACATTGTTACCACTTATTAGGTAACTATTACCTCTAGGTCCTCAAACCAAGGTATTCATTTTACTTGGTGTAAAAGTATTCACATGGCTCACAAGGCCATTGCACATCTTGTCACCTCTCACTAGGCAACAACTTATTCACATGGCTCACAAGGTCATTACACATCTTGTCACCTCTCACTAGGAAACAACTTATTCACATGACTCACAAGGCCATTACACATCTTGTCACCTCTCACTAGGCAACAACTTATTCACATGGCTCACAATGCCATTACATATCTTATCACCTCTCACTAGGCAACAACTTATTCACATGGCTTGCAAGGCCATTACATATCTTGTGACCTCTCACTAGGCAACAACTTATTCACATGGATTACAAGGCCATTACACATCTTGTCACTTCTCACTAGGCAACAACTTATTCACATGGCTCACAAGGCCATTATTTATTATACTTGTTACACAAGTATTTAACATGCCTTACAAGGCATATGCAATCAGAGAAATACAACCTTCCCATTATTAGGGTTAGGGTTTCCCTTTATAGATGAATAGGGTTTCCAAGTTCATATTTTTAATTCAAACCCTAATTCATTGATCCACACATCTAGGAGCATACATTGATATCATAAGTATTCAATCATACTTATTTATTCTCATCATTTATCATTAAATGATAATCAACACAAAGTATGAGTTTCTCTCTCATCCTCACTAGGATATTGATTACATCATACTTTATTAACTTGACTTAACCCTTTTTCTCAAGGCATGTTATCCTACACTTATCAAAGTGCATTAATCAAATTACATCTCAATGTAACAATTGACATGACACACTTCGTGTGTTACTCATACATGTATATTGGATTTAAGGTGCATCAAGGTGTATCAACCTTAAGGTGTTGGATGTGATATTTATCATGCCTTGGTGTCTCACTTCTCTCATCACATTTAACTTTCTTAAGTTCATCAACTTATCTTGTATTAGGGTATTTCCCCTCCTAATACTTTATGCACTAGCCCATCACATTTATCCTATAATGTATTGGCCATAAGTCACACACTTGAATTACCCAACTATTATCAAGTGATATGGACTCATCTCAGGTTAAGACGTTGTTGATATAGGATTGACCATTATTAATCACTTTAGGTTTTTCACCTATCAAGGTTTTTGCCACACCATTACTTGGTATTATACTCATCACTCCTAAGAGTGTCTTTCCCTCACCTTTACAAGGTGTATACGGTTGAATCATGTATGTCAAGTTGAACACATGTATTGGGTTAGGTGTATATCGATCTAGGCATCATCATATCCCTCATACCCTTACCCATTAAGGTTTCAACCATACCATTAATAATGTGTATCAACTTCACCTTTCATGGGTGTAACATCCTCACCTCACTTGAAGATATTGGCCACACCCTACTTTAGTGTATTGGATATCACATGTACTAGGGTACTAACCACCTTGCCACTCTTGTCATCTAGTGTATTGGGTTACCCACCAAATCATTTTAGAGATATGTGTTGAACACCATATCATACAAAAGGTGTATGCTTAACCCAATATCAGTTTAAAGGTGTATACTTGCTACCCATATCACCTAGAGGTGTATGTGTGCTTACCATATTGACCTTGAGGTGTATGTGTGCTTACCATATTGGGTTTGAGGTGTATGTGTGCTTACCATATCACCCTTGAGGTGTATGTATTATTCCATATCGGGTTTGAGGTGTATGTGTGATTACCATATCACCCTTGAGGTGTATGTATGCTTCCATATTGGGTTTGAGGTGTATGTGTGCTTCCCATATCACCCTTGAGGTGTATGTATGCTTCCATATCAGGTTTGAGGTGTATGTGTGCTTACCATATCACCCTTGAGGTGTATGTATGCTTCCATATCGGGTTTGAGGTGTATGTGTGCTTACCATATCACCCTTGAGGTGTATGTATGCTTCCATATCCGATTTAAGGTGTATGTGTGCTTCCCATATCACCCTTGAGGTGTATGTATGCTTCCACATCGGGTTTGAGGTGTATGTTTGCTACCATATCACTTTTGAGGTGTGTGTGTGCTTCACACCATATCGGGAAAAGAGGTGTGTGCTTGCTTACCATATCACTTTAGAGGTGTGTGTGTGCTTCACACCATATCGGGCAAAGAGGTGTGTGTTTAACCCAATATCATTTTTGAGGTGTTTTCTTGACCTCATATCGTGCAAGAGGTGTATACTACAGAACCATATCGTGCAAGAAAGTAGGTGCATCACCATATCGGGTTAGAGGTCCCTACTTGTGTGCTTGAGCCTGATATCACTTTATAAGGTGATACCATCATCTTAAAGCTCTAGACCTTTGTTCTAACTATTATAGTTCATGGAAATAGGTTTAAGTAACTACTAGAACTCATAATTTCATCAAATATTTCAGAAAATTTCGGAATTAAAAGTAGTTCATTAAGTATAGCCATTTAGGTGATGAATAATAACATGATAGAGTTCAAGTTATATAACCCGCCTCAAGAACAACTTCAAAGCTCCAAGATCCAAAGCTTCATGTTCCTAAGGTTGAAGATGTCTTATCAAAAGTCTAAGGTTCATTCACAACTTCTTCATATACAAGGAATCACCATGGATAAGCAATTGGTGAAGAAGAAAAGAAAGGAAGATCATAACCCTAAAATCATGCTTCAATCCAAGGTTGAAGATGATCATGGCCTCACCTTAGGGTTAAGTATTGAGATCCTTATTTCTCCTTAGCACCTTTTCACAATACCTCGCTACCCTTGAACGATATTCCATCACTTGTGGCCGATATCCCCCTCACTTGTGGCCAAAAACACTCCACTTGGCCGATATCGACTTGCTATGGCTGATATCAACATGCTATGGCCAATATTACTTGTTATGGCCGATACCCAAGGCCTATGCAGGATACCACATCACCTATGCATGACAAAAAGTCTCCATGCACGATATCTAAGAGCAAGGAGGTGGTAGGATTCGAAAATTTTCACTTAGGGGTGAAAGCAAGGGTATATATACTTGAGGTTCATGGAAAAGTGTGTAAATGAGGTGTCATCAATTTGAGCTAATAGGTGCCACGTGTCCATGCATGATTGACACGTGTACATGCATGAATTAACATTTATATTGACATGCAAAACACTTGAGGATAATCTAAGGATGAAATTTCGTCCATTACTTATCTCTTTGAATAAAATATATCAACAAAATCACCACTTTATTCACAACCCGATACAACTTTTCTAAGGAAGATGTAAACTGATACCCTTCACCTCCTTGAGGTGCTTTTCACATCATGGCCTTTTCCAAGAGTCTAAAAACCTATATGAGACTCCTCCTATGACTCCTTGGCCGATAGGCACTCATATATAAGCATTTCAACTTGATACAACTCAAGTTAAGGTTTCATATTCAACCCTTTTCTTGGTCATTTCATCACCAAGATTACCATCACTCATAATTTATTAAAAGATGGTGTCTCCTTCATTATATCTACTCTAAATGATACAGGTGGTAATTTGCATTTCAACCCTATATTTTGGGTAAATTACAAATTATACCAAAATTGGTGCACACAGTACTAGCATTGTTCAAACAAGTTCAAACTTGGCATTTAGGCTTTCCACAAGCCACCACTTAGAATAATTCTCTCTCTTATGATGCTAAAACACTTAGGGAATGTTCAACATGTGACATATTGCAATATAACCCCTCATCTTGGGTAAATTGCACTTTGTTCCAAAACAAAGGAACATTGCTCAAACATCATTCAATTAGGACCAAACTTGGAACATAAGTGTGTCACATGATAACAAAACACCTTAGAAGATTATATTAAAGTTATAAGAAACTTAATTAGCCAAAACAAATAGGGTTACCTCATAACCTAGGTCAGGGTCATTATACAAGCACTATGTCTTTCCTTTTTAACTTCTTAATTCTTCTGTCAAGAATCAACACTGGACCTTCCACATAGGATATATCCTCATCTAATTCTACCTCTACATGTTGCAATACAAGCTCTGTATCAGGGTGAAATTTTTTCAACATAGATACATGAAATATTGGATGTAAATTATTCAACTCAGGTGGTAGTTCCAACTTATAGGCTACCTTTCCAATACATGCTATCATCAGATAGGGTTCCATAATCTAGGAGCCAACTTACCCTTCTTCCCAAATCTAAGAACACCTTTCCAAGGAGAGACCTTGAGATACACCCTGTCTCTGACTTGGAATTCTAAAGTTCTACGGCGATTATCAACATATGACTTATGTCTGTCTTGTGCTACCTTTAACTGTTGTTGTATCACTTTATTATTTTCTGTTGTCTGTTGTACAAGTTCAAGACCAAGAAGTTGGTATTCTCCTATTTCATACCTGCATAACGGAGATCTATAACATCTATCATACAATGCTTCATATGGTGCCATATCAATGCTTTTCTAATAATTCTTATTGTAGGCAAACTCTATCAAACTCAAATGTATATTCCAGCTACCTACAAACTATAGAACACATGCCCTAAGCAAGTCTTCCAAGGTTTATATAGTCCTTTTAGATTGTCCATCTGTCTGAGGGTGGAAAGTAGTATTAAACTTTAACTATGTACCCAAAGTTGTGTGTAATCATTCCCAAAAGTGACTTGTAAACTGAGGGCCTCTATCAGACACAATTGTTGTTGGGACTCCATGCAATCGCACTATCTCATCTACATAAACCTATGCAATTTTCTCAATAGTGTATGTTGTCTTAACAGAATGAAAATGCGTCAAGTTTGTCAACCTATCAACAATCACCCAAATGGAATCATGACCTTTGGTTGTTCTAGGAAAACAAACTATGAAATCCATTGTCACATAACCCCACTTCCACTGTGGTATTGGTAATGGTTGTAATGTTCCTGTAGACTTCTGGTTCTCAGCTTTAACTTGTTGACACACTAGACATCGCATAAAAAACTCAGCTACATCCTTCTTCAAATCAGGCCACCAATACATATCTTTTAGATTATGATACATCTTGGTACTTCATGGATTCATAGCATTCATAGATGAGTGATCTTATTTCATAACTATCTTCCTTAATTCATTAACATCGAGTACCACGATTCTACCATGGTAATAAATTGTTTCATCTTCCGATTCATGAAAGCCATCCCGCTTCTCACTGTCATATTTTGATCTGATTTACTGTATCACAATATCAACCTGTTATGCTTCTTTAATATGTTGTCTCAGCATAGGTTTTACTTGCATCTATGCTAACAATCCAGCTAGCAAGGATACTTCTAGTTGTACATTCATTTGTCATAAGGAAATTGGCATGTCCCTCTTATGACACACCAAAGAATTCAACTGTGCTTTATCTGTAAATTAAGATAACAATTTTCTACTTAGCACATTTGTGACCACATTAGCATTTCCTGGATGATAATCGATCGTACAATCATAGTCTTTGATTAGTTCCATCCAACGACATTGTCTCATGTTTAATTCTTTTTGTGAAAAGATGTACTTCAGATTCTTATGACCTGTGAAAATCTGACACTTCTCTTTGTACAGGTAATGTCTCCAGATTTTCAAAGCATGAATCACTGCAGCTAATTCTAGATCATGTGTAAGATAATTCTCCTCGTATTTCTTAAGTTGTCAAGAGGTGAAAGAAATCACTTATTTATCCTACATCAACACACATACTAAACAATTCTTTGAAGCATCACAAAAGATAATGTATCCTTTCCCTTGTTTAGGTAACACTAACACCATTGCACTGGTCAACTTTTCCTTCAACAATTGGAAAGAGCATTGAAACTTGTCATTCTAGACAAAAGGAACATCCTTCCTAGTTAACCTAGTTCTGGGTAATGCTACAAAACTAAAGTCTTTGATGAACCTCTTGTAGTAACCTGTCAAACCTAGGAAACTGTGAATCCATGTCGGCGTCTTAGGATGTTCTCATTCTAGAATAGAATCCACCTTTTTAGGATCAACACAAATACCTTTAACAGATATGATATGCCATAGAAAAGATACTTCTGACAACTAAAACTCACACTTGCTAAACTTAGCATATAGCTTTTGTTGTCTTAACAAAGTCAATGCTTGACAAAAATGTTGTTCATCTTGTTGGATATCTCAACTGTATATTAGAATGCCATGTATAAAGACCACTATACACTGATCAAGGAATGGTTGGAACACTCTATTCATAAAATCCATGAATGTTGTTGGTGCATTAGTTAGTCCAAATGACATAACTATAAACTCATAATGACCATACCTTGTCCTTAAAGCTGATTTGGATATGTCATCCTCCTTAATTCATAACTGATGATATCCTGACCTTAGGTCTATCTTAGAGAATATGGTTGTTGAACATAACTGGTCAAACAAATCATTTATCCTTGGCATAGGATACTTTTTCTTTATCGTCATCTTATTCAACTATCTATAATCTTTACATAACCTCATAGATCCATCCTTTTTCTTTACAAAAAGTACCAAAGCACCCCACAGCGATGTACTTGGTCAGATAAAGCCTTTATCAAGTAACACTTGCAACTATTTCTTTAATTCTGCCATCTCAGTTGGTGCCATCCTATAAGGTGTTTGGACTATTGGTTGCGTACCAGGAACTAGATTGATCTTGAAATCAATCTCTCGAGGTGGATGAACATCAAGAAATTCCTCAGGAAACACATCCATAAATTCCCTAACAACTGACACTTCTGGAATACTAGGATTTTCTACCTTGGTATCTACCATGTGTGCTAAGAATGACTCACACCCATGTCACAGCATTCTCTCAACTACAGTTGTCAATATTAGACATGTTGGAAGAATCTCCTTATCTCCCTGAAAGATCCATGTCTCACCACCATATGTGAACATAGCTTGCTTGAAACCACAATCCAAGATAGCCTTATACTTTTCCAAGGTGTCCATCCCAAGGATCACATCAAATCCATGCATCTCAAGTGGTATAAGATCCACTTGAATGTTCTATTCTGAGAAAGAAAGAACACAAGGGAAACATACCTCTTGTAACACTACAGAACCAACTAATAGAGTTTCTAACAGCAAGTTATCCGTTCTATGACTAATAGGTAAAAGACAATTATGAATCACTTCACAAGTGATAAAGGAGTGTATAGCACCTGGGTAAATCAAAATAGATATGAAGCAACATGAAGACATATCAGAATGAATTAACTCCATCTGACCAGCAAAGACTCATGGGTTGACTACTGCTTCCAGTTGATTCATAACATAGAATCTTGATGTTGCCTGTTGTCGACCATGTCCTCTGTTACCTCTGTTGTTGACTCATAACATGTCGCCCAACCATCTAGAGCATAGGCTCACCTCTCAACAACAAAGTGATAGAGGGGTATTGCCCAAGGACTCACTACCATACATCTTTGGATCAAGGGATCCTAAGCTTACTTCTCAACAACAAAGTGAGAGAGGAGTATTGCTCACAATCCATCAACCAAGCCATATCCTATCGGGCAAGGTACTATATAGGGCAAACCATAGTATCGGGTAAAGCCCTATATTGGGTAAAACACCATATCGGGTAGCCAAAGCATATCGGGTTGGTCATCTTAAACCTCAAGACACCCTTTTCCATCCCACACAAGATAAAGGCAGTAATAAAATGTGAATTTTCCATTAGATCATATTTCAGGTTCCACATATACAACTATCATAATGAAAGGTATAGACCTAAAGACAAGAATCGATTTAAGCACATATAAAGAGTGAACATAATAGAGATGGTTAAGAGTTATGTAACCCGCCTTAAGAGGATCTCCATGAAAGATATCAAGCTTCCTAATCCAAGAAGCAAACCCACGTTCCTCACCTTGAATATCATCCATCCTAGGTTCCAAACTTGCCTTCGGCTCCATCATCATCACCTCAAGAAACAAAAGATGATGAAGAAGAAGCCATGGTTATGCTTAGCTCAAGAAGAAGTAAAGAGGGAGAGAACCATGGCCTTTCCTACTCTCATTAAGGGTCCATCCATGTCTGAGAGGGGAGGAAGGAGATGAAGAATATAGCACAAGGAAAAGCTAGTAAAGAAGCATGACTCACCAAGGTCGGATCTTGAGTAAGAAATCTCAATGGGCAAGGAACTCGGCCTCCCAAGCTCCATGGGGGTTTCCTTAAGCTCCCAAAGCTCCCAAGCTCATCTCATACGAGAAGGGGAAAGAGGTAGCCAAAAAGGATCACTTGGGTAAGGAGGAAGGGAGTTATATACACCAAGGAAGAGAGAGGTAGCAAAGGAAAGGTGTCATAACCACATAAACTTAGATGCCACTTGCTCATGCTCTTAACGCCACTTGTTGCCACCCAAGCTCCACATGCATGGCCTGGTGATACACTCTAGGCATGCATCTGGGCACCCTTCATGGGTGGCACACCCCCTAAACTGATACATACTCCAATCTCTACCCGATACACTAAAGGACAAGATAGCACATGTGACATATAAGGCATAAAAACCATATAGAGATGTCACTCCTTAACTATCATCCAAACAAGACGCCCCAACTTCCATACACGTCCTAGATGATGCCAAACAGAAGGGAGGAGACTCTAGAGCTTATAAATTGCATATTGGCCCTTCAATTTGGGTAATTTGCAATTTACACCAAAACTAGCACATAAAGCACAAGCATCATCCGACCAAGCTCAAACTTGGAGCATAGGCCCTCTTCAAGGCTCCCCATAGCATCATTCTCTTTCCAATGATGCTAGAGAACTAAAGGCATGCTCTAAACGTGAAATATTGCAATATAACCCCTTACTTTGGGTAAATTGCACTTTGGTCCAAAACAAGCAAACATTGCTCAAACAGCATCCAAATGGGACCAAACTGGAAATATAAGCTTGTCACATGATATCAAAACTTATTGAGGGATTATATTAAGGTTCTAAGCACCTTTATTAATAAAAGCAAATAGGGTTAGCCCAAAACATGGGTTAGGGTCCTTACAAGTCATAAACCCCTAACAAGGATTTCATCCCCGAAATCTTGAACGAAAAGAAGACTGGTGTTACTCACGCATCACATCATAAAACTCCACAAAATCTCCTAGGTGACACAGATCTATGACCAACATACTTGTTCTTCCTCTAGAGCCAACACAGGGTTTCCTTGTACTGGTCACAGACTCAACCCTCTATCTCATCATCCTTTGTCCGGTAACACTCTTTAGATACTAGAACATCTCATTCAACTTGTATCACTTAGGTATCAGTTCCTTTACTGATATATCACCTTCCTTGTTATGCTTCTGTTGTGCTACTATGATCTTACAAGCTCAACACTTAAGCTTCACATAACTTGTATCACTATCCTTCTGCTATATACATTCCAACTATTCCTTCTCCTTCCACAAAGGATGTCTCTAATCCAAGGGAGATCTATCTCAAAAGGGATTGTCATAAGATAAACACATGCACACATAACAAAACTCATAAATCACTTCACTATGTCTTGCTTAAGATGTAACATAAAGGATCTATTGAGTAACCAAGGAACTAAACGTCTCGATTAGAAACAATAGAGCAAGATACACTACATCATCTTGGGTGCAAGGCTGCCACAACTTCATATTGGTTCCCAAGGGCACAACACATGTCAACACGGTTGTAATATGTATGCATTATTCTCAACTGGTCTGGACAGGGATTACAAACCTTGTTCATCTATCTCTAACCGATGTACATCCTGCATGGACCTTCCTTTACTCAATACTTAGCTATGAGTATTCTAAGGAATCTGGCTTAACTTGATGAACTTTTCCCAAGACAATCTTACTGCAGTTCTTTTCCTTGGGTGCATACCTTCTGATGGCATGTTTATGCATGGCATAAACCCCTAACAGGTGATATACATACTATAAGCACTTAGCCAAGTCGAACCAAAGCCAACTTCTCCATCTGAGACCACTTCACACCTTTCCAAGGATATCCATTCCCAGGGTTATCTCAATCCTCGATATGTCAAGTGGAAAGAGATTCACTTGATTGTCATGTCTAGGAAAAGAAAGGATATGAGAAGGATATACTTCATCCAATACAACCAGGTCATCCATCAAGGTGCTCAACAACAGGCTATCTCTCTCCTGACTAACAAGAAGGAAACATCTGCCAAATGTACTACAAGCGTTAAAGGGGGGTACACCCTATACCGGATCAACTGAGGCAGATAAGAGGCAAGAAGAAGACAAAGCAGAAAGGAGTGACTCCATCTGACCTACCAGCACACTGTTCTGGCCAACTCATGTCACGAGATCTAAGTGTTCCCTTCTGCTTTCTGGTCAAACCATCTGGTCCTCACTTGCTTATCCTCATCAGAATTCCTCTGTGATGCTGAACTGCTGCCTCAAGGGTCACCACATAGGTCTAGACTCCAAAACAAGCTTCAAGCTTATGGGTTCCAGGTCAAGGATGATCTGTCAAGACAGTTCACCACCATACCTTCACGATCCAGGTATCTTGACTCTTAATCCCCCCCTTACCAGAAGACATGTTCTCACCTGCTCATATTCTTAGACTCCTTACTTTGGAATCCACCTCTTGAGCCAAAATATATCACTTCCAGTATCACATCCATAATCTATTGTCGTCACCAGATCAAAACATGCCAGGAGGATCCTACCGTCATCATCTATCACAGGCATCTCCATCTTGGAACTAAAGTCCAAGATCAACTGATACTTTTCAAAGTATCCAACCAGAGATTGCTCCAAAAGCATACATATTAAGTGACACATGGTCCACTTGACTGCCACTCCCTTGGAAGGAAAGAACATAAGGGAACAAACTCCTCCAATCACCCCATAAACATCTATGGTTTCATATCAGGGGGGGGGGGATTATCACTTTCTTTGATCCTTACATGAGTTTTCAACTATTTATGCATCAATAAACTTTGTTCCATTTGGTTTTATCTTGCTTCTTCTTGGTTTCCTTGCAATTAGCATAGGAATCATCAAGACAATTACGTGTTATTACTCTTTTTCTCTTGTTGTCGTTTCATCATATTCATGATTATTTCATGATTATATCACATTTTTGTTTTCTCTTTGTGAAAAATATCGTTACTCTTCACATATTCTTTATTGAACAGGGATCATCTCCCTTGTTCCCTTTTACTTATCATGAATTTTAAACTTTATACTTTCCCATTTTTGCTTAAGTTCTTTGGTTGGTCTGAGATCATCTCAGATTCCATCTTATTTACTCATCACTTGTTCTTCTCTTTCTTCCAACCTTATCTTTGCTTTCAAGAATTTTCTTCATCTTGTATAAGTTTTATACTTTAACTCACCTTGTTATCACAGGTTAATCTATCTTTTACTTGATGTATCTCTTGAGATTATGGTTCCAAGAACTTATCTCGTCGCATTCTTACATGGATTTGGGTTTCATATAATGTTGCTTCCTATTTTTATTACCAAGCATCCAGGTATTAAGGGGTTATGGTGCATTCATTTACCTCTTTTATAACATGATGAAAGTATTAGTGTCATATTTCCTGATTTGTTATGCTTTTTAGATTGCTCCAGAATGACTACTTGATCAGAGTAATCAAGGAGGAAACAATCTAATGCTCCATACTTACCTTTGTCTTCAATATTTGAATACCTGGCTAGGGCATCAAGTACTGAGATTAGGTAGTATGCACCATATTTTATGTCACGGTCCAACCTTGGACACCATCCTAATCCTAGTCCTAGTGTCCCTGTAGACTCAGTGAACCTAGAGCTCTGATACCAACCACTTGATACATCCCAACTCAAACAAAACACGATTACATACAAACCAGCGGATTACCAAAAATCATGGGAAATTAAAACCGATTTACAACAAGCACCATAAGATGAGACATGTTGCATCTGAGCCAACACTTTCTTTTCATAACATATTTTCAAGGTGCTACAACATAATTTCCCATCATCTCATTACATGAAATAAATGTTCCACGTGCTAATTTATTACATCAAGGTACAGAAGCCAAAAACCACATATCGATCATCTTATCAGAAACATTGAAAATCTCTCCCGAAGACCTGAGTGTACAGGGATGACACATAGGACTCTACTGCTAGACATTATCTATTCCACTAGGTACGATACCTCTGCATATCATCTCATCCACATGATCTTCAACTAGACGGGCATGTCCACCTAAAAAGGTTATTTAACCAGTGGGGCGAGACACACAGTCCCAACGAGAAACATAACCCTCTACCAACTTTATTATTGTCACATATAACTGAGTAGATAGATCAATTTAAACAACAGGTAATAACTAACTAGTTATGCAAGAAGGAATATGAAGAACATGTATATGAAAAACTTATACAAAGATCATAGAAGAACATTACAAGGCCTCATCCAATGTTTCATATTTGCCCTAAGAAAAGATACTATGCAGCTTGATTATGAATTATTATGCCATGTGGAAGTGAGTCGTACCGCTCAAATCCAACCTTCATTTGCGAAACCTAAAGCTGATGCCATAAAAGGTCAATGGAAGAGCCAGAATCCATGACCTCTACCCTCGTGGTCAGTGCACGAGAACCATAGCAGGACCGTAGTCTCTTGCTTAAGTGACCTCAGTCATAGGGTCAGCTCTGCAGGCTACCCTTTCTATATCCCACCTTGGTACAGGTTAGGACGCTAGTATATCTTGAGCCACGAGCCTATTCACTGTGCTCCCGAGCCATGAACACGTTCATGCTCTATCACACTAAGCCATGGTCCTGTTCACCATGCTCTATTACACTAAGCCATGGGCCTATTCACCATGCTCTTATACACATCTTGAGTCTATAACCATAGTTGCACTCTAATCCTCCTATTTTTGGCTAGGCGAAACCCCGCATATTCAACAATATGCGCTCCAGGTTAACCCGTAGGAGAACCCGTTTCACCATCACCAGCTCCTGACGATGATGGATCTATGGCCAGGGAAAACTACATGAAAGTTCATCTATATTTAGTTAATGCATTTTAAGTGGATTGTTGGGGAAACCAAGTTGTATTAAACAACCATATATAAAACATAAACAACATTAAATTCCATTATCTTGTGTCACACTGTTACTGTTATTCTCAATGCCCTCAACAATCATCATATTGCCATGGGATATCAATCCCTCAGTTCATCACATAATTTTACTACCTCTCAAGGCTTCATCATCATGAAATATCAATCCCTCATATCATAATGCCACTGCCTCTCAAGACTTCATCATCATGCATCATCATGGGATAGAAATCCCTCATATCACAACTAGAGGATAACACCTCAATTAGGCACTCAGCCTTTATTAGGTCACCATACCTTTCTCATCATATGGTGATACATGTTATCTTATCAACAAGGCACATCATCATTACTCAGATATTGTGCATATACCAAGTGCTACACAAACCACATGATCATATAATCACCATATCTCTTAGGGTGCATAGCAAAAGAGATAATTGGATCACCACATACAAATCTTTAAAGAACATATCATGTCATTAAGATTAAGGTTTATAGGTTTGGAACAATCATCCATTATTATGAACACATGAAGCATAATTTTATAGATGGTGTATTAAACAATACACATTACTATTACCATACCATGGGTATCCACCATACCCTATATCTTGTGCCATCATGCACGCCATTCTTAAGGATTCCACTTTAAGGATAATACAACTATCATCTACCATCAAGCATTATCAAAGGTTCACCTATCATCAACCATAGGTAACCACCATACTAATGTTCACAACCTATTCATCATACTTCATCATCATGATCAAAGATACGGGCCCAAGGTAACAAGGTAAACATATTAACATCTAGGGTTCAAGATAACACTTAGGGTTATCGGGTTAGGGAACAACCCTCACCAAAACTAGGCAGTAACCAAATGAACCCTCACTAAAATCCAGTGAACACTTTTGGTGTCGATATTCAACCAAGAAATAAACACAACCTGCCATATCGGTTAACACCCATATTGGGGAGAGCACTAAGCAAGATGATATCGAGTAAGACCCACAAACTCCTCTAATGTCTGGTATGGGGCAAAGCATGTCATGCAAAGAATCCACCAAGGTCATATCATCCGAACACACCTTAGCCCATCCTGGTTAAGGGACCGTATTTTGGGATATGGGGCAACTCATGTTTCTAACACATCTCACTTCATATCGGGTTAGGCAACTTTGTAACCATGTTGGCCAAGAACCACATAACCTCATGACAACTCAGGTATTCTCTAGGTCAACCCTACCAAGGTTAATTCCCTTTTTCCTCATACATGATCATCATTAAGGGTATAAGGGTAACAAACTCCACATACCTGGTCCACCTATCATCACTAGTCCTTGTATTTCTCATGACACTATACCACCCAAACTCTATATCATCCAAGACCCTATATCTCCCAATCTCAAAGCATATATCGGCCTACAACTCCCTTCTTGTGTCGGGAAACCATCCAAGGGAGTATATCGGGCAAGGGTATATCGTCCAAGATATCATGCCATCATATAGGGTATCAGCCAAGCACTCAACCCTAGTATTGCCCAAAACCTCATGTACACGATCATGCCCATACCGAGATAGGGATGATGATATCGGGCAGGCCAACAACATGTACCTCAGTATCTTTACGAACCATAGATCATACTCATGAAGACTGATGTATCAGCCAATACCTCTAAAGGTGTGTGTCAGGTTAGCATGGATATTGAGTTAGGTCATTCACCAAGGCATATCGGGCAAGGGATGCTCAATATTTCCCAAGTGCCTACTCAAGGGTAGGATTCACATTTAAAGGTATCGTGTAAGGAATACCAAAACCATGTCATCAAACCTAACCACACCATATCACCTAAGGATTCTAGGATACTGAGCAGCACTACTTCTAAGGGTATTACCCACACCAAGGATCAGCCTATTGAATTCCCTATACCAACAAGGATACCCATCACCAGAGGCATCACCACCATATCACCCAAGGTACCAACTAAGGGTTCAACCCCAAGAACATGTCGTGAAACTAGGGTAGAGTATCTAATCATTAATATGAGCACTTCTATCAGCCAAGCTAACATGTTGCCCAACCATCTATAGCATAGGCTCACCTCTCAACAACAAAGTGAGAGAGGGGTATTGCCCAATGACTCACTACCATACATCTTTGGATCAAGGGATCCTAAGCTCACCTATCAACATCAAAGTGAGAGAGCGGTATTTCTCACAATCCATCAACCAAGGCATATCCTATAGGGCAAGGTACTATATCGGGCAAAGCATAGTATCTGGTAAAGCCCTATATTGGGTAAAACACCATATCGGGTAGCCAAAGCATATCGGGTTGGTCATCTTAAACCTAAAGACACCCTTTTCCATCCCACACAAGATAAAGGAAGTAATAAAATGTGAATTTTCCATTATATCATATTTCAGGTTCCACGTACACAGCTATCATAGTGAAAGGTATCGACCTAAAGACAAGAATCAATTTAAGCACATATAAAGAGTGAACATAATAGAGATGGTTAAGAGTTATGTAACCCGCCTTAAGAGGATCTCCATGAAAGGCATCAAGCTTCCTGATCCAAGAAGAAAAACCACGTTCCTCACCATGAAGATCATCCATCCCAAGCTCCAAACTTGCCTTCGGCTCCATCATCATCACCTCAAGAAACAAAAGATGAAGAAGAAGAAGAAGAAGAAGAAGAAGAAGCCATGGTTATGCTTAGCTCAAGAATAAGTAAAGAGGGAGAGAACCACGGCCTTTCCTACTCTCATCAAGGGTCCATACATGGCCGAGAGGGGAGGAAGGAGATGAAGAAGAAAGCATAAGGAAAAGCTAGTAAAGAAGCATGACTCACCAAGGTTGGATCTTGAGTAAGAAATCTCCATGGGCAAGGAACTCGGCCTCCCAAGCTCCATGTGGGTTTCCTTAAGCTACCAAAGTCCCAAGCTCGTCTCATAAAGGAAGGGGAAAGAGGTGGCCGAAAAGGATCACTTGGGTAAGGAGGAAGGGAGTTATATACACCAAGGAAGAGAGAAGTAGCAAAGGAAAGGTGTCATAACCACATAAACTTAGATGCCACTTGCTCATGCTCTTAACGCCACTTGTTGCCACCCAAGCTCCACATGCATGGCCTGGTGATACACTCTAGGTGTGCAGCTGGGCACCCTTCATGGGTGACACAGCCCCTAAACTGATACATACTCCAAGCTCTACCCGATACACTAAAGGATAAGATAGCACATGTGACATATAAGGCATAAAAACCATATAGAGATGTCACTCCTTAACTATCATCCAAACAAGGTGCCCCAACTTCCATCCATGTCCTAGATGATTCCAAACAGAAGGGAGGAGACTCTAGAGATGATAAATTGCAAATTGTCCCTTCGATTTGGGTAATTTGCAATTTACACCAAAACTAGCACGTAAAGCACAAGCATCATTCGACCAAGCTCAAACTTGGAGCATATGCCCTTCTCAAGGTGCCCCACAGTATCATTATCTTTACAATGATGCTAGAGAACTAAATTTATGCTCTACATGTGACATATTGCAATATAACCCCTTACTTTGGGTAAATTGCACATTGGTCCAAAACAAGCAAACATTGCTCAAACAGCATCCAAATGGGACCAAACTGGAAACATAAGCTTGTCACATGATATCAAAACTTTTTGAGGGATTAGATTAAGGTTATAAGCATATTTCTTAATAAAAGAAAACAGGGTTAGCCCAAAACATGGGTTAGGGTCCTTACACTAAGGATCTTAAAAGATTTTTCTAGCTCAATGAGCCACATATCTGCATATGTTGGGTCAGCTGTTCTAGCATATTATATAGCTCCTACATGATGTATCTGTTCAAAAGTCTTACTAGAACCCAAAGACTCTAAATTGGGGACTGATGCCCTAGGTGGTGGTGGTGGTATCCTGTCTACCATATGTGTTACTGTCGTCATGAACTGCCCAAAGAGAGCATGGAAAGTAGGGTTCTCCAACATAGCCTGATCCACCTAGGGATTCTTAGGAACTTGTCCTTCTCTTGCATGTTCCCTTGCACATAGACCTATCAAACTGGGTCAAAATCCACGGGCGCCCACGGGTCGACCCGTTTAAGTTGGGTTTGGGTGGCGAAATTTTCCACCCGCTAGAAATCACCCAAACCCATACCCACATGTTTATTTAGTGGGTTTCATGGGTGATCCGCGGGCATCCGTGGGTGCCCATTAAACTAAATAATATATTAATATAAATATATTATCTATATGACTCTTAAGACATGCAACACATGTACATTTATCAATCAACTAAATTGATGACGTGTAATGTATACAATATAAAGAGTTAAAGTCTAACTTTCTTTATTGATATCATTTGTTAATTGTTTACACTAGTGGAAACAAATTCGTTAACTTCTATATTATTTTTATGCTAATGAATATATATTATAATGCATGTTTTATATTCAATTATAACAATTATATTCTCTTTTTGTTCACTTTATGTATTGGGCAATCATAAGAACATGAAACATCAAGAACTTTTAGCATAAGATGACAAAATATAGTGTTGTTATGGCAATATGTTATGCTATTTGTAACATCTATATAATTTAGTTTTTTTTATTATACATTGCAGAAATGGTTATTTTTCATTTTGTCTCTTACATTTTATTTCAAAACATCATAATAGATATCACATTGTGTTGGACACAAAAAGTAGTGGAAGCATGCCCTCATTTTGTTATGTTTACATTGAAAATTATTAATGAATCATTATACTCTTTGTCATAGTGCAGAAATAAGCAATATCTTTTCACTATGCACATATTATATGGGCACCCGCGGGCAACCCGCAACTTGCTGGGTCGGGTTTGGGTGTGCTACTTCCCCACCCATTTATCATTGGGTCTTTTTGACCCACACCCGCGAGACCCAAACCCGCAACGACCCAACCCACCCACCCATTTGACAGATCTACTTGCACCTCTTCCTGGTGCAGCAATGTTGCTCTCAGCAACATGTTATCTATGTTCTCCAAACATCTTTAAGCTTTACTTCTTCTTTTATATAATCAGAAGTCACTATAAGATAAAGTAGATGACACTAGAACAGACTCAATGACCTTAATCCTATGTCCCTATAGACTCAACAAACCTAAGGCTCTGATACCAAAAATTGTGATGACCGTTATCAAACTGACAACATTATCACATAAAACTATGTGAAAATAATCATTAAAAATGAATTACCAAAAATCACTAAATATTAAAACATTTTTTCCAAGAGATCCACTACAAGGAAACTCCTTTCAGGAAGAACCAAACCATATATATACATAATGGTTCACTTTATAAATATATTATTCCATCACCTTGTAAGGATATGAGATAAAAGTTTATTTACCAAAACATATACAAAAGCAACATTATGCATCAAGGCGTACTAGCCAAAATCTCATATCGATCATACAACTATTTACACACTATCTCCCAAAGGACCTGAGAGTATAGGGACGACACATAGGACTATATATCTACAAGACACATAATAGCACACTCAACTTGAGTTGTTACTGTTGTTCTGGATTTTGTTGCCCACTTCCTGATGTACGATCTCTACCTCCTCGTGCACATCCACCTAAAAAGTTGTGGAACCAATGGGGTGATACAACAAGTCCCAGTGAGAGATATAACTCTCTGCCAACATTATTATTATCACACTTAAACTTTTATGAATGAGAGCATAAGAAACCTTTATTGAATTAAACATGTATAACTATTGATTATATGTAGGATAGAGCAGTCTCAACATCTCATTAGTTCAAATATCTACAACTGAGCAATAAATCATTTAATCACTATTTAAAAGAAATATGAAGAACATGTATAATTCTTATAAACTAAACAGTATAAAACATGATAAGGCTTTAACTAATGTTTTTGTATTTGATCCTTACAAAAATACACTGTAAATTTGAATACATCTTTAAACAATCCATCGTATACCCTATGGAGATGGGAATATACTTTCCATGCTCCAATTGACCACTACAAAGTAAGCATCAGTGCCATAAAGGTCTTATGGAAGAACTAGAATCCATAACCTCTCCTATCTCGGTCAGTACGAGATTATTGGAAAAGACATATGAATCAATCTATATTATAGCTATCCTGGTGTATAGAGGCTCTTTGCTATAGAGATACAGTGTGTAGCATGTTCTCTTAATAGTGTATGATTCGTAATCAATCCTAATTATATCGGATTGTGTTTTGTAACCAATCGTGATTGTTTATGGAGTCATGGTACAACTGCACTCTTGTTAGGGTATGACCCAAAGTCAATCTTAATATTCAAGGTATGGCCCATAGCCAATCTTGTTAGTTAAGGATACAAGGATATACCTCAACTTGCATCCCGCATATTCAATAATATGCACTCCGAGTAAAACTCATTTCACCATTCAGTAAATTCTAACACTGAATGGATCTATGGCCAGAGCAACTACATTTTTAGTCCGCTTGATAGGTTAAGTGCATTACTGCATCTTTTAGCATCAATCAAGTTACAAACATGAATTGTAGATAAATTCTACTTAAAAAGGTGTAACGCATTTTTCAAGGAATCTTGTATCAATTGGAACACATCTTGTTATATTCATCCTGGGATCTCAATCCCCTGAACACTTTACTGAGAATCCCATTCCTTCAACATTATCATTATCATGATCACATGTGTCGGGTATCAAACCCTTAGTTCATTATTGAATAGTGTCACCAATTACTAGGCAACAATCATTTTTAGGTCATCAGACCCATATATATCATACTTGTTGTACAAGTATATCACATGGCTCACAAGGCCTTATATATTTTGTATTATGCTAAATCATCATAGCTCATACCTGGCTATGCTCATCATTTCGTAACACTTGTATGGTTAGGATTTCATAGAAAATGCAATATCCAGTAAATATCATGACCATGTCATAAAGAGAATTATTCAAATTGCAACCCTCTCATAATTAGGGTTAGGGTTTTTCCCTTTTAACAGATTTAGGGTTTTCAAGTTCATTATTATCAATCAAACCCTCATTCACATCATAAGAGCTATATTATTGTCATAAGTGTTCAAGCATACTTCAACAAATATCATCAACTGATTATCAACATGAAGTATTACCTTTCTTCATGTAAGTAGTAAAAGTTTCTCTCTCATCCTTACTAGGATATTGACTTCAACATACTTATTACATTGATTTATCCTTCTTTAGGGTTTATCAGCCTACACTTATTAAAGTGTATCCATATTATTACTTCATAGTGTATTCATTGATTACATTCATGATGTATCGGCCTACACTCACCAAAGTGTATCGGGCTATACTCATCAAGGTGTATCGGCCTTCATTCTAATTCTTATATTGGCCTAGATGCATTCACTTGTGTCGGCCTAGACACATTCACTTGTGTCAGCCTAGACACATCTACTTGTGTTGGCTAGAGCTGGAAATCGGGAGGGTCGGGTCGGGTTTGGGTCAGGTCATTTTGGGTTTGAGTTTATTCAGGTTATTTTATTGTTTCGGTTCAGGTTCGGGTCGGGTCGGGTTAGTACAGGGTCATGTTCGCTTGGGTCATTTTACATTCTCGGGTCAATTCAGGTTCAGGTCGGTTAGTTTCTAGTTAGGTTTCTTCGGGTTACTTTAGCGAGTCAGGTCGGGTTCGGGTGAAGTCATTTTAGGTCATTTTGTTATCAGGTCGGGTCAATTTGGACTGTTTTCTCAGGTCAGCTTGTGTTCGGGTCAAGCCATTTTTGGTTGGTTTGTTTTCGGGTCAGGTCAATTAGGGTTGTTTCTTTGGTTCGAGTCTTATTGTGTCAGGTTGGGTTTTCATCAGTGTGAGTCAACTTGGGTTGTAAATTTGGTTCAAGTTGAAATATTTTAGGTAGAGTGAAGAATAAGGTTGTAAACTCTAGTTGTTAATTTGGTTGGGGTTGAGACATTACTACTCGAATTGATATTGAAACAGTCAACTCGGGTTATCTTATTGGGTTTTGATTGAATAAGTTTTAGTCAGGGGCCAAGAGGGAGTAGGTTAGTGGTTTCGTTGAAAGCTACTCTTCCCCAAGATTGAGCATGCCCTTATCAAAGAATATAGAAAAATAAAAAAGAACCCCAAGTAGTGTTTCAAGGGATGAATTGCTATTGTTTATGATTTGAGCTACATGTCAGCTGACATCTGATCTACTAGAATTGGTCTTACATGTGTGCAGATCGAATGTTGAGGTTCTTTGGATTTACACTGTCAGGGTAGGGTCATCAAAGTTGCTCTTCCTTAGAGTGGTCCTGATAAATAAAAAGTTTCATTTGGAGTGTTTGAACCATATTAACTTCAGTTATTTTGTGTCCTCTAGATGAGTATTCTTAATCTTAAAAATGAAGCAAAAAATACACAATAAAAATAAAATAAAACATTGGTAAAAAATTATTTGCAACCTCGTTATGTTTTCTTCGATATACTACATGTAGTTCTCTTTAGCATGTCTATTTTAGAAACACAAATTTTATACAGGATTTTATGTATTAAATGTAGTTTCCAATAATTAATTAGTGCAACCAAACCAACATGTAATTTTTAAACTAAATACTCGAGTTTCCGAAACAAGATGAGTCACTCATAAGTCATAAGTCATAACTAAGCAAAATCCACAATGATCTAATACAATAAGATGATCAACCTTTTATTACCAATATTATATTAAGAATAGACACTAGTTGACACTCCTTCCTTCCATGAATATAACGCATTAGAAGGAACAACATAACACCTACGTAAACATTGCTTCCTTTTACAAACTCCTCCCATATAGATGTAAATATATAATAGTTCCTTGATTTCCATCCCATCCCATCAACTCATCCATCATCTCCACATTTCTCTCTATTTATTTATTTGTTTGGTCCAATATACATTTCTTCCTAATCTTTCTTTCCTTTTTTAATTCTCCGGCCCCCAACTACTCATCCACATTTTACTCTATCTCTTTCTAATTGTTTCCTTCAATATCTCTTCCTCCCTATTTTCTCTTTCATTTTCCAATTTTTCTCAACTCGTCAACTCCACCATCCTCTTCATGTTTCCGCAATGATCTCTTGTTACATTGTAAAGTGAATGTGCTTTTAAATTATAAGGTAATTACACAGACTGTCCACTTAACAAACGAGAATAGAAGTAATGGTGGGTGAGGTCGTTGGCATTCCAACCTTCAAAATACGGAATTTGTTTAGTTTGGGTTAGGTCGCCAGACTCACCACTAGATCTATGTCTAATTGTACTATCTTTCCCTCCTATAGTAACTTTCTTCTTGTAAATTTGCATAATTATTTACTCAAAAGAGTAACATATAGAAGCTTAATAGTTTTCCTAGAGTAGATAAAGGCAGGAAAATTAATTTCCGACCACTTATTCTTTATTATTTTCAATTATCATCAGTATATTTTTTCCCTATATATTATGGGCTCTATTCTACCACAAAACTATAGCCCCCCTCTCTATTCATGATCAATAGGAAAATAGGGTTGTGGAATTACGAGACAGACATCTCCAGCACGATTATAGGCAGCGGCAGGTCTTCGGTGATAGAAACGACCAACACATACATTGATCAAGTCTCTCCTGCCTCTGACAAAAGTCATGGTAGTGAATCACCTTTTTCACTATCATTCCCCTCGATCAGCCAGCATGTATGTTTCTTATCATCTCCAACTACTTTAACCTCATATCTTCTTCGTGCCTGGATTTTCTTATTTTTGTTATCAATGATTGCTTCTCTTCTGCTTTGTATGTTCATCTCATGTTTGCGTAGCTAGCACCTATTGAGTTATTATATGATCAACTACTTTTTGTTATGTTGGACCCTCTCATCCACCTTCTTCTAGTTCTAGTTACCTTTGTTTCGATTCCTCCCCAGCCTATCTTTATTTATCGTCTTTCCTCTTTCATGCCTTGCTTTTGTGATCTTTCTATAGCTATCCAATTCTAAAATCTTGTTGGGATTTTTTTATCTTTGCAGTTGTCATCCAATGACGATTATGGATGCAAATTTTAGAACACCCCAAGAAGAAGAAGTGATAGGAACATATGATTTTTCATCTCAAGCTGATGCAGGTAGTAGGTCTTTTTTTCTTATATTGTTGTAAAGAAATGATATTGATTATTGCAAACTTTCTATTTTGAGGTGATGAGAATCCTCTGACACAAATCTCAACTCCAGTTCCATCCACCAAAACCCCAATTCTAGATAAGGCAGTTGGAAAGAGAAAGTGTTATTCTGATGTTTGGGATGAGTTTGATATTATAGAAGATGAACATGGGAACCTGCATTCAGTATGTAAACATTGCAAAAAGGGAAATTATAGAGAAGAATCTAGATGGGGGACTTCTAATATGAAGAGACGCATAAAGCATTGTGTTGAGTATATAAAGAATTGTCCTACTAAGCCTATTTCTAGGGAATTTAATAATGAACAGTATCACGAGATGTTGGATGATGCTATCTTGATGCATGGATATACATTTTTAGTGGTTGAGCATGAAGGGTTGAGGAAGGTTCATCAATATCTTAAAGAATATGTGAAAACAATTTCTAGGAATACCATGAAGAAAATATGCATTAGGAGACACAATAAGCTAAAACAAAATCTGAAACAAACTTTGAGTCAAATATCTAGTAGAATTTGCTTGACTTGTGACATATAGACAGCATGTACTTCTCGTGGCTATCTCACTCTCACTGCACATTATGTGGATGACAATTGGAAATTAAATTCAAAGGTATTGAACTTTTGTCATTGTCCTCCTCCCCACACAGGACTTGAATTATATAATTTGTTGCATGATTTGATATCTAAAGAATGGGGTATTGACAAAAAGGTGCTTTGTATGACTGTGGATAATGCATCCAATATGGATAACATGGTAATGAATTTAAAAACCACATTGCTTGAAAGTTTACCATGTGATGGAAAATTTTTCCATGTTCGATGTTCAGCTCATATTTTGAATTTAGTAGTAAAAGAAGGGTTGAAAAATATTAATAGCTGTGTTTTAAAAGTTAGGGAGAATGTCAAGTATATTGATGCATCTGAAAGTAGGCTTATTAAGTTTAATGATATTGTTACAAGAACCAGTCAACCATGTTCCACAAAGTTATGGTTGGATGTTGCAACTAGGTGGAATTCAACATATATAATGCTAAGTAGAGCTTTTCAATATAGGCGAGCTTTGGATATTTTTGGTGCAAATGAACCAAATTGCAAGTATCGTATCTCCTGCAATGAGTGGACAAAGGTGGGAAAAATTTGTGAGTTGTTGGAACCTTTTTATGAGATTACAAATTATTTTTCTGGTTCTGAGTATCTGACTACCAATTTGTATTTCTATAATATTTGGAAAATTCAGAAATTCTTGCTTAAAGAAAAGGATTTTGGGGACTCTGAAATAAGCACAATGGCCTCTCAAATATATGGAAAGTTCGAAAAATATTGGGTTGATTACTCTATGATCCTTTCTTTTGGTGTAATTCTTGATCCTCGTTTTAAGTTTGATCTGGTAAAATTTGCATTTACAAAGCTACATGGTGATGAATATGGTTCAAGGCTAGCTAATTAGGTGCTTGTCCAATTCAATGAGTTTTATAAGTGCTATGAGAACCATGTATCTATGCCTTCTGCAACTACTCTTCCAGAGACATTGCCACAAGCTGAGTGTATTAGGGAGAGTGATGATCTAGAGGTAATTTATTTGATGTATTCAATATTATTTCTCAAAATTTACTTTCATTAAAAGTATGATTTTTATAAGAAGTCTTCTAATTGATGAATAACTTATTAATAAACTAGGAATTTGAAGCATGCTATGGGTCTATGGACAGTGTCCATAAAAATGAAGTCGAGAGATATTTTGAAATTCAAAAGGAGGCGCGATGTGATACCTTTGATATTCTTAATTATTGGAAAGGACAATCAAGTCTATCATGTATGGAAAAAGACATAATGGTGATTCCAATTACCATTGTTGCTTCAGAGTCAACTTTCAGCATGGGTGGTAGAATTTTGAACAAATGGAGAAGCTCCCTTTTGTTAAAGAATGTTGAAGCCTTGGTAACGACTTATAATTGGCTATATGGATACGAAGGTATAGATTGTTTTTAAGTTCATTCATTTCTTTATGACTTAATATCTATTTCTTATATATTTTTATCTCATTTTATTGATTTTCATGCAGAATTGGATGCAGATGGAGTTGAAGTTGGTGAAGATATTCCTATGGCTGAGACAATTCAGGCCTAGTTGTTTTGGTTGGCAAAAAATGGACTAAAAGTGGAAGGCGTTTAATATTTTCAATTACCATTTTATTGGGGAACACTTGCATAGATTTTATATTGATGTAGATCCTCAATGACTTGATTGCAACATCTTCTTTTTTACATTTTTATGAGATTTCTCCATTTTACTATTATGTTAAATCAAGAACGAACAAGAAATATATTATGATGTCTAGGAATGGATTTTGCTCATTGACGAGGGCTTTGATTTTGTCATCTCTTTCATGTTCCATGAGATTAATTGGTACTATTTTGTCAATGTCATAGACATCATAGTCTATGTCACACCCTGATCGCACACTAACCACTAATCACGAGATTAGGGCGCGACGGAGGGATTATCACATTAAACAAATCACTGAGAACTTTTTCTTTTTAAAACCTCGTAATGATATCCGGATTATTGTTGTAAACTAAAACATAATAAACTATTGCGGAAGCATTTCAATTAAACTGGCTAGAGAACATAAATAGAGTTTACAACATGTAACGTTGTTTAACAGAAAGTAAACATAACAGTTAATTTACATCTTTATACACATTCCACATACACACTCTCTCTCACCCACACCATGTCCCAAGGACTGAGGGGAAAGGACTAAGAGACCACTATCTAACTAAACTAACTACATATACCTTCTACAGATTAAGCGTTAGGATGAAAAGATCCTTCCGATTCCTGGAACTGTCGCTGACCTGAAAATGTTTGAGTAGAGGAATGAGCCTACTCGCTCAGTGAATAATATTTCATTTAGCCATCATCGGATAACTCCATATTTTACATTTAACAGGAATATGTGAATAAATTATCAAACTAAGCAGTTCTAATTAAACAGTACAATTATCGCAGAAAAGTATACTGAACATTTAAAGAACAAGTATTATAAATTCTAAATCTGAACATACACAAGTTTTATATTAAACTATCTTAATTCTAAGTGATCATCTTTTAACTTATGCCCTGATCATATGCAGTGTACTCTGCATATAAAGTCTCGTAGCGAACTACGAACCCACCGTACAAGACTTAGCGACACACCCGGGAAATGCTAAGTCTGACTGCCGTCCTGGTCTGCGTCAGGACTCTCAGGCTCACACGGCCTCACTGCACTCTCAAGGAGTGTACTCTAGACTCCTCCTCTAACCTGAGCACACAGGCGGAGAGTCTGGGTTACCACTGTGACACACGCGCAGATTATTGTTGAATAACCCCTATTTACTTCCAGTGCCACCGTGACACACGCACGGATTATTGTTGAACACGAGCCACCGACCATCTAGACACATGCTAGGTAGGTCGTTTCACCCCTAAGGAACAGACCTCTCAAAGGGGTTCTACGGTGTCAGGGCATCTAAGTCTAACACATTTTATTATAACAAGAAAACTCTTATAACATTGTGTCTCTCTCTCACATATTCGACTACTGGAATATACTGTAATTCTACAATTCACTAGCTGAAACTAGAAATTCAACTTTCATAACATTTCTATATATAGTGCAACAGCTATTCACTTATATCGCAATAACTCATAACTCAGCTATGCTTTCATGCAAACAGATTCGTTCACTGTAAATAGATTTCATATCTATTCCACGTCTCTATACTGATTTCATATTACTGAACATTCAAATATACTGTATTGAAAGGAATACTCAACCTGAAATACTTTATCACATTTATTCGCATCTTACTGAAATTACACGTAAGGCATGCACATTTATATTACTAATCATTTCATTTCGTTTGAACTATGCAAATTAAAAGTCTAAGGATGCTAACTATGCTCGGCATCCGGGTAATCTCTATTACCCACATATACACATAAACATCATTTTCATATATGCAATATCTACAATTAAATGAGTTAAACCTTGATAATTAAGTGAGATAATACTCACCCAATTCGGTGTGTTCGTATACACCGAAAACGTCCACAAACACGCCTAATTCTACTTTTCTGCAACTTTGCACGCCGTGCAACTGATTTGCACCCCGTGCAATCTGGGAAAAAACACTTATGTTCTGTTTTTCTGCAACTTTGCACCCCGTGCAACTGATCTGCACCCCGTGCAACTGATCTGCACCCCGTGCAACTGATCTGCACACCGTGCAAACCTGTGCAGAAACAGAAATCCCCGACATCAGCTTTCTGTAACTTTGCACGCCGTGCAAACTGATTTGCACGCCGTGCAACCTGCGCAGAAACGGAAATCCCCGAGGAAGAAGGTGGATTCAGGGTTGATTCGCGGGAAATCTCCGCACGAAATACCTTGGGAACTTCAAGACGATCTAGCAGCAACCCGTAGACGTTGCTTTTCACGTCTTTGGCCGCTCCTAGCACCTCCTTGGCCGGCTCCTATCTTGGCCGGGCAGCAGGAACGGGGAAGAAGAAGAAGGGGAAGGGGAAGAAGGTGAAGTGGCTAGCTGATTCGGCTGGAGAAGATGAGGAATCGAAGAAGAACAGAGAAGAAGGAGGAGGAGAGGAGAACAGCGGCTTGCTACTGGTCTGAGATGAGGGCTCTGAATCGCCCTCCGGCTCTCACTGTCTCTCGCGCGAACGAAAGGGGAAAGAATGAGTTGCTTTCCGTAAGAGGTTACTGAGTTATCGGCAAAAAGAAGAGATAAGGGTCAGGTTCGCGGAGGGGGCCGAAGTGTAAATTACCCAGCAAAAACCGAAAATTACAACTAGGTCCAAAAACACTCAAATGACCATATCTTTTGACTCGAAAGTCAGTTTCGAGTGATTTTTCTTACAACGGTTTAAGCACTGAATTCTCCACAAACTTAGGGCTAGGAAACAAGCTAAAAATACTTTGTTATTAGTTCAAACATCATTAACATAAGTGAGTTCTCAATTCAACATCATTACTGAATTATATGCTAAACTTAGTATTTACCGGTTAATTACAGAGTGGGTCATAACAATCCCCCTCCCTTATAAGAATTTCGTCCCGAAATTCCTAAAAGAGAAAAGGAAACTTGTTGCGCATCTCTGACTCAAGCTCCCACGTAGCTTCCTCTAGATTATGATTCCTCCACAGAACTTTCACTAATGGTATCTCACGATTCTTGAGTTTTCTTGATCCTCTGATCAACTATCTATATTGGTCCCTCAACATAGGACACATCTGATCTGATTCCAGATCAAACCATAATACATTGTCTTTCTAGAACTGTTATAACAGTAACTCAATTTATGGTAATTACTGAGAAATTATCATACTTTACATACAGACAAACTAAAATTCGTAAATAAACAGAATGCATGTCAATTTGGCACTTTATACTAAAAATCATGCAATTGAGCTGTTAAACATCATCACATCTCATACCGAGAATTTTGATATCAAAATACTTGATTCATTGTACACCCTATCCTTAGGGTTTCAGTTACCTCATTCACTTGTCACATGGCAACACCCTATCCTTAGGGTTTCTGTTATCTCATCTATTTGATTGCAGTTCAAATCACAATATGGTATCATTCTAGAACTGGCAGAGCAGATTATTCAAAATCATTTTAATTACTGAGTAATCCTTATATCATGCATGCAGGCAGATTTAAAATTCATAATATCCCCAAACTCCTATCAATTTTGGCACATATATACTGAATTCATGCAATTGAACATCTTATTACACCAATAAGAATAATTTACTTCACATATAAGAAATCATCTGTAATATTTATCAATTATCTAGAATTTCTCGAAGAACGTGCACATTAACCCAAATCTTGGTTTGTGCATCACATAACTCAATTAAGAGTTGCTTACGTATCATAACACAAATAATTAATAATACTTGAGAATTTCTAGTAATATCTCAGAGAAATGTGCCAATTCATGTAAATGTTAAGTCACACACATTAACATAACAGGAAGCATGCAACTAGATTTATTTGCATATTTTAATGATATCGTACTTTCTTGAAATCATGCACCTGATGATTTACCAAATATGTATTGTCTGGGTTTATACCCAAACCGTATCATTATCAGTTGTGTATTTCTAAACTCAACATTCACACTAAGCAATCTGGGTTTCGATGAACTATGTAAATTCACTGGTTCAATCTACACTTTTTACCATACAGAGCTTCATACGGGTCCAAACCAAGACTGGAATGGTGACTATTGATGTATGCAAACTCTATAAGGCTTAAATGTTCTTCCCAACTTCCACTGAAAAGCAAAACACATGCTCTCAGCATGTCCTCAAAAGTCTGAATGATTCTCTCAGACTGACCATCTGTCTGCGGGTGAAAAGGTTATACTGAATCTTAACTTTGTGCCCGAAGCACGATGCAACTGTTTCCACAACCTAGATGTGAACTTAGGATCTCAATATGATATGATTGAAACTGGATTACCAGGCAACCTAACTATTTCATCCATATATATCTTAGTCAAGTTTTCGAGACATCAAAGGTTGACTTAATATGAAGAGAGCGAGCAGACTAAATTAGTCTATCCACCATCATTCATATTGATTCATAACCTTTAGGTGTCCTGGGTAACCCTACCACAAAAATTCATTGTGATATGTTCCCATTTCTATTTAGGCATAGAAAAAGATTACAAGGTAGTTGTGGGTTTCTGGTGTTCAGCCTTAAACTACTGGCACACACTACTTCTAACCACGTACTCAGCTACATTTTTTTTCATACCTGACCACCAATATAACTCCTTGAGATTCCTGTACATCTTAGTGTTACCTGGATGCATAGCTTACATCGATGCATATGCCTCCTCAAGAATTTGTTCTTTCAAATCACTGTCTCGAGGTACACAACATATCATGCTAAAACAACACACCATCATCTAAAAACCTGAACTCTGGTCTTTTCCCCCTATCATGTCATGCATGATCTGATGTAACTAACTGTCATTCTGCTGAAATTCCTTGATATGATCATAAAAAGTAGGCTTGACTTGCATCTGTGCAATCAAACCGCTCTGTTTTGTCACCCCTAAGTCTATGTTCAACCTTCGCATATCTACAAGCAAGTCTCTCTTGAAACATGCCATAGAATATACGTCAGTTGTTGAACTTGATTTCCTGCTGAGGGCATCTGCTACCACATTCACTCTTCCAGGATGATAATCTATCGTCACATCATAAAGATAGTGACGCTGTGTCATGAAAGCATGAACTACAACAACTAACTCCAGATCATGTGACGAGTAATTCTCCTCATTCTATGCTACTTACCTCTTGTTACTTATCCTTCTCATTTTGGTCCTATAGAATTAATATCCAAAAAAATTGAATCACACAAGGTAAATATATATTATTCCTCATTCTTATTATTACTGTAAGAATTTACTTCATATCGCACTTCACTTATATTGTATTTCTCCTTTTGTTTCAAACACATTTGTTACATTTCAAATTTGTATCTTACTCTTTTCTCTGAATCATTTTCATATTGTTTATTTACCTTTCAGATTAACTACCTTTAAACCCTGGATTACTATCAATACTAGTTTACTTTTCATAGTGCAAATCTCATGATTTTGTTTAATAGAGATGCTAGTATTCAAGGTCAAATCACTAGCGACATCCCTTGAACTACTTCAACTCTAATTATTCTAGGATTTGGTCCTTATCAGTAACATAGCATTATTTTGTGTGTGTGTGGTCGATCATATAGGTCAATTTGAGCTGCTTGGGTCAATTGCATATTAACCCAACACTCAACTTTAATTATATTGGCTGAAAATTCAGTTTTCACAATAGTTTCTGTAATTCGCCTACTAAATAGCTAGAAGAAGCTCCAAAAATTCTGGAAATTTTATATGTTATACCTAATAAAGTTTCAGACCTCCAGTAAAAATTTGAGATCATTTCTAGTTACCAATAAATAATTAAAAATAAAACAATGCACTGCTATATTGCAGTCTGCAGCAGATTCGGTCGAGTTTGTCCTACATAACTCGACCGACACCCTCACTGTTAAGATCTCATAAGTTTACTCAAGTCTTCCTTATCTTATCACTGAAATTTCCTTCCTCTTACTTGAACATCCAAATAAGTTACATTCTCAATTTACCCTGCTAGGGTTTCATCATCATTTTGTGTGTCATCATTTTACTTACTTAAACGTCTCTACCATGGTAGTTATGCACCATATATGATTCATTCCAGGGTGGATTCTTACTATCTTAGCCCTTACATACTATTCTAATATCTTTTCCATATTCTCATATTTAGAGTTCATATAATACAAATTATTAATTTTAATCTGAACCTTATATCATGTTCTTTAATTTCCAACTAATGATTTCTCATATGAGGCTTCAACATTGGGCCTCGATATCGATTCCAGCTACTTCTTAGCTGCTCTAATCTTTCCCTTATATCTCAACATATTAACGTATGTACATTCTTACTATGTTGCGGGTCTAAATTATCCAGAGTCTACTTTCATTATATTCTTAATAAGAGTCGTTAGATCCCAGTAACACATCCTGCCAGCCGGACCAGGCCGAACCTGCAGTCCTGAAGCCAAGAGCTACTCAGGATTAACCAACTCCTATTAATCTCAAACATGTGGAAAGAACATCCACCAAGGGCAAACTCATTTAAACATAACTTTTGATCTCTTTTAATACAAAGAATACAAACACTAAATAAATCACCTTATGACACAACAATATAAAAGAATCATATTTATTGTGCAAGCTGAAAATCTAAATTCATGCATATAAAAGCATTTCTAGTGATCTTCAATCAAATAAGCAATATAAAGTAAGAGTTATATCACATCCTATATTTAATCTCTTACTCATACATTAATTTCTTATCTCATAACCCTAAGATTTCTAGGGTTTCTCTCTAGCCTATCCTTCCTCTGCATACCTGGCCAGGGCATCCAGAGAAAAATAGACAGAGTAGCTTGATACTGGTCAATCTAAGTATTTAGACACCTGGCCAGGGTATCTAAACACTCAGACTTCCCAGATCTAGAAACACATCACTTCTTATTTGCCTCACTTATAACTTTATCTTTTTATCCTAATGATTCTTAACGACTCAACCTAAGCTCTTTACTTGGTTCTCGTGACCACATCCTCTTCCTGCTGTCTGCAATAGTATAACAGAACACTTCCTGTTAGAAAATTACAGATAGAAGAAAGACTCCTAAACCTTAATCCTATTGGTCTCTTATCGTCCCTTGATCTTGAGTAACTATGTACTCAACCTAGGCTCTGATACCAAAAGATGTCACACCCCGATCGCACACTAACCACTAATCACGAGATTAGGGCGCGACGTACGGATTATCACATTAAACAAATCACTGAGAACTTTTTCTTTTTAAAACCTCGTAATGATATCCGGATTATTGTTGTAAACTAAAACATAATAAACTATTGCGGAAGCATTTCAATTAAACTGGATAGAGAACATAAACAGAGTTTACAACATGTAATGTTGTTTAACAGAAAGTAAACATAACAGTTAATTTACATCTTTATACACATTCCACATACACACTCTCTCTCACCCACACCATGTCCCAAGGACCGAGGGGAAAGGACTAAGAGACCACTATCTAACTAAACTAACTACATATACCTTCTACAGATTAAGCATTAGGATGAAAAGATCCTTCCGATTCCTGGAACTGTCGCTGACCTGAAAATGTTTGAGTAGAGGAATGAGCCTACTCGCTCAGTGAATAATATTTCACTTAGCCATCATCGAATAACTCCATATTTTACATTTAACAGGAATATGTGAATAAATTATCAAACTGAGCAGTTCTAATTAAACAGTGCAATTATCATAGAAAAGTATATTGAACATTTAAAGAACAAGTATTATAAATTCTAAATCTGAACATACACAAGTTTTATATTAAACTATCTTAATTCTAAGTGATCATCTTTTAACTTATGCCCTGATCATATGCAGTGTACTCTGCATATAAAGTCTCGTAGCGAACTACGAACCCACCGTACAAGACTTAGCGACACACCCGGGAAATGCTAAGTCTGACTGCCGTCCTGGTCTGCGTCAGGACTCTCAGGCTCACACGACCTCACTGCACTCTCAAGGAGTGTACTCTAGACTCCTCCTCTAACCTGAGCACACAGGCGGAGAGTCTGGGTTACCACTGTGACACACGCACAGATTATTGTTGAATAACCCCTATTTACTTCCAGTGCCACCGTGACACACGCACGGATTATTGTTGAACACTACCTCTCTGTCCTCGTGCCACCGTGACACACGCACGGATTATTGTTGAACACGAGCCACCGACCATCTAGACACACGCTAGGTAGGTCGTTTCACCCCTAAGGCACAGACCTCTCAAAGGGGTTCTACGGTGTCAGGGCATCTAAGTCTAACACATTTTATTATAACAAGAAAACTCTTATAACATTGTGTCTCTCTCTCACATATTCGACTACTGGAATATACTGTAATTCTGCAATTCACTAGCTGAAACTAGAAATTCAACTTTCATAACATTTCTATATATAGTGCAACAGCTATTCACTTATATCGCAATAACTCATAACTCAGTTATGCTTTCATGCAAACAGATTCGTTCACTGTAAATAGATTTCATATCTATTCCACGTCTCTATACTGATTTCATATTACTGAACATTCAAATATACTGTATTGAAAGGAATACTCAACCTGAAATACTTTATCACATTTATTCGCATCTTACTGAAATTACACGTAAGGCATGCACATTTATATTACTAATCATTTCATTTCGTTTGAACTATGCAAATTAAAAGTATAAGGATGCTAACTATGCTCGGCATCCGGGTAATCTCTATTACCCACATATACACATAAACATCATTTTCATATATGCAATATCTACAATTAAATGAGTTAAACCTTGATAATTAAGTGAGATAATACTCACCCAATTCGGTGTGTTCGTATACACCGAAAACGTCCACAAACACGCCTAATTCCTACAACTTTGCACGCCGTTCAACTGATTTGCACCCCGTGCAATCTGGGCAGAAACACTTTTGTTCTGTTTTTCTGCAACTTTGCACCCCGTGAAACTGATCTGCACCCTGTGCAACTGATCTGCACCCCGTGCAACTGATCTGCACGCCGTGCAAACCTGTGCAGAAACAGAAATCCCCGACATCAGCTTTCTGTAACTTTGCACGCCGTGCAACCTGCACAGAAACAGAAATCCCTGAGGAAGAAGGTGGATTCGGGGTCGATTCGCGGAAAATCTCCGCACGAAATACCTTGGGAACTTCACGACGACCTAGAAGCAACCCGTAGACGTTGCTTTTCACATCTTTGGCCGCTCCTAGCACCTCCTTGGCCGGCTCCTATCTTGGTCGGGCAGCAGGAACGGGGAAGAAGAAGAAGGGGAAGGGGAAGAAGGTGAAGTGGCTGGCTGATTCGGCTGGAGAAGATGAGGAATCGAAGAAGAACAGAGAAGGAAGAGGAGAGGAGAACAGCGGCTTGCTGCTGGTCTGAGATGAGGGCTCGGAATCGCCCTCCGGCTCTCACTGTCTCTCACGCGAACGAAAGGGGAAAGAATGAGTTGCTTTCTGTAAGCGGTTACTGAGTTATCGGCAAAAAGAAGAGATAAGGGTCAGGTTCGCGGAGGGTGCCGAAGTGTAAATTACCCAGAAAAAACCGAAAATTACAACTAGGTCCAAAAACACTCAAATGACCATATCTTTTGACTCGAAAGTCAGTTTCGAGTGATTTTTCTTACAACGGTTTAAGCACTGAATTCTCCACAAACTTAGGGCTAGGAAACAAGCTAAAAATATTTTGTTATTATTTCAAACATCATTAACATAAGTGAGTTCTCAATTCAACATCATTACTGAATTATATGCTAAAGTTAGTATTTACCGGTTAATTACAGAGTGGGTCATAACAGTCTACATCCTAGCACGAGCTCTAAGGTTCTTCAATGCCTATGGTGCTAAACTTAGTGACATTGACGTGGCGTATTGGAAACATTAAAAGCTTGAATGCTTGGTGTATTGCAGCAGCAAAGTTTTTTTGTTACTAACTATTGGTACCTATTATTGCTTCTAGTTTGGTTCATGAATCATGATGATGGATTAATGGGTTATGTACGGGCCTCCTTTCAGCTGTACTTGATTTAATAAAAATTAAACACCCCATGTGCATGACAACCTTTGAGTTTTAAAACTTATTGATTTCATCTGTAACTTTTTCTGGATGAAGTTTGATGAACTGTAATACAATTTTTTAGAGTAATCATGTATACTTGATAAAATAGTTCAACACATCCTTTATTAAATTTTGTAGAGTATTTAAGAATTGTTAACTAATTTATCTTGATAGATGTATGTTATACATTTTTGACATTTTAACCTCTTCAAAGAAGATCAAACATAATCAACTTGTAGGTGTAGCAATGTGTATTTTAACATGGTTCTAATTTCTAAATGGTTGTAACTTGGAAGTGTTTATTCAATTTTAAATTAGTCCACAATGACCAAGTAAATGGACACATGAATTCATTTGTTTAATTTTGTAAATAAATTGTGTATTCATATTATATATTCAATATGTATACACTACCATGAAATTATGTACACCTTCAAGTGAAACAATCCAAATTATGAGATGGACCAAATCAAACGCATATAGTTTATTCACACCATTTATCTGCAACAAGGTTTCTCAAGGAAACAATCAATTTATTATTAACACATACACATGTAACAGAAGATAGAAGCTTACTAGCGTGAACTATTAAATATAGCTCAAAACTAGATATATAAAATGGAGAATAAAAATATTTCCTAACACTTGCTTCATGGAGTAAATTTTTAGAAAAAACTAGTATACATGATCGTAGGAATGTGATCTGCATGTGTATATGTTAGATTTATACCACTTCAAAATATATGAAGTGTTTCTAAGGGCCTATTAGGTTATGAGCCTATGATTCTATGACTGAGTTGAGAAAAAAAGAAAGAAATCTAGTGTTTGTGGTCAGGAGAGAAAAGTATGTCCAACTCTAAATTTTAATACAGAAGGGAAAGAGGGAAAAGTATGTGTCAGGATGAGTTTATTCTAATGAGATTGGGTTGAGTTGATGCTTAATTCTATGTGATTTTGGGTCGAGCTGAATAAAAATAGGTCATGTGATCTCAGATTGTGTTTATGTCAGTTTGGGTGATGTCAATTTAGGATGATGTCAGATCAAGTTGATGTCGGGTCTGGTTGACATCGGGTCAAGTTAAATTCAAGTCGGGTCACTCTTGGATCAAGTTGATGTTGGGTCAGGTTTACATATAGTCAGGTTGAATTCGGGTCTGGTTGGGTGTTGGGTCATGTTGATTTCGGGTCAGGTCTTGGGTCATGTTGATGTCGGGTTGGGTCCATGTCATGTCAGGTTACTATCGGGCTCAGTTAAATTGGTTCTAATGTTTTTAAGTTGATTCGGGTCATGGGTCAGCTCCAGGTCAGGTTCGGGTCCCATGTTTTTGGGTCATATTGGGTTTTAGGTAAACATCGAGTCAGGTCAGGTCAGGTTTAAGTTTATATTTTCTTCCTATTTAAGCGGGTCGGGTTTTGAGTAGGTTGAGTCGTGTTTCTCGGGTCGGGTCAACTTTTGCCATCTCTAGTGTCAACCAAGGCACATCCAATGGTATCTGTTAAGAGGTGCTTAGGGTAGTATCGTTTGTATGGTGCTTGAGGTATATTGGCCATAGTTTATTCTTATGTGTAGGCCCACTATCATATTATGTATTCGCAACTCAATAAACTAGTGTGTTGGCCACTAGGGTTTTGGGTTTTATCGGGTGAACCCTATTCAACACCTTAATTTCATTCACCTATTGATTTCACCACTTCTTGGTGTGTCAGCCAAGACCTCAAGGGATGTGTTGCTCACACTTTCATAAGGTGTGTTGGGCTAAGTATGTTGCCCATCACACTTGTGTCGGACTAGTAGAATATCAGATTCTGAGTGTATCGAATTAGGGTTAGGGTTTCCCATAACGGCCTCTACACTCAACTAAAGCATCATGGTTTGATACTCCATATTTCAAGACATCTCTTGGTCATGACGAGCTAGAGTCATTGAATCATATCATTCTATAGTGTCTAACATATCAGCCTAGATCCTCTAGGTCGTGATAGATCAGTATCATATTGTTTTAGGCATCACAAGTTATGACAGCCAACCACAATAGAGTGCAAGCATATGTTAACTTAACTGTTTTCAAGGTATCAGTTTCTCTTATTCTTTAGCCTTGGTGATAGATTAGACAAATGCAAGGATAGTAGTCCTACATATATAACAAACCAATAGGAAGTTTGGAATTCATATGTACCATTTTCCATTCATACACCCTTGTATCGGGTTAGGGTTTCCACAAACCGATATCGGTTTGTGCATAGAGGTTCTCATCACCTTCAAGATCCAACCTTTCATCCATTGACAACAACCTCATATATCCACTAGAGCTCATAGAACCATCATTCAAACAAGAAAGGTCAAAGTAGAAGAGGAATCACCAAGTATTGCATGGTAGAAGGTGAATAATAATAAAGTTGAGTTCAAGTTATATAACCCACCTCAAAATCAAAATAAGAGCTTCAAGCTCCAAATATCCACGTTCCTATGGTTGAAGATGACTTATCAAGAGTCAAAGACTCGATCACAACACTTCTATATGAAAGAAGCTATCATAGTAAAGAACTAGGTGAAGAAGGAAGGAAATGAAATAATCATGATCCAAGAAGCATAGTCTTTCTAAGGTTGAAGATGATCATGGCTTTACCTTGGGCAAGTTGCTCAGCCTTCCCCTTGCTCCTTGATCTCCTAGGGTCATCCACTAAGAAAGAGATGTTAAATGAGTCGAAAGGTTTACTACGAGGTGAAAAGAGTATACAGTTGAGGTTCAAGAGAGAGAATATATGTAAGGTGGCATCACCATATGTACATATGTGGGCTCTGATCTCCAAAACCCGAGATAAACACGATTAAACTTAGCGGAAGCGATTCGATTAACAGTGGAATACGAAAATCACTAGATATTAAAACTTTTTGAGACAAGATCTTGAAATCATGAAACTCCTTTTATAAGAAACAAGGTAAACAGATTACATCTCTGTTAGATCACTTCATGAGTGATTATATACAGCCGGATACAAAATCTCAAGATTTCAAAATCCTCAGATCAACAAACTCCTAGGACCTGAGTGTACAGAGACGACATAAGACTATTCTGACTACAAGACTAGACAGCACAGTGTTTCCACCTGAAGTCACTGCTGCTCCTGGTGCTACTATTGCTGATTCTGATCACCTGCAGATTGGTTCCTTCGTCCTCGACGACCACCTAAAAAGTTGAAACCTACGGGGTGAGACAATTTTAAATAATTGTCCCAGCGAGAGTTATAATTCTCCGCCAGAAGCTTTATTATGGCAACCAAGAATAACATAGGCAATAAAGTTCTAAGGTAATCAGCAGCAGATTGTTATCAATTAGAGCAACAACATTTAAGGAATATGAAAAACATGTATACTAAGTAATGTATCATCAACCAATGTATTTCGTGGTTCAACTTAAGCAGATATGCTACGCGGTTGATTAAGTTTTACAAACATCATTATGCCCTGCGGAGATGAGATATACCGCTCATACTCCAACCGATCACTATTAAGTCGCATCGGTATCATACATAGGTCATCAAAAGAGTCGGATTCTTATGACCTCATCTTCCTCAGTCAGTATGAGGATCAACATGCAGGACATCTAGTGTCTCTGCTACAATAGCTTACCAGGGTATTCTGGTACTTCTCTATTAGAGTCACAGTGGCATTCTGTACTCTCTTCGCCATCGAAAGATTTCTTGTTTATCTCTCATCGATGCGGTATAAAAGATTTCCTCAGGAGATTAGTGTTATATCACCCCGGCATAAACACGTAGTGAAAGGGTTGATGGATTTAAGATACATCTACATCAATTCATTCACTAGGATGTAAGGTTTTACACATCCATATACCCCACATACTCAAAAGTATGTGCTCCAGGAGTTCCCTTAGGAAAACCTGTTTCACCATCATTTGGTCTCTGACAATGATGGATCTATGATCAGGGCTCTACATGGAATAATTATACTTGATTAGTTAGGTACATTTCAGTATTCTTTTATCATCATACATGTTTTCAAACATTAATCATTAGCATAGAAGCTATGAAGGAAGAATACTAAATGTAACAAGCCTAACTCTCTTCAATTATCATTTCTCAATACTCTCATCACAAGTCATCTCTTAAAGCATGACCTTGATGGTATTCATGGCTCTCACAGCCTATCAATCTCATAAGATGTTATTAACCTGGCATTAGGATAAATCACTATTCATAAAGCTAACAACATGCTTTCAATGAATATAGTATCATCATCCATACCTAGATATGATCATCCTCATATAGGAACCTGCATGATTAAATCAACTGATAATAATAAATAACTTATTTAAAGAAGTTGTATCTTCCTGCTCATACAAGAGCTAGGTTTCCCTGATTTTCATCAATTAGGGTTTACTATTCATAATACATGTCATCACCCTAGAATTAGGGTTTACTATTCACATTACATGTCATCACCCTAGAATTAGGGTTTACTATTCACATTACATGATGAAACGATCTCATAACATCCTCATGTATGAGAAACATCATCATTAAAGACCTCAGAAAAGATTAAGATTCATCAATTGTCATAATTATGGTTTCCATGATCTCACATAGGTGGATCATACCTAATCTTGCACATCCATGTATATTGAAGGTATTTTACTTGAGTTTCCATTATAATTGGTACTTTCTCTCTCCTCTAACTAGTAGATAGTGATTACACCACTCTAGATTAGGTTGGGTTAAGTCCTCATTGATTAACACAAGTCAACTCATCACTATCATGTGGTTAGGGTTTGATTAAAATAAGGTATCACTCAATTGAACCTTTCAGGGGCATTTTGGTAATTTACCCATTGACCATCATCATGGGTCAATTCATTAGCCACTTAGTCCCCTAACATCTTAGGTTACCATTAGGGTTTATATTAGATCATCATTGAACCTTTTACACTTTCAAGTGATTAAGTATAATCAACCTTGAAGGTCTCCAATTGGTTTAGGGTTTAACCTTCAACCTTCAACTCATTTGATTCTTAAACGACCTTGAACTTGTTTAACCTCAAATGATCTTGGACCCATTTGATCCTTAAATGAGTGTGGACTAACTTGATCTTAAACGGGTGTGGACCCACTTGAAGTATAAACGGGTGTGGACCCACTTGAAGTCTAAACGGGTGTGAACCCAATTGAGTCTAAACGGGTGTGAACCCGTTTGAGTTCAAACGAGTGTGAACCCGTTTGAGGTCAAACGAGTGTAGACTCGTTTGGACTCAAATGAGTGTGGACTCATTTGGACTCAAACAAGTGTGGATGCATTTGGACTCAAACGAGTGTGGACTCGTTTGGACTCAAACGAGTGTGGACTAACTTGGGTTCAAACCGCATGAACAAAAAGGTGACACATAGGTTATGTTTGAATAGGGTTTCTTATATTGAAGCCTTTAATTGGCCAAAGCTATGATAACCACTTATAAATTGAGTCAATTAGGATGAGCCTCAAACAAATGGACTCCAATGTGACCCTGAATTGAAAGCCAATTAGGGTTAAGTCTAACTCAATTAGGGTTTCCAATCGGCTAATCATCAATTTCCAACAATGTGAATCAAAACAAGGTTGAACCTATCAATTGAACTCCAATTGGGCTCAAACTTGGCCCAAACGATCTTGAGATCGTTTGGATGATCTCCAAACGGTCTTGAGACCGTTTTCCCAAAGTTTGACCCAAATTTTAGTTGATTTGATAAGGGTTGAGTCCTAATTAAATTACAAATCAGCACTTTTCATCAATTTATCAATATCTTGTGATTGGACCCTCAAACCATCAAATTTCTTTAACCCTAGACCTTCAAACGGTCTTGGGGTGTCACTAAACGAGTGTGAGATCGTTTGGATGAACCCCCAAACGGGTTTGAACTCGTTTGGGTCCTTCAACCCAACACTCATCAAAATCTATATGGAAAATCAGCAAATTTCACCCGATTAGGGTTAGGGTGTTGAAATGCCTTCAAATCTTAATTGGTTAGGAATTAGATCATGATTCTTGGTAGAAATGAAACTCAATATATTATGAACAGGAATCCAAAACGGTCAACTCTTGGTCAACTCCTTCAAACGGGTTGGAACCCGTTTGCCCAAAGATTCAAGTTAATCAGTTTAGAAAACAGCACTTAATTCAATTTGATTGCCTAATTGATTGGCCTTCAACCTACGATTCCTTTGGAGTTAACCCCTAGAATTTGGTGGGTCATTAGACTACATAATTGTGAACAGAAATCCCAAACGGTCAATGCTTGGTCAACGCCCTCAAACGGGTTGGAACCCGTTTGGCCAAACCGACCTATTGAACCCGTTTGGATTGAAACGAGTGTGAGATCGTTTGACCTATTGGTCCAAGATTGTTTAGTAAAGTTGGATAAGGACCAACATAGGTATTAACGCCCTTTGTCTTCAACCTTGAAACCAAGGTCTGTTCTTCACGAAAAATCTTGCAAGGGTGCAAAGAAGGATGGGGAAGAAGAAGAACTAACTATTATTTGCACGAATAAAAGTATGCATAACAAAGCAAAAGGTTTAGAATTATAAAACCCGCCTTAAGGTCATTACTTGAGCTCCAAGCTTCTAAGCTTCAAGTCTTTATTGGTGTCTTGAGCTCCACAGGTCGGCCAAGGGTTTTTCTCCAAGGAAAGGTTGGGAAAAGATGGCTAGAACGAGAAAGCTCAGTAAGAAAACTAGCAAACCAACCTTGTAACATGATATCCTCCATGAATTTGAGCAAGATGATGATCAAAGATTACCTAGAACTGCTTGGCCATTCTCCTCTTCTCCAAAGCTCTGTCCTAAGTCGGTATAAGCAAGAAAATAAGAAAGGAAGTGAAGGAAACGTTCCTTTACAAACAAAAGAAGGGTGTATATATATCTTGGGGTCATTTCCAACATAAGGACAACTAGTTTCTCCTTTTCACAACTAGGTCCTTCCTTTCTTTTAGGCACGTCCCTCCTCTTCTTTTCTAAGGTAAAACTCCTTATAAAACCAAGAACTAAAAGCAAGGAAGGTCAACTTATCATTAAGGTACATATGTACATAAGGGTCTCCTTGCTTACATCTTGATGATTTAATTACAAAGGTGTTCCTTATTATATGATTATTCAAAGGAAGTGCCCCCTTCATCATTGTTAGTCTAAATGATGTCAGAAGTCATAAAAGATGTTCTAGATGATATATTTTACAAGTTGCACCCCTCATTTGGGTGAATTGCACTTTAATCCAAATTAGGGTTTTTAAGCACAAGGATCATTCCACAAGCTGCATCTTGATGCCCAGGCTTGGGAAATCCATCATACCTCATCATATCCACTCATAAGATGTCTCATCATCAGAGGAACATCTTAACTTGTGAAGTTTGCAAGTTAAACCCCTTATCTGGGTAATTTGCACATAGGTCTCTGTATTACCAAATAATTCTACAACATTGTTTTAAAAGGACAGAAATGAAAATGTATGTTCCTTAATTACATGCCAAAAGATAATCACAAAGATTTAATTACATATTTAGGCAAAACACCTAGGGTTAACTCATAACCCATGTCAGGGATGTTACAAATTATCCACCCCTTACAAGGATTTCGTCCCCGAAATTGATAAAACGTATTAAGAGAAAAGAGCAGGGTATTTCCTTCTCATCTCGTTCTCTAGTTCCCAAGTGGCTTCTTCAACACCACGGTGGTTCCAGAGGACTTTCACAAGGCTTATATCTTTCTTCTTTAGCTTTTTAATTCTGTTATCAAGGATTGACACTGGTCCTTCCTCATAAGATATATCATCATTCAATTCTACCTCCATAGGTTGTAGAGCTGACTCAGTATCAGGGTGACATTTCCTTAGCATAGAAATGTGAAACACAGGGTGTAGCCTCTGCAACTCTGGTGGTAACTCTAGTCTATAAGCTACCTTTCCAACCCGTTCAATGATTGGATAAGGCCCCATAAATCTAGGAGCTAACTTCCCTTTCCTTCCAAAGCGAAGGGCTCCTTTCCAAGGTGAGATCTTGAGATACACTCTGTCTCCAACCTGGAACTCTAACGGTCTACGACGCTTATCAGCATAAGATTTCTGCCTATCCTGTGCAGTCTTAATCTGTTGTTGTATTACTTTAATCTTCTCCGTAGTCTGCTGCACAAGATCAGGACCTAACAACTGATGCTCACCAGTCTCATACCAACACAAGGGTGACCTACAACGTCTACCATATAAAGCCTCATAAGGTGCCATATCAATACTATGTTGATAGCTATTGTTATAGGCAAACTCTATCAAGCTTAGGTGTAGATCCCAACTTCCGGTAAAATGGAGAACACATGCTCTCAATAGGTCTTCCAAGGTCTGTATGGTTCTTTCCGACTGTCCATCAGTATGTGGATGAAAGGTCGTACTAAACCTTAGCTTGGTGCCTAAGGCTCTGTGTAACTGTTCCCAAAAATGACTTGTAAATTGGGGACCTCTGTCAGAAACTATAGTGACAGGAACTCCGTGCAAACGCACTATCTCTTGAACATACAACTGTGATAACCTTTCCGCATAATAGGTTGTTTTGACAGGTAAGAAATGTGATGTCTTAGTCAACCTATCAACAACTACCCAAATGGAATCATGTCCTTTGTTTGTCCTAGGTAGACCAACAACAAAGTCCATGGTTACATGATCCCACTTCCACTGTGGTATGGGTAAAGGTTGCATTGTTCCTGCAGGCTTCTGGTGTTCTGCTTTAATTTGCTGACACACTGGACACCTCAGAACAAAATCAGCTACGTCCTTCTTCATCCCAGGCCACCAATACATATCTTTCAAGTTTCGATACATCTTGGTGCTTCCTGGGTGCATAGCATACATTGAAGAATGAGCTTCTTCCAGGACTAACTTCCTCAGGTTATCTACATCTGGTACTATCATCCTCCCATGATAGCATGCCACTTGATCATCTGATTCATTAAAACCTTCTCGCTTCTCATCACCAGACTCAGATCTGATCTGTTGAACTGCAACATCAACTTGCTGTGCCTCCTTAATCTGCTCTCTTAGGGTGGGTTTGATATGCATCTCAGCCAACAACCCGGTAATCCATGATACATTCATCTGTACATTGTCTTGCCTTAAGGAGATAAGCATATCTCTCCTAGGGCATACTAAAGAGTTTAATTGTGCCCTATCCGAGGATGATGTTGCTGATTTCCTACTCAAGGCATCTGCAACTACATTGGCCTTTCCTGGATGGTAATCTATTGTACAATCATAATCCTTGATTAACTCCATCCAGCGACGTTGCCTCATGTTAAGCTCATGCTGAGAGAAGATATACTTAAGATTTTTGTGATCTGTGAAAATCTGGAATGTCTCTCCGTAGAGATAGTGTCTCCAGATTTTCAGGGCATGAACCACAGCAGCTAATTCCAGATCGTGTGTCGGATAATTCTCTTCGTGTTTCTTAAGCTGTCGTGAAGCAAAAGAAATCACTTGCTTATCCTGCATCAACACGCATCCGAGTCCATTCTTGGAGGCATCACAGAAAATTATGTATCCTTTTCCTTGCTCAGGTAACACAAGCACAGGTGCACTTGTCAACCTCTCCTTTAATAGTTGAAAGGACTGTTGACACTTATCACTCCAGGTAAAAGGAACATCTTTCTGGGTTAACTTGGTTAAGGGTAAGGCTATAGAACTGAAATTCTTAATAAACCTTCGATAATAACCAGCTAATCCCAAGAAAGTTCAAATCTTCGTTGGTGTCTTCGGTTGTTCCCACTGTAGAACAGATCCTACCTTTGTAGGGTCAACACGAATACCTGAGGCAGATATCACATGTCCCAGAAAATATACTTCCGACAACCAGAACTCACACTTGCTAAACTTAGCATATAGCTTATGTTTTCTTAGCAGAGTTAGAGCCTGTCGGAGATGCTGTACATGCTGCTGAGCATCCTTACTATAAATCAGAATGTCATCTATGAAGATGACAACACACTGATCAAGGAAAGGTCGAAAAACTCTATTCATGAGTTCCATGAATGCAGCCGGTGCATTGGTTAGTCCAAACGACATAACCGTGAACTCATAGTGAGCATATCGTGTCCTAAAGGCAGACTTGGATATGTCACTATCCTTAATACGGAGTTGATGATATCCAGACCTCAAGTCTATTTTTGAGAAGACTGTTGGACCACGCAACTGGTCAAAAAGATCATCAATCCTCAGCAACGGGTACTTATTCTTTATTGTTACTTTATTTAATTGTCTGTAATCAATGCACAACCGCATTGACCCGTCTTTCTTTTTAACAAACAAAACTGGAGCACCCCAGGGTGAAGTGCTCGGTCGGATAAAACCTTTCTCAAGTAACTCTTGAAGTTGTTTCTTGAGTTCTGCCATCTCAGCAGGCACCATCCTATACGGTGTCTGGGCTATAGGTTTTGTATCTGGGATCAAATTGATTTCAAAATCAATTTCCCGCAGCGGTGGTATACCTGGAAGTTCTTCAGGAAACACATCCTTGAATTCCCTGACTATAGGAACTTCAGCAGGGTTAGGACTCTTCATGGTGGTATCTATCACATGGGCCAAGAATGCATAACATCCTTGCCTCATCAGCTTATCAGCAACCATGGCAGACACAAGACAGGTGGGTAGAATCTTTCTCTCTCCTTGAAAGATCCATGTGTTGCTCTCATCAGCAAACACAGCCTGCTTGGATTCACAACCCAAGACAACTCTATACCTTTCCAAGGTATCCATCCCCAGGATTATATCAAATCCTTGCATATCAAGTGGTATAAGATCTAGTTGAATGCGATGATCAGAAAAGAAGAGGATGCAGGGAGAGCATACCTCTTGCAAAACAACAGATCCTCTCAATGGAGTTTCAAGCAACAAGCTATCGGCCCTATGTCTAACTGTTATATTGCAGTTACGAATCACTCTCCGAGTGACAAAGGAGTGCGTAGCACCCGGGTCAATCAGAACAGATACAACACAGGATTTAGACATATCAGAATATAAAAGTTCCATCTGACCTGCCACTACCCGTGGATTGACCACTGCATCTGGTGGGTTCATAGCATAGAACCTCGCTGTCGCCTGGTGTTGAGGTGGTGTTGATGATCCAGCTTGAGACGCTTGTCCACTTCCTCGAGCTACTCCTTGAGGTTGCCTTCTCTGTGATCCCTGTTGACTCTGTCTCGGAGGCTGTGTCACACTGACAGGCCTAGATCGGCAGTCCTTCATCAAATGTCCCACCTTCCCACAGTTGTAGTAGCTTCTCCCCAGTTGTTGTGGTCTGGGTGGTCCTGTAACTGACATTGATGTTGAACTATGAGTCTCTTGTAGTGGAAGGCTTCGTCCCCTGCCTCTACTCGGTGTCCACTATGTCTGAGCACTAGTTTTGGGTGGTGGAGATGTAGGTGCAGAGAATCTAGGCTTCTTAAAGTCTCTAGATGAAGAACCATGGAACTACGGATATCTTTTATGGGTTTGTCTCTTCTCGGCTACGGATTTCTCTATCCTTCAGACTGACTCAACGAAGGTAGCAAACCTCTCCCGATTCTCTAGGGCAGACACGGGAGTAGTCAAGTCGGCGTTTAAACCCTTCTCGAACCTTCTAATTCTTTCTTCTTCTGTGGCAGCCATGTGCGGACAAAACCACAATAACTCCATAAACTTAGCTTCATATTCGCTAATGTTCATCATGTCTTGCCTCAATCTCTCAAACTGAGAGATCTTCTCATCTAGGAAGGTCTTTGGAAAATATCTGTGGACAAATTCCCGGCGAAACTCTTCCCACGAGATCTCTATTCCAGGCCTCTTCTGCTCTTCCATGGTCCACCAGTGACCAGCACTTCCCTTGAGAAGATAGACAGCATGTCTAACCTTCTGAGCTTCTGGGATGTTGAGGATTCTAAAAGCTCTCTCCAACTCGGTTAACCATAGATCGGCATCTGCAGGATCAGCTGTTCCAAAGTATTCAGTTGCTCCGACATGACGAAGTCGCTCGAACGTCTTACCGATACCTTGTCCTTCAGGATGGGCAGGTGCCCTAGGTGCAGGCATAGGCATCCTGTCGGTGATGTGTGTCATATCAGTCATAAACTGCCTGAACATAGTTTGAACAGCTGGGTTTCCCATGTCAACTGGGTCAAACTGAGGTGGTTCTCTGGGTGGCTCAGGTACAGGTTGCTCTATTTCTAGGTTCCTTGCACCTTCTCGAGGCGCAGCAACACTACTTTCAGCCTCGTACTCCTCCTGTGGTCCAGACATCCTTAATTATCTTCTTCTCCTGAGGAGCAGAAGACTCTATTAGATAAGAAAGAAGTACTAAGGATAGACTTGACACTCTAAGTCCTATGTCTCTATAGACTCAGCGAACCTAGAGCTCTGATACCACTTAATTGTGGGCTCTGATCTCCAAAACCCGAGATAAACACGATTAAACTTAGCGGAAGCGATTCGATTAACAGCGGAATATGAAAATCACCGGAAATTAAAACTTTTTGAGACAAGATCTTGAAATCATGAAACTCCTTTTATAAGAAACAAGGTAAACATATTACATCTCTGTTAGATCACTTCATGAGTGATTATATACAGCCGGATACAAAATCTCAAGATTTCAAAATCCTCAGATCAACAAACTCCTAGGACCTGAGTGTACAGAGACGACATAAGACTATTCTGACTACAAGACTAGACAGCACAGTGTTTCCACCTAAAGTCACTGCTGCTCCTGGTGCTACTGCTGCTGATTCTGATCACCTACAGATTGGTTCCTTCGTCCTCGACGACCACCTAAAAAGTTGAAACCTACGGGGTGAGACAATTTTAAATAATTGTCCCAGCGAGAGTTATAATTCTCCGCCAGAAGCTTTATTATGGCAACCAAGAATAACATAGGCAATAAAGTTCTAAGGTAATCAGCAGCAGATTGTTATCAATTAGAACAACAACATTTAAGGAATATGAAAAACATGTATACTAAGTAATGTATCATCAACCAATGTATTTCGTGGTTCAACTTAAGCAGATATGCTACGCGGTTGATTATGTTTTACAAACATCATTATGCCCTGCGGAGATGAGGTATACCTCTCATACTCCAACCGATCACTATTAAGTCGCATCGGTATCATACATAGGTCATCAAAAGAGTCGGATTCTTATGACCTCATCTTCCTCAGTCAGTATGAGGATCAACATGCAGGATATCTAGTGTCTCTGCTACAATAGCTTACCAGGGTATTCTGGTACTTCGCTATTAGAGTCACAGTGGCATTCTGTACTCTCTTTTCCATCGAAAGATTTCTTGTTTATCTCTCATCGATGCGGTATAAAAGATTTCCTCAGGAGATTAGTGTTATATCACTCCGGCATAAACACGTAGTGAAAGGGTTGATGGATTTAAGATACATCTACATCAATTCATTCACTAGGATGTAAGGTTTTACACATCCATATACCCCACATACTCAAAAGTATGTGCTCCAGGAGTTCCCTTAGGAAAACCTGTTTCACCATCATTTGGTCTCTGACAATGATGGATCTATGATCAGGGCTCTACATGGAATAATTATACTTGATTAGTTAGGTACATTTCAGTATTCTTTTATCATCATACATGTTTTCAAACATTAATCATTAGCATAGAAGCTATGAAGGAAGAATACTAAATGTAACAAGCCTAACTCTCTTCAATTATCATTTCTCAATACTCTCATCACAAGTCATCTCTTAAAGCATGACCTTGATGGTATTCATGGCTCTCACAGCCTATCAATCTCATAAGATGTTATTAACCTGGCATTAGGATAAATCACTATTCATAAAGCTAACAACATGCTTTCAATGAATATAGTATCATCATCCATACCTAGATATGATCATCCTCATATAGGAACATGCATGATTAAATCAACTGATAATAATAAATAACTTATTTAAAGAAGTTGTATCTTCCTGCTCATACAAGAGCTAGGTTTCCCTGATTTTCATCAATTAGGGTTTACTATTCATAATACATGTCATCACCCTAGAATTAGGGTTTACTATTCACATTACATGTCATCACCCTAGAATTAGGGTTTACTATTCACATTACATGATGAAACAATCTCATAACATCCTCATGTATGAGAAACATCATCATTAAAGACCTCAGAAAAGATTAAGATTCATCAATTGTCATAATTATGGTTTCCATGATCTCACATAGGTGGATCATACCTAATCTTGCACATCCATGTATATTGAAGGTATTTTACTTGAGTTTCCATTATAATTGGTACTTTCTCTCTCCTCTAACTAGTAGATAGTGATTACACCACTCTAGATTAGGTTGGGTTAAGTCCTCATTGATTAACACAAGTCAACTCATCACTATCATGTGGTTAGGGTTTGATTAAAATAAGGTATCACTCAATTGAACCTTTCAGGGGCATTTTGGTAATTTACCCATTGACCATCATCATGGGTCAATTCATTAGCCACTTAGTCCCCTAACATCTTAGGTTACCATTAGGGTTTATATTAGATCATCATTGAACCTTTTACACTTTCAAGTGATTAAGTATAATCAACCTTGAAGGTCTCCAATTGGTTTAGGGTTTAACCTTCAACTCATTTGATTCTTAAACGACCTTGAACTTGTTTAACCTCAAATGATCTTGGACCCATTTGAGCCTTAAACGAGTGTGGACTAACTTGATCTTAAACGGGTGTGGACCCACTTGAAGTCTAAACGGGTGTGAACCCAATTGAGTCTAAACGGGTGTGAACCCGTTTGAGTTCAAACGAGTGTGAACCCGTTTGAGGTCAAATGAGTGTAGACTCGTTTGGACTCAAATGAGTGTGGACTCATTTGGACTCAAACGAGTGTGGACTCGTTTGGACTCAAACGAGTGTGGACTCGTTTGGACTCAAACGAGTGTGGACTCGTTTGGACTCAAACGAGTGTGGACTAACTTGGGTTCAAACCGCATGAACAAAAAGGTGACACATAGGTTATGTTTGAATAGGGTTTCTTATATTGAAGCCTTTAATTGGCCAAAGCTATGATAACCACTTATAAATTGAGTCAATTAGGATGAGCCTCAAACAAATGGACTCCAATGTGACCCTGAATTAAAGCCAATTAGGGTTAAGTCTAACTCAATTAGGGTTTCCAATCGGCTAATCATCAATTTCCAACAATGTGAATCAAAACAAGGTTGAACCTATCAATTGAACTCCAATTGGGCTCAAACTTGGCCCAAATGATGTTGAGATCGTTTGGATGATCTCCAAACGGTCTTGAGACCGTTTGCCCAAAGTTTGACCCAAATTTTAGTTGATTTGATAAGGGTTGAGTCCTAATTAAATTACAAATCAGCACTTTTCATCAATTTATCAATATCTTGTGATTGGACCTTCAAACCATCAAATTTCTTTAACCCTAGACCTTAAAACGGTCTTGGGGTGTCACTAAAAGAGTGTGAGATCGTTTGGATGAACCCCCAAACGGGTTTGAACTCGTTTGGGTCCTTCAACCCAACACTCATCAAAATCTATATGGAAAATCAGCAAATTTCACCCGATTAGGGTTAGGGTGTTGAAATGCCTTCAACTCTTAATTGGTTAGGAATTAGATCATTATTCTTGCTAGAAATGAAATTAAATATATTATGAACAGGAATTCCAAACGGTCAACTCTTGGTCAACTCCTTCAAACGGGTTGGAACCCGTTTGCCCAAAGATTCAAGTTAATCAGTTTAGAAAACAGCACTTAATTCAATTTGATTGCCTAATTGATTGGCCTTCAACCTACGATTCCTTTGGAGTTAACACCTCAAATTTGGTGGGTCATTATCCTACATAATTGTGAACAGAAATCCCAAACGGTAAACGCTTGGTCAATGACCTCAAATGGGTTGGAACCCGTTTGGCCAAACCGACCTATTGAACCCGTTTGGATTGAAACGAGTGTGAGATCGTTTGACCTATTGGTTCAAGATTGTTTAGTAAAGTTGGATAAGTACCAACATAGGTATTAACGCCCTTTCTCTTCAACCTTGAAACCAAGGTCTGTTCTTCACGAAAAAGCTTGCAAGGGTGCAAAGAAGGATGGGGAAGAAGAAGAACTAACTATTATTTGCACGAATAAAAGTATGCATAACAAAGCAAAAGGTTTAGAATTATAAAACCCGCCTTAAGGTCATTCCTTGAGCTCCAAGCTTCCAAGCTTAAAGTCTTTAATGGTGTCTTGAGCTCCACAGGTCGGCCAAGGGTTTTTCTCCAAGGAAAGGTTGGGAAAAGATGGCTAGAACGAGAAAGCTAAGTAAGAAAACTAGCAAACCAACCTTGTAACATGATATCCTCCATGAATTTGAGCAAGATGATGATCAAAGATTACCTAGAACTGCTTGGCCATTCTCCTCTTCTCCAGAGCTCTGTCCTAAGTCGGTATAAGCAAGAAAATAAGAAAGGAAGTGAAGGAAACGTTCCTTTACAAACAAAGGAAGGGTGTATATATATCTTGGGGTCATTTCCAACATAAGGACAACTAGTTTCTCCTTTTCACAACTAGGTCCTTCCTTTCTTTTAGGCACGTCCCTCCTCTTCTTTTCTAATTTAAAACTCCTTCTAAAACCAAGAACTAAAAGCAAGGAAGGTCAACTTATCATTAAGGTACATATGTACATAAGGGTCTCCTTGCTTACATCTTGATGATTTAATTACAAAGGTGTTCCTTATTATATGATTGTTCAAAGGAAGTGCCCCCTTCATCATTGTTAGTCTAAATGATGTCAAAAGTCATAAAAGATGTTCTAGATGATATATTTTATAAGTTGCACCCCTCATTTGGGTAAATTGCACTTTAATCCAAATTAGGGTTTTTAAGCACAAGGATCATTCCACAAGCTGCATCTTGATGCCCAGGCTTGGGAAATCCATCATACCTCATCATATCCACTCATAAGATGTCTCATCATCAGAGTAACATCTTAACTTGTGAAGTTTGCAAGTTTAACCCCTTATCTGGGTAATTTGCACATAGGTCTCTGTATTACCAAACAATTCTACAACATTGTTTTAAAAGGACAGAAATGAAAATGTATGTTCCTTAATTACATGCCAAAAGATAATCACAAAGATTTAATTACATATTTAGGCAAAACACATAGGGTTAACTCATAACCCAGGTCAGAGATGTTACAACAAAAGTGGCATGTGTCCATGCATGGTGGATTCATACATCCATAATTATCTTTCCATGCAAAACTCTTGAGGATAATCCATAGATAAGATATCATACATTGGGTATATTTCTTGACAAGATATCACAACCCAATATCACATTATGTGCAAACCGATACTACTTTTGTAAGGAACATATAAACCGATATGTTTTACCTACTTGAGGTGATTAGCCCGTTATGAACACTTTCAAAGGTTACCAAACTTATATGGGACCTCCTCTATGTCTTCCAAGCTGATAGGAATTCCCATATACACTTCATAGCTCGACACAGCCTCATATAGGGTTCAAAACACTCAACACTTCTTTGGTTCTTTCACCACAATGAGTGCTATCATTCAACTAAGACTCAAACAAGGTGTCCCCTTCTTTCTTTTTCCTCTAGATGATGATAAGAGAGAGAAGTAACACTTTAGAGGTGATAATTTCACATAAACCCCTCATTTGGGTTAATTGCAATCTTTACCAAAGTTATCATATAAGGCACAAACAATTTGTAGTTAAGTTCAAAATTGAGAAATAAACTCTCCTCAAGTCTTAATTACTTTTCAAAAGATTAAGACAAGGTTCTAAACAACTACTTAGGCAAAGCTTTTAGGGTTATCCCAAAACCTAGATTAGGGGTGTTACACTGTGGGGTACAAAATAGACACATGTTTGACCCACTAACACAACATTTAAGACCTAATTGTGGTTTATTTGATCAAAATGGACATCTTTCAAGACATCACTCCATAGACTATGATAGAAGGGTAAACTATAATCACCAAACTAGTTGAATCTCTACTTATGCCAGAGCACAACATGAGCACATCAGTAAATACAATCACTTCTGAGCTTATCATCAAACATCCAGATGCAATCACAAAACTAATTGAATATCCACTTGATCCATAGCTCTATAGGAGAGAACCAACAAAAAAATTTATTACAAGCTCAAGATCATTCTGGGATTGTAAAATACGTAAACTATTTTTTACTTTAAAAAAAATGAAAGTATTTAAAAAATATCAAAAATAAAGAAAAATCACCTAATTCACTTAGCAATCCACTATAATTTTTGTGAACACTAAAGCATTGGAACATGGGAACTAATGGGTCAATGATGGAAGGATTACATCCTTCATTTTGTGGCCCAAATTATTCACAAACCTAATTTCACCCATAAAATCACTCAATGAATCTAAAGCAGCCAAATCTAAAATCACAATATGAGATTACACTTCCAAAAATCAATATATCTCCTCTTTTAGGTCTTCTTAAACTTAGCACCTCAAAGGTGAGTTTAAACGACCCATAAAACCAAGACATCCTAGAAACTTATTTAAGGGTCACTACCTACATGAACATTAGTATTTATACATGAAAATAGCCATACCCAGGGGGCACAAGAAGGATGAGTGGAATGGAGATAAGGAGAATTGAATCTCCTGTGACATTTGTCATGTCTCACAATATTCCATGATGAGACCACAAATGGGTAATATTTGCTAGGAAACTCCCATTAATTTGCAATTCAAGTTCTCATATAAAGGCTTTGAGTATCATTGTCCACAACATTAGAATAATAAGTGGATACATTAACTTTCAAGCCCAAAGGGTACCTAAACTTAAACATAAGCTTGAGCTGAATTCCTTCTGCTAAGAAGTGTCAAGGATAGAGCTAAAGGAGGTGTCTCTAACACTTGACACTTTAACCCAACTAGGTGAGGAATTTTCGTGTGAATACTCACTAGATGACACATCTATGTTGAATAGGAATGACAACCAAAACCAGTGGAGCATAATATCTCTCTTTTGTGAGTAAAAAACTCCCACCCCATGGTTTTGAGGATCAATGCCTATAAAATTAAATTCAAAATGATCAATAGATAAATAATTAATTCCAAAGAACGCCCAACAACGTAGATACATGCTTGCAACAAATTGAATACACCAATAAGTGTAGAATAGAGCCCATGGATGTCTTTGACACCTAGCTCCTAAACCCAACTGGGTGGGGAATTTCTACTTGGATACTCACACAACTTGAGTTGCATAAGCATGAAGTCAAGATCCAATGAAGCATATAATCAAGCCTAATTTAACCATACCCTAGTGGCACATATGGTTATTCTCATCATGAGGAAAGGTCAATTTCTTATAATGGTCATCAACCAATATTAAACATGCTTGGGGTCTCAAATCACATCAGACTCTAGTGTTGATAAAGGGAAAATAGGACAGGAATGGTAGTTTCCATTCAACATCTAATGAGTTGTAATGATAGCATGCCACCTTTTGCCTCTCACAATAGGAACTCCTGACTAACATTAGTTACCACCAACTCACCACAAGGGTCTCAATCTTGAAGACCTCAATGTTGACTGAAGTTCAAAGATAAACAAAACCTCCAAGACCTAGATTTTGACATTTATCATAGGGAGTGGTAGCAATAAAATCCACAAACCACAATATGTTAAATCAAAATTGAATTGAAAACAAACTTTAAACAACTTCTTATGAATAAAAATGATCATATTAATTCATAAAAAAGTGTGTGGTGGCAAATGGTTGGGTGACGATTGGGGCAACCAATGAAGGTCTGCACCGGTCGTGGATGGAGAGATCTAGCCAAATCTAGATGTAGAGAGATGATAATGGAGGGAATAGTGGAACAAATCATGGATATACTCAGCTTTCTCTATTTCTTCGAAGTATTGGATGAAGGTTTCAAGATGCACAGAAAATTAAAAGAAACTATCAATGCTGGGGGAAGAAGGATATTCAAATTTTCATTGGTAATCTCATCTATCCTAAATATGAGGTGAATATTGATGCAGCCAAATGAGAAATAGTCTTGTGGGTATGTTCTTGACTTCAAACATCATCTCCCTAATCTTGAAGATTATCTCATATGGCTCTAGAATCCTTTCAAGACCTTGGAAGTTTTGAATCGTGGTGAAGGTGTTTCCATTTTTTAGTTTTCTGATGAAAAAGACTTGAAGATAGCTTTGTCTGGATCTTGGCAAGTCAAAAACATGTCGATGTTCTTATCCAGATGGAAACTAGGAGATGATATTATTAAGCATAGTCTCATAGATGCTCTTGTCTAGGTTCAATTGTATCATCTCTGCTGGATCTGTGGGATAGTGCTATGTCTGAAAGGATTGGATCCTTCCTTTGAAAACTGATTTGCTATGATGAAACTACTCATCTATGTTCGAGACTTATTTGCAAGGATACAAGTTCTTATACCATATGACTCTAATTTCCCTAAAACTATTACTCTCATGAGTGATGAGGGTGATTCTCATATTATCGGCATTTTCTATGAATGGGTTCCATATATATGTTAGGTAGGTGATTTTTTTTGTCATGAAAATTTTTTTTGTTGTTGCAATGAGAAGCAAAAAGTTGTTCCTAAATCAAGATAGAAATGTACCACCAAACTAGAAACTGATAAAGATGTTGTTATAATCTAGGGTTCTTCACAATACAAATCAACTATTACTAGAAATGCATTTGTCCTTGCTTCTAAAGGTGGTCTTACTATAAATCCTCTTGTGGTGAAGCACAATGTAGAGGTAGTGGATAAATTGTGCAATCAACAATCACAAGGAATAATATCTATCCCATATTCTTCAATTCCTATTTTCTCCCCAGAGTCCTCAGGAAGCTCTAAAAATGGCCTATATGGGGATGGGCTTCAAGTTGTTACTAGCTAGAAGAAAAGAAGCAGATCACCTCCATAATATCATGCTAAAAACAAATGTTGGAATCTATCATAGAGTGACCAACTATGTTTTCTCTCTATGCCTAACAAATTTAGTGGACTTGAGATCATTAATGAGGATGCTACTGATGACGTTGACAATCTAACAGTCACTTGGGTTAAATGAATACCCCACAAACCATTTCTTCTTGGAATGTTAGAGGCATTAGCAATAAAATTGAAGGTGTTCGAGAAGATACTTATAGAGCTAGATGTGATATCTTTATTCTTATTGAAAATAAGATTAGAGTCAAGAAAATTGAAGTGTTTATCAATGAACATTTTCCAGGGTATCAGCGGATGTCTAGTCACTCGTAACATGTTTTAGGTAGAGTTTTCATCTTATGGAAACAAAACTTTTGTGATATTTTGAAAATCTCTGAGATGGATCAAGCTATACATGCCAAAGTTAGTATTAACAAGCTTTCCTTATATATTTCAAATATTTATGGGCATAATGTTGACTCTGTAGAGTAAGTCTCTGGACTTCTATTGAAGATTTTCTTCATGTTGTGTATGGGTCATGGATTCTGATGGGTGATTTGAACTGTGTTCATAAGGCCTATGATAGAGTAGGTAAAAATCTTCCTACCAGAAAGTCTATGGATGATTTTAATAGTTGTGTCCTTAATTGTGGGTTATCTAATCTTGATATGCATGGACCTTCTTTCACCTGGGATAACAAGCAAGATGGATCAATTTTTTTTTTGCTTCTAAAATAGACAAAATTCTTTATAATTCTGAGAAGTTGAATTCTAATGTTGGTTTCTCTAGTGAAGTTATTTTCAATATCATTAGTGACCACAGGAGGACCATTTTTTGTATTGGGAACTCTAGAAAAGTTAAAGATCCTTTCATATTCATTAACTCATGGTCTTCCCATGAGGATTTTCTTTCTTTTGTTTGAAAATCTTGGAATTTTGAAGTCTAGGGGCATGGCATGTATAGACTGTATAGGAAATTGGCTAATTTGAAAACTAATCTTGTTGTGTGGAATAAAAATTATTCTGGTGATATTCATGAGAAGGCTAAATTGTTAAGTACCATGCAACTAAAGCTCAATCTGAGCCAGACCTTGACCCTACTAATGAAGATTTGTGTGTATTTCTAAATCTCTCAAGAAACAAGCTAACATGGTTATATTTTTTCACTAAAATGGTTGTTGATCTACAAGAATCATTATATAGATAGCCATGATTTCTTGGCTTAAGGAAGGTGATTCTAATACTTCTTTTTTCTATTCTTCAATGAAAATTAGAAGGCATTCTAATTCCATCAACAAGCTCATGGTCAATGGAAATATTTCTTATTGTCCTAAAATTATTAAAGACTCTATTATTGAGTTCCACACCAAACATCTTAATAACAATAATCTCCTGAATTGATGTTTGGAATGGTTAGTGGAATGGTAACACCCTTTTGACCCCTCAAAATATCAACCTTATTGTTTTTGTCACAATGAAAGAGATTGAGGATACCTTGAATAAAATTAAGGCCAACAAAGATCCTGGTCAAGATGGGTTTAATGGGTGTTTTTATAAGAAGGTTTGGTCCATTATTGGTGACGATGTTTGTAATGTTGTGATGGAGTTCTTCCACAATGGGAGGATGATCAAAGAAGCTAAAGGATCTAATCATTGTATATCAAAAGTTGTAGACCATTTCCTTGTGCAATGTGTTCTATAAATTGATTTCAAAGATCCTTACTAACAGGTTGCAAAAGTTCTTACCTATTGTCATTGATTCCTCTCAATGTGCTTTTATCAAAGGGATAAATATCAAGGATGATACCCACCTTAGGAATGAGAGATTATGTGACTTTAAGAAACCAAACTCTATCAATAAGATGTGTATACAAGCTGACATCTCCAAATCTTACAATTATGAGAAATGGAGTTATATGTTCTTTGTTACCCATAAAATTGGTTTGTCTACCATTTGGATCAAATGGATGGATGAATTTTTTTGTTCAACCTCTTATCAGGTTTTAGTGAATGATGATCCATCTGAATATTTCTGACCTTCTATAGGTGTTAGGTAGGGTTATCCTATATCCCCCTACCTCTTTTTCATTACAATGCAGGGCTTCTCTGAGGTTATAAAAGTTGTTGTGATTGATGAATGTTTATCCCCTATAGTTACTTCTAAGAACTTAAGTGTTTCTCATCTAATTTTTTCAGATGACCTTATGATTTTTTTAAAGCTAATAATGATGATGCTTCTTCTCTAAAAGCTATTTTGGATAATTTTGGGAAGGTTTTTGGTCTCAAGGTTAACTCTTCTAAGAGTTTTATTATTTTCAGCAAGGGTGTAGTGAAGAAACTGATTTTAGAGAAATAGAATTTCAATGAAGGATTTTTCCCTTCCAAATACCTTGATATTACCTTTTTTAATGGTGAGTTGTCAAAGAGGGAATTCTCTAAACTTGTTGACAATGTGAAGAAAAAAATTGATAGTTGGAAATGTAGACTCTTGTCTATGGCTGCAAGACTTGAACTTGTCATGTCCACTCTTGTTAATATGCATCTTTATTGGACGTTATCTTTCCCTATCCCCAGTTCTATATTAGATCACATTAACAAACTCTACAAGTATTTCTTATGGTGTTCTTTAGAGTCTAAGAGAAATTTGCATTTGATAAAATGGGACAATGTTACCGAGCCCAAGTTGGAAGGTGGTCTTAGAAAGAAAAATGTAGTGATGTTTTAAAATCTTACCTAATCCTAAATGCTTGGGATATTGCAAGTAAGAAGGATCCCCTTTGGGTTAAATGGATCTTAGAGAAGTATTTAAAAAGACCTTCTTTCTAGATGGTTATGGAATCCCATAACTGCTCTTGTCTTTTCAACAATTCAATTAGAATTTGTGTTGATTTTCTTTCCCTTATCAATTTTCATATCAAAGATGGTAGCTCCTTACTGATGTGGCAAGATCCTTGGTGTGCTTCTAAATTCCTCTTTGACTTTTTTAGGAAAGAGTCTATTATCAAAATTGGTTTGTCTTGGGATAGTCCTCTCATCTCGATTATTTTTGTAGGCAAATGGTGTATCCCTAAGGATAACAATAGAAATCAAAAGGAACTTTTCTCTTTTCTTTAGAAACTTAATACTCTTTTTATTTCAGAGGGTCACCTCACTTTTTGCAATAATAAATATTGACTTTAAGTTTATCTAGGATTCCATTAGAAGTAAAAACTTAGACAATGAGTTCTTTAGATGGATCTGGGATTGCAGAATTCATAAGAGAGGTACTCTACATTTATGGAAAGGAAGGAACAATGGACTACCTACTTCTTATTAGTAAAGAAGAAAATGTATTCAATTAGCCTCATCATGTTTTCTATGTATATACGGTTCTGATAATACAAACCTTTTAATGTTCTCCTATGATTTTACTAAAAGAGACTAGGTTGAAGCTGCTTTTTGTAATGTTGAATATCAAATGCACTCTAGTTGGGACTCTTATCAATGTCACTTCAGCAAAAAGAAATATCATTTGTGGTCTTATTTACTATCATTGCTAGATTGAAAGAAATTAAAGATTCATGAGAATAGGTACAAGACTGTTGGTAAACTTTGGATACATATTGAAGAAGAACTTCCCATCCTTTATTCAGATAGATGATCTCCTTGGATCTATAATGACTATTTTGTTGGCTGATGTTTGAATTTTGCCCTGGTATTTTTCTATGATCTGTCAAGGGGATTTCTTGTGTCTATCCCTATTTCTATGGATGGCCTGATCTTGATGTTGATTCTTCTTATGTCTTCTTCTTGCCTTGTTTTCTATGGTTTGGTGTTTTAGATGACCCCAAAGAAGATTGTTTTTCTCTTTCCTAAGATATATGGAGTATGTTTGTGCTTCTGGTCAACCTATGCAGTTGGATTTGGTTGACTCTATGACCCTTTACTCTCGTGGTCTTTTGTTGGTGATCATGATAGGAATCCTCGTGAAAGTGTTGCTCTTTTCTTGAGTTATGTTCATGTCTTTTATCCCAATCTTCTCCCCTTTCCTATTATTTATTCTTTTCTCAAATAGGTCTTGGGTTATGATTGATCTGTATACAACTCTTTACTTCTTTTTTCTACTTTTTAATCTTTTCAAAAAAATACACAAAAAAGTAAAAGGAGTTTTGACCGACCAAAAAAATTTCATATTAATGTCAAAAGAAGAATTGTTTTTAAGAAAATCAATGAGGCAAAATGTTACAACGACAAATCAAAACCTTAACAGAGATGAAGGAAAGTGAAAAATATGTGGGGATTGTGGTGGACTTTGCATCAATGTCACATATCATCTTGACATCAAGAAGGCCTTCTTCAACAATCACACCATATCTTCATCATCAAAATCCACAAAGAATTTTTCAATAGAAGATTTTGTACTAAGAAGATAAGAAGAACAGCTGAACTACAACACATAAATAGATTGTGATGACCGCTATCAAACTGACAGCATTATCGCACAAGACTATGCGGATATAATCAATAACAACGAATTTCCAAAAATAACTAAAAATTAAGACCTTTTTGCCGAGAATCCGCAACTAGGAAACTCTTTTCAGGAAGAACCAAACCATATATATACATCATGGTTCACTTAATACATATATTGTTCCATCACCTTGTAAGGATATGAGATAACAGTTGCTTTACCAAAACATATAAAAAAGCAACATTATGCATCGAAGCGTACTAGCCAAAATCTCATATCGGTCATAAAACTATTTACGCACTATCTCCCAAAGGACCAAAGAGTATAGGGATGACACATAGGACTCTATATCTACAAGACACATAATAGCACACTCAACCTGAGTTGTTACTGCTTTTCTTGTTGTTGTTGTCCGCTTTCTGCAGCACGATCTCTACCTCCTCGTGTACTTCCACCTAAAAATTTGTGGAACCCATAGGGTGAGACAACAAGTTCCAGTGAGAGATATAACTCTCTACCAACATTATTATTAACACATTTAAACTTTTACGAATGAGAGTTAGAAAAAACATTTATTGAATTAAACATGTATATCTATTGATTATATGCAGGATAGAGCAGTCTCAACATCTCATTGATTCAAATATCTACAACTAAGCAATAGATCATTTACTCACTATTTGAAAGAAGAACATGTATAATTGTTATAAACTAAACAATGTAAAAAAAGGCAAGGCTTCAACCAATGTTTCTGTATTTGATCCTTAAACAAATACACTATACGGCTTAATACATCTTTAAACAATCCATCTTATGCCCTGTGAAGCAGGGAATATACCTTCCATGCTCCTACTGACCATTGCAAAGTAAGCATCATTGCCATAAAGATCTTATGGAAGAGCTAGAATCCATGACCTCTCCTATCTCGATCAGTATGAGATTATTGGCAGAGACGTATGAGTGATTCTACATTATAGATAGCCTGGTGTATAGAGGCTCTTCGCTATAGATATATAATGCATAGAATGTTCTCTTATTAGGGTATGACCCGTAACTAATCTTGATTATATTAGGGTGTGCTCTATAACCAATCATGATTGTTTATTGAGTCACTAAACACTCGTGCTCTTGTTAGGGTATGACCCGAAGTCAATCCTAATATTCAAGGTATGTCCTGTAGCCAATCTTGTTAGTTAAGGATACAAGAAAATGACTTGCACCCCATATATTCAATAATATGCACTCCAAGTAAAACTCGCTTCACCATTCAGCAAATCCTGACAATGAATAGATCTATGGCCAGGGCAACTACATTTTTAGTTCACTTGTTATATTATTACTACATCTTATGCTACATAGAAAGATGTAACATAATTTCAAGAAATCTTGTATCAATTGAAACATATCTTTTTACACTCATCATGGGATCTCAATCCCCTAAACACTTTACTGGGAATGCCATCCCTTTAACATTATCATTATCATGATTACATGATTTGGGTATCAAACCCTCAGTTCATTATTGAACAATGTCAACTTTTACTAGGTAAAAATCATCTCTAGGTCATCAGACCCATATATATATATATATATATATATATATATATATATATATATATATATATATATATATATATATATATATATACATACATATATATATGAATATATATATATATGCATACTTACTTTATATATATATGCATACTTACTTGTTGTACAAGTATATCACATGGCTCACAAGGCCTTATATAAACTGGATAATGCTAAATCATCATAGCTCATTCCTGGCTATGCTCATCATTTCATAACACCTGCATGGTTAGGATTTCATAGCAAATGCAATATCAAATAAATATCATGACCATGGCATAAAGAGAATCATTCAAATTGCAACCCTCTCATAATTAGGGTTAGGGTTTTCCATTATAACTAATTTAGGGTTTTCAAGTGCATATTTATCAATCAAACTCTAATTCACACCATTAGAGATATATTACTGCCATACGTGTTCAAGCATACTTCATCAAATATCATTAATTGATTATCAACATGAAGTCTTACCTTTCTCATGTGAGTAATACAAGTCTCTCTCTCATCCTTACTAGGATATTGACTTCAACATACTTATTACATTGATTTAACCTTTATCAGCCAACACTTTTTAAAATGTATACATCCCATTACTTCATAGTGTATTCATTGATTACATTCAAGATGTATCGGCCTACACTTACCAAAGTGTATCAGCCTTCATTCTAATTATTGTGTTGGCCTAGACACATTCACCTATGTTGGCCTAGAAACATCTACTTGTGTCATCCAAGAGACATCTACTTGTGTCATCCTAGACACATCTACTTGTGTCGGCCATGGCACATCAAGTGGTATCGATTTAGAGGTGCTTAGGGTAGTATTGTTTGTATGGTGCTTGAGTTTATATTGTCCATAGTATATTCTTGTGTGTCAGCCATACTATCATATTATCTATCGGTCACTCAGTCAACTAGTGTGTCGGCCACACCATCAATTAGGGTGGCGAACACTCTATCTACTAGAGTATCAACCTAGCTATCCCTTTGTGTATTGGCAATTTCTCACTACGGGGTATTGGCCTCTAGGGTTTTGGGTTGTATCAGGTGAACCCTTACTAACACCTTAGTTTCTTTCACCTATTGACTCACCATTTCTTGGTGTGTCAGCCAAGACCTCAAGGGATGTGTTTCTCACACTTTCACAAGGTGTGTCGGGCTAAGAGATATGAAATGGTTATTGTTAGCCATGTTGGCCTCCATATTAGAGTACAAGTAAATGTTAACTTAACTATTTTCAAAGTATCGGTCTATCTTACTCTTTACCCTTCGGTTACAAGTTAGACAATTGCAAAGATAGTAGTCCTACATATGTAACAAACTGATAAGGAGTTAGGAATCTATATGTATCATTTTTCATTCATTATCCTTGTATCGGGTTAGGGTTTTCACCAAACTGATATCAGTTTGTGCATTGAATTTCACATCATCTTCAAGCTCCAGCCCTTCACCCAATATTACTCTAGTTCGTGGACAACAGCATCATATATCCACTAAAAATCATAGAACCATCATTCAAACAAGAAAGGTCGAAGTAGAAGAGGAATCATCAAGTATTTCATGATAGAAGGTGAATAATAATAAAGTTGAGTTCAAGTTATATAACCCGCCTCGAAATCAACACAAGAGATTCAAGGTCCAAAGCTCCACATTCCCAAGGTTGAAGATGATTTATTAAAAGTCCAAGACTTGATCAAAATACTTTTATATGAAAGAATATATCACAATAAGGAACTTGGTGAAGAAGGAAGGAAAGGAAAGAATCGTGATCCAAGAAGCATAATCTTTCCAAGGTTGAAGATGTTCATGTCTTTACCTTGGGCAAGTTTCTAGGCTTTCCACTTTCTCCTTAAGCTCCTAGGGTCGTCCACCAAGCAAGAATTGGTAAAGGAGTCAAAAGGTTTACTAAGAGGTGAAAGAGGGGTATATATAGTTGAGGTTCAAGAGAGAGAGTATGTGTAAGGTGTCATCACCATATGTACATGGGTGACATGTGTCCATGCATGGTGGCTTCATGCATCCATAATTATCTTTCCATGCAAAACTCTTGAGGATAATCCATAGATAAGATATCAACCATTGGGTATCTTTCTTGACAAGATATCACAACCCAATATCACATTATGTGCAAACCGATACAAGTTTGGCAAGGAACATGTAAACCAATATGTTTTACCTACTTGAGGTTCTTAGCCCATTATGAACAATTTTAAAGGTTACCAAACTGGTATGGGACCTCTTCTATGGCTTTCAAGCTGATAGGCATTCCCATATACACTTCATAGCTCGTCACAACCTCATCTAGGGTTCAAAACACTCAACACTTCTTTAATTCTTTCACCACAATGAGTGTTATCATTCAACCAAGACTCAAACAAGGCACCCCCTTCTTTATCTCTCCTCTAGATGACACTGAAATAGAGAACAAACACTCTAGAGGTGATAATTTGCACATAAACCCCTGATTTGGGTAAACTGCAATCTTTACCAAAGTTATCATATAAGGCACAAACAATTTGCAAATAAGTTCAACATTGAGAAATAAACTCTCCTCAAGTCTTAATTACTTTTCAAAAGATTAAGACAAGGTTCTGAACAACTTACTTAGGCAAAGCTTCTATGGTTATCCCAAAACCCATGTCAGGGGTGTTACAAGTTATCAACCCCTAACAACGATTTCGTCCCTGAAATCTCAAGAGAAAAGAGAAGGGTACTTCCTCCTCATCTCTTCCTATAGCTCCCATGTGGCTTCTTTAATGTAGTGATGATGCCAAAGAACTTTCATAAGCATTGTGTCTTTCTTTTTCAACTTCTTGATTCTTCTATCAAGAATCAACATTGGACCGTCAACATAGGATATATCCTCATCTAATTCTACCTCTACATGTTGTAATACAAGCTATGTATCAAGGTGAGATTTTCTCAACATAGATACATGAAATACTGGATGTAATCTATGCAACTCCGGTGGTAGTTCCAACTTATAGGCTACCTTTCCAATATGTGCTATCACCAGATAGGGTCCCATAAATCTAGGAGCCAACTTACCCTTCTTACCAAATCTGAGAACACCTTTCCAAGGAGAGACCTTGAGATACACTCTATCTCCAACTTGGAATTCTAAAGGTCTACGGCAATTATCAGCATATGACTTATGTCTATCTTGTACTGCCTTTAACTGTTGTTGTATCACTTTAATCTTTTCTATTGTATGTTGCACAAGTTTAGGATCAATAAGTTGGTATTCTCCTATTCCATACCAGCATAATGGAGATCTACAACATATACCATACAATGCTTCATATGATGCCATATCAATGCTTTTCTGATAGTTGTAATTGTGGGAAAACTCTATCAAACTCAAATGTATATCTTAGCTACCTACAAACTGAAGATCAAATGCCCTAAGAAAGTCTTCCAAGGTCTGTATAGTCCTTTCGGAATGTTCATCTATCTGAGGGTGGAAAGTAGTACTAAACTTTAACTGCATACCCAAAGTTGTGTGTAATCATTCCCAAAAGCAACTTGTAAACTAAGGACCTCTGTCAGACACAATTGTTGTTGGGACTCTGTGAAACTGCACTATCTCATCTACATAAACCTATATAAGTTTCTTAGTAGTGTATGTTGTCTTAACAAGAAGAAAATGTGTTGACTTTGTCAACCTATCAACAATCACCCAAATGGAATCGTTACCTTTGGATTTTCTAGGCAAAACAACTACAAAATCCATTATCACATGATCCCATTTCAACTGTGGTATAGAAAAATGGTTGTAATGTTCCTTAGGCTTCTGGTGCTCAGCTTTAACTTGTTGACACACTAGACATCGCATAACAAACTCATCTACATCTTTCTTCAAACCTGACCACCAATACATATCTTTTAGATTATGATACATCTTGCTACTTCCTGGATGCATAGAATACATAGATGAGTGAGCTTCTTCCATAACTATCTTCCTTAGGTCATTAACATCAGGTACAATAATTCTACCATGGTAACAAATTGTTCCATCTTCTGAATTTCGAAATCCATCCTGCTTCTGACTGCCATATTCTGATTCGATATGTTGTATCACAGTATCAGCTTGTTGTGCTTCTTTAATTTGTTGTCTCATCATAGGTTTTACTTGCATCTGTGCCAGCAATCTAGATAGCAAGGATACTTCCATCTTTACATTCATCTGACATAAGGAAACTAGCATGTCCCGCTTATGACACGCCAAAGAATTAAACTATGCTTTATCTGTGAATGAAGATGATGACTTTATACTTAGTGCATCTAACACCACATTAGCCTTTCCTGGATGATAATCAATCGTGCAATCATAGTCTTTGATTAGTTCCATCCAGTGACATTGTCTCATGTTTAATTCTTTCTATGAAAAGATGTACTTCATATACTTATGATCTATGAAAATCTGACACTTCTCCCCATACAGGTAATGTCTCCAGATTTTCAAGGTATGAATCATTGCAGCTAATTCCAAGTTTTGTGTAGGATAATTCTCCTCGTGTTTATTAAGTTGTCGAGAGGAAAAAGAAATCACTTGTTTATCCTGCATCAACACACATCCTAAATCATTCTTTAAAGCATCACAAAAGACAATGTATCCTTTCCCTTACTCAGGTAAAGCTAATATCACTGCACTGGTCAACTTTTCCTTCAACAACTGGAAAGAGCATTGACACTTGTCATTCTAGACAAAATGAACATCATTCCTGGTTAATCTAGTTAGGCGTAATTCTGCATAACTGAAGTCTTTGATGAACCTCCTGTAGTAACCTGCCAAACCTAGGAAACTGTGAAAATATGTTGGTGTCTTAGGCTGTACCCATTCTACAATAGACTCTACCTTTTTAGGATCAACACAAATACCTTTAGCAGATATGATATGCCCTAGAAAAGATACTTATGACAACCAAAACTCACACTTGCTAAACTTAGCATATAGCTTGTGTTGTCTTAACAAAGTCAATTCTTGACGAAGATGTTGTTCATGTTGTTGGTTATCTTGACTGTATATTAGAATGTCATCTATAAAGACCACTATATACTGATCAAGGAATGGTCGGAACACTCTATTCATCAAATACATGAATGATGTCGGTGCATTAGTTAGTCCAAATGACATAACTATAAACTCATAATGATCGTACCTTATCCTAAAAGTTGATTTGGGTATGTCATCCTCCTTAAGTCATAACTGATGATATCCAGACCACGTCTATCTTAGAGAATATTGCTGATCCACACAATTGGTCTAACAAATCATCTATCCTTGGCAGAGGATACTTGTTCTTTATTGTCACCTTGTTCAACTGTCTATGCCCTATACATAACCTCATAGATCCATCCTTTTTCTTTACAAAAAGTACCAGAGCACCCCACGGCGATGTACTTGGTCAGATAAAACATTTATCAAGTAACTCTTACAATTGTTTCTTTAATTCTATCACCTGAGCTAGTGTCATCCTATATGATGTTTGAGTTATTGGTTGTGTACTGGGAACTAGATTGATCTTGAAATCAATCTTTCGAGGTGGAGGAACATTAGGAAATTCCTCAGGAAACACATCCTTAAATTCCCTGACAATTGGCACTTCTTGAATACTAGGACTTTCTACCTTGGCATCCACCATGTTTGCTAAGAACGCCTCACACCCATGTCGCAACAGTCTCTCAGCTATCATTGTCGATACTAGACATGTTGGAAGAATCTTCCTGTCTCCCTAAAAGATCCATGTCTCACCACCATATGTGAACAAGCTTGATTGGAACCACAATCTAGGACTACCTTATACTGTTCCAAGTTGTCCATCCCAAGGATTACATCAAATCCATGCATCTCAAGTGGTATAAGATCCACTTGAATGGTGTATTCTGAGAAAGAAAGAACACAGGGGGAACATACCTCTTGTAACACTATAGAGCCAACTAAAGGAGTATGTAATAGCAAGTTATCCGTTCTATGAATAACAGGCAAAAGATAATTATGAATCACTTCACAAGTGATAAAGGAGTGTGTAGTGCCTGGGTCAATCAAAATAGATATGAAGCAAGATGAAGACATATCAGAATAAAATAACTCCATCTGACATGTCACGACTTGTGGGTTGACTACTGCTTTCGGCTGAATCATAACATAGTATCTCATTGTTGCCTTCTGCCGACCACGTCCTCTGTTACCTTGTGCAGATGAACCTACTTGAGATGCCTATCCACGTCCTCATCCTCCTACACCACTACTTAACTATTTCCTTTGAGAACCTTGTTGACTCTACCTTGGTGGTTGGGTTTCCTTAGTTTCTCTTATTGAACAATCCCTCATCAGATGTCCTATCTATCCACACTTGTAGTAGGTTCTGGTCTCTTGCTATGGCCTAGACGGCCCTATCACTGACATTGATGTCGCACTATGGGCTCCAATAGGCAGAACATTATGGCATCTACCCTTACTTGACATCCACTATGTCAGAGAATTGAACCTCTGTGGTGCTGATGGTGCAGAAAACCTTGGTTTCTTGTAGCTTCCAGACCTTTGTCCTTAGAATTGAGAAGGTCCTTTCCTAAAATTCATGTTTCTTGATTACTGACCTTTATATCCTCCTAACCAATTCCAAAAATGTAGCAAATCTCTCCCTATTCTCCAGAGTAGCTGCAGGAGTGGTTAACTCAGCATTCAGACCCTTTTCAAAACACCAAATCCTCTCCTGATCTATAGTAGCCATGTGCGGACAAAATTGCAGAAGCTCCATGAACTTAGCTTCATACTCATTAATCTTCATAGGCCCTTGCCTAATTTGTTTAGACTGTGAGATTTTCTCATCCTAGTACGTCTGAGGAAAGTGCCTATTGGTGAAATCACGTCAAAATTCCTCCCATATGACCTCAACATTAGGCCTTTTCTCTAATTCGATGGACCACCAATGTCCAGCACTTCCCTTTAATAGGTACACATCATGCCTAACTGTATCAATTTCTAGGATGCTAAGGATCTTAAAAGCTTTTTCTAGCTCAATGAGCCATAGTTATATTCTACAGCTCCCACTCGGCGTAGCCATTCAAAAGTCTTACTAGAACCCGAAGACTCTAGATTGGGGACTGATGCCCTAGGTGGTGGTGCTGGTATCCTATCTTCCATATGTTTTACTGTCATCATGAACTTCCCAATGAGAGCATGGAAAGTTGGGTTCTCTATCATAGCCTGATTCACTTCGAGATTCTCAGGCACTTGTTATTCTCTCACGTATTCCCTTGCACCTCTCCCTGGTGCAACAACATGTTCTTTGTGTTCTCCAGACATCTTTAAGCTTTACTTCTTCTTCTATATGAGCAGAAGTCACTACAAGATAAACTGGAGGACACTAGAATAGACACAATGACCTTAATTCTATGTCCCTGTAGACTCAGTGAACCTAAGATTTTGATACCAAAAATTGTGATGACTTCTATCAATCCGACAACATTCTCAGACAAAACTATGTGGAATAAACATTAACAAAGGATTACCAAAAATCACTAAAAATTAAAACCTTTTTGCCAAGATATCCACTACCAGGAAACTCTTTTCTGGAAGAACCAAACCATATATATACATCATGGTTCACTTTATACATATATTGTTCCATCACCTTGTAAGGATATATGATAATAGTTGATTTACCAAAACATATACAAAAGCAACATTATGCATTGAGGCGTACTAGCCAAAATCTCAAATTGATCATACAATTGTTTATGCACTATATCCCAAAGGACCTGAGAGTATAGAGATGACACATAGGACTCTATATCTACAAGACACATAACAGCACACTCAACCTGAGCTGTTACTGTTGTTCTTGTTGTTGCTTCCCACTTTCTACTGCATGATCTCTACCTCCTCGTGTGCATCCTCCTAAAAAGTTTTGGAACCCATGGGGTTAGACAACAAGTCCCAGCGAGAGATATAACTCTCTGCCAACATTATTATTATCACAGATAAACTTTTATGAATGAGAGAAGAAACCTTTATTGAATTAAACATGTATAACTATTGATTATATGCAGGATAGAGCAGTCTCAACCATTGTTCTGAAAAGTGGTAATCGGTGTATGGGCGGAGAGGGTACCGAATAGAGTATATACGGTATGCGGGAGTATAAGCGGGAGAATATTCGGTTTTAATCGGTTTTGATTTTTTTTTAATATTAACCATAAAGATATGTAAATTATATATTATAAGTAATAGACTAATATTGCATTCATAAGTAGTTAGAAACATTGATGAAATTAGAGAAGAAAACTTTGATAAGTAATTACAAACATTGATAAGTCATAGATTAATATCACATTAATAAGTAATTAGAAACGTTAACAAGTAATAGACTAATATTGCATTAATAAGTAATTAGAAACATTGATAAGTCATAGACTAATATTGCATTAATAAGTAATTAGAAACATTGATAAGTGATAAGACTAATATTGCATTAATAAGTAACTTGAAACATTGATGAAATTAGGGAAAAAAACATTGATAAGTAATTATAAACATTGATAAGTCATAGACTAATATTGCATTAAGTAATTAGAAACATTGATGAAATTAAAGAAGAAAACATCAAAAGTAAGGATCAGTTCAATAAACACTAACTATAAACTTATAGAGAAAACATGAGGAGAAGACTAAATATGTAAATTGGAAGAAGATAATGTAATTGTAATGACCAATAGTAGTATTAAAAAAAAATTAATGTAAAAAAAAATATTACTAGCATTTGATTTTGAAAATCGCCGATTAATCGGCCGATTATTCCCCCGATCGGCCGATTAATCGGTCCTGGACCGATTATAGGCCGATTATTCATAATCGGAGCGGTAGACCCCCAAAAAGGAATATTCGGCCGATTATTCGGTCTAAGCGGCCAATTTTCTGAATAGTGGTCTCAACATCTCATTAGTTCAAATATCTACAACTGAGCAATAGATCATTTAATATCTTTTTAAAAATAATATGAAAAACATGTATAATTGTTATAAACTAAATAGTATAAAACAAGGCAAGGCTTCAACTAATGTTTATGTATTTGATCCTTAAAAAAATACACTATACGACTGAATATATCTTTAAACAATCCATCTTATGCCCTGTGGAGATGGGAATATACCTTCCATGCTCCAACTAACTACTACGGAGTAAGAATCAGTGCCATAAATGTTTTATGGAAGAGTTGGAATCCACAACCTCTCCTATCTTGGTCAGTACAAGATTATTGGCAGAGACGTATGAGTCATTCTGCATTATAGCTAGCCTGGTGTATAGAGGCTCTTTGCTATACAGATACAGTGTGTAGCATGTTTTCTTATCCGCATATGACCCATAATCAATCCTTATTATACCAGGGTTTGGTCTGTAACCAAACATGATTGTTTATCAAGTCATGGTACAACCACACTCTTGTTAGGGTATGACCCAAAGTCAATCCTAATATTTAGGGTATGATCTGTAGCCAATCCTATTATTAAGGATACAAGGAGATGACTTGCACCCAGCATATTCAATAATATGCACTCCGAGTAAAACTCATTTCACCATTCAGCAAATCCTGACACTGAATGGATCTATGGCCATGGCAACCACATTTTTAGTTCACTTGATAGATTAAGTTCATTACTGCATCTTTTACATCAATCAAGTTACAAGCATGAATTATAGATAAATGCTACATAGAAAGCTATAACATATTTTCAAGAAATCTTGTATCAATTGGAACATATCTTGTTACACTCATCCTAGGATCTCAATCCCCTGAACACTTTACTGGGAATCCCATCCCTTCAACATTATCATTATCATGATCACATGATTTGGGTATCAAACCCTCAGTTCATTATTGAATAGTGTCACCTTTTACTAGGTAACAATCATCTCTAGGTCATCTGACCCATATACATATATATATATATATATATATATCATACTTGTTGTACAAGTATATCACATGGCTCACAAGGCCTTATATAAATTGTATTATGATAAATCATCATAGCTCATACCTGGCTATTCTCATCATTTCAAAACACCTGCATGGTTAGGATTTCATAGTAAATGCAATATCAAATAAATATCATGACCATGCCATAAAGAGAATCATTCAAATTGTAACCCTCTCATAATTAGGGTTAGGGTTTTCCCTTGTAACATATTTAGGGTTTTCAAGTGCATATTTATCAATCAAACCCTAATTCACACCATAAGAGCTATATTATTGTCATAAGTGTTCAAGCATACTTCATCAAATATCATTAATTGATTATCAACATGAAGTATTACCTTTTCTCATGTGAGTAGTATAAGTCTCTCTCTCATCCTTACTAGGATATTGACTTCAGCATACTTATTACATTGATTTAACCTTCTTTAGAGTTTATCATCCTACACTTATTAAAGTGTATCCATCTCATTACTTCATAGTGTATTCATTGATTACATTTAAGATGTGTCGACCTACACTTACCAAAGTATATTGGCCTTCATTCTAATTCTTGTGTTGTCCTAGACACATTCACTTGTATCGGCCTAGACACATCTACTTGGGTCAGACAAGACACATCTACTTGTGTCGGCATAGACACATCTACTTGTGTCAGCCAAGGCACATCAACTGGTATTGATTTAGAGGTTCTTAGGGTATTATCGTTTGTATGGTGCTTGAGATATATCGGCCATATTTTATTCTTGTGTGTCGGTCATACTATCATATTATGTATCATCCACTCAATCAACTAGTGTGTCAACCACACCACCAATTAGGGTGTCATCCACTCTATCAAATAGAGTATCAACCTAGCTATCCATTTGTGTATTAGCTATTTCTCACTATGGGGTATTGGACTCTACGGTTTTGGGTTGTATTGGGTGAACCCTTATCAACACCTTAGTTTCTTTCACCTATTGACTTCACCACTTCTTAGTGTGTTGGCCAAAACCTCAAGGGATGTGTTTCTCACACTTTTACAAGGTCTGTCGAGCTAAGGGATATCAGATTAGGGTTGTTGCTGGCCATGTCAGCCTCCATATTAGAGTACAAGTATATGTTAACTTAACTATTTTCAAAGTAATGGTCTATCTTATTCTTTATCCTTCAGTGATAGGTTATACAACTGCAAATATAGTAGTCCTACATATGTAACAAACTGATAGGGAGTTAGGAATCCATATGTATCATTTTTCATTCATTTATCCTTGTATCGAGTTATTATTTCCACCAAACTACATCTTTGCCCTCTATCCATGGGGGGACGACAAGATCTTTCCATCCAATTTGTGCGTTGAAGTTCACATCATCATTCAAACAAGAAAGGTTGAAGTAGAAGAGGAATCACCAAGTATTGCATGATAGAAGGTGAATGCTAATAAAGTTGAGTTCAAGTCATACAACCCACCTCAAAATCAACACAAGAGCTTCAAGCTCCAAAGCTCCACATTTACAAGGTTGAATATGACTTATCAAAAGTCCAAGACTCAATCACAACACTTCTATATGAAAGAAGATATCATAGTAAGGAACTTGGTGAAGAAGGAAGGAAAGGAAAGAATCAGGATCTAAGAATCATAGTCTTTCCCAGTTTGAAGATGATCATGGCTTTACCTTAGGCAAGTTTCTTGGCCTTCCCCTTGCTCTCTGAGCTCCTAGGATCGTCCAGTGAGTAAGAGATGGTAAAGGAGTTGAAAGGTTTATTAGGAGGTGAAAAGAGGGGTATATATAATTGAGATTTAAGAAAGAGATTATGTGTAAGGTGTCATCACCATATGTACATTGGTGACATGTGTCCATGCATGGTGGCTTCATGCATCTATAATTATATTTCCATGCAAAACTCTTGAGGATAATCCATAGATAAAATATCGGCCATTGGGTATCTTACTTGACAAGATATCACAACCCAATATCACATTATGTGCAAACTGATACTACTTTTGCAAACTGATATGTTTTACCTACTTGAGGTGCTTAGCCCATTATGAAAACTTTCAAAGGTTACCAAACTGATATGGGACCTCCTCTATGGCTTCCAAGCCGATAGGCATTCCCATATACACTTCATAGCTCGACACAACCTCATCTAGGGTTTAATACACTCAACACTTCTTTGGTTCTTTCACCACAATGAGTGGTATCATTCAACCAAGACTCAAACAAGGCGCCCCCTTCTTTATCTCTCCTCTAGATGATGCTAAGAGAGAGAAGGAACACTCTAGAGGTGATAATTTGCACATAAACCCCTCATTTGTATAAATTGCAATCTATACCAAAGTTATCATGTAAGGCATAAAAAATTTGCAAATAAGTTCAAAATTGAGAAATAAACTCTCCTCAAGTCTTAATTACTTTTCAAAAGATTAAGACAAGGTTATGAACAACTTACTTAGGCAAAGCTTCTAGGGTTATCCCAAAACCCAGGTTAGGGGTGTTACATAGATTATGTACCTTTATCTATTTTCAACAACACTTGTAATACATCTCTAGAGGAAGGGTGCAACAAGGCACACTGTCTCTTAAGATATGTGTATTCCAAGAAAAATCTACAACCCATGAACTAGGGTCACCTATTATTGATTAACATATCCTCACCTAGGTTGAAAAATCCATGCATGAACATATATGACTTGCCTGTCGCACAACCAATACTAAATCAACGAAGGACATATGGTCCAAAGACCCTACAACACAACTATAATGAGCTCATTTCAATTTCTAACACTTCTCACAGTAGAAACATTATGATACAACATCCACTGATGGCACCTATCGAATGACTTCAAGCCTCTACCTTTGATTCATTGGTCATTTTCCACAAGGCCACTGGAGACCTGTCAAAAATGCAACATCAACACCATATCACCAAAGCAGACTAAGTGATATGCTAGACCTTGATTCCATACTACTACCATCATTAGCTCTTTTACAATGAGATCACCTTCAGAAGAGTTAGAACTAGGGAGTTCAAAAGTGAATACAACCTACATTGGACTTCATAAGTAAAGGATGACCAAGAGTCATAAACCTTGTGATCAATGGGGGAACATTTATGTGAGATTTTGCTTTGATTTAGAAGTCCTACACTCTGCTAAGCATCACAAATCACTCTCACGTCTACATATGGGAATTTCTAATCTTTTAGGGTCCTGGACCAAGCCCTATCTTGAGTAGGCCTTTCTCCTTTCAGTTCTTCAACCTTTTAGCATCCTAAATTGTGCCATTATGGTCTCTAAAGCCTTGGCTTCAATAGACAGTCCTTCAGACCCTACTTTCCTCATTGACCATCTGTTATTCCTATCATAATCTATGCATGCTTGCATCACAACCATGTTGTCTATTATCTTCATGGTTCTGCTTGACTTTTTCCCAAGGTAATCATTGCCAGTGGTTGAGTCTAACGATGTCCTTTCAGTAGGAGTTAGCCCATTATAGAAAGTGGTCACGAGGAACCCCTTATGATAATTGTGATGTGGACAGTCTCTTTGGTACTCCTGGAAATGTTCCCATGCCTTGTGCAAGTTCTCTCTCGGCTTCTGTGCAAAGGAAGTAATCTTCTACATGTTGCGGATTGTCCTCTCTGTAGGATAAAACTTACTAACGAAAGGATATGCCAGGGGTCTCCACCCATCTATAAATTGGTGAGGGAGATTGAGGTACCAAGATAGAGCCTTGTCTTCCAAAGAGAAATTGAAGCCTTTACAGTATAACCTCTTGTGGGGATCCCCTCATCTTGATGGTATCATAGATATTTTTAAAAGCATCGAGATGATGGTATGGGTTTTCACTCCTCGAATTCCCACAAAAAGGTTTATTTTGGATCATCGAGATGACAGCTGGTTTTAACTCAAAATTTGTTGTGTTAAAGTGTGGTATGATGATCGGGCATCTAGAATCATTGGCTCTTGTTGCTGCCAGTTCTCTAAGAGTCTTCCCTTCTTCATCATCCTCGTTGTCACCATTCTGATCATCATGCTCTCCCTCATTGTTAGGATGGTTGTGGTGGTTCCATCTTCGACATTTGTAGTGTCGTTCTTCATTGCGTTGTTCTTCTTTGCAACAATCTTCATCACGTCGATCGTCATCATGACAATCTTCATACCTACATTTGTCTTCACATTGACAACTGTCATTATAGCAGCCATCTCTGTCTTCGTCTGACCCTGGTGGTTGGGGGGGTTATGTTGAATCCTCACATTCTGCTCATCCTCAGTGAGATTACCGTCCACACAAGGCGACATGGTGACTCAAGGTTAACGAGCAAAGTCAAATGAGTATGCTTCCTCCGGGGTGCCTGAATAGACCGCATAGTCGAGTTAGTAAATTGTACATGTTAAAATGAACTATTCTACACAAACGTAGGGCAGCAGACTTAAAGTAACAGTGTGGTCAAGCTTATTACTAAGCTTGAGGCACGAGAGTATAGTGAGTAGATGCAAGTTCTTAACAATGTCATTTTGCCTTGTCCCCAGCAACGGTGCCAAAAAGTTGACCGGCCTAAATCACACGTCCAAAAAGGAGCGGATCTAGAGTAGTCAGACTCTTAAAATAGTAACCTAACACTTAAGCCCCTGCAACTATTATACGGGGTCTGATGTAGTAATCGGGGTCGAACCATGGGGACAGGGTTAGGAAGTGTTAAGCACACAAGGTCTCACACTCATATACTTCGGATAAAAAGGTAGTTTAAAAGGGTGTTCCCAAAGGAACAATGGTAATCAAACCATAGTAAAGCAAATAAAACAAAGATAAGAAGAACAAAGCATAACAAAATAAGATGGGAACAAAGATAAGGAGGGAAACTTGGATTGGGTTTCACCTACTAAGACTTCTCACCAACATGAAACGTCATCTCTCCCTCTCGCATACTCCTATCAAGATTACAAGCAATAATACATGGTGTCTATTCCCCTCTCTCTCAAGATAAGGATAGATCTAAGTCTACGGGTAACCTCTCTCTCAAGATGACTAGACAAAAACCATATAACAGAGTGTGTGGTCTCAAGCTCTAGCATTCCAACACTTTCATGCATTCGTACTACTCCATAACACATAATAAAATTGATATTACTCTCTTGATACATCAATAATCAAACATCACAAAATGGTATCTAAGCATACAAGTGAAGCATTAAAACCAGTGCATGGAGATAATCTTGACAAGAGTAGATATATTCAAAATAGAGAGACAATATACATGTTGGGAGATCCTTAGTGGATACTCCCAACCCAAGTTAAGAATTTTAGGCACACATGTTCACATGCAGCATAACGGCGTTACAAGAAGATAGACACATCAAGTTCCATAAAGTGAGGAGGGAAAAACTATGAGATGGAAGTGATAGATCTAGATAGAGAGAGAAGAACGTGATACAACTCAGTACTTCTTCATATCTAGATCCAGAAGGTCAATGGCGTAGATGGTCTTCTTCTCTCGAAGAAGATGGAGTGTTCAGTCTTCTCTCTCCTTAGCTTCCTCCTTTGGAGATCCAAGACTGGTTGGATGGGTGGGTGGAGATGAGTCTAGAAAATGGCAGCACTTTGTGGTACTATCATATCTGATCTGATGATTTGACAGGACGGGTGGGTGGCCTATTTATAGGCACACTCCACTAACTTAACCCCTCGACCACAGTCAAGGTCTAGTCTTGGATGAATCTCGATCGTGGGTGAGGCTTCATTGCCATTCTTTCCTCGGTCGAGGTCAGTTGAACCCCTTTCTCGGTCGCGGTCTGGTTGGCCACCTTCTTGGGTGAGGATCACGGTCGAGGTTGATTTAGCAACCCCCCTCGTTCACGATCTATTTGGCCACCTTCTCGACAGTGGCTGAGTTGCTTGTGACCTTCTGTTAGGGTTGTGGTCAAGGTTGGGGTGTGCCTTACTTTGGAAAAGTCGAGGTCGCGGTCTTCACATTGGTTGCGGTCCCCATGTCGATCGCAGTCTCCATGTTGATCACGGTCATGAAGAGCTTGAGTGTGAATTGACCGTGAGTGTAAGGTATTAGGGCAAACTTAGAGACCTCGACCATGGTGAGATGGTCTTTGTTGGATGAATGAATCACGGTCGAGGTGATGACCGCAACCTGGGCTAGATATGTACCTAAAATCAAAGGGAAAATGTGTAAGTGAAGTAATTAACATAAGATGTTAAAATAGTGGGGAAAGTCAGAAAAATATATGCTAGGGAAGGTATAAAATGTATACAAAAAGTGTGTAAAATAAAGTGCTGTCACGGTGTTGGCCACTGGTGGGCCATACAGAAGGAGAAGAGACATGGAGTTGTGATCGGTTGGGAAGAGTTTTAGTGTGATTTTGTGAGTCAATACTCCCCAGAGACATATCTGGATAAGAAGATATCACAGTTTGAGAAGATTTGATGGGGTCCATTGTTGATCAACGAGTATGAGGCCAAGTTTATGGAACTGTTGAGGTTCTGTCCTCACATGCCGGTAATGGATGAGGAAAGGATATGCAGGTTTGAGAAGGGTTTGAGCATGGAGTTGTCGACGATAGTGTCTTCTTTGGAAAATAGGGAGAGGTTCTCTACCTTTGTGGAGTCGGTGAGGTGGATCAAGTGGTATGCTATCGAGAAGCATGAAGCCAACTCTAAGAAGAGGTTAGTTCAATTTCAGGGATAGTTGTTTGGTGGTTTTAAGAAGCCAAGGTTTTCTTCACTATAGTCCCAGTAGAGGTCAGCTTTTTCTGAGCTGAGATCAGGTGTGTCGTCACAATGGTCCCTGAGTAAGAGTAGAGGTTATAGCTTTCTGCTAGCTGGAGTGCATAGTGCAACATCAACGTCTATGATAGGGCCATCTAGGCTACAATATGACTCGATGACCTACCACAAGTGTGGACAAGTAGGGCTAGGGATGTAAATGGGTACGGATAGACCCGTGGACTCACAAATTCGGACCCTTAAAAAACCTGTCACGGGTCTAATTTTTATATCCCGCATACCCTTGGGCCCGTATACCCTTGGACCTGCATATAAGCGAGTCCAATAATGGGTATGCTTGGACCCAGACCCGTGTACCCTCTATACATAAGTAACTACTTAAATAACATATTATATATATAATACTTCACTAGTATAATTAATATAATTCTTGAGATTATATCCTACTCTAACCACAATAAGGTTGAGACTAGTCATATCATAAAGAATTAACTATTCTAGTTTCAATAATGAACATTATATGTAAACTTAAAAATTAAAATGTCTACTAATTTACATTACTTTCTACATAAGTTAAACATCATGACGATGACTACAAATATGTAAACAATTAACTCAATTAATGTTAATGTATAAAATATAGCATTGTCTAATATAACTATTGCATGTTAACATGCTATATAATAACAATATCTGGTTGTCTTAAAATATATAGAACATAGCCATTTCTCTTACATAAATAATATGATGTTTTATAGAACCGCTTACCCGCATACCCGCTATAATTGCGGGTACGGGTATGGTGCGGGTCCAAGTTTTGTATTATGCGGGTCTAGAACCGGAATCGGACCTACTAAATTAGTTGGGTATGGATATGGGTATGACCATACCCACACCGTACCCGCACCGTATACATCCCTAAGTAGGGCATATCAGGTGGTCTTGCCCTATAAAGGATGGCAAAGTGACACAGCAAACGAGGCAGAGTATGTATGGTTCCCAGTAGCAGTGGTGGTGGTAGGGGAAGCAATCAGGCATCATAGGAAGGATATGTTGGGCCATTAGGCAAAGGATGTGGATGACAATAGACAACAACTCGATTCTACGCTATGAGTCAGCCAGAAGGAGTGGTCAATCCATGGGTCATGACAGGTCAGATGAAACTTTTTCATTCTAATTTTTCTACTTCTTCTTTCATATCTATTTTGATTGAGCTGAGCGGGATGCACTCTTCTATCACTAGAGAGGTGATAAATAGTTGTTATCTACCTATTTGTACTAGATTTGATAGTCTTCTATTAGAAATCTCTCTTGTTGGTTTTGCTGAGTTGTGGGAGGTGTGTTCATCTTGCGTTCTTTCTTTCTCGGGACACAACATTCAAGTGGATCTTATGCCACTTGACATGTATGGATTTGATGTGATCCTAGGGATGGATACCTTAGAGAAGTGCATGGTTGTTTTGGACTGTGGTTCCAAGGTGGTGACATTCCATGATGGAGATATTTTGTGGATCTTCCAAGGAGGTAGGAAGATTATTCCTACGTGTTTAGTGTCAGATATGACAGAGGATAGGTTGGTGAGATAGGGCTATGATGATTTCTTGGTACATGTTGTGGATACCAATGTGAGGAGTCTTAGTATCCAGGAGGTGACTATAGTGTGAGAGTTTGAGTATGTCTTTCTTGAGGAGTTTCCCGGTGTTCCCCCTCCTAGAGAGATTGATTTTGAGATTAATCTAGTTCCTAGAATGAACCTCATAATGCAGTCACCCTATAGGATGGCACCAATAGCGATGTAGGAGTTGAAGAAACAGTTGTAGGAGTTTCTAGAAAAGGGCTTTATCAGACTGAGCACTTCCCCTTGGGATGTTCTCATGTTGTTTGTGAAGAAGAAGGATGGATCTATGAGGTTGTACATAGACTAATGGCAATTGAACAAGGTTGTGATCAAGAACAAGTACATGTTGCTGAGGACAGATGATTTGTTTGACCAATTGAGAGGTGCAAGTGTGTTCTCTAAGATAGATATGAGGTCAGTATATCAACAGCTGAGGATCAAGGTGGATGACATACCTAAGACGGCTTCCAAGACTAAGTATGGTCACTACAAGTTTGTGGTTATGTCATTTGGGTTGACCAACGCGCCAACATCCTTCATGGATCTGATGAATAGGGTGTTTAGACCATACCTAGATTAGTTTGTAGTTGTTTTCATAGATGACATCTTGATATACTCCATAGACAGACAAGAGCATGAACAACATCTATATTTGGCGTTGGCATTGTTGTGCCAGCACAAGTTGTATGCCAAGTTCTGCAAGTGTGAGTTCTAGTTGGCGGAGATATTTTTTCTGGGTCACATCATATCTGCCAAAGGCATTTGCATAGACCCGAAGAAGGTTGAGTCCATGCTGGAATGGGAACATCCCAAGACACTGACAGAAGTTCAAAGTTTCCTAGGCTTGATAGGATACTACAAGAGGTTCATCAATAACTTCATTGTTGTGGCGTTACCGTTACCAAGTTGACAAGGAAAGGTGTTCCTTTTGTCTGAGATGACAAGTGTCAACGTTCTTTTCAGATTTTGAAGGAGAAGTTGACCAGTGCACCAATGTTAGTTCTACTAGAGCAAGGGAAAGGCTACATCATCTTTTGTGATGCATCAAAGAATGGTTTGGGATGTGTGCTGAGGCATGACAAGAATGTGATTTCTTTTGCTTCACGATAGCTTAAGAAATACGAGGAGAACTACCCAGTGCATGATCTGGAGCTTGCAGTTGTGGTTCATGCCTTGAAGATCTGGAGGCACTACCTATATGGAGAGAGGTTTCAGATATTCACCAACTACAAGAACCTTTAGTATATCTTCTTGAAGTAGGAGTTGAACATGTGACAGAGGAGATGGATGGAGTTGATCAAGGATTATGATTGTGTAATAGACTACCATCCAGGGAAGGTGAATGTGGTGGTTGATGCATTGAGAAGGAAGTCATTTTTGTCCTCATCATCTATTGATAAGGTACAGTTACATGCTTTGGTGTGCTACAAGTAAGAGATGTTGGTATCGCTTCTCCAGATGAATGTACAGCTGATGATTTTCCTATTGGCAGGCTTGTTAGCACGTTACAAGTGAAGCCTATGTTGATGTAATATATCAGAGATGTGTAGCAAGATGATACCATGATACAAAATATCAGGGCAGAGTTTGGCAGTAAGAAGTATGATGGTTTCCATGAGAAGGATGATGGGATAGTTTGTTTTCACAACCAGACAGTGATACCAGATGTTGATGGTTTAAGGAAGATGGTACTTGAGGAGGCTTATTCCTCGATGTATGTGATGCATCCTGGCATTACCATGATGTACTACAATCTAAAGGACATGTATTGGTGGCTTGGTTTGAAGTGTGATGTGCCAGAGTTTGTTGCTAGGTGTCTAGTATACCATCCGATCAAGGTAGAGCATCAGAAGCCTGCATGGACATTACAACCGTTGTAGATATTGTATTGGAAGTGGGATCATATCACTATGGACTTTGTGGTTGGTCTTCCTAGGACATCCAAAGGTTATGATTCCATATGGTTGGTAGTTGATAAGTTGACCAAGTCAGCATACTTTTTGCCAGTCTAAATGACATATACAGTGGAGAAGTTGGCACAGATATATGGATATGAAATAGTTTAGTTGCACAGTATTCTATTGACCATAGTGTCTGACAGAGGTCCATAGTTTACCAGTCATTTTTTGGAACATCTACACACAACGATGGGGACACAGTTGAGGTTCAACACAGCTTTCCATCCACAAATAGATGGTAAGTCAGAGAGGACCATTTAGATCTTAGAAGATATGTTGAGAGCATGTGTCTTCTAGTTTCTTGGAAATTTGATGTGCATCTGAGTTTGATAAGGTTTTCCTACAACAATAGCTATCACAGAAGTATATATATGGCACCCTATAAAACCTTGTATGAGAGACTTTGTCGATCACTGTTGTGTTGGTATGAAGCAGGCAAGTATCAGCTTTTGGGTCCCGAGCTAGTACAGCAGACTATAGAGAATATCAAAGTGATACAACAATAGCTGAAGGTAGCTCAAGATAGACAAAAGTCTTATCCTAATAAACATCGCAAACCTTTGGAGTTACAAGTGAGAGATCGTGTGTATCTTAAGGTTTCTCCTTCGAATGGTGTGTTGAGGTTTGGTGAGAAGGGTAAGTTGGCTCCTAGGTTTATAGGACCTTACCCTATTTTAGCTCGTGTTGGGAGGGTGACATACAAGTTGGAACTATCACCTAAATTGCACAAGTTGCATGATGTCTTCCATGTTTCCATGCTGAGGAAGTATCACCCTAATACATAGAAAGTTTTGCATCAAGTGGAGGTTGACATGGATGGGGATGTGTCGTATGTTGAAGGTCCCGTGTTGATATTGGATAGGAGAGTGAAGAAGTTGAAGAATAAGGATATAGTTCTATTTAAGGTTTTGTGGCACCACCATGGTGTGTAGGAAGACATGTGGGAGTTAGAGGATGAGATGCATAGGAAGTACTCATCTTTGTTTTTGTAGGATTGTGGGGGTGAAATCCTTATTAGGGGTTCATGGTTGTAAGACCCCTGACTTAGCTTTTTGATTGATCTTTCTTGCTTAGCATAATTAGATTCTTTGAACCTTATTAAAATCTTACAATGTGCTTTGATATCATGTGACAGACTTATGTTTCGAGTTTGGTCCAGTTTGGATGTTGTTTGAGCTAGTTATGCATATATATGTGCTTGTTCTCCACCTAATTGTAGTTTACCCATGTTCAGGGGTTTTCTTACAATTTGTCACATGCATGTTGTGTCTTACATGTTTTTACATCATGTTGGAGAGAGAGGTGCTTTAGGGCACCTTATCACACCTTGGTTTGATGAAGTGACATCATGTGTTGAGTTTAGGGTTTGCTTGGATGCCCTAGTTGATGGTTGACCTTGATGTATGTTTGAATGATGAGCTTTGGTTTGGGAAGTCACCAAGGATCTTGTGATCCATGATTCTTGGCAGTCACTGAGGTTTGATGTGTGCCCTTTGGTCTTGGCAGTCGATGAGCCCATGGCCCCTTTAAGTCTCCAAGACACCCTAGGGTTAGTGGTCATTGAGTTTTAATCACCTTGGTCATTGAAAACCTTTAGTGGTCGCTTGGTTTTGTGAGCACCCTGGTTGCCAAGAATTTCTCATTAGTCGTTGAGTTTTTTGGACCAATTTGGTCGCTAGTTTTCTTGGTTTTAATTCGCTTGTTGCATGTGTGAGTACAGTGCTTGCATGGATGACTTTTGGTGTACACATGGCATGTGTTAGCATGACACCTAACCTTCTTTCTCTCTCTTTCAAACCACATGCTATATAACTCTCTCTCCTTGCACACAACTAAACCCTTTGCACCCTCTTCTCTCTTCTCTTCCTTGGAGACCGTCCCTTTGTGCTTGGTGGTGAAGGAGCTCAATCTTGGAGAAGGTGGTTGATCCATCTTGCATGTTGAGCTAGGGATTGTAGCAACTCTTCTTGTGAACGTTTGGTGCAATCTTTGCTCTTTTCTTTTGTCCTGATAAGTGATATCCCTGTCCATCTTATTTTTCTTTCTACCCTACCTTTCTTATGTCTCTTCTTCGCCAGATCCATGGTTCTCTGTGGTAGTGCTTGAGTTAGAGTTTGAAGGTCATCCCTTTTCTTGCTTCTTTGCCCTAGGGTTTGCTCTCTTTTGGTGGTGGAGCTAGCTTGGTCGAGAGTGGTGATCAAGCTAGGGTTTCCTTCCTCTTTCCTTTAAGCTTCCTTTCTTTTTGGAGTTGCTTCATCTACTCTAAGGAAAGCGGTATAACTTTCTCCATTGTTATTGCTTACACTTAACTTTCATGCATACAATCTACCCTAATAATGTAGTTACAAGTTGAAGGAAGGTTCTATGATCTAGGATTTATGTTTGCATGGTGATTCTTGAGTAATATACCTGCTTAGATGAACCCTAATCTTGGTACACAAAATCTTTTTTGGTAATGGAGGTTTTGATCCTTCCATGTTTATGGAAACATTGGTTTTCTCTCTCCTGAACCATGGTTTTGTTTTCTCACATGATGGTAGTCATTTAGGGTCTTGGATTTGATCATCTTCTTGTGATTTATACCTTGATGGATTTTCTATTTCAAAGTGTTGACCAACTTGTTTTGGATTTTTTATGGTCTCTAAGTTTTTCTCTCTCTTCAAGTGTTTGCCAAGAATGTTGATGTTGAGTGGTCTCCAAGATTTCCTTAGTGGTCGATGAGTTTTACACCTCCATGAGGACGCTATGTTTACTAGTTTTATGGTCACTAAGGATGGTGATTTCTCTTCGGACAACAACGATTTCAAGTTCCTTTGGTCACCAAGATTGGATCTATGTGTGGTCGATGATGTTGTTGGACCTTTGTGGTCGTTGAGGGTGGTCAAGGCTAGTTTAGTGGTCACTGAAAGCGGTCTATCTCAGTGGTTGATGAAGGGTTGAACCCTATTTTTCTTTGGTTGCCAACCTTGTGTTTTTAGAGGTCACCAATGTGGCTGACCCTCAATGGTCGACCAAGGTGGTGGACCTATCATCAACAGTTGCCAACCTTGCTCAACCTTCGATGGTGGATGATGTTTTGGTCTATATGGTCATGATGTTTTGTTGACTCCATATTGAGTGTGTTTGACCTAATTATTTCCATGATTGTTGGACATGATGGTAATTAGGGTTTGTCTTAGTTTATTATTTTGAAACCCTAATTTGGCTTGCCTTGTTGAACTTAACCCTAATTTATGTACATGGTGATCATGCTTAGCTCTATTTGACGACTGGTACGATAATGGAGTGATTTCTCTCTCCTAATGTCATTGTAACCCTAAATTGTTGTTATGTGAATAGCATAGCTAATGAATGATTTTCGTACCACCTATGTATCACATGTATGATGATGAGCCTTGATGAGGCATGGAGAGATGATGACGTTCTTGCATGGAATAATATGAATGGTCTTATGACCTTGGACAAGGTTGATTACCCTAACTGAGGTGATACCCTTTGTATGATATGATAAGGGATTGGTATCCCATGATGATGTGATGATGAGTATGGACTCATGAGTGGCAATGAAATAGTACCATGGGATGATGTGATAAGATTTATGTTTTATGTCTTACGAAGTTGAATCTACCCTTATCTTTATATAATCTTTTTAGGTGTTGTATGTAACTTTATTGATGTAGCCTTAAATCACATGAATGAACTTAAATAATTAAGTGAAACCCCAATCATGTAGTTGCCCTGTGCCATAGATCCACTCTAGTGTCAGCACTTATTGGATGGTGAAATGAGTATTCCATTGATGGAAACTCGGAGCGCATAGTGTTGAGTATGCAAGGTGCAAGTGACTAAGTGTCCTTGGCATGTCGATCCTAAGGTTTTGAGGATGGATGTGGTCATGCCTCGGTAGGAGAACAGTTGCAGTCGTGTCTCAGTATATATGATGAGATTGAGGATAGTTGCAGTTGTACCTCAGATGTTTGGGTTTTTATACCCTGATTTCACTAGTATTGTGACCTTTTAAGGACAGACTAGGTTGTTCACTAGTGTCGTGACATATATACCAAGGACGGACTAGGCTGTTTTGCAAATGGACTTATATGTCACTGCAGGACTAAGGGTGGATGAGATCTTAGGAATCTGGCTCTCCTAAAGATCTTGTATGGCACTTATTTTAACTTAGTAGTGGTCAGTTGGAATTAAGTGGTATGCCTCAATTCCTTCGAGCATTAATAAAAGACATAATATAGTCATATAGCATATCTATTTAGGGTTAAATACACTTCACATTGGATGTTAACCCTTGCCTTGTTTCTTATATTGTTTAGTAGGTGATGGACTTACATGTTCTTCATATTCCTTCTAGTCATAAATGTTGTTATGCTTATCTTATTAGTTGCATAATTTGCTTAACATGTTTGAATAGTTTAATATGTTGTAACTGCTTAATCTACTTAACTTACTTATTTAGTTGAATCTGGTCATCTTGTATAATAATGATACTTGTTGTAAATAGTAGTTGTCGGTTGAGAGTTATATCTCTTATTGGGACATGGGTCTCACCTCATGGGTTACCTCATCTTTTTAGGTGGTCGTCGGTGGCGTGGTCAGGATTGTGTTGTTGAGGAAAAGAAACTTGGAGATCAGTAGATGTAGAAGGTTGGATAGCTGCTAGTTGTTATTAGTTGTAGTAGAGTCCTTGTTTCATCCATGTACTCTTAGGTCTGGGAAGGGATATGTTTTGTAGATGATGTATATCGATATTTGCTTCTAGTAGTATGCATGTGTTTGTATATATGTGACATGTATATGTGAAACATGATCTTTTGTATGGGTTGTGGATGATGCCATTGGACTCATATGTAAATACCATGTATGGTATGTGTTGCGATACAGGCTATTGGACCTTGATGTAATATATTTTTTAACATAATGATAATGTATAAATTGGTTTTAATTTACTCACTTTTCTCGTAATGTACACATTGAGTTGTTGATCGTGCATTTATGTTTTGAGTAATCTTGTTTGTGTGATGTTGGACGTCTCATAGTGTCGCTCAATAGATATTTTCTTACTATCCCTTCTCCTATAGGAAAGTAAGAAGATGTTATCTAACTCAACAAATCTACTTTAAGATTCAGCGATTTATGGAATTATTTGCAAAAGGACTCGTTTAGATGGATTTGGTAGCTTACTTTTCCAAAAAGGTTTCAAATACACAAGGGTATACAAGAAGATGACATTTTATGCTTTAGTAATCCAAATCCAACAAGGTTGTTAACCCTAGAAAAAGGTAAGGCTTTTCATATCTTTTCATAGAAAAGTACATTCTACTTCTTCTATAAATTAAATATGCCAACAATCTCATGTTTGATAACACTTAGCTCTCAAAATATGCAATTTTAGTCAGTTGATTGTATACATATAAAATGGCATGACCTACATTTGTTTGCATTTTTTGGTTCATATATTTATTTTGCATTACTCTAACCAAGTGAACACAATTACTCTAGTGGATGTATCTAGATTTTGCACCAACTCCATACCCCATGGGAAACATATGTGGATTTGTTTTGGTTATTTATACGTGTAGCTAATTTAGAATTGCATACAAATTGGGTAGTGTTATTTATTCTATTTTACAGCTGAAATGAGAGTTGTTTTATTGCTTTATATTATATGTATGTTTAAGGTGTGAACACATGGTGAATTTGTATCCTTGCACACTACTATGGACATTACACTATATTCATATGGCCACCTAAATCTACACATCAAGCTTGCAAAAGCTTCAAGATGTAACTTACCATATCATAAAACAACACAACCAGAGAAGAGGAATCAAATGTGTCGTCACTGGAATTTTCATGACCATAGATCCTCTTCTTATAGACATAATAGGAGACAAATTTGTGGTTGTTAATACTACTCCACTACATGTGCCATGTCTCGAGCTTCTAGCAAAAATGCACAAGCCATGACTAGGATTTCTAGTTGTAGCACATACAGTGTTTGCAAAAGTGTATGGGCCATTTGGTGATATTGACCAGATGAGCTTCGTAGATATATACACAAATCATATCTTTTGATAGGAATGGTGTACTAAGACTGTTAATGACATGGTAAATCAAGTTATTGATGCTTCATTACTGAAAATGATGGCCTTTGATAATAAAAAAATGCTCATGGATATCTAAAATATGGTGTACTATGTGAGTTGGAAGGATATAAGTACTCTCTGATATCAAATCATTTAAAATCCACAAGTTAATTGAAGATGAAAATTGAAACAAAAGAACATGCATTGAACCTCCAATTGACTAACTGTGGATGTCACAATATTGTATATTCATAGGACATTAAAAGAGCACTAGGAAGGTCCATTCTTCCATTAATACAATTAACTATTAATAGTAGTCTGGCATTGTTGTTTAATTGGTGATATGTGATGATTTTAGATCGTAAAAGCTTGTGTTATGATCAAATTGCATATGCACCAACTTCTTTTTGTGAGATCCTCTATGTTACATTTCAAGCATCACCAATACATGAGTTTAATTTGTTAGGACACCTTTGAAGTAGATGATACGTCTAGGTCTGTGGGCTTGTGAACAACCTTGATGATTGTCTTTATTCATATGATAAGATAAGGTCCTCAATTGCATTCTATATTGGAATATAATTTTCTCTTTGATTCCTTTAAAGGATTGAGGACAATTGATTACTAGTTTGGTAATACAAAATAAGGTGACCAGTTTTCCACTCCATAAGGACACTTATACCAGTATAATGAAGGTGGATAAAGTTGCATAATCTAACCAAACAATCTAGTGACAGACAATTCCTCATCATCAATTCTTGACATATGTGTGGCATCCGATAGAGGAATTCTTCAGCCACAAATTTTGGTAAATGATCTTGTACATTTTATTTGACTATTGTGTAAACTAGATTAACTAATATCTAATATTTAATTTTAATGGGTTTCTTGATGTTTGAAGAAAACTTCATTCCTAAGCCAATAAAAAACATGTTATAGCGGATATAGCATTGAAACTAGGGTTTATGGATTTTTTTGGCATGAATTTATTCCCTTGAATTCACAGTAGGACTTTAAAAAATTATGAAGCAAGCAAACAAGAATTTGGTTTCTTTTCTCTAGGGAGCTTACATCTCACTAGTATATTTCTGACCTCTAATGTCACTTCTCCTGATGTCAGTTCCATTGAAAAAAAATGACACTATAGATAGAACAACGTCAATTCACTAGCATAAACATCACAATTGATCAAGTCCTATCGATTTAGGAAAGACATGTGTACCGCTTTGTCTTTAACGTCAGTAACAATTTTACAAAACTGACCTCTAAAATAACATGTGAAATACAATTTCTTAGGAAAAAGTATTTGCCTCCAAAAAAATTAAAACAAGCATTTCTTTTTAGGGAACTGACTAGTAGACACCTTTGTGCAAAATAAAAATTGCCTCCAAAATACTTCTGGCACTAGTTTTTTCTCCACAAAACTGAAATTGATTCGTAGGAAAAACTATAAAAAATTACACAATTGGTGTCAGTTTTATCTCAAGTAACCAACGTTGGAGGGTTTGTGCCATGTTCTGTGAAAAAAGTGTTCCCTCAAAATTGCACTCTAGTGTCGGTTCTATTAGAGAAAACCAATGACTCAAACACTACTTAGGCCAAAAAAAATCATACAGATAATGGCCTCTTACATAAATTTTTTTATGGCGAACTGACATATAGGTAAAAAGGTAAGGTGTCTATTTTCGGTGACCAACCGACGACTCAAGCCCTACTCAGGTGATTTTTTTCGTCTGGATAATGGCCTTATGCATCAATTTCTTTACAACAAAGTGACGTCTATATCATTGGATTAGGTGTTTGTTTCTTCTTTTCAACTTACAAATATTCTCTTTGTTGTAGGTTTTCACAAACAACTGATGACTATTGATAACTTAATAACACCCACACAAAATAGACTTTCCCCCAATCTCTATTTCATTGTGATTTTTTCCCCTACTCTAGCGATTACCCTTCTCTACCGTCGTCACCACTCCATGTGCTCAACCTAACCGTCATTGTTGCTGCTATCGTCGGGATCATTGCTATTGTGGTTGGCGTTATTGTGCTCACTGTCATCGCCTCTTTCCTCCTAGTCGTTGTCGTTGGAATTGTTGTGCTAGCCACCATCGCCACCCCCGATGTGTTCTCCATTGTCTCTGTTGTGCTTGCCAATATGCTCGCCACCATTGATGTCATCTATGTCATTGCCACTAGAGCTCACCACAGTTGCTACTCCAACCCCTAGCTCTTGTTCTCTTGTAGAAGCAACTCAACCCCACTGTTGAGAGGTACATAGATCATGCAGCTCATGTCTTATTCTATTTTTTTTAATCTGTATATAAGTAACAAAGTCAAATACAAAAATTGTTTTTAATGGATTAATACTCTAGTGCTAGATATGTTATTATTTCACTACATTCATTGTGTAATTTGATTAAATGTAACTAGGTTTTAGATAAAATTGTTTTTGTAATTTGAGGAAATGTAACTAGGGTTTTAATATTGGAATTGATATCAATTGAAGAAATTATATTTGTATTATTTCTTTATAATTGAAATTATGTATTAAGTGTTTTTATATTTGGTTGCATTATTCAATTTGAGTGTTGTATGTATACATAATCACACCTGAGAATTAGTTACACTTCATTGATATGCATGACCTAAATTAACTTGATTTAGACTCAGATTGTTATGTATTTACCTAAACTCTAAATTGTAAACCTTATTTAGACATATATCTTCTTTTTCTAGGTTTTTATTTACATTGAATTGATATGAATCGTCAATCTTAATTTTGGACATATATCTGTTGACCTAGAAACCCATCCAAGATTTACTCATTAGGAGTATATCTAGGATAGTCTTGGTTTGAGACTGTTCTTGAACACATAATCTCACTTAGGGTGTGCTTGTAGAATGTGAATTCAGTTTTCAAGATGTTTCATCAGCACTTCCCTATTTGTTCACTAAGTACATACATAAGTAGATATTTTCCCATCTACATCAGTTTACTTGGAGAACTACGGGGAAATGTTGCCAAAAATTTCTTAAAAACCAATCACACATTATACACTTACTAGTGAGATTAGGTGTTCAAGAATAGGATAGGAAGTACACACATTCATTAATGAACTCTAAACTCTAATTTGTAAATCATAAATCCTAAATCCTAATATGTAAGCCCTAAACCCTAAATTATAAACCCTCATCTGTAAACCATTATCCCTTAACGCTAATCATGTAAACCCTAAACCCTAATCATGTAAATCCTAAATCATGATACTTGTTTTCTCTTTGATCATAGAAAGGATAGACCATGGATGTCCATTCCAAATCACTACACCCTGAAGTTTATTGTTGGTCTTGGTCAATTTATAAGAGTTATGAAGGAACATAGGAAACGACTTTGAGAATAGGTTTTATTTTTCATGTAGGAATTGTAGTAACAACTTGAAAGTTGATAGTGTTGACAAAATCAAAAGTCATGTCATGTGCAATGGCATTGTACGTGGCTATACAAAATGGTATTGGCATGGAGAGATTCCAAGTATGAGATTAGTAGATGTTGATATTAGTACTTGTGTTGAAGAAGAAATTGACACCAATGATGTCGGTGTGAATGACCTGATTTGGATAGACATGGTTGATGTGATGCTAGTTAGTTGTGGGGTAGAGCACATTGATCCACTTTCTTTTCTGTAACCATTGTGCATGATGTTGAGAGCTCGTTATAGTTGGGTTGTACTAAGTTTATGAAGCTGAGAGTTGTGTTGAGATTGTATACTCTGAACCCTAACAATTGATGGAGAGACAAAAGCTTCACATCATTATTGTCTTTGTTGAAAGAAATTCTTCCTGAAGGCAATGAGCTTCCAATCTCAACATGTGAATTAAATAAAATGTTGTGCATAATGGGAATGAATGCTAAAAAGATACATGCATGCCTGGATGACTGTGTGTTATTTTAAAAGGACTATGTCCATTTGAAAGATTGTCCAAAATGTGGGGCGTCAAGATATAAAATGATGACTTTCAGAAAGTCCAAAACTGGCTCTCCTGCCAAGGTGATGTGGTATCTACCTATAATGCCATGGTTTCAATGCTTGTTTGCCAATACCATGGATGTAGAGAATTTAAGGTGGCATGCAAAGGTAAAGAAAAATAATGATGGGATCCTATGACATGCATATAATTCCCCACATTGGAAGAAGATTGATTTATTATACCATGAATTTGGTGAAGAAGTCAAAATCTAAGACTCAACCTTTGTACCGATGGGATGAATCCGTACGACACATTGAGAAACCAGCATAGCACTTGTCCTGTTATGATTGTTATATACAATCTTCCTCCCTGGTTGTGTATGAAAAATAAGTACATCATGTTGTCGTTGTTGATATTCGGCCCTAAACAAACTGGAAATGATATTGATGTTTATCTTGAACCTTTGATTAATGACTTAAAGTGACTCTAGGGAGAAGGTGTGATGACCTATGATGCTTCACATAGAGAGATATTTCATTTGCATGTTATGTTGTTTTATACTATTAATGACTTTCTAGCATATGAGGATTTGTTTGGCTACAGTTTAAAAGGATCCAAAGCATGCCCTAAATGTGAAGAGAACATTGATTCAATATGACTAAAACATGACAGTAAGACTGTATATCTTGGTCATTGAAGGTTTCTTCCAAAAGTTCATCCTTATCGAAGGTTGTACAAAGCGTTCGTTGGATCGAATGAGGAATGGAGTGCCCCTAAACCTATATCAGTGGAGGTTGTTTATGAAAGAGTAAAAGATTTTGTCAATGAATTCAGTATGAGATCACAATGCACCATTCCCACACAAAGTGACAAATCTTTATACAAGAAGAGGTCAACATTATGGGATCTCCCTTATTGGAGTTCTTTGACAGTTAGGCATTATATAGATGTCATGCATGTTGATAAAAATGTATGTGATACCGTCATTGGTACTTCATTGAATATACCATGTATGACTAAAGATGGCATCAAATCCAGAATGGACACACATGAAATGGGCATAAGGAAAGAATTAACAAAAGAAGTTAGTAGTGATTGACAAACTTATTTACCTCTTGCTTATTACACATTGTCTACAAAGGAGAAGAAAACTTTTTGTGAGTGCTTGCTTAATTTTAAGATACCATAGGGATACTCTTCCAATATCCATAGATTGGCATCAATGAATGATCTGAAGCTGGTACATCTTACATCTCATGATTGTCACACTCTAATGCAACAAATATTGCTTGTGGCAATTTGATCTATACTGCTGAAGCATGTAAGGTTTGTAATCACTAGGCTTTGTTTCTTATTCAACACTTTATGCAACAAAGTTATTGATCTAGAGAATCTCGATAAGTTGCAAAGAGAAGTGGTTGTTACCCTGTGCCATCTTGAGATGTATTTTCCTCCTTAATTCTTTGATATCATGGTACATCTTGTTGTCCATTTGACTAGGGAAGTGAAAATGTTGGGACCAGTTTTCTTGCATTGGATGTATCCTTTTGAAAGGTACATGAGTGCTTTTAAAGGTGGCGTTCAAAACCATTATCATCCGAAGGGAGTATTATTGAAGGTTATGTAGCCAGGGAGGTTATGGAATTTTATAATGACTTTATGAGTTGTAATGAAGCTCCTGTAAACAATAAGAATTTTGAGGACTATTTCGACAAAGGGACGTTAGGAAAACAAGTGAAAGTAATCAGTCATGAGTTGTGGGAAAAAGCACACTTGTATATTTTACACAGCGTCAATGAAGTGAGTATTTATATCACCGAACGTACAAATTCCATCAACACAAAATATCTTGACAATTCAATGTGGCTTGATAGAGTGCATACCAAGACATTTACTAGGTGGTTTGAAGATAAAGTCTTACGTCAACTATCTCAAACGCCAAATAATGTTGTTGAATATATAAAATGTCTTCCATTTAAACCAAAAATGAATGTTATGTCTTATGAAGGGTTTGACATAAATGGATTTTCATATTACATAGAGTGTCAAGATGATAAGAGTGTCGTCCAAAATAGTGGGGTCACCCTTCAAGTGTCTTCATTGTATTTTTCAAGTCCGAAGGATAAGATTCTGCATGAAGCTAAAATGTTATATTATGGTGTCATTGAAGACATATGGGAGTTTGACTACATAGATTTCAGAGTTAATTGGATTCATAACACCAAAAGAGTTGTAGTGAATCACTTGAATTTCACGTTAGTGAATTGTGAAAAGATTGGAAAGAAGGGTGAACCATACATAATGGCATCACATGAGAAGCAAGTATTTTACATCGATGATCCTATAAATTAAAAATGGTCAGTTGTTCTTCATGGTAGAAGGCATTTCAATACAGATCCTATAGATGAAGAAGAGTATTATGAGAAGTATGATGGTTCCAATTCATTCTCAGTTGGCTTGCCAACACCAAATATTAAAGTTGACACAGACTTATATGTGCATGGAGATCACACTAAGGGAATGTTAATTGATACAAGATCCAAATATAAGAGGCATCTTTTATGTTTTTAAATATAAGTTAAGCATTTTACATTCTTTATCACTTATATTTAACTGTTTGACTATTTTTATATGACATTATTTCATATTGTGTCTGACCATGAGTTTGATGATCATGATGATGATTATCGTGAGGATGATCACCATGACAATGTGCATTGTGATCATGACATTATTGGAAGTTTTATTGTTTTATTTCATAGATGTGCAATTTACAATGTTGATTTTGTTTTATTGTTGTATTGTTTTATCACATTTATAAGTTATTTCTTTTTGTAACTTATGTGTGCTTTTTGTCAATTTAGCACAAGGATGTGTGCCAATGAGGATCTTGTTGAGCTTGATGTGTAATGTGACGTGATGTGCACAAATCATATCATCTTTTGGATCATGTTTGATTGCATATCCATGTTGTTTTGACTCAATTATCACTCTCATTCATGCTAAATTCTATATTTTTAGCTATTCTTACTTGTTTCATGGTGTGGATTGTAGGTACTACATTTTGAAATGAAATGATGAGGAATATATCATATTATCACTTATTGGATCATTCCTCAAGTATCTACATGTTTTGGGGTTCAAAACTACACAAATACCACTTTTTACGACATGTAAAACTGACCTACACGCTGTAAGTTATGAGCATAATACACAGCAGCCCAGAACAGACATTGACACACTATGTCTTAAAAAGACATTGTGTGTCTTATTAAAGACACCCTGTGTCTTGGCCCAAAATTTGAATGTAGAACTCTAGATTTGCAGCAACACACCGTGTTTTATTAAAGACACGCCGTGTAACCTCTCAGAACTCAATCCAAACTTCAGTTATTGCATAAGACACGCCCATGTCTTATAACGGACACGTCGTGTGACCTACAGATTTCACTCAAACATGAATGTAATTGTCTCACACTTATATATATGACCCCAAGCCATCTTGGGACAGTTATGACTGCTTAGGATAGACCTTTTGGAGGGCAAATCGACTGGAGGGAGTGATGTAGCCCTATTTTAGGAATCCATCTTGTGCCTTTTGTGCTTTTATCACATCTAAACAAAGTAGATTGCAATTTAATTTTCCCAATATGTTTATCATTGCCGAATGTGCATATGGATGTTATTTGCATTATTTTTAGGTACATGGACCATACTTTGGATGGAAGAGAGAGAAGGAAGGAGTCTTAGGGTTCCTCCACTCATGGAAGGGTCCAAAGAAAGCCCCAAAAGCTCCCTCAACCTACCCCAATGGCCAAGATTCAACTCCAAGCAAAGAAGTCCTTTGATAATGAAGTTTCAGGCTATTTTAGCCCTTGAAGACCCCAGCACGGCCGTGCTGGAAATTACACAAAGTTACATGTTGATTGACAAATCTTGAAGTTTTAGCAACTCAACCACCATGACCGTCCTACCCAGCACGGCCATGCCATGAAGAACCCACCACGGCCGTGCTACCCAGCATGGCCGTGCTAGATGAAGATTAGAACGGGCATGCTCTAGGGAATGACCTCCTCGAAACTCCTCCACCACGGCCATGCTGCCCAGCACGGCCGTGCTACCTAGCCACCACCACAGTTGTGCTGCCCAGCACGGTCATGCTACCAGCCTTCATTTTCACCCATCCAACATGTGATTTACACTTCACTAGAATGGTCATTCTCCTCCACCATGGCCATTCTCACCTCTACCCACCACGGTCGTGCTGCCCAGCACGGCCGGGCTACCACCTAAAACCTAACACTTTTCACACTATTTTTCCCACAATACCCCTACTTACCCAAGTGCTTCCACCACCACCTATATATACATAAGTGGCTGCCACATCACTAGGTTAGCTTCCCCTACAACTTCTCCTAGCCTCCACCACTCCTCCTTGAGCATCTAGTGCATTTCCTCTACATTTGTGCTCTCCATCCACTATTTCCACCTCCATTCCACGTTGGAGACCTAGTTTTCTAGGTTTTCTACCATAATCCCCCATATCTTCATGCTCACCTACACCCTTGGAGGAGAGAGGTCATCCACAGTAGCAAGGAGGTGAAGAAGAAGGCTACTTCTCCAAGCTTCATGGCATTTCTTCCCCTCTCTTTTACTATTTCTTTGACTATGTGTAGCTAAGCCCCTAGTGGTGAGTTGTTTGGGGTTAAAATGTGACTTTGATACCATGTTGGGGGAATATAGCTTATAATGAACATAATTTCTATCTATGATGATTGCCTCTTGCTTCTATCTCATTTCTTATTTTATTGCAAGTGGTTTGTGCTTATGACATGAATTGCTTGCTTTGAGATGTTTGATGACACTTAGCTTCTAAGAGGAATTGGAGTATATGTGGCAATCTTAGGAATGGATCCTAGATCCAATTAGTGGATCCCTAGCTGGCCCCCTTTGTTCCTACATGCACATCCCTCCTCCTAAAAGTGAGTGTGAGATCTAAGTAGCTAGTGTAAGTGTGATTAGTGCAATTGCCTAGGGATTTCTAAAGGCTAGAATGGCTAGTGGCATGAGGTCAAATATCCTCATCTCTACTCCCAACTCTACCCTTTGCTCTCAATTGACCTAATACCACTTACCCTAGAAACCTAGACTTGACAAGTCCTACTAGAATTACACCTAACCCTAGTTACCCAACTAGTAGTATAGGGTATATTCTACCAGCACTTGCCTTGTTGTTTGGTTTGGTAATCTAGATAGAATTGTGACGGTTGCTTGCTATGTGGAGATCCCCCAACTAATATCAAACCACATCCCCCAAACGGCCCACCTACTGTTGGTTATTTAGGCTAACGAGTTTCAATCCAAACAAAGGATAGTTTACCCAACTTAACCAATCTCTGCAAGTATATGGAGGTAGTATAGTCGAGGTTGAACACAAGGAGCTTAACTAATTTAATTGAGTGCAACAGCACTAAAGTTCAACAATCTAGATTAGTTTTGAGGAAATGAAAATGTTTGTCTAAATGCAGAGAATTCAGATTCTAACAGTAGAAAATTTAGATTTTAACTAGCAAGCAAGAACTACTAAAAGAAGTTTGATTTTAGAAATAATGGGAATCTTGGACATTAGGATTTCGTTACACATCATAGCAATCAAAGGAACACAATAATTTAAGCATGCATAAGTTCTTATTTCAAGGAAAGGTTGTGTTACATTTCACCTCCCGGTGTAAATGCAACGATCACAACTTAAAACAACACTCTCGTGTGTGAATTTTGCTTTTGATCACAAACTATTCCTCAACTCATTCCTCTCTACTCTCGTAGAAGAGGAAGAGTTGCCAAGAAGAGCACCTCCATACATTCCTACTTATCTTCTCAGATCAAGCAAGAAAGCAGAAAACATGCACATAAAGTGGCCAGCAATACATGCAAGAAAAGAGTAAACTGGTACTTTTATGGTTAAGAAACAAGAAACATAGTATTTAGTACGAAATTACTTGTTCCATACATGCTATGACATGGGAGCTACTCTCCCATGCCCAAGAAAAGAAGAATTACTCATCCATAACCATGTCTTGCAGATTTGTTACAGAAATTTCAGTTCTAAACATGATTTAGAAGGGAAAAGACAAAGAGAACTAAAGATGTAACCACAAGAAGGAAGAATTCCAGCTTGAGGATGAAATTCTCCTTCTTTAACTGCTCCAAGATGGACTAGCTCCTTTCCTAAGAAGCTACTCGAAGTTGGGGAAGTTTGGCCGCACCTTGGAGAAGTAGAGAAGAAGAAATGGTCTCCTTATGCAAGAAACCACCTTGGATCTTCTTAAAATCACCCTCCTCTGGTCTCCTCTAGCTCTGGGATGAGAGAAAACTCCTCAAATGACTGAACATAACTGCCCCTTGCCTTCCCTCCTTGTTTTAAAATCGAATTCTGAATTTTGTATTTTTGAAACTGTCAGGTGCACACCGTGCATCTGGGGTGCACGCCATGCACCAGCAGTGCGGTTTGCATCAGGTTGAACTGCACACGGCGTGTGCTAAGGATATGCACGTCGTGTGACTTTCTAGAACTTTCTTTGGTTGTTTACGTTCTAGGTGCACGTCGTGCATCGATATGCACGACGTGCATTTGCCTTTCTGTACACTTCTGGAAACTCACACGCCATGTGTTTTTTCCGTGCAAGTCATGCGTTCTCCTGGCTAGGCAAATAGAATTTTCTCTGGAAAGGTGCACGTCCTGCATATGTCCCCATGCATTCTACTATTTTAGCATAATTAAACTATGAATTCAGCTCTTTTTGGGGCAAATCTACAATGCAAGTTATGAAGTAAGTAGAATAACAAAAAGATGGAAAAAGTAATATGAAAAGAGACTGAATTATATCAGAATGAATCAAATTTGTGTGTGATAGCATGTGAAAATATGATATATAAATCACACAACAAATCCCCCTAAGCTTGAACTATTGCTTGTCCTCAAGCAAAAAGGAACAGGGCTATTTTCAAGGAGGAAAAATTAGTTCATGCATGGATGAAATGAAAAGAAGATATGCAATCAGCTCAGTCAACTATGTACTTTGTGCTTGTGTTCGTTGTTATCATCTCAAATTTTTCAGCATCCAATATACATAAATTAAGTCCAGCATGGTTGGTTTCAAATTAAACGAAAAGCTCAACTAGACAACACTAAATAGAATTTGGATAATCAAGCCAAACAGTCAGTGCATGTACATTACAAGTTTTCATCTAGTATGGATATAAGATGATCAAACTGATGTTAACATTAACAAAACTTAGTTGCACTCTTTTTCATAAGGATATGATAATGAAAAGTTTGGGTTTCCGACATTTGGCTGCTAATTTAGGCTTATGCTCACGAGGAATGCCGGTTGGGGTGTTGTTTTTACCCTCTTTTGATTTTCATATCACCTAACCATCATTGCCAGATCGAACTCACACTAGGCTAGCATAATATGTGGGCCATATGACATCTTTTATTGGGTAAAGATAAACTATTGATGGTGCAACACCAAAGAGTCAACAAGAATGTTAAAGTTAGCAAGATTTAGATCATTCTTTTGGAAAAAAATTCACTAAAAAATCGATTGCAGATGGACTAAAAATTTGACATGAGTATCCCGTATTCTAAAGAGTGTTGATTAATCCGCAAAAATTTGAAACTGTTACATGTATTGAGTAGTCCAAGATGTAAAAATTGAGATATCAAACCACAAACACAAATCACATCAATGTACATGGGAATTTTCAACTTACATTTCATTCAAACATGCTCTTAATTTTTCTCTCTTAAATATAGCCAAAACACATAGAGGACAGAAAATTTCAGCATGCTATAGGATAGTCTCAAATCATATAAATTTTGCCATCACAGAAAAACAACTAACACAACTGACTCGAAAAAAGGAAATGTTGAATGAAAACTACAACTACTGGCTGGTTGTGCCCCCCCCCCCAAGCTTGAAATCAGCAGTGTTCTCACTGCCTCAATCGAATTTATGGAGTTCACAACCAGATACCTGTCGTGAATGGAATCAGAAAAAGGATCCGCTGCTCCCCTGCTTAGGGAAGAATTGACTGACGATATCAGGGATGTCCATCGGCTGGGCGGATGAGTCGGGCTGCTGCTCCTGGAACTGATGTGGCTGGTGCTCTACAGACTGTGGTTGGTGCTGGGAAAAATCAAGTTGTGGAACTTCGGTCTGTTGCCGAGGAGGAGTCTGGAAAGTCTGAGGGGCAGGGTAGTGGCCTTGAGAGATGTGCCACGCATCCATCCTATTGACCATGTCGTACATGGTAGTGTACTGTGCACTCAAGTGGTCAAACCAGGTGTCGTATTGTGCACTCATCTAGTCAAGGCGAGTGTTGATGTGGTCAAATATCTACTGCACGTAGCCGTAAAGGTGATGCATGCTGAGTACTGGTGGATGGTGGAAGTGGAGTAGGGGTTGCTGGTGTAGAGCTGCTGGCACCTCGAGTGGGTGTCTCCTCATCTGTGTCTGGTTGTAACTCCACCTTCCAAGTGGCCTTGTTCTTGATGTCATTTCGAGCTGCATCAAGAATGGTTATGAACTGCTTCTTGGTGATAAAAACCTTGAATTTAGATGTGTTGTTTCCATGTCTTGAGATCAGACCACAAGAAATGAGATAGTTGAGATCTACAAGGTTCTTCCCCAGTGCAGGTTCTAGATCACCCACATCTAATCCCAACTGCATTGCAAGAATACTTATCAGCCCCCCGCACATAATGTCACCAGCCTCCCTTTGCTTCTTCTTTTTTGTGTCTAGAAGCTTAATAACAATGTAGTAGCCAGTACTGATTTGCTCATTGTTCACCAAACACCATAAGAAAAAGAGATCAATTTTCCTACTACACCCTGAGTTTCATTTTTAGCAAGAGGCCTTGTGTTAAGAAGATGATGCACAACTCTAAAAATTGGATTATGGATTGTTGAAGCCTGAGCGTTCCTTGCTCTATGCACCGTTTCACAAGTAATTTCAGACTAGAAAGAGTCACTATGGAAGGCAGGAGGATAATCAGTGTAGCCGCCATAATTGCATTTAAGCAAAACACAAAATCGTTGAAGATCCATAGAAAATGATTTTTCTAAAAGATGAAAATTGGTTTTCGGATAAGGTGCACTGTAGTTTTGTGGGTCATTCTTGGCTTTGAAAGTTGTGAGAAACTCATAAACTAGGTAGGGATAAGTTTTAGCAACTCTGGTGCAAATGTAATGCATACCCAAAAACTTTAAATGGTCTACTACCTCATTCTTGAAACCCAGTTTGTTAAGGGTTTCCTCACACATGTAGCGGGAGGGCAGAACACGCCTGGTGATGAGGAACTGGTAGTCGGCATTCTCCTAGGATTTGACCCTAAACTATGTAGAGGGTACAAATATTGTAGGTGCTTCTGCGGAAGGTGTTGCATCAGTGGCGGGAGGTGTGGAAGATGAAGAAGCTACTCCATGGCGTCGGCCTGCCTTGTGCTTAATTGGTGCCATTAGATCAGCAACTAGTGCACGACGTGTATTTGACGTTCACGGCATGCAAATTGCATTGTTCTTCTTCTTCAGACTAGCTGACACACGGCATGCAAAACCAGTGCACGGCATGCACCTGCAATTCAGTGGCAGTTCTAGATCTGCACTGACGGTTGTGATTTTGGGGGTGATTTCGAGTGCACGAGTACTTGGAGGCGTGCTGCTGGAGCTTGTGCGTTGTTGGCATGGTGAAGAAGGATGTCGGCGGTGTGGTGGCTTCCTAGGAAACTATTGTGGCAGTAAGGGTGCTCGATGCAGAGTTGCTTCTACTGCTAGGGCGTGCGGCAGCTAGGTACATGGCGGTGTCATAGCTTCTGCGTGAGGAAGAAGAAGAACTGATGATGGCGGTGGCGAGGGGGCTGGTACTGCGGGTGCTTGCGTCAGCTACTAGCGAGAGGGAGAAGAAGGCTGGCAGTGAGGTGCATAGCTACAAGGGCGCACAGCGGCTAGTATCGGAGCTGCTGTGGAAGGAAGAAGAAAAAGGGCGCATGGATGATTGAGTGGCGGAACAGCATGCAATTTGCATAGCGGCTAGGGTTGACGGCGGTTGCGCATGGTGGCTAGGGTTGGCGTGCACGTCTGCTAGTATGGGGAGAAATTAGGTCATCCACTCCAGCCCCTTTTATCTAAACTTTACGAGAAAGTGCACGGCGTGCACTTGGAGTACACGTCGTGTACTTCTCCAAATGTTCATTTTTGATATCTCCTTTTACGACCAGGTGCATGGCATGTGTTGTTGAATGCATGGCGTGTGAGTTTCCAGAACCTTTGCCGCAGCTTTCGAATTCCAGGTACTCGGCGTGCAATTATGGAATGCACGACGTGCAAGTTTCCAGAAAGTTTCTAAAATCTCCAGTTCCCAGGTGCACGTCATGCATATAGATAGTGCACGCCGTGTCAATTTCCAAAAAGTTTCTGAAGTATTCAGTTCACAGGTGCACGTCGTGCATATAGATAGTGCACGCCGTGTCAGTTTCCAAAAAGTTTCTGAAGTCTCCAGTTCCCAGGTGCACGACGTGCATATAGATAGTGCATGTTGTGTCAGTTTCCAGAATATCTTCTGTTGCAATTTTTACTGAGGTGCACGTCGTGTCTTCAAAAGACACGTTGTGCACTTTGTGATTTCTATGGAAAATTGCAGTCAGTCAGCAGTAAACAAAGATGGATAGGGTGGAAATCAAGTCTAGATTATTACATTCATCCATGACAGGCTTATTAATGAAATTAAAGAGTATTTTTGACTCGAAAAACTTAAAATAAATCTATCCTAACGTGGGGTCAACTCCCACAAGGTCCTCCATTTAGAGTCTGGAGTAAGACTCTTCTAATCCTTCAAGCATCTTGGAGGGAGCAAGAGGCTCCTTTCTCCACTTCAACGCCACAAGAGTAGCGTTTGCAACGTTGTCCATTTACTTTGAAGGTTCCATCTTTGCCTCAGAGTTCCACAACTCCATATGGAAAAATATTTAGCACTAGGAACGGGTCGGACCATTTTGATTTCAGCTTTCCTAGAAATAGCTTTAATCTAGAGTTGAATAACAATACTCTATCTCCTTCTTGGAAGTCTTTCATACAAATTCTTTTGTCATGCCAAGCCTTTGTCCTTTCTTTATACAACTTTGCATTCTCATAAGCATCGAGACAGAGTTCTTCAAGCTCCTGCAACTGCAATAGATGTTTTTCTCCTGCCCTCTTCATATCAAAATTCAAGAACTTAATTGCCCACAAAGCACGGTGCTCCAACTCGAGCGGAAGGTGACATGATTTGCCATAGATCAGCTTGAATGGAGTAGTCCCGATGATGGTTTTGTAGGCTGTGCGATATGCCCATAGTGCGTCATCTATCTTTAATGCCCAATCTTTCCTTGAACTAGAGACAGTCTTTTCAAGAATATTCTTCAGTTGCCTATTTGAAACCTCTACTTGCTCGGATGTTTGGGGGTGATAGGGCATAGAGATCTTATGAGTCACACCATACTTGGAGAGAAGATTGTTGAATTGTTTTTCAGCAAAGTGTGTGCCTCCATCAGAAATTACAGCACATGGAACTCCAAACCAAGGGAAAATAATCTTTTGAAAAAGCTTAATTACAGATTTGGCGTCTGGTGCTTTGGTTGGAGTGGCTTCAACCCATTTAGACACATATTCACAAGCAACAATAATGTATTGATACCTACAAGAAGATGGGAATGGTCCCATGTAGTCCACTCCCCATACATCGAACACCTCAACCTCTAAGATAGAGTTGAGTGGCATGTCGTCGCGGCGGGATATGCCTCCTGTCCTTTGGAATCTATCACAATATTTGATGAATAGATTGACATCTTTGAATAATGTGGGCCAATAGAAACTAGCTTGAAGTATTTTGGCAACAGTCTTTTTTCCTCCGAAATGTCCTCCATAAGAAGAGGCATGGCATTTAGCAATGATGTTTGGGACCTCCTCCTCAACAACACACCTCTGGATTAGCCCATCACTTCCATGCTTGAATAGCAATGGGTCATCCCAGTAATAGAATTTAACATCATGAAAGAATTTCTTCTTTTGTTGATACGTCAAGTCTGGTGGGAGTTGTCCAGTAGCAAGAAAATTGGCGATGTCTGCAAACCATGGTGCTTGAGTGGATGACAGTGCGTAGAGCTTTTCAATAGGCAAATGATCCTTAATTGGAAATAGATCTCCAGCCACTATTGTCAGTCTAGAAAGGTGATCAGCAACACTATTTTCTATACCTTTCTTTACTCGGATTTCAAGATCAAACTCTTGTAGAAGTAATATCCAGCGAATAAGGCATGGTTTGGCATCTTTTTTGTTTAGAAAATACTTTATGGCAGCATGATCAGTATATACAATCACCCTTGATCCTACCAAATACTGTCAGAACTTGTCAAATGCATATACAATTGCAAGCATTTCTTTCTCTGTGGTTGTATAGTTGATTTGTACTTCATCGAGAGTTTTACTAGCATAATAGATGGCATGGAGTTTCTTGTCTCTCTATTTTCCAAAAACAACTCCCACTGCATAATTGCTTGCATCACACATTAGCTCGAAAGGAGAATCCCAGTCTGGAGGTTGAATAATTAGGGCTGAAATGAGGGTCTCTTTGAGATTAGAAAAGGTTGCATGGAAATCATCATCAAACACAAATTCTGCATCCTTTTCAAGTAGGGAACACAGCGGCTTTGCAATTTTGGAGAAATCTTTAATGAATCTTCTATAAAAACCTGCATGTCCTAAAAAACTGTGGATGTCTTTAACTAAAAATGGAGTAGACATCTTCTCAATTGCTTCAACCTTTGCCCTGTCCACTTCAATGCCCTTGTTAGATACAACATGTCCTAGTACTACACCGGATTGTACCATGAAATGGCATTTCTCCAAGTTTAGCACTAGGTTAACATTTTTACAGTGGGCTAAGACTAGAGACAAGTTCAATAAACATTGATCAAAAGAGTCACCGTACATGCTAAAATCATCCATAAAAATCTCCATTATATTTTCAATAAAATTAGAGAATATGGCCATCATACACCGCTAAAAAGTAGTGGGAGCGTTGCAAAGACCAAATGGCATACGGTGATAAGCATATGTTCCATAAGTACAAGTGAATGTGGTTTTCTCTTGGTCGGGAGGATAGATAGGAATCTGAAAAAATCTGGAATACCCATCCAAGTAACAAAAATAAGAGTGCTTGGCAAGACGTTCAAGCATCAAATTAATGAAAGGCAACGGAAAATGATCTTTGCGGGCTGCCTTATTCAAACGTCGGTAGTCAATACACATACACCAGTCGGTAACCATGCATGTTTGTATTAACTCGTCATTGTCTCCTTTAATGACAGTTTCACCCCCCCCCCTTTTTAGGTACCACGTGAATGGCACTAACCCAGGGGATGTCACTTATGGGATAAATGATTCCAACATCAATTAACTTGAAAATTTATTTCTTTACCACTTCAAGCATATTTTGATTTAAGCATCTAGGTGGTTCAACTGTTGGTTTGGCATCATCTTCCATATTTATTCTATGCATACAAATTGAAGGATGAATGCCTTTTAAATATTCTATGGAATAACCAATGACGTCTTTATACAAACGCAATTTGGCAAGCAATTTACTTTCTTGGTCATTGGTTAATTCATTATTTATTATAACAGGAGATGTAGAATTTGGGTCAAGAAATGCATACCTTAGCCCGGGTGGAAAGGCTTTTAGTTCTACCTTTTTTCCCGCTATACTTTCATCAACTTTATCTTCAATAAGTGGAGCATCTTCATTGATAGTTGCTGCTTTAAAAATAGATAGTGCTCCAGAAATTTCTGAATTGTTGAGTTTAGTTACATCATCATCATAAAGATTAATCATCAAATCAGCATCCTCTACATTATCATTCTCAACAAGATCAATAATATCTAGCAAACATGTTTCTTCAACACGTGCGGGTGCTTTCATGGCTTCATAAACAGAGAATTCCATAGCCTCTTCCCCAACATGTAGAGTGAGCTTTCCTTCCCGAACATCAACGAGACATCCGACAGTCCTCAAGAATGGCCTTCCAAAAAGAACGGGGTTGGAAGGAGCTTCCTCCATGTCAAGAACAATAAAATCACAGGGTATATAGAATTTCCCGATTTGTACAAGTACACCTTCCACTATACCTTTTGGGTATTTAATAGAATGATCAACTAATTGAATAGCCATCATGGTGGGAATCAAATCCCCAAGATCTAGTTCTTGCCATAAGGTAAATGGAATGAGACTAATATTGGCACTGAGATCTACTAGTCCATTATCAAAAGTGGTATCATTGATCTTGCATGGCAGTGTAAACACTCCCAAATCATCAAGCTTTTGTGGAAGATGATTTTGAATAATAGAACTCACTCATTATGAAAGCATTACTGTTTCTACTTGATCAACTTTTCTTCTTTTAGTCAAAATATCTTTAAGGAATTTAGCATAAGAAGGCATTTCAGCAATAACTTCAGCAAAAGGAAGATTGACATGCAATTTGTTGATTATGTCCATAAACTTCCTAAATTTCTGGTCTTCCTTCTTATTGGCTAACCTTTGAGAAAAAGGTGTGGTGGCTTTGAAGGAAGGTGGTGCTTCAGCTTTACCTTTCTCCTTACTGCAATTAGGAGTGTTGGACTCCTCTTCATCAGTTACCTTCATGTTCTTCTCCTTGGATGGAGAAGGTCTTTCAATCTCCGCTCCACTTCTTAGGATAATTGCATGAGCTTGTTGTCTTGGGTTCACTTTCGGTTGGCTTGGAAGAGAACCAGACTGTGGAGTCCTTTTTTGGTTTAGAGCTTGTTGTGCTATTTGGTTTTCTAACATCTTGGTGTGAGTCGAAATTCCATCCACCTTTGTAGAAAGTTGAGAAATAGCATCTTTTAAAAGCTTGTCATTCCCCCAGAGTTCCTCATTCTGCTGCATTTGTGTAGATATGAATTTTTCCATCATAGCTTCTAGAGAAGAACCTTGGGGTTGTTGTGGCTATTGATAACCCCTGTTGTTGAAACCCGACAGATTTCCTTGACGGTTGGCATGTTGTTGTTGCAGTTGTTGCTGTCCTTGCTGGAAGTTTTGAGTGTTGCTTGTATTCCGATAGGAGAAATTAGGCTGATCTCTCCATCCTGGATTGTATTGGCTAGAATACGGGTTGTATTGCTTATTCCCTTGCATCCCAACAACATTGACCTGTTCAAAGTTTCCTTCCATTGCATTAGGGGCAAAACATGAAGAAGAAGTATGTCATGCATTACCACAAGCTTCACATGTTGCTTCAGTGGATTGAATTGGCAAAGTGGTCATCTTCTCAAATTTCTGTGTAAGCACATCTAGCTTGGCAGCAATTAGGTCAATGACATCAACAGTGTGTTTTACTCCTTGTTTTTCGATTGAAGAACTTGTTGTAGAGATTGGTTTTTCTCCTCTATCTCCTCCCCATTGGCAGTGGTTTAGTGATATATCTTCAATAATATCATAAGCCTCTCTATAAGACTTAGTCATTAATGCACCACCAGCTACGACATCTAAAGTCAACTGGGTATTGTAAAATAGTCCATTATAGAAAGTTTGAAGTAGAAGCCAGTTTGTCAAACCATGGTGTGGGAAAAGGCGTTGAAGATCTTTAAACTGTTTCCATGTGTCATATAGAGTTTCTCCTTCACTCTGAGAGAAATTGGTGAGCTGGTTCCTCAAATGGGATGTCTTGCTTGGATACTTTGCAAGGAAAACATTAAGGAGTTGGTCCCAACTTTTAATTGACTTCTTGGGAAGAGACAAAAGCCACGCCTTGGCTCTATCTCTTAAGGTGAAGGGAAATAACATGAGTCTAATTCCATTAATAGACACTCTTTTAATCTTGAAGGTATTCAGATATTCCAAGAACTCGGCAACATGAAGACTTGGGTCTTCATTGGCTGTACCCCCAAAACGATTCTGATGTATCATTTGCATCATATAAGAAGCAATTGAGAAGTTGTTTACTTCTACAACAGGAAAGTCAATGGCTCCACAGATATTTGTGGCAACCGGCATCGCAAAATCCTTTAAAGGATGATCATCTTCCATGGCTGGATTGCTTGGTGTAGCTACCGCAGAAGGTGAAGAAGACGGTGGTGGTGGTTATGGTGACGGTGGAGTACCTCCTAGTAGTGGTTGTTCCACTCTTCTTGCTCTTCTCAAGCTTGAAAGAGTACGCTCGATTTCAAGGTCTAACAAAGAAGATGTTTGAAGACCTCGTTGTGAGCGACGCATACAACCTGAAAAATTGCAAAAGCAATTAAGAACACAACTAAAAGGTATATGAAATTTCGAAATATGGAAATGATGATCTAGTCTCTAATTACTAAGTAGTACTTATTACTCCAATTAAATTACCGTAGCTCCCCGGAAACGGTGCCAAAAACTTGTTGGCTATTTAGGATAATGAGTTTCAATCCAAACAAAGGATAGTTTACCCAACATAACCAATCTCCGCAAGTATACGGAGGTAGTATAGTTGAGGTTGAACACAAGGAGGTTAACTAATTTAATTGAGTGCAACTGCACTAAAGTTCAACAATCTAGATCAGTTTTGAGGAAATGAAAATGTTTGTCTAAATGCAGAGAATTCAGATTCTAACAGTAGAAAAATTAGATTTTAACTAGCAAGCAAGAACTACTAAAAGAAGTTTGATTTCAGAAATGTTGGGAATCTTAGACATTAGGATTTCGTTCACACATCATAGCAATCAAAGGAACACAATAATTTAAACATACACAAGTTCTTATTTTAAGGAAAGGTTGTGTTACATTTCACCTCCTGGTGTAAATGCAACGATCACAACTTAAAACAACACTCTCGTGTGTGAATTTCTCTTTTGATCACAAATTGTTCCTCAACTCATTCCTCTCTACTCTCGTATAAGAGGAAGAGTTGCCAAGAAGATCACCTCCATATGTTCCTACTTATCTTCTCAGATCAAGCAAGAAAGCAGAAAACATGCACATAAAGCAGCCAGCAATACATGCAAGGAAAGAGTAAACTGGTACTTTCATGGTTAAGAAACAAGAAACATAGTATTTAGTACGAAATTACTTGTTCCATACATGCTATGACATGGGAGCTACTTTGCCATGCCCAAGAAAAGAAGAATTACTCATCCATAACCATGTCTTGCAGATTTGTTATAGAAATTTCAATTCTAAACATGATTTAGAAGGGAAAAGACAAAGAGAACTAAAGATGTAACCACAAGAAGGAAGAATTTTGGCTTGAGGATGAAATTCTCCTTCTTTAGTTGCTCCAAGACGGACTTGCTCCTTTCCCAAGAAGCTGCTCGAAGTTGGGGAAGCTTGGTTGCACCTTGGAGAAGATAATGGAGAAGTAGAGAAGAAGAAATGGTCTCCTTATGCAAGAAACCACCTTGGATCTCTCCAAAATTGCCCTCCTCTGGTCTCCTCTAGATCTGGGACAAGAGAAAACTCCTCAAATGACTGAACATAACTGCCCCTTGCCTTCCCTCCTTGTTTTAAAATCGAATTCTGAATTTTTTTATTTCTGAAACTGCCAGGTGCACGCCGTGCATCTGGGGTGCACGCCATGCACCAGCAGTGTGGTTTGCATCAGGCTGAACTACGCACAGTGTGCACTGAGGATATGCACATTGTGTGACTTTCCAGAACTTTCTTTGGATGTTTACGTTCCAGGTGCACACCGTGCATCGATATGCACGACGTGTGTTTGCCTTTCTGTGCACTTATGGAAACTCGCACGTCGTGCGTTTTTTCTGTGCACGCCATGCATTCTCCTGGTCGGGCAAACAGAATTTTCTCTAGAAAGGTGCATGTGATGCATCTGTCCTGCACGCCGTGCATTCTACTATTTTAGTAGAATTAAACTCTGAATTCAACTCTTTTTGGGGCAAATCTGCAATGCAAGTTATGAAGTAAGTAGAATAATAAAAAGATGGAAAAAGTAATATGAAAAGAGACTGAATTATATCAGAATGAACCAAATTTGTGTGTGATAGCATGTGAAAAGATGATATATAAATCACACAACACCTACCCTAATCATCTTGCTTAAAACCCATCTGGATTTGCTTGCTTGTTCATGCTAGTCTAGTTTAGTTGCTTTTGCTTAACCTAGTTAATTGCTTAATTCTACTCTTTAGTGTTAACTTAGATTCTTGCTCTTGCTAGTGGTTATTTTAGTTCTTAATCACTTTTTGCCTTGCTAGAATAGTGTAGTTCATCTTTTTCTTGTTTGGTTAATTGCTTGGCCTAGTTGCTTAGATTCAATTTTCTTAGGGTAATCTAGCTTTTTGATAACTTAGTTTCCATCTTGCCTTTCCTTTATTGTTTGTTTAGTGTAATCACAAACAAACCTTTTAAAACCCTCAAACCCTAATCTCTGCACTAGGAACATAGCAAACACTACCTTAGCTCTAGTACCCCCTCTATCCCTGAGGACCAACCCCTTTTCTTGCCAATCACCTATACTACAACAGTACCATGTGTGCTTGCGAGCGGCCTATTTAGTTTTTGTGATCAACTTGGTTAGGGCCAATATAAATATCAAAATTGAATCCCATACGTGTGTTCTGACCTCGTGGGGGTGCATCTATTCGAGTCAAATCAGCTAGTGTGTAGCACCTCTAGCAGACGCACCAAGGAGTCCAGGAGATGTTGGAGGAGACCAAGGGAGATAGGAGGTGGTTACTCAAGAGAGAACCCTCTTCTTCTTCCTTCTTATTCACTATTTACATCAATGATCTTCTTCTTCCTCTTCTATCCACTTGGGAGTGAAGAAATCTGGAGAAAGTTCAGCAAGCAAGGATGGAGCTTGACTTCTAGCCGGAGTTCTTCTTCATTCTACTACTTCTCATGGGTTCTTTCTACTCTTTTACTATGTCCTTTGATGTTTTATGTTGCTTGTACCTTCTTTCTCTAGCCATGGATGAGTAGAATTTGAATCTTGGACATGGGAGAGTAACTTCCATGTCATATCTTGTATGAACATATGAATTTTGTACTAAATGTTAGTTGCTTGCATGTTCCAAGAGTTGTTTCAGATTTGAAATGCTTGTTTGTGTGATTGGCCATCATACTTGTATGTTTTATGCTTTCTTTCATAATCTAAGAAGATGTGTTTGAGAGTATGGAGTTACTCTTTTAACAACTTGTCCTTGACTGCGAGAGTGGCTGGGATTAAGTTGAGGAGCAAGGTTTGTGATTCAAAATGAAATACATACACGAGAGTGATGTATGGAGTTAGAATCATCATCACTTCACCGGGAAGTGAGTGATGACTACAAACCTCCTTTGCAAGTTAATTAACATATTTAAATTCGTATTTTAATATAAGATATGATGTGATAGTGAAATCCCAAGTCTAGGATCCTCCTAAATCTTAATCTTAGCCTTTCTTAAGTGATAAATTACTAATTTGTTTTAAATTTGTAATTTAGTTGTTCTAATCCAATCATCTTGTGTACAATGATCTAGATTATTGAAAATCATAACTCTTGCACCTAGCTAACCAACGCTCCCTGTGTTCGACCTCGACTACAACTACTCTCGTATACTTGTGGGAAATAGCTAGTTGAGTAAAAGATCATTCTTATGATTGAAACTCGTTAGTGTAATAACCGAATATGATGTCACACGCCACCAACCATGAGATTAAAATAGACTCTACAACGAATTACCAAAAAACACTAAAAATTAAAATTGATCACAACAAGAACTAATATCAGGAAACTTATTATATTAGGATAAATAAAAACTTACCATCTGAATTATATATATAACATTAAGCATCATTATTTACAACAAGTTCGTAGAAGACTACCTATAACTTGTGATATCTTGTTCATTGACATAAACATGTACAACAGCCCACTATATACAATAAGGTGCATAAACCAAAAGCTCGTATCGATAACATCATTGAGGAACATATGTAACTCCTCCCAAGACCTGAGTGTATAGGGAAGGCTCTAGGACTCTAACCACAAAAGACCACAAGAAACATTCCCAACCTTAGTTGCTACTGTCTTCCTTGTTGCTGCTCTACCTCAGCTGCATGATCTCTACCTCCTCATGCACGTCCAATTAAAATATGTGGGAAACCCACGGGGTGAGAGACCAAATCTCATTGGGAGATATAACTCTCTACCAACACTATTATTAACACAGATAACTAAAGCAAGTTTACACAAAACTAAGTAAGATGAGTAGATTCGGCTAAATGATATGTAACTACTGATTAAAGCAATTTAAACAATATTCGACACTTATTACTAAACAACAAAATAATCAACAATTCAAGAAGGAATACGAAGAACATGTATATTTTCTACCAACTAGCATGTACAAAATCAAGGCAAGGCTACAACCAATGTTCTTGTATTTGATCCTATGCAAATGCACTATACGGATAATTACATATTTTATTATGCCCTGGGGATTTGGGTCGTACCACCCAAATCCAACTGACCACCACTAAGTCAAAATTGATGCCATACAAGGTCCATGGAAGAGTTGGAATCCACGACCAAACCAAACCTCATGGTTAGTATACGAGTGCATAGTAGAAACATACCAGTCAACTGCAACCTATGACATATAGTCAACAATGAAAGTCCTAGCCTGCCTTGGTACATGTCATGTCACTAGTGAAACTGAGCTACGACCCATAGTCACACTCCTGCCAAGGTATGGCCCATAGACAATCATGTGAAACCACATAAGCAACAGATCACGTACTGAGCTATGACCCATAGCTGCACTCCTTCCAGAGTATGGCCTATAGCCAATCCTGTGAATGCATATACTCAACAGTATATGACTCCAAGCTTCCTCTATGGGAAGGCCCGTTTCACCATCTAGCAAGTGCTGACAATGAGATGGATCTATGGTATAGAGCAGATCTACATGTTCATATTCCACTTGATTTGTTAAGCTTATTTAAATGCATTTTAGCATCAATCAAGTTATAATGTACAAAGCCATAACAAGTTCTACAAAAGTAAGGGCATAACACAACTCCAGAAGATATAAAACATATAGGGTGTGATCTTGTCACACTATCAAACATGGGAGCCAACTTACCCTTCCTCCCAAACCTCATAACACCTTTCCAGGGAGAGACCTTGAGGTACACTTTGTCTCCCACTTGGAACTCCAAAGGTCGTTGGAAGTTATCAGCGTATGACTTTTGCCTATCTTGTATTGTCTTTAACTATTGTTGAATCACTTTGATCTTTTCTGCTGTCTGTTACACAAGTTCAGGACCAAGAAGTTGATACTCACATGTCTCATACCAACACAATGGAGACGTGCAACACCTCCTATACAATGCCTCATACAGTGCCATGTCACTCTAGTAACTGTTGTTGTAGGAGAACTCTATCAAGCTGAGGTGCACATCCCAGCTGCCTGAAAACCGGAGCACACAAGCTCTCAATAGATCCTCTAAGGTCTGAATGGTCCTTTTGGATTGAACATATGTCTAGGGTGGACGGCGGTGCTAAACCTTAACTACGTACCCAAAATTGTGTGTAATTTCTCCCAAAGAGACTCTGAACTGGGGACCTCTGTCAGATACTATGGTAGTTGGAACACCTTGCAAACACACTATCTCATCAACATAGATCCACACAAGTTTCTCGACTGTATATGTCGTCTTTACAGGTAGGAAATGTGTTGACTTGGTCAACCTATCAACAATCACCCAGATGGAATCATGACCCTTGGCTATCCTAGCCAAACCAACCACAAAGTCCATAGTCACATGATCCCATTTCCACTGAGGTATAGGCAACAGTTGTAACGTCCATGTAGGCATCTGGTGCTCGGCGTTAACCTGCTGACACACAGTGCATCTTGCAACAAACTCAGCCACATCCTTTTTCAATCCAGGCCACCAATACATGTCCTTCAGGTTATGATACATCTTGATGTTGCCTGGGTGCATAGCATGCATGGATGAGTGAGCCTCTTCCAGCACCATCTTCCTTAGATTATTATCATCAAGAACCATTACTCTACCATGGTAACAAACTGTCCCATCATCTGACTCATGGAAGCCATCACACTTCTCGCTGCCAAACTCTAATCTAATCTGTTGTATCAAGGTATCAACCCGATGTGCCATTTTGATCTACTGTCTCAATGTGGGATTCACTTGCAACTTTGCCAACAAGCCTGTTAGCATTGACACCTCCAACCACACATTCATCTGTCGTAAGGAGACCAACATGTCTCTCTTGTGGCACACCAAAGAACTCAACTGTTCTCGATCCCAAAGGCAAAGATGAAGACTTCTTTCTCAACTCATATGCTACAACATTAGCCTTCCATGGATGGTAATCAATCGTGCACTCATAGTCCTTGATTAACTCCATCCCATGTTGTTGTCTCATGTTCATCTCCTATTGTGAGAAGATGTACTTCAGGTTCTTGTGATCTATGAAGATATGGCACTTCTCTCCATAAAGGTAGTGACTCTATATCTTCAAAGCATGGACCACAATATCTAACTTTGGGTCGTGAGTCGAGTATTTCTCCTCATGTTTCTTAAATTGTCAGGAAGCAAAAGAAATCACTTGCTTGTCCAGCATCAGCACACAACCCAAGCCATTCCTAGAAGCATCACAAAAGACTATATATACTTTCCCTTGTTTAGGTAAGACCAACACTGGTGCACTCGTCAAATTCTCCTTCAATGTCTGAAAAGCACTCTGACATTTGTCATCCCATACGAATGGCACATCCTTCTTTGTCATCTTGGTTAGGGGTAAAGCGATGGCACTGAAGTTCTTGATGAATCTCCTATAGTAGCCTACCAAATCAAGAAACCTACCCACTTCTATCGGTGTTTTCGGCTGCTCCCACTCTGTCATGGATTCAACCTTCTTGGGATCTACATGAACTCCCTCAATAGATGTGACATGCCCTAAAAAAGCCACCTCCTTCAACTAGAACTCGCACTTGCTGAACTTAGCATAAAGCTAATGTTACCTCAATACGGTCAACACCTGACAAAGATGTTTTTCATGCTGCTGACAGTCACAACTGTATATCAGGATGTCATATATGAAAACCACCACAAACTGATCAAGAAACGGTCGGAACACTCTGTTCATCAAGCCCATGAATGTTGTCGGTGCATTGGTTAGACCAAACGGCATAACCACAAACTCGTAGTGACCATACCTTGTCCTAAAAGCCAACTTAGGTATGTCATCCTCCTTGATCCTTAGTCGATGGTATCCTGACCTCAGATCTATTTTTAAGAACATTGTCGTGCCATGCAACTGATCAAACATGTCGTCTATCCTCAATAAGGGATACTTGTTCTTTATCATCACCTTGTTCAACTGCTTGTAGTCTATACATAGCCTCATGGACCCGTCCTTCTTCTTCACAAATAGCACTAGAGCACCCCACGACGACGTACTCATCTTGATGAAAACTTTATCAAGAAACTCTTGCAATTGTCTCTTCAACTCTGCCATCTCTGGTGGAGCCATCATGTATGGTGTTTGAGCTATTGGTTGCGTTCTTGGGACTAGATTGATTTCAAAGTCATTCTCTCAAGGCGGGGGAACACAGAGAAACTCCTCAAGAAATGCGTCCTCAAACTCCCTGACAACCGGCACCTCCTGAATACTAGGACTCCTAGCCTCAGTATCCAACACATGTGTCAAGGATGCCTTACAACTTTGTCTCAACAGCCTCCCTACCACCATCATCGACACCAGACATGTCGGAAGAATCTTCCTATTCCCTTGGAAGATCCAAATCTCATCACCATATACAAACATCGCATGCTTGAAACCACAATCCAAGACTACTCTATACTTCTCCAAGGTGTCCATTCCAAGGATTACATCGAATCCATGCATATTAAGTGGTATTAGATCCACTTGTATGTTGTACCCTGAGAAAGAAAGAACATAAGGACACGCCTCCAGCAACACTGTGTAACTGACTAATGAGGTTTCCAACAACAAACTATCTCTCTTACGATTAACAGGAAAAAGACAATTGTCAAGCACTTCACGAGTGACAAAAGAGTGTGTTGCACTCGGGTCAACCAAAACATATATGAAGCAAGAAAAAGACAAATCAGACTGAAATAATTCCATCTGACATGTTGCTACTCGCGGGTTGACCACCGAATCTAGTTAACTCATGGCATAGAATTTAGTTGTTTCTTGTTGTCTCCCCCATCCTCTGATCCCTTGAGTAGACGATCTAGCCTATGACGCTTACAGTGTCCTCATCCTCCTGTACCACTGAACTGCTACCTCTATGAGCCTTGATGGCTCTAGCTCGGTTACTGGATCACCTTGTCGTCTCTCACTATACATGCTTGCCTCAAATGTCCTGCCTGCCCACACTTATGGCAAGCTCTGGTCTCAAACTATGGCCTAGATGACCTGTCACTGAAACTGACACGGTGTTGTGAGCTCCAGCAGGTGGAAAGATATGTCCTCTACCTTTACTTGGTGACCACTGCGTCTGAGAACTGAACTTCTATGGTGTTGGCAGTGCAGAAAACCTTGGCTTCTTAAGGCCTCCTGATGACTGCCCCTAGAACTATGTAGACCTCTTCCCGACACTCATCTCCTGCTTCTCTATCACAAACCTCTCGATCCTCCGAACATACTCCATGAACGTGGAAAACCTTTCCCGATTCTCTAAAGTAGCCAATGAGGTAGATAAATCAGTGTTTAACCCCTCTCAAAACATCATATCCTCTCATCATCTGTGGCAACCATGTGTGGACATAACTAAAGAAGTTCCATAAACTTAGCCTCATACTCATTGATCGACATGGATCCCTACCAGATCTGCTCAAACTAGTTGATCTTCTCATCCAAATAGGTCTGTGGGATGTACCGACTGATGAACTCACGTCAGAACTCCTCCCATCCAACAGCCACTCTAGGCCTCTTCTCCTCCTCTATGGCCCACTAATGGCCAACACTTCCTTTCAGAAGGTACACTTCATGCTTCACCTTATCTACCTCCAGGATGCTAAGGATCTTGAAGGCATTCTCGAGCTCAGTAAGACATAGATCAACATCCGCTGGATCAACCATCCCAACATACTCCAAAGCTCCAACATGGAGAAGCCACTGAAAGGTCTTCTTAGTACCCGAATATTCGGCATTGGGGACCAGTGCCCTAGGATGTGGTGCAGGCATCCTATCTGCCACATGCATCATAGTAGCCATGAACATCCCAAACATAGACTAGAAGGTAGGGTTTTCAAGCATGGTTGGGTCAAACTGGGGACCATCAGGCACCCGATCTTCTTGTTCCTGGTTCCTAACACCACCACCTAGTGCAGCAACGCTGCTCTCAGCAGTGTGTTCTTCAATTCTTCATCTTTAAGCCTTTCTTCTTCTGCTACATAAGAAGAAGTCACTATAAGACAGACTGGAGGACATAAGAATAGATACAACCCTATTCCTAGGTCCCTGTAGACTCAGTGAACCTAAAGCTCTGATACCAACCAATTGTGATGCCACACGCCACAAACCATGAGATTAACCCAAACTCTATATCAGATTACGGAAAAACACTAAAAATTAAAACTGATCACAACAAGAACCAACATCAGGAAACTTACTACATCATGATAAAAAAAATGTCATTTGAATTATATATATAACACTAAGCATCATTATTTACAACATGTCCGTAGAAGACTACATGTTACATGTGATATCTTATTCATTGACATAAACATGTACGATGGCCCGCTATATACAACAAGGTGCATAAACCAAAAGTTCATATCGATAACAACATCGAGGAACATATGTAACTCCTTTCAAGAACTGAGTGTACAAGGATGACTCTAGGACTCTAACCACAAAAGACCACAGGCAACATTCCCAATCTTAGCTGCTATTGTCCTCCTTGTTGTTGCTCTGCCTCAGCTGCATGATATCTACCTCCTTGTGCACGTCCACCTAAAAGATGTGGGAAACCCACGGGGTGAGATACCAAATCTCATAGGGAGATATAACTCTCCACCAACACCACTATTAACATAGATAATGAGAGCAAGTTCACACAAAACTAAGCAAGATGAGCAAATCTAGCTAAATGATATGTAACTACTGATTAAAGCAATTTAAACAATATTGGGCACTTATACTGAACAACAGAATGATCAACAATTTAAGAAGGAATATGAAGAACATATATATTTTCTGCAACTAATGTGTACAAAAGAAATGCAAGGCTACAACCAATGTTCTCGTATTTGATCCTAAGCAAATGCACTATGTAACTGATTATGTATTTTATTATGCCCTAAGGATTTGGGTCGTACCACCCAAACCCAACCGACCACTACTAAGTCAAAATCGGTGCCATACAAGGTCCATGGATGTTATGACTGTAACTGAGCTTAATGGGTAAGTTAGGGTTTATGTGGATGACTACATGATTAGTTATATTGTTCATTGATTAAACATGATTAATGATAATATCTCAATCATGATATGTTAAACCTAACGAGAACCCTAAGTATGCTATCTCTTTGTATAATTAGGGTTTGAGAAAATATAAACCCTAGTCGACTGAAATTAGGGTTTTCACCAAATAGGCTCACATTGGGGAAAATGAGAGAGGTATGCAAAGGAGAATGAAAATGGTAGTTGAAGGATAGGATAGCACAGTCGTGGTGGGTAGCACGGCTGTGGTGGGCTGTTGGTGGCACAGGCATTCTTGTCCACACGGCCGTTTTGAAAGAATTGAACTATTTACCAACTTTTATACTCAAATATGTTGAAACCAATGCACCACGGCCGTGGTATGCAACACGGTTGTGTTGGGTCCATCTTAGTACGACTGTGGTAGCTAGCATGGCCGTTCTGGGGCATTTTCTCTTCAAACGCCTATTCTGCAGATTTCTGGATAGTAGTGCAGTGTTCTATTTTTTATTATTTATTGGTAACTCCAAATGATCTGAAATTTTAACTAAAGCTTTAATTACAAACAACATGTAAAATTTTCATATTTTTGGATAAGGTTTGATCTTTGAAATAGACGAATTACAGTAATATTTTTATGACAGAAAATTCAGCTGAAATAAGAGAAAGTATAATGAGGGGTCAATGTGCAATTGACCCAAGCATCTCAATTGCTCTATATGGTCAACCTAACACACTAGAAGCTCTCATAATTTGTGATTCATTTTAGAGAAATGAAATCCTAGAGAGAGAGGGAGAGTTAGGGTTTGAGAGGAGAAATTGATGGAGATGCTGACCTAGGGTTTTGCGGTCCAAGGAATGATGAAATCATGTAAGTTTAGCCTCTTTGGATATAGTTTCATGGTGAATCTTCTCTCACATGTCAAGATTCTGTCCCTCCTCTGATTTGATCTGAAATGGTGTCAAAACTTCCCCTTTTCTCACTCTTTCTTCACAATCCCTCATTTTTAGGGTTTCTGAGTTGAAAGGAAGAAGAATCGGGTGAATTGCTAGGGATTTGATATGAGATCGAGATTTTCAGGGATGAGCTGTGTTTTAAAGGTTTTTTCACACCTTAGGGTGAGTGGGAACTTCCTTTAAACAGTATATTGCATGAAAATTGGTTAAATCATCTATAATCTTTAATTTCTTAGTATGCGACTACAAACCCTGAATTGTGTGTTTGATCTAAGTGGTTACAAAATGATATGAAACGGATTCTTCCTCTGTTTGGATGAATTTTAGATGATAAAATCATATTAGAAATGTATACAATACATCCTAATGAGAATTCCCTAAGTATTCGTAGAGGTTATAAGAGTAAACTGAAATATAGGGAATTTGTCTATGACTGAAATTGATGTATAATTAAATAGAGAAATTTGTTTATCTGGATCCCCTTGGTTATGAATGATTGTTTATCTGAATTCATAGTACATATATGTCATATACTATCTTGGATTTCATTTAAGGTGAATAGTGTTTATTTGATATCTTAGTAAAGAGGGTGAAACCCTAGATGCGAGGAAAGTTGGATATTTGTGAATAGATATTGTGAAATCCATCTGAACGGATTTTCTTGACATGATAGACTTTATTTATTCAATTTTATTATTGATGCATGTTATCTCAATGAATGGCATGGAAACCCAAATTCAGCTCAGTTCCAATGTTTCATACATATATTGAGTTTATATGATTTGTTGATAGTAGTCTTTATTCAGTGAATGTTTATGTCACATGAAATCCTTATGAGAGCCATGCGATGAGTGAATGAGGTAAATGAAACCCTAAGGATAGGGTGTTCAATGAATCAAGTATTTTGATATCAATGTTCTCTGTATGAAATGTGGTGATGTACGACTCAAGATTTGGGTTGAGGTGCACGTTTTCCAAAAAAGTACAAATAATTTACAGGTGCAAATGATGATTACTCGTATGTCAAGTAATTAACTCTTATCAGTGTATTAAGAAGTTCAATTGCATGATTCTAGTGTATAAAGTATCAGGTGGACATGTATTCAGTTATTTAAGAATTTTAGTCTGCCTGCAGGTATAAAATGTTAATTTCTCAGTATATTACAGTGTTTTGAGTATATTGTGCTGCCAAGTTTAGAATGATATACATGTTGTGTTATAAACTTCAAATAAATAGACATAGTAACATAGAGATACCAGAGTCAAGTATAAGTAAGAGAAAGGTACACTGTAGAAAGAGCTTTCTAAGAATAATAAAATAATAGACATAGGTGCCCTTAACACCGTAGATTCCCTATGGATGTCTACACTGTAGGGAGGAAACGATCCACCTTGGTAGTGACCAGTATATGGGGATCGTATCGCACCCATAGAGCGTGTGGGGAGATGAAGCCCTTGAGGAAGTCTCCTAAGAGAAGATAGGTTACCCAACATGAACTGGAGATCCTGTTGGTAACCCAGAGGTACCCACAGAGCGTACCAAGATGAGGCCCACAGAGCATCTCAGACCCTCCGCCTGTGTACTCAGCCTAGAAGGAGAGGTCTAGTTAAAGGCCAGCTGTTTATCCACCTTAGTCAGACGTGACGGTTTGAGTCAAGCAGACCCAAATTTAGTTCTAGGCTTAGTGTTGGTTGTTTACACGAACGAGTTTCAATCCAAGTAATGGATAGTTTACTCAACTTAACCAAACTCTGCAAGTATATGGAGGTAGTATAGTCAAGGTCGAACACAAGGAGCTGAGCTAATTTAATTGAACGCAACAGTACTAAAGTTCAACAATCTAGACCGATTTTAAAGAGTAGAAAAGATTTGTTCTAAAAGCATAAAGATCAGGTTTTAACTACAGGAAATTCATATTTTAGTTAGCAAGCAAGGATTACAAGGAAAGTTTGATTTCAGAAAGTTAATAAATATTGGACATTAGGATTTCACTCACATGCCACAGCAATCAAGAGAACAAAATAATTTAAACATACATAAGATCATGTTTTAAGGAAAAGTTGAGTTACATTTCACCTCCCGGTGTAAATGTAACGATCATAACTCAAGACAGCACTCTCATGCATGGATTTCATTTATGATCACAGATAGATCCTCAACTCATTCTTCTCTACTCTCGTAGAAGAAGAAGAGTTGCCAAGAAAAATGCCTCCATACAAACTTACTTGTCTTCTCAAACTAAGCAAGAAAGAAGAAAATATGCATATAAGGTGGCCAACAATACATGCAAGGAAAAGAGAAAATCGGCACTTTCGAGGTAAGAAACAAGAAACAAATGCATTTAGTACGAAATTACTTATTGATTACATGCTATGGCATGGGAGTTACTCTTCCATGCCCAAGAAAAGAGATCTACTCATCCATAACAATGTACAGCAGAATTTCTATAGAATTCTCAGTGCTAGACATGGTTTAGAGAAGAAAAGACAAGAAGAACTGAAGGTGTAACCACAAGAAGCAAGAATTCCGGCTTTAGGAAGAAATTCCCCTCCTTTAGCTGCTCCAAGTCGGGCCTACTCCTCTCTCAAGAAGCTTCTCGGAGTTGGGAACACTGGCTGCACCTTGAAGATGACTAAGGAGAAGTGGAGAAGAAGAAATGGTCTCTTTGTACAAGAAACCACCTTAGTTTCCTCCCAAATCGCCCTCCTTTGTTCTCCTCTATCTTTGGGATGAGAGAAAACCTCCAAATGGCCAAACGTAACTGTCCCTTCGCTTCCCTCTTTCTTTTAAAATCGTATTCTGGATTTTCAAAATTCTGAAACTGCCAGGTGCACGCCGTGCACTTTTGGGTGCACGTCGTGCACCTGCAGTGCAGTTGACATCGGGCTGAACTGTGCACGGCGTGCACTGAGGAGTTGCACGTCATGCGACTTTCCAGAACTTCTTCAGCAGTTTGCGTCCCAGGTACACGGCGTGTCATTTCGAAGTGCACGCCGTGTCTTCGCGTTCCGTATGTTTCTGGAATCTCGCACGCCGTGCGTTTCCTGCGTGCACGCTGTGCGTTCTCTTGGCTGAACAGAACGAAATTTCTCTGGAATGTTGCACGTCGTGCGTCTGAGCTTGCACGCCGTGCACTTTACTGCTTCAGCAAATCAAACTTTTCTGGAATGGTGCACGTTGTGCATCTGAAACTGCACGCCGTGCATTCTTCTGTTTCTGTAGAAATAACATCTGAATTTAGTCCTTTTGTGGCAAATTTGCAATACAAGTTATGGGACACATAGAACAACAAAAAGATGGCAAAACTAATATGAAAGAGACTGAATTACACTAGAAAGAACCAAATTTGTGTGTGATAACATGTGAAAAGATGATATTCAAATCACACAATAAATCCCCCTAAGCCTAAACCATTGCTTGTCCTCAAGCAAAAAGAGCATGGAAATATAAATGAAGAATTGTCAAGAACATGAATAGATCAAATGAAATGAAAGATGTGTATAAGACCAAACCAACCATGATCAACATGTTTATCCTCATAGCCATCAATTCAACTCAACCACCCAAGAAAGAGATTTTTAGTTGAGCAGGGGTGGCATCAATTTTAGTGAATTAATCAATTAAACAACACTAGGTAGAATTTGGATGACCAAGCCAAACAATCAGTGGATGTGCAACTCAAAATCTCAACTATTAAGGATTATGAATGATGAAATCTTAATTAAGAATTGACAATTTTTGATGTACTCTCCTTATCCCAGAAATGATATGACAAAGGATTGTGGGTTCCGACACTCGGCTGCTAATGTAGACTTATGCACACGAGGAGTGTCGGTTGGGGTATTTTACCCTCTTTTAAGACATACCACCTAACCATCGTGGCCAGATCAGACTTACACTAGGCTAGCATGATATGTGGGCAGATTAGCCATCTTTAAAGGGGTATAAGAGTTATCTAAATTTTTCCAAAACATGGGAGAGTCAACTAAATTGCAACATCAACTAGATTTCATTCATCTGTTTTGAAAAATTTTCATTGAAAGAGTGTTTGCAAATGCACTAAGAGCTTGGCAAAGTCATCCCGTATTCTAAATGATGTTGTACATTTGATTTATTCACAAAAATTGAAACCATTACATGTTTTAAACAATCAGGGATGTGAAAGATGAATGTTCAGGCTAGAATCATAAACTTGAGTTAATCACATGTTGATGGTCCAAAGGTTTCATTTGATTAATGCATGATTTTTACAACTTCTTCAATTGATATTTCTCATCAAGGGAGGACGAACAGTTAAGCATAGGAGTTCTTTCCACATATAAAAGATGAATCTCATATCGTATTAGACTTGCCATCAGAAAAAGAAGAATGAAAAACAACAACTAAAAAGAGAGAACAAAACAAAAGTACAAAAGAAAATGACAAGAAGCAAATAACATGGAAAGTAAAAGCTAACTAGGATACCAATATTGTCCGGTTGCTCCCCCCTAAGCCTGAAATCAGCAGTGTCCTCACTGCGTCAATCAAACTTTAGGAATTCACAACCAGATACCTGTCATGAGTAAGATCAGAAAAACGATACGCTGCCTCCCTGCTCTGGGAAGAATTGACTAACGATGTTAGGAATGTCTATTGGCGTCGCGGATAATGAACCTGGCTGCTACTGCTGGTCATGCTGGTGTTGTTGGTCATGCTGGTGTTGTTGTTCCTCGGGAAACTCATGCAGTGGGACGTCGGGGGCTGTGGTCTCCTGGTGGGAGGGGACTGCGGTGCTGGGTAGTGGCCTTGCGAGATGTGCCACGCATCCATCTAGTTGACCATGCCATACATAGTTGAGGAGTGTGCACTCAAATGGTCAAACCTGGTGTCATACTGCGCGCCCATCTGGTCTAGGCGGGTGTCGAAATGATCAAAACGCTACTGCACATAGCTGTAGAGGTGTTGAACATCCGACATTGTCCAGCTATACTCTGTCTGAGTACCAGTGGACAGTGGCAGTGGTGTAGATGCTCCTGGAGTAGTCCCCGGTGTAGAGCTGCTGGCACCCCTGGTAGGTGTCTCCTCATCGTTTTTTGGCTGAAGCTCCACTTTCCAAGTGGCCTTGTTCTTGATATCATTTTGGCTCGCATCGGGGATTGTGATGAATTGTGTCTTTGTGATATAAACATTGAACTTTGACGTGTTGTTGCCATGTCTAGATATCAGACCGCAAGAGATAAGATAGCTTATATCCACAAGATTCTTCCCCGGTGCAGGTTCTAAGGAACCTACATCCAAACCCAACTGCATAGCAAGAATGCTAATTAACTCGCCACACATGATGTCGCATGCCTCCCTTTTCTTTTGTTTCTTAGTATCAAGTAGCTTGTGTACAATGTAATAACCAGAACTGAGTTGCTCACTTTGCACCACACACCATAAAAAGAAAAGATCAGTTTTTCCTACAACACCCTGGGTTTCGTTCTTTGCAAATGGTCCCGTGCTAAGAAGGTGATGAATGACTCGGAAAACAGGGTTGTGGATGCTAGACGCACGAGCATTCCGTGCCCTATGCACTGTATTAGAAGCAATTTCGGACCAAAACAGATCGTTGTTGAAAGCCGGAGGGTAATCAGTGTAGCCGCCGTAGTTACATTTGAGTAAAGTGCAAAACCACTCAAGATTCATGGAAAACAGTTTGTCCAGCAAACGGAAACTGATATTCTGATAAGGTATATGACGGCGTTGTGGGTCACTCTCAGCTTTAAAGGTAGTAAGAAACTCGTAAACAAGACGGGGGTAGGTCTTAGTAACCCTAGTGCAGAGGTAGTGCAGTCCCAAAAAGGTTAAGTGATTTACTACCTCATCTTTGAAACCCAGCTTGGTGACGGCTTCTTCACACATGTATCGTGAAGGCAGAACATGCCTTGTAATGAGAAATTGGTAGTCAGCGTCTTCTTCAGGCCTGACCCTGAACTGCGTGGATGGTACAAAAGACTGCGGTCTTGGGTTGGAAGAGCCTGCTTCAGGTGTAACTTGATAGCCTGGACGGCTGTCGGCCTTCCGCTTGATTGGTGCCATCATTAGAGTGCACGAGTGGACTGGATGTCTGTCTCAGGTAGATAAATGCACGGTGTGTAGATGCAATGCATGGCGTGCACCTGTGGATTTGGGGAAAACCGGAAATCTGCAGAGATAGCCCTGATTTTTGGGCAGAGGGTTGCGATTGGCGGCGCTACTGTTAGACGACGGCGTGGCTGCGAGCTGCTAGTTTGTCTGAGAAGAAGGCGGTGATGGCGTGGCGTACGGCGCTAGGGCTTGCTTGATGGGAACTCTGCTGGTGAACGGCGTTTCACTACTGCTGTCGGTGGGGCGGAGCTGCTGTAGCGGTAGATCGGTGTCGACGGCGGTGTGGCGTCTGGAAAAAAGAAGAAGAGGGCAGCTGTTGGATGGCAGCGTGGAGTGCACGGCTGGAGAGCACTGCGCACGGCTACGGAATAGCTGACGGTGGAGTGGCACATGGCACGATCGCAGAGTGGTGCACGACAAGGTTGCAGGGCGGCTGCTAGGGTTAGAGCTACTGGGGTCGGGGTGCACAGCTCTAGGGTTAAGGTGATTAGGTCGTGCACTCCGGCCCTTTTTGTCCTGACTTCACTTAAAGGTGCACGGCGTGCATTTCTGCGGTGCACGCCGTGCATGATTCCAGAAACTTAATATCAAACTCGAAGATCAGGTGCACGCCGTGCATTTGTGAAATGCACGTCGTGCACATTTCCAGAAAGTTGCTAAAGTGTTTACTTCCCAGATGCACGCCGTGCACAATGACTATGCACGGCGTGTTAGTTTCCAGAAAGTTCTCAGACCATCCAGAGTCCAGCTGCACGGCGTGCATTCTTGCAGTGCACGTCGTGCATCCTTCCAGAAAGTTTCCTGTAGATTTTGCATACCATGTATACGGCATGTAAAGTGAAAACACACGCCGTGTCTTTTTCCAGAACATTTTTTGCTGTATTTTGTATTAAAGTGCACGCCATGCATTTCGATTTGCACGACGTGCACTTTGCGATTTCTGCAGAAAATTGCAGTCAGTCAGCAGTAAACTATGACGGATTGAATAGAAGTTAAGTCTAAATTATTACATTCATCCATGATAGGCTTATTAGCGAAATTAAAGAGTGTTTTTAATTTAAAGAACTTAAAAGAAATCTATCCTAATGTGGGGTCAACTCCCACAAGGTCCTCCATTTAGAGTCTGGAGTAAGACTTCTTCTAAGACTTTAGGCATCTTGTAGGGAGCAAGAAGCTCCTTTCTCCACATCTTCTCCACTTGAGTAGCGTTTGCAACGTTGTCCATTAACTTTGAAAGTTCTGTCTTTTGCTTGGAGTTCTACAGCTCCATATGGAAAAATCTTGAGTACTAGGAACGGGCCTGACCACTTGGGCTTCAACTTTCCTGGAAAAAGCTTCAATCTGGAGTTGAATAACAATACTTTATCTCCTTCTTGGAAATCCTTCCTGTGAATTATTTTGGCATGCCAAGCTTTTGTTCTTTCTTTATATAACCTTGCATTCTCATATGCATCAAGTCGAAGTTCCTCGAGCTCCTGCAGCTGCAACAGACGTTTTTCTCTTGCTCTTTTCATGTTGAAATTCAGGAACTTTATTGCCCATAAAGCGCGGTGTTCCAATTCAAGCGGAAGGTTATATGATTTGCCATAGATTAGCTTAAATGGAGTAGTCCCAATGCTGGTTTTGTAGGCTGTTCGATATGCCCATAATGCATCATCAATCTTTAGTGCCCAATCTTTCCTTGAACTAGAGATAGTCTTTTCAAGAATAGTCTTCAGTTGCCTGTTTGAAATCTCTACTTGCCCAGATGTTTGGGGATGATAGGGCATAGAGATTTTATGGGTTACACCGTACTTTGAGAGAAGATTGTTGAATTGTTTTTCAGCAAAGTGTGTGCCTCCATCAGAAATAACTGCACGTGGGACTCCAAACCGAGGGAATATAATCTTTTGAAAAAGCTTGACTACATATTTGGCATCTGGTGCTTGGGTTGGAATGGCTTCAACCCATTTAGAAACGTACTCACAGGCAATAAGAATATATTGATATCCGCATGAAGATGGGAATGGTCCCATGTAATCCACTCCCCATACATCGAACACCTCAACTTCTAGAATAGAGTTGAGTGGCATGTCATCTCAGCGGGATATGCCTCCTGTTCTTTGGCACCTATCACAAGATTTGACGAATAAATTGACATCTTTAAATAATGTAGGACAATAGAAACCAACTTGAAGTATTTTTGCAGCGGTCTTTTCTCCTCCAAAATGGCCTCCATAAGGTGAGGCATGGCAATCAGCAATGATATTTGGGACTTCCTCTTCAATAACGCATCTCCGGATCAGCCCATCGCTTCCATGCTTGAATAGCAGCGGGTCATCCCAGTAATAGAACTTTACGTCATGAAAGAATTTTTTCTTTTGTTGATATGTCAAACCCGGAGGTAGCTGTCCAGTAGCAAGGAAATTAGCAATGTCTGCAAACCATGGTACTTGGATAGATGATAATGCATAAAGTTTCTCAATAGGCAAATGATCTTGAATTGGCAACAAGTCTCCAGCTTTCGTGGTCAACAACGCTATTCTCTGTACCCTTTTTGTATCGGATTTCAAGATCGAATTCTTACAAGAGAAGTATCCAGCGAATGAGGTGCGATTTGGCATCTTTCTTATTCAGCAGATACTTGATGGCAGCATGATCAGTGTACACGATCACTTTTGATCCTACTAAGTACTGTCGGAACTTGTCGAAAGCATATACGATCTCAAGCATTTCTCTCTCCGTGGTCGTGTAATTGATTTGTGCTTCATCGAGAGTTTTGCTGGCATAATAGATGGCATGAATCTTCTTGTCTCTTCGCTGTCCCAAAATAGCTCCCACTGCAAAATCACTTGCATCGCACATAAGTTCAAAGGGGGAATCCCAATCTGGGGGTTGGATGATTGGAGCTTAAATGAGAGCTTCTTTGAGTTTGGAAAACACTGCTTGGCAATTGTCATCAAATACAAATTCAGTTTCTTTTGCAAGAAGAGAACATAGCGGCTTTGCAATTTTGGAAAAGTCTTTAATAAATCTTCTGTAAAAACATGCATGTCCTAAAAAGCTGTGAATGTCTTTTACCGAAGATGGAGTAGACATCTTTTCAATTGCTTCAACCTTTGCCCTGTCCACTTCAATACCCTTGTTAGATACCACATGTCCTAGTACTACACCGGATTGTACCATAAAATGGCACTTCTCCCAGTTTAGTACTAGGTTGACCTTTTTACAATGGGCTAAGACAAGAGACAGATTTAATAAGCATTGATCAAAAGAATCGCCGTATACGCTGAAATCGTCCATAAAAATCTCCATTATATTTTCAATAAAATCGGAGAATATAGCCATCATGCATCGCTGAAAAGTAGCGGGAGCATTACAAAGGCCGAACGGCATACGGCGATAAGCATATGTTCCATAAGTGCATGTGAAAGTGGTCTTTTCTTGGTCGGGGGGATATATGGGAATCTGAAAAAAAACTGAATACCCGTCCAAGTAACAGAAATAGGAATGTTTGGCAAGACGTTCAAGCATCAAGTCAATAAAAGGCAAAGGGAAATGATCTTTGCGGGTTGCTTTATTCAAACGCCTATAGTCAATACACATACGCCAACCTGTAACAATGTGTTTTTGTATTAACTCATCATTATCTCCTTTGATGACAGTTGCACCCCCCTTCTTAGGTACCACGTGAATGGCACTAACCCAAGGGCTGTCACTTATTGGATATATGATTCCAGCGTCAATTAACTTGAAAATTTCTTTCTTTACCACCTCAAGCATATTTTGATTTAAACATCTAGGTGGTTCAACAGTGGGTTTAGCATCATCTTCCATATTTATTCTGTGCATACAAATAGAAGGATGAATGCCTTTTAAATCCTCTATGGAGTAACCAATGACATCTTTGTACAAACGCAATTCGACAAGCAATTTATTTTCTTGATCATTGGTTAGTTCACTATTTATTATGACAGGAGATGTAGAATTTGGGTCAAGAAATGCATACCTTAGCCCAGGTAGAAGGGCTTTTAATTCTACCTTTTTTCCTGTCGTACTATCATCAATTTTGTCTTCAACAAGTGGAGCATCTTCATCCATAGCTGTTGCTTTAGAAATAGAAGGTGCTCCAGAATTTTTAGAATTATTAAATTCAGTTGCATCATCATCATAGAGATTAACCATCAAATCGACATCATCTTCACTATCATTTTCAATAGGATCAACAATATCAAGCAAGTAGATTTCTTCAACACGTGTGGGTGCTTTCATAGATTCATAAATAGAGAATTCCATAGCTTCTTCCCTGACACGTAAAGTGAGCTTCCCTTCCCGGACATCCACAAGGCATCCGGCAGTTCTCAAAAAGGGCCTCCCAAAAAGAACAGGGTTGGAAGGAACTTCCGCCATGTCAAGAACAATAAAATCCCAAGGTATATAGAATTTCCCGATTTGTACAAGTACATCTTCCACCATACCTTTTGGATACTTAATAGAGTGATCAGCTAATTCAATAGCCATCCTTGTGGGCTTCAAGTCCCCAAGATCTAATTCTTGCCATAAGGTAAATGGGATGAGGTTGATACTCGCACCGAGATCTACTAAACCTTTGTCAAAAGTGGTGTCATTAATCTTGCAAGGCAGTGTGAATGCTCCCAAATCATCAAGCTTTTGAGGGAGACGGTTTTGAATAATAGAACTTACTCGTTCAGAAAGCATTACAGTTTCTACTTGATCAACCTTTCTTCTTTTGGTCAGAATGTCTTTTAAGAATTTTGCATAAGAAGGCATTTCGGCAATAACTTCAGCTAAAGGAAGGTTTACATGCAATTTGTTAATTATGTCCACAAATTTTCTGAATTTTTGATCTTCCTTCTTATTGGCTAATCTTTGAGGAAAAGGTGCAGTTGCTTTGAAAGAAGCTGGTATTTCAGCTTTACCTTTCTCCTCACTGTGATTTGGAATGTTGGCCTCTTGTTCCACAGTTTGCTTCATGTTCTTCTCCTCAGATGGAGAAGGTCTTTCAATTTCAGCTCCGCTTCTTAAGATAATAGCATGGGCTTGCTGCCTTGGGTTTATTTTTGGCTGACTTGGAAGAGAACCGGATTGGGGAGTCCTTTGTTGATTCAAAGATTGTTGTGCTATCTGATTTTCCAACATCTTGGTGTGGGTGGAAATTCCATCCACTTTTGCAGAGAGTTGCACAATAGCATCTTTTAAGAGCTTATCATTTCCTCGGAGTTCCTCATTTTGTTGCATCTGTGTTGATATGAACTTCTCCATCATGGCTTCCAAAGAAGAACCTTGGGGTTGTTGTTGCTGTTGAAAACCCCTGTTATTAAAACCCGGCGGATTTCCTTGACGATTGACATGTTGCTGTTGTTGTTGTCCTTGCTGGAAATTTTAGGTGTTGCTTGCATTTCGGTAAGAGAAATTAGGGTGATCTCTCCATCCTGGATTATATTGGTTAGAATAAGGGTTGTATTGTTTGTTCCCTTGCATCCCAACTGCATTAACCTGTTCAAAATTTCCTTCTGTAGCATTAGGGGCAAAATAAGAAGAAGAAGTGTGTCCTATATTACCACAAGCTTCACACGTGGCTTCAGCAGATTGAACTGGCAGAGTGGTCATCTTCTCAAATTTCTGTGTGAGTACATCTAGTTTTGCGGCAATTAGATCAACGGCATCAATAGTATGCTTTCCTCCTTGTTTTCTGGCTGAAGAGCTTGTTGTAGAGGTGGATCTAGCTCCTCTATCTCCTCCCCATTAACAGTGATTGAGTGATATATCTTCAATGATATCATAGGCCACTCTATAGGACTTGGTCATTAGTGCACCGCCAGTTGCGGCATCTAGAGTCAACCGAGTATTGTAGAACAGTCCATTGTAGAAGGTTTGCAGCAAGAGCCAATTTGTCAAACCATGATGCAGACAAAGGCGTTGAAGATCCTTGAACCATTCCCATGTATCATATAAGGTTTCTCCTTCACTTTGAGAGAAATTTGTAAGTTGGTTCCTCAAGTGAGTTGTATTGCTTGGTGGAAAGTACTTTGCAAGGAAAGCATTAAGCAGTTGGTCCCAACTTCTAATAGACTTCTTAGGAAGAGACAAAAGCCACGCCTTGGCTCTATCTCTTAGAGTGAAGGGAAATAATATTAGCATGATTCCATCAGTGGACACTCCATTAATCTTAAAAGTATTCAAATATTCCAGAAATTCTGCAATATGAAGACTTGGGTCTTCATTGGATGTACCCCCGAAGCGATTTTGCTGAATCATTTGCATCATGGAAGGGGCAATTGAAAAGTTATTTTCTTCCACAGCAGGTAGGTCGATGGCTCCAAAAATATTTGTGGCAACCGGCATAGCGAAATCTTTTAGAGGGCGATCGTCCTCCATGGCTGAAATACTTGGAGTAGCTACTGCAGAAAATGAAGAGGACGGTGGTGGTGATGATGGCGGTGGTGATGGTGAAGTACCTCCAAACAGCGGTTTTTCTAATCTTCTTATTCTCCTCAAACTTGAAAGAGTTCGCTCTATTTCAAGGTCTACCAAAGCGGATGTTTGGAGACCTCGTTGTGAACGACACATACAACCTGAAAAATAACAAGAGAAATTAAGAACACACTAAGAGGTATATGGAAATTCGAAAATGATGAATGATGGTCTAGTCTCGAATACTAAATAGTACTTATTACTCCAATTAAATTACCGTAGCTCCCCGACAACGGCGCCAAAAACTTGTTGGTTGTTTACACGAACGAGTTTCAATCCAAGTAATGGATAGTTTACTCAACTTAACCAAACTCCGCAAGTATACGGAGGTAGTATAGTCAAGGTCGAACACAAGGAGCTGAGCTAATTTAATTGAACGCAATAGTACTAAAGTTCAACAATCTAGACCGATTTTAAAGAGTAGAAAAGATTTGTTCTAAAAGCATAAAGATTAGGTTTTAACTACAGGAAATTCAAATTTTAGTTAGCAAGCAAGGATTACAAGGAAAGTTCGATTTCAGAAAGTTAATAAATCTTGTATATTAGGATTTCACTCACATGCCACAGCAATTAAGAGAACAAAATAATTTAAACATACGTAAGATCATGTTTCAAGGAAAAGTTGAGTTACATTTCACCTCCCGATGTAAATGTAACGATCATAACTCAAGACAGCACTCTCGTACATGGATTTCATTTATGATCACAAACAGATCCTCAACTCATTCTTCTCTACTCTCGTAGAAGAAGAAGAGTTGCCAAGAAAAATGCCTCCATACAAACTTACTTGTCTTCTCAAACTAAGCAAGAAAGCAGAAAATATGCATATAAGGTGGCCAACAATACATGCAAGGAAAAGAGAAAACCGACACTTTCAAGGTAAGAAACAAGAAACAAATGCATCTAGTACGAAATTACTTGTTCATTACATGCTATGGCATGGGAGTTACTCTTCCATGCCCAAGAAAAGAGATCTACTCGTCCATAACAATGTACAACAGAATTTCTACAGAATTCTCAGTGCTAGACATGGTTTAGAGAAGAAAAGACAAGAAGAACTGAAGGTGTAACCACAAGAAGCAAGAATTCTGGCTTTAGGACGAAATTCCCTTCCCTTAGCTGCTCCAAGTCGGGCTACTCCTCTCTCAAGAAGCTGCTCGGAGTTGGGAACGCTGGATGCACCTTGAAGATGACTAAGGAGAAGTGGAGAAGAAGAAATGGTCTCTTTGTACAAGAAACCACCTTAGTTTCCTCCCAAATCGCCATCCTCTGTTCTCCTCTGTCTTTGGGACGAGAGAAAACCTCCAAATGGCCGAATGTAATTGTCCCTTCGCTTCCCTCTTTCTTTTAAAATCATATTGTTATGACCCGTTTCAAAGCTTATTGGTAAGTTTTATAATTTGAGCCTAATTAAAGTTACTTGAGTTAACATATGTGCTTATGATGTGGTTAGTGAATCATTAACTAGATTTAGTTGAATCAAGCACATAAAATCAATTAGTGCATAATTAAGATGATTAAGTTGAGTTAAGTGATTTCTGATGCAATTAGAGATTTGAACCAGTGAAACAGTATAATTAGCATGCTTTCATGCCTTGGGATTTGTAGAGGATCTCTCACTTGAAAAGATGCAAAAGAAATCATGATGTTTGGACCTCTGAGTCAATAGTTGTGACCTTTTCCGTTTCTAGGGTCAAACTTGCAATTTTCCCAATTAAGTTGAGTTAAGCTGAATTGAGCTCCGATTTTAAGGTTACAAGTAAGATTCGTAGATTACTTCCATGATTCAGCCGCCAATTGGGCTTCTTCTGACAACCTGTGCTTGAACGCAAGGTAACGATTGGTTTCTATTGCAGCAGATTACGGCTGCTATGCACGGCCAGGACGGGGGCTAATCTTGGGTGCGCCTAGCAGCAAGAATAGCTGCCCTTGATTTTGAATCAAAGTTCCAAGCAAGGTCTATAGTTTCTAGCCAAGAACCGAAACTTTCTGCTAACCTGGACTAAGCGTTTTATTGTTCTGTGCAAAGGAGCCGTGAACAGTGGGAATTTCCAAGGTAGAAGACATTAGAAATTTGCTCGAAATAGGCCTCTAGGCGCAATTCCGGACGAACCCGGACAGTTCGAAACACGGTGAGTAGGAGTTCATTTAGCTATCATCATTTAACTCCTTCGTTGGAATTTTTCGGTAAACTGTGCATTTTTGCACTGATATCAGTGGGTATCAGGCGTTTTATCAGTATTTGACGAATCATTAATTTTATTTTATAAATTGCTTCGATATGATTATACATGATCTAGAACCGCTTCTGATCAGTGTAGAACAGTTCAATAATTTTATTTGGTGCAATGGAAGCCAAAAGTGCTTGATACAATTACTTGAATAGAAATACTGTTGTGTATGTTTAGGATAATTTAGATATTTGACTAGCTCTGAGAATGCTTTTGTACCGGTTGAGTAGTTTGTTGAATGTGAGTGGCAGTTCATTCAGAAATCATTATTTAACTCAAATTAAGTGCTTCATTGCTTCAGTATCAGTTGGTATAACTCCTAAATAGTATAGCACATACAATAGAGTATGATAGATTCATTGGAACTTGAAATACGTAATATGATTGATAAAAATGATAGAATTTCCTGTATTACAACTGCAATGTATACGTTGAGCATAAAATGGATGTTTAGCATTGAAACTGGATATGTTGATATTGAGTCATGTTTAAAGATGACAATTGATGTATATGTGTTTTCAAGTGATGCTTAGAATGTGAAATAAGTATGAAATGTGATATTCCTGTTTAAGTGTTTATATGTTAATCAGTTAATAGACTTAGGTGCCCCAACACTGTAGAACCCCATTGCGCGGTCTGTACCTTTGGGGTAAAACGGTCAGCCCTGGGGATACGCCCAGGCATCGGAGACTCGTGTCCAACAAATACCGAATGTCTCGGTGACACGAAGTCTGAGAGGTAGGATCCCGGTCAGCCCTGGGGATACGCCCAGGCATCAGAGATCCGAGAGAATGTCCCGGTCAGCCCTGGGGATACGCCCAGGCATCAGAGACAATGTCCCGGTCAACCCTGGGGATACGCCCATGCATCGGAGACTTAGAGACCCTCCGACTGTGCACTACAGGTTGCGGGAGGAGTCCAGAGCACTTAGAGTTAGTGCAGTGAGGCCTTGTGAGCCTGAGAGTCCTGTGCAGACCAGGACGAGAAGTCAGACTTAGTATTTCCCGGGTGTGTCGCTAAGTCTTGTACGGTGGGATCGTAGTTCGCTATAGATCTTCATATGCAGAGTGCACTGCATATGTTTGGGGCATAACTAAAATGTAATCATATAGGATCACAATAAATTTAATATGTTAAGAGTTTAGAACTTGTGTGCTAGTTCTCAATAATTGCTTTATTATTCAAGATATGCAGTTTCTGATATTTTATGCTTTACAGTTATGCGATATTTGTTGTTGTATAGAAATGTGATTATTATCTGTAAAAATCTGCAATGTCATTAGAAATGCTCTGTATAGTATTGTTCTTATGCTTTATTTCAATTTAATAAACTTGACGAGTTGTTTAATGATAGTTAAATGAAAAACTGTTCACTGAGCGAGTAGGCTCACTCCTCTACTCAAACATTTTCAGGTCAGCGACAGTTCCAGGAATCTGAAGGATCTTACCACCCTAGTCAGTAGAAGGTATATGTAGTTAGTTAGATAGTGGTCTCTTAGTCCTTTCCCCTCGGTCCTTGGGACATGGCGTGGGTGAGAGAGAGTGTGTATGTGGAATGTGTATAAAGATGTAAATTAAATGTTATGTTTACTTTCTGTTAAACAATGTTACATGTTGTAAACTCTGTTTATGTTCTCTAGCCAGTTTAATTGAAATGCTTCCGCAATAGTTTATTATGTTTTAGTTTACAACAATAATCCGGATATCATTACGAGGTTTAAAAAAAAGGAAAAGTTCTCAGTGATTTGTTATGTGATAATCCCTCCGTCACGCCCTAATCTCGTGATTTGTGGTTAGTGTGAGATCGGGGTGTGACACATATTCTGGATTTTTGAAATTCTGAAACTGCCAGGTGCACACCGTGTACTTTTGGGTGCACGTCGTGCACCTGCAGTGCAGTTGACATCGGGCTGAACTGTACACGGCGTGCACTGAGGAGTTGCACGTCGTGTGACTTTCCAGAACTTCTTCAGCAGTTTGCGTCCCAGGTGCACAGCGTGTCATTTCGAAGTGCACGCCGTGTCTTCGCGTTCCGTATGTTTCTGGAATCTCACACGCCGTGCATTTCCTGCGTGCACGTCGTGCGTTCTCTTGGCTGAACAGAACGAAATTTCTCTGGAATGTTGCACATTGTGCTTCTGAGCTTGCACGCCGTGCACTTTACTGCTTCAGCAAATCAAACTTTTCTGGAATGGTGCACGTCGTGCATTCTTCTGTTTCTGTAGAAATAACATCTGAATTTAGTCCTTTTTGTGGCAAATTTGCAATACAAGTTATGGGACACATAGAACAACAAAAGGATGGCAAAACTACTATGAAAGAGACTGAATTACACTAGAAAGAACCAAATTTGTGTGTGATAACATGTGAAAAGATGATATACAAATCACACAACACTTAGCTTCCCGAGTTTTAAGCTAAGTCTTGTATAGTGAGATCGTAGTTCTCTACGAGTCTTCATATGTAGAGTACACTGCATATGATCAGGGCATAATCTAAAATATGATAATATAAGTTTTAAAGAGTTTCTTATAAGTAAGAAAGGCTAAGAAAGATTCGAGTACAGTTTCCCAGCAATTATTCTTTGTATGTTTTTGAATTATTAGTTCTCTTTGAAATTAATCAAGCATGCTCATATATTGATTTGGTCTTGTTGATATCTAGAGTATCCTGCCATATTTATGGGTGTAAATGATCAATCTCTTTAAATCTTACTGCTGATATAATTGATATTTGTTGCTCAAAAGTATATCTACAATTATATCAGTGTTTTAGACTGTTTCTTTGAAGTACTCATTCACTGAGCGAGTAGGCTCACCCCTCTACTCACAATTTTTAGGGAAATCACCTGGACTTGAAGATATCATTGCATCAGAGTAGATCTGCCACAAGAGTTAAGTCTGAGTATAGTTCAATTCAGTCGGTCCTTGTCTCTCTAGGTCCTTGTATAGATGTGAGAGAGTTGTAAATGATGTTTTGTATGTTTATTTCCTTAATAAGAGAGAATGCAAATGATTGTCATGTCGTATGTACATGGAAGTGTGAGAAACATAATGAATGTATGGATGTGTATCATTAATGTTGAGATTACATTAGAGAAATAAAAGTTTAATTCTCTTGTAAAGTTAGTTTATGTGGTTCAATTCGAGAAAAATAAAGAGTTTGAAAAAGAAGAAAAAGTTAAGGGTGATCTTTGTATTATGTTAAATCCTCAATTTATGCCCTAATCTCATGATTAATGGTAATTATGAGATCGGGGTGTAACAATGGAAGAGTCGGAATCCACGACCTCACCAAACCTCATGGTCAGTACATGAGTGCACAATAGAGACATACCAGTCAACTGCAACCTGTGACATATAGTCCACAGTGAAAGTCCTAGCCCGCCTTGGTACAGGTCATGATGCTAGTGAAATTGAGCTACGGCCCATAGCCGCACTCCTACCGGGTATGGCCTGTAACCAATCATGTAAAACCACATCAACAACATATCACTGAGCTATGACCCATCGCTGCACTCCTTCTAGGGTATGGCCCTCAGTCAATCCTATGAATGCATATACTCAACAGTATATGACTCCATGCTTCCTCTATGGGAAGGCATGTTTCACCATCCAACAAGTGTTGACGCTGAGATGGATCTATGGCACAGGGCATATCTACATGTTTAGATTCCACTTGATTAGTTAAGCTTATTTAAATGCCTTTTAGCATCAATTAATTTATAATGTACAAAGCCAAAATAAGTTCTACAAAATTAAGGGCATAACACAACTCCAGAAGATATAAAACGTATAGGGTGTGATCTTGTCACACTATCACCAAAAGATGTATGTATTATTGCAATTCACACAACCATTAGTGTAAAGAAGTGAAATCACTTCCTTACTAAAAATTTGAACAATAAAACCTCCAATCCAAACACCCTCAGAAGGTATGTTGGAGTGGGTGTAAAATTTTCAAATCTTTATATAATGGTAACAAAATACCAAAGTATAGCAGCGGAATAAAAACATGACTATATTCAATTATAAAACAAAGGGAACATCTTAAACTTACTTCACAAGGATCCATGTAGAGGAAATCTAAACCACCCCAAGATTGTCTCCAAGCTTAACTTCATATTCTAAGTCCAGGTCATCAAACCTTGTCATCCAAGTCCTCCACCTAGGGTTGGAAGCATACCCCAGCAAAAGAGAAACAACATGCAAGAGATGAGTACCACCCAAACGGGTAACAAGAGAAAAGAATCATAACAAAAAGGATACTTGCCATAACCAACAAATAATAAGAATGTGCTATCAATATAAACTTCCACTACCATGGTGGGAAACAAAGCACATATCATCATCAACCTGTATGCATGTGAGATAAGCATAGCCCTAGAACAATATAAATAACAATGGCGGTCAAGAATCACACATCTTGAACCTGGTGAGACATGGGCCAAGAATCACACATCTTGCCCTGGCATGGGGAATCACACATCCACCATACAAATATATATAACATGGGCCAGGAATCACACATCCTGCCTAGGTATGGGGAATCACACATCCTCCATCCCAAAGATATCACAATGTTGCCATATTGCATAATGAGACAAAACCAATGTAATTACACTACTCTAGTGCTACTGAATCACATAGCATGTTAATGTAGAGGCAAGTAGAGTAGTCAGATTTATACAATATTGCCATCAAACAATGGACAACACAAACATATAAACAAATCCACTTCAAAGTGGGCACATATCACCAAGTAAAAATCCACATCACAGTGGGCATATAATATCAAAAGTCCAACTTGCACCAAGGCAACAAGATAAGATTTCAAGAGAATATCTATGATCACAGGATCAATAACAAATAAAAGGTAGTTCACATGAACCATGATATCAAAATATATGAGCAATGTGTATAGGCTATTGTCCATAGGACCAAGAGAATAATAAAGATAGGTTATTGCTCAAAAAGAATAATCGAGGATACAAACATACATAAGAGAGAAGAATTGCTCAATATGAATAATCAGAGATGCAACATACCTCAACATCAGATTTCAAAGTCCAAAGTCACTTCTAGGTCCAAGCCTAGGCTTCCAAAGCACCTATTAGCATATATATAGGATTAGGGTTAGATTTATATTGATTATTCAAAACCCTAAAAACCACCTTTTTATTAATATATGAATTAGGTTTCCAAAACCATGCCGTATTTTATATTATATTTTCCTGAGTTCAAAACATATTTTATTATATTTTTCTGACTTATAAATTATTAGTTACGAATTATACAAGTTATTATCTTATTTAATTAGATCCATTAAATCACCCCTTTAAAACATCAGATTCAGGTGACAAAACCAACACCATTAGAAAGCTTGCATTTTCTTGAATCCAACGAGTATTTATTTATATTTTTCTGACCAGTAGATTTTTAGTTATTAATTTTCCAAAACCGACCAATCAAGAAATCTGATAAAGTCACATAGACGAAGAAAATCCACTAAAAGAAAGGGAAGAACTGGTTGGGCCCGCATGACTTGGCCCAATCAGGGCTGGACAAGTCACTGCATCAATCCTCAGCCTTGACTCGCCCAAGCAAAGAAACATGGGCGCGAAAAGACATTTTTGCCCCCGGAGGAAAATGCTTCGAAAGAAAGGAAGGGGGGTAAAATAGAGAAAATGCATAGGGACTTCTCCCCCTTCTCACCCGCTCCAAGAGCATCGCGAAGCAGCTGCATCCCAGGCATGATTTGGGCGATTCTGCAAACCATGATTATCCGAGAAAACAAGAACAAGGAAACAAAGAGTAAGGCTTCTCAAACTTACTGCTGAAATCAATTGAAGTGTTGGTAGCGCAGAGCCTCAAAATAGCTCGTTGCAAGGCATGGGGAGCAACAAGCTTGTCGGCGGCCCAGAATTCGACCAACATATAAATTGGAAGAGGAGAAGAGTTGGAGGAGGGTCGAGGAGTGTTTCCGAGCCCACTCGCGAAGGCGGGGTGTAAAGAGAAGAGGTTTTCCTATCATGGCGTCGAGACAGGAAGAAGGAGAATTGGAATTTTCTTATATAGGAAATGAGAGGGGTTAAGTTAGGGGTCTGGTTTTGCGTAATCCTCTCCTGATCACAATAGAACAAAAATCGTAAAGAACGGTGGAGGAGGGAGGGAGAACGATCAAAATGAAAAATCAGAGTATAGAGCAATCTGAGTTGGGCTCCTACTCAAGGTAGGAGATGACCGGATGCCATCCATTCAAGATCCAATGATCACTGTGAAGAGGCGCATAAGAAGGAAAATCAGAAACTAGCCGACTATAGCGTGACATGTGACAAAATAAACCAAAATCAAAACCGATTAAACCAAAGTTGGAAAGCATTAGTTCTTTTTTTCTCTTTCTTAATTGAGGGATCAAACATTATCCGAATTAAATAAAATTTTGCATAGAGGCCAATTAAGGCATGTAGATTCCGATTATGCACTTAGTTTTGCCTTTTGGAAACTTTTAATGGGTTAAACAAATTAAATCATATTTTCTCTTTCGTCCTCCATTAATGGCTTTAGGATTATCCAAATTTTATGAAACTTGACACACAAGTCATATTTAATGTGTTGGACACGAATTTGCCATCAATTTTACATATTGGAGTTGTTTCAATATTTATTTAATATTTTGAAGGTTCTATACACTTTCTCTCTCCTGATTTAATCTTTTAAGCAAACTTTCTCCAAATTGGATAAAAATTTACCCAAAGGTTACATTTATTATGTAGATCATGAATATAACATTATTGTGCTCTTTTGGAGTTATTTATTATATTTATTTATTAACCACACCTTTTAGGCAATTTCTCTCTCCTAAATTACCATATTATTTCAAGGTTGTCCAAATTAAATGAAAATTGACATGTAGGCTTATTTTTATGTATAGATTACGAATTTGAAGTCTATTATTTAATTTGAGGCTTTCTTACATGGGTTATATCATCTAGCCCATTAGAGGCCCAATAACCATATTATGCATGAAATTAAGTTATTTATCATTTTATTATCACCAAATGAATTATATGACATATTATATTACATTATGCATGCATTATATTATTAGGATCATCCTAACATCAACCTTGTTTGGTCAAACCCAAAAGATCAAAGTTATAGGGTAGGGTTCTAGATCTGGTATGTTACAATTAGCAAGGCCACACGTCATGGGATACCAATCCCTCAATTTATCATTGGGAAAAGCTACCTCACATTATACAACAATGTCACTGCCAGGTCATAGGACCTATTCACATTATTCATGTATCACAAGTGTCTCAACATGCCTCACAAGGGCATAGTCAACATGTGTCATATCATAATCACCATAACAAACACTAGCTATGATTATCAAGCTCATTACACCTGCATGGTTAGTTAAGCAAGAGAGAGATCACATAGCATCATAATCATTCCATGTTAGAGAAATAAGCAATACCAGTTATCATCACTAGGGTTAGAGTTCCTCTTTAGCCATTTAGGGTTTACAAAGATATGTTCAACCAACAACCCTAGACTCATCACCCTCCACCATCTTGGAGTGTATAAGGATTAGGAGACATCATTAGGGTAGATTAGATGGCATTCCAAACAAAATTATATGTGTTTATGAATTGTTCATACATGAATATCAATAGGTGTTCAAATGTGTTTTACAACCACCTACCATCACCCTGTATTGACCACTTAACCACATACATGGTCCATGTTGCGACCAACCTTAGATCATGTCACGCTCATGACATTAGAGTTGGGGTTCCATATCTTTCAAACTATCTCGACCACTATCACCTATCGTGACCTAAGGCCCTTATGGTCACAACCCAACACACTAAAGGGTGTCTCGACCCAACCAAGGCAGGAACACAACCCAAGCCCATGGGTAACTAAGCCACCATACACACCATGGATCTTAACCTATCATCACTAGGTCAAACTCCACCAAAAAGGGGTATCTTGATCAAAGGTTATCTAGGTCACAAAACAGAACTGAAACTAAGAGTGAAACTATAGCTATCGTGAAGAAAAGGCCACCTACAAACGATCACCAAAACCCTAAGTCATAGGTCAAGAGGTAAGCAAGGAAGAACCTTATCCAAGGAAGAGAAAGCCATGCTCAAGATAACCAAAACTGAACCTAACATCACTTAAACCTCTAAGTGCACTAACACCATGCATGAGAGTAAGATAAAGAGCAAGACATAGAGAAAAACCTTCATAACACATCATCTACCAAACTGGGTACAAAAAAGTTAGGGTTTTGGATTGCTTCCCATCCCAGCAAGATAACTCTTCCAAACAACCTCTAGAGATTACCACTAAACACAATAGTGAAGAAGAAGCATTTGAGAGAGAGAAATCAGCAACAAAACGTATAAGAAGTGATATAATAATGTATGTTTAGTTTTATATAACTCGTCTTAAGATGATCACCACCAAGAGCTCCAAACTCCGAGATCAAGAGAACTAGGCACACGATCCAAGGGTTGAATAAGTGTCACGGAACCAGAATCCCAGTCTCATGAACCAAACGTATACCAAATGTGAAATGCAGAAGCATAAAGCTTAGCATACATGAACAGATAACAAGATACAAGCACCAACATAATCTCAACAATCAACAAGATAAATTAAGAAACATTATTATATTACATGATTTGAATTACATATTCAAGAGTCACTTTGTACAAGTCTGCTCATGTATACTACATCTGGATCTTACAACAAGTACACCTAGCATAGTTCACCAAGCCCATCAACCTTCTAGCCATCTTTGAACCTAAAAACAACATACGAGAAAAGGGTCAACACACGAGGTGTTGAGTATGGGGCTGAAAGATACACATATATATAAGCTTTGCATAATTTTGAAAAGATTTCAAGACTAAACGAACAAGAATAAACAAGTTAATTGTTTAACAAAAGTGAAACCATATTTTATGTCATTTCACTCCATTATACGAACAATATCAAGCATGTTTAAGGCCTTTGACCAACTTCCCGTCGGAAGGGTCCGTAAGGGTGCTAAAGCTTAGCTAACCCTTTTATACGAGAGGGACCTCAAGGCCGTAGCCAAGAGCTAACCCTTTGTCAACAATATTATAATGGAGTTTTATCTATATATGTGTTCAAGTTATAAAACTGACGAAGCAAACATCGAGTACGACATAGCAATACTACATGGCAATATTTGAGCAAATAGACAAACAAGCATACAATATATGTCTTTTCAAGCAAGAAAGTGATAGTCGTATAACTAGATAAGGCCCATACCTGATTCAGAGATTCATAACCTAACATATCTTTCACCATCTAGCCACATGCCAAACCTGATTAACAACAAGATTACATATATGCATTAGATTCTCATCATTAATCCTATTTAGATGCATTTTAGGGTTTTGGCCAAGGTAGTTTCCAAGTTGCTTATTGGTACGTTAGGTGATCTTATACTGATTTAGAGTCCATCATGTGGGTGTGGTTCAAGTTTCATATCATTCTAAGGTTTCACGGATTACATATGACCATTTCAAGGTTTAAGGCATTTACATGCACATTATAGGGCTAAAGACTCATAATAGAGTAATCAAGGTCAAAGATCATAAGGGATGGTGTAGGTCAGCAACATTAGGTCATAAGAAACATATAACAATATTAGGTGGTTGTCCATTAGCAACAAGATATAGATACATGAATCATATTCAAGAAACATAGAAACTTTGATCAAGATTGTACACTAAAGTCCAAGGACAAGTCACATAGTGCAAAAAGGGAGTTAATAATGAGCAATAGGGTGATTAGGGATCCCATGTAGTTCCAAGGTGTACAACATTTATTGATTTGATAAGCAAGAGGGTACAAGTGTATTTAAGATTCAAGATTTATCATAAGGATGCATTACATTGGTCATCATAGTCAAAGATCCTATTTTAGCAAAACAGGAGAACTAGGAGGAAAATCAGGTCATGAAAATATTCCTAGGTGATAGATCTTTTCGAGACGATCAAATTGGTATATTGTATTGTTACTTTTGGCCAAAGGAATTGGGAGCTATCAATTTTAGAGGATATCAATCCAAAGTATAGGTGTTACCTTGATCAATTATTGGTCGATCTGGGTCGTTGCTTACTGGGCCATCAATCCGATGGTCAGCGGTTATCTTGCCCGCCTGTGCACCCCCCCCCCCTCGCGTCGTTCTCCCTATTTAGAACAGAGGAGGAACAGAGGAGGCCCTGTAGTGTCCCTATCTGCCGGAGAAGAACTGGAGGAGAACTGCCGCTGATCAAGGCAGTCTCCTAGGACGCCGTCGGTGAGCATCCCTGGTGCAAACGAGTCACGTACAGCTCCTGTCCTTGCCTGCCCTTGGCGGTGGCGGTAGACCCCAGGTCGGGGCAGGAGGTTGGGCAACACGGGATGGATATAGGACGGCCAAGCAGGTGGAGGTAGGTGGTCGACCTGAGTGCTGAGATAAGTGGCAGGCCGTGCGTTGTGGAGGACTAGGGCCGACGACGCCCTGGATGTGCGAGTAGCGGCCATTCATCGGCTGCGGAAGCACTCTGTCCGTGAGCAGGATAAAGAACAAAGGAGGGAGAAGGAAAGTTCGCGGCACGAGAAGGCTAGGGAAAACGGGAGAAGGGTAATCCAGGGAGAAGGTATATAAGGAGCAAACTAGGGTTTAGGTTCCGAGCGATTAAGATTTTGCCCTTGTTGCCCGATCTGGCTAAGGGCGGCGGACGTGTTTCCCAGTCTTGTACTTTTCCCCCAAAGCGAAAGGGGAAGGAGGAGCAAGGAATTGGCCCTCCCAGTTCATTTGGGCCTAGAGCGACTAAAATCGGCCCAAAGCAACATGAAACACATAAAGAGAAAGGCTAAAAAATATAAAATCTTCAAAACATCATATCTAGAGTTTCATAGGTCCAAAAGATGCGATTTTGGGGTTGTTAGATTCGTAATTGACAGCTCTATAACAATATATATACTAGGAATCCAAAAGGATAGAGTAATGAGGTTCAATATTAGATTTAAGAAGGTGACATGATATAGCATGCTACTTAGTCGAATTTCTCAAAATAGAGCAACATATCATCAACTTCGTCGTCAAGGTGATCAAATTGGGTCTTCATCACACTCTAGTATTGTGATTGAACTCATATTGAGTGATGTGAGCCACTAATAGAGAAATAAAAAGTATAGTAAAGGAGAGAGAAAATCAAGGTTGTCACATCCTTCCCTCCTTAAAAGAAATTTCATCCTCGAAATTAGTCTAAGATCATAGTTTTGAGTCAAAATAAACATTTATCAAGTCTAGGTATCCAACCATAGTCAATAAGGCATTCCCCCATAGTAGAAAGCACACTTAGGTCATCATCATCAGGGGTGTACTCATATCTATGATATACACACTTGCTTATTATTCCCTCATAGTAGAAAGCACACTCAGGTCATCATCATCAGGGGTGTACTCATATCTATGATATACACACTTGCTTATTATTCCCTCATATTATGGCATCATCATGGTATTAGGGTTTTCCAATCTCTTAGTATCCACACATTAGGGTTTTTGTTCATATCTTTATATGAGACCAAGGGGTATCATCAAAATCCATTTTATCAATTCTGAAATGAATGGCTTCAAGCGAGATTATCAATCAGTGTGTAATCTTTACAGTAGCCTTTCCCAAAATTTCTACTCAGTTATGTTTTTTTTCATTCGGGGTATGAGATTAGGAGCATTACCCCTAACTATTCAAGCTAAGATCTCTAGGCATTAATGTATCGAGTTCATGATTTCAAAACTACATCTTCATGTATGGTTTGATTTCATACTAGGTCTAGCTTATGAGTGTGACTTATTGGGCATATATCATGTTTTAAACGTAATTGATATTATTTCATGCATCAAGCATCATATGAGGGACCACATTATCATCAACGTCGAGGTTTTGTAACTTTCTCACTTGTATTAAAAAGAGCTTCAAGCCAGTCAAGCTAAGACATATATGTGTCCAACAAGACATGTTAACCACAACCTTATACGTGTAACAAAATTTCTACCCATCTTTCAAAAAACAAGGATAACCGCTAGACTCCTTTATATATAATTACTAACCCGAGCATGAGGCTCATCATGAATATCACACATCATATACATCATCTTGGGTCTTGGGACATCTCCCTCACCTATATATCAAGCATCAAATATTCAATTGCCTCTTTCTCTAGGGTTAGATATTTTCATAGGACATCTAGGGTTCAACATTTCAAGGAAACCGTCCACTAGGTCACTCAACTCATATACTTAGAAGTATTCTAGCTAGGGACTTATCATCAAGTATTTCATCATCCATATTATTCAACATTTCAAATATTTTGGAGTTTAGGTCTCTAACCTTTTCCCGATATGGGTCAACTCATATCAACATGTCACCCTATTCATATGTCCCATGCTAGAGGTCTTCCTTTGTAAAGAGATTGAGGCCCGTGTTGGTCTCGAACCATATATCATATCTCCACACATATAAGACTAGGTACAAGCAAGCATGTCAACCCACTAGCTATGTTTAGCACATCAACCAAAGTGTATGTATCATATAAGGTGATAGGTTTAGCTAGGGTTGCATGGTCAAACTCATCTCATATCGTCAAACATACTTAACCTTCCTCAAGCATCTTGGGTCTTATAAAACATCAACATCATTATCAATATCATAATCATCAGCTTAGGTTTCTAGGTTACTCACATGCCTAACCTATATAATGGCTCTAGACATCTCTAGAGACTATCACTATCATCTAAACTCTCTCATCTAGACTTGATGTTACATCTCTTTCTCCTAGGTTGCATGGAAACTCACTACCTTTCTACGTGTGGTAACATTTTTCATATGTACATATAATAATACTTGAAATATGTTTTCTCCAACGTTTTAAACAAACGATGAAAACCACCATACTCCATCCAAATAAAACCAAAACCAAAACCAAAACCAAAACGAGTTACCACAATCATTAGGCAGTCTAGTATCATGACACCTAGAGAACTAGCAAGAACATGGTGCACACTTGTGTAGACATCATAAGCACATGTCACGAAACATGTCTAGGGAGGTAACTTACACAAGTCTACACCTAGTTCTAGAACATCTAGGTTCTAACTTAGAGGCAAAGTCAACCTAATCCACAAGGATATTTCATTAAGTTTCTAGGGTTGAGATGTAAAGTGAATTTAGTTTGTGTTTCATGTGAGCAATGTTTGGTGTAGTTATTGTTCATGCTCTAATGCCATATGTCACGGAACCGGAATCCCAGTCCCATGAACCAAACGTATACCAAATGTGACATGCGGAAGCATAAATCTTAGCACACATGAACAGATAACAAGATACAAGCACCAACATAATCTCAACAATCAACAAGATATATTAATCAACATTATTATATTACATGATTTGAATTACATATTCAAGAGTCACTTTGTACAAGTCTGCTCATGTATACTACATCTGGATCTTACAACAAGTACACCTAGCATAGTTCACCAAGCCCATCAACCTTCTAGCCATCTTTGAACCTAAAAACAACATACGAGAAAAGGGTCAACACACGAGGTGTTGAGTATGGGGCTGAAAGATACACATATATATAAGCTTTGCATGATTTTGAAAAGATTTCAAGACTAAACGAACAAGAATAAACAAGTTAATTGTTTAACAAAAGTGAAACCATATTTTATGTCATTTCACTCCATTATACGAACAATATCAAGCATGTTTAAGGCCTTTGACCAACTTCCCGTCGGAAGGGTCTGTAAGGGTGCTCAAGCTTAGCTAACCCTTTTATACGAGAGGGACCTCAAGGCTGTAGCCAAGAGCTAACCCTTTATCAACAATATTATAATGGAGTTTTATCTACATATGTGTTCAAGTTATAAAACTAACGAAGCAAACATCGAGTACGACATAGCAATACTACATGGCAATATTTGAGCAAATAGACAAACAAGCATACAATATATGTCTTTTCAAGCAAGAAAGCGATAGTCGTATAACTAGATAAGGCCCATACCTAATTGAGAGATTCATAACCTAACATATCTTTCACCATCTAGCCACATGCCAAACCTGATTAACAACAAGATTACATATATGCATTAGATTCTCATCATTAATCCTATTTAGATGCATTTTAGGGTTTTGGCCAAGGTGGTTTCCAAGTTGCTTATTGGTACGTTAGGTGATCTTATACTGATTTAGAGTCCATCGTGTGGGTGCGGTTCAAGTTTCATATCATTCTAAGGTTTCACGGATTACATATGACCATTTCAAGGTTTAAGGCATTTACATGCACATTATAGGGCTAAAGACTCATAATAGAGTAATCAAGGTCAAAGATCATAAGGGATGGTGTAGGTCAGCAACATTAGGTCATAAGAAACATATAACAATATTAGGTGGTTGTCCATTAGAAACAAGATATAGATACATGAATCATATTCAAGAAACATAGAAACTTTGATCAAGATTGTACATTAAAGTCCAAGGACAAGTCACATAGTGCAAAAAGGGAGTTAATAATGAGCAATAGGGTGATTAGGGATCCCATGTAGTTCCAAGGTGTACAAAATTTACTGATTTGATAAGCAAGAGGATACAAGTGTATTTAAGATTCAAGATTTATCATAAGGATGCATTACATTGGTCATCATAGTCAAAGATCCTATTTTAGAAAAACAGGAGAACTAGGAGGAAAATCAGGTCATGAAAATATTCCTAGGTGATAGATCTTTTCGAGACGATCAAATTGGTATATTGGATTGTTACTTTTGGCCAAAGGAATTGGGAGCTATCGATTTTAGAGGATATCAATCCAAACTATAGGTGTTACCTTGATCAATTATTGGTCGATCTGGGTCGTTGCTTGCTGAGCCATCAATCCGATGGTCAGCGGTTATCTTGCCCTCCTGTGCACCCCCCCCCCTCATGTCATTCTCCCTGTTCAGAACAGAGGAGGAACAGAGGAGGTTGTGTAGTGTCCCTATCTGACGGAGAAGAACTAGAGGAGAACTGCCGCTGATCAAGGCAGTCTCCTAGGACGCCGCCGGTGAGCATCCCTGGTGCAAACGAGTCACGGACAGCTCCTGTCCTCGCCTTCCCTTGGTGGTGGCGGTAGACCCCAGGTCGGGGCAGGAGGTTAGGTGATGCAGGATGGATATAGGACGGCCAAGCAGGTGGAGGTAGGTGGTCGACCTGAGCGCTGAGATAAGTGGCAGGCTGTGTGTTGTGGAGGACTAGGGCCGACGACGCCCTAGATGTGCGAGTAGCGGCCATTCATCGGCTGTGGAAGCACTCTGTCCGTGAGCAGGATAAAGAACAAAGGAGGGAGAAGGAAGGTTGGCAGCACGAGAAGGCTAGGGAAAATGGGAGAAGGGCAATCCAGGGAGGAGGTATATAAGGAGCAAACTAGGGTTTAGGTTCTGAGCGATTAAGATTTTGCCCTTATTGCTCGATCTGGCTAAGGGCGGCGGATGTGTTTCCTAGTCCTGTACTTTTCCCCCAAAGCGGAAGGGGAAGGAGGAGCAAGGAATTGGGCCTCCCAGTTCATTTGAGCCTAGAGCGACTAAAATCGGCCCAAAGCAACATGAAACACATAAAGAGAAAGGCTAAAAAATATAAAATCTTCAAAACATCATATATAGAGTTTCATAGGTCCAAAAGATGCGATTTTGGGGTTGTTAGATTCGTAATTGACAGCTCTATAACAATATATATACTAGGAATCCAAAAGGATAGAGTAATGAGGTTCAATAGTATATTTAAGAAGGTGACATGATATAGCATGCTACTTAGTCGAATTTCTCAAAATAGAGCAACATATCATCAACTTCGTCATCAGGGTGATCAAATTGGGTCTTCATCACACTCTAGTATTGTGATTGAACTCATATTGAGTGATGTGAGCCACTAATAGAGAAATAAAAAGTATAGTAAAGGAGAGAGAAAATCAAGGTTGTCACAATAAGCTTCACTAAAATCTCGACACTCGTCCAAAAGAGCACCTCAAGAAGGAGAAGACCCCAAGGTCAAAGCTAGCCCAAGAAAAGAAGCAAATAAGATCTTGGTTGAAACAAAAGAGAAAGGGGGAAAGAGAGGAGAAATCCTCATCACACTTGGGTCTACCATGTCAAGACATGGTCTATGGCCTTTGTGATGAGGGGTTTCTCTCCCAAAATGACCACCATGGAAGAACCATGGTCTAGGGATGAGAAAAGAGAAGAAGATGAAGGTAGGAGATCAAAATAAACATCAACTTAGAAGACAAATACTTACCAAGGATGGAAGATGAACTCGGATCACCACCACCACATGCAAGAGGAGATTGATCCCCCAAGCTCCAAGGTCGAACCTCCTTGCTCCACTAAGCACCAAGAACAAGCAAAGTAGGATGAAGAAAATAGATGGCCGAAAAGGTTGCAAACAAGGAAAGACAAGGGGTTATATATATGAAGGGTGAGAGAGAGAGCAAAGGGGTGATGTGTCAACATACTAAGGAACCCAAGGGACACCTATCCTCGTAAAAGACCAACATGCAACGACATGAAACCACTTAAGCATGACATGCAAGACATGGTGATATGCTCTAGGTAGTGTCTCGACCACCATGGACCCCCACATGGTCACAGTCGCAACCCTCCTAGGGTCTACCATCCATGGCCGCCATACCACCATCTCCTCATGGTCGAGGCAAGCACATCCACAAACCATAGGTTGAAACCCAAGCTAGGTCAACCACCTCGACCCAAGACCACCCTAGACTATCTAGGTCATGGCCATGCACTCTAGAGGAGGTGTATAGACCATGACACCCTCCAAAACAAACCTAGGTCACGATCCATGGTCGAAACAAGCCAACATACACATGGGTCAAAACATCCAACATGCATGGAAACCCTAATCACCCTTAAGGTGTCAACTCCTCAACCAGAGCTCAAACAAGGTGCCCTCCTATTTCTATCTACTCTAGATGATGTCAAGAAAGAGAGGGAACACTCTAGAAGTGGCAAATTGCACATCAACCCCCTTCACTGGGTAAATTGCAATTTTCCCCAAAACTAGCACAGAAAGCACAAATAACCTCCAAACAAGATCAAACTTGAAACTTAAGCACACCACAAGCCATAATTACATCTCAAATGATTATATCAAGGTTCTAAGCACATAATGAATCCAAAGAAATCATGGTTACCCCAAAACTCGGGTTAGGTTCCTTACATGCAACATCGTCATCGTGCAAAAATAAGAGGCATCACCATGATGAACAAGTTACTAGAGAAAATGTGTAACAGTTTGAAGCTGGTTGTTTAGTTTGATGATCAAGGAAATCATGTTGGGAAGAACCACAATTCTTTTGTGTCATATCTAGGGGTTCAGACTCAAAGCAAAATGGATGTAAATGTAGAACCCTAGCATAAAGTTGATCAAGGCAAAAAGACTTAATATGGAAGGAATTATGTGTGAGATAATATCATTTACAATTCTATTTTTAAGACTATTTCATTAAGTATGTGAACTTTTATAGTGCATGTTTGACCTAGATGAAAATGTGGATCACGAAAAGGTGATGCAACACTGTGGCAGGGTACTAAGGAATTATAAGATAATTCTGATAGGAGAATACATACAGAACGCTGAGAAGAAGAAGTCAGCCACTAAGAAATGGAACTATCTTGACCCGAATTTGTGGGAGGTGTTTGTTTCTATGAGACAAACTTACGAATTCAAATTATTAAGCCTTGTTCCTCATTTTGAATGCATTCCTATGAATTCATTATATTACATATTTAACATATGTTTTGGACTAGCCAAGCTATAAGTGATGCTCAAAGAGAAAGGCATGCAAAGAATGTGCACAACCACACGATGGGTCCAAGAGGCTATGAAAATCTTTGCCAAAAGCTAATGTAGGCATCTTGTTATCAGCAACCTACTCCTGGGATTATTGAGTCCTCTACTACTCTTGCACCTATACCTCACTATGATCTGTGGATATCTGGGAGGCAAACAAAATCTAGAGAAATACCCAACCCCACAACAGTTGAGGCAGCTGCAAAAATGGTAAAATTTAACTCTCGGAGCAATTACTATTGAAGACTGTTATGTTTCACATTAGCCTTGATTGTTATGTTTTACTTACCAATTACTATTGATGATGATTAGTGGGAGCTCCACGAGTAAAGAAAACAAGACAAATTCATCCCTGAGGGCACAAGGTATGAATTATTTGTTGCTCTTGGTGACCTAGAGAATCTTAGGCATGTTAGGGTTGATGGTGTTGGTGTCGGTATAAGAGCCTTCTTTGGGCCATCATAGCATAAGTGCAAATCTGTCCAGAAAGGCGGATTCTCAAAAGAAAAGGTACAACAGATGATTGCAAAGGGAATAGAGGAAGCAATGAGACAATATCATGCTTCTCATTCAGCTATTCAGACAGTCCATGTGGCGCCCCACTCTTCATACTAGGTGGACCCCCCTACGACATAGTTGGTTGGGAGTAATCTTGTGGACCCACCACCTAGCATGTCCATTGTAAGTATTTTTATGACATAGTAGTCTTTCATAATGATTTGTATAATATGTTTGAGTTTAGGTATATATATAACACTCTATGGAAATTTGTAGGGGTATGAGGCCATGATGTCTCTTATTACAAGGATATGTCGTTGCACTAGGCGTGTCTTACCCACGCCTTAAAGGTGACATGATTCATGGTGCTCTGTTGCATGCTGATGCATTTTGCATTATGACGAGGCTTGTCTACGATCCTTTGAAGCAGACCGCACTGCCATATGGCCACCCTGAGAATGATAGAATAGGTGATGCATAAGGTGGCATGGTGAGGGAGTTGTCTATACCTATGTATGCTAAATTTACATTGTGTTTGTATATGTACATACATGACAATTGACATGAGAACTAATATATGCATGACACAATACCTAAGAAACCCCCTACATCTCATCCTTCACCTCCACCTTGTAACATCCCTGACCTGGGTTATGAACTAACCCTAGGTGTTTTGCCTAAATATGTAATTAAATCCTTGTGATTAACTTTGGGCATGTAATTAAGTTCCTCAGAAACATATATTTCAATTTTGCTCCTTTATATATAAAGTTGTAGCATTGTTTTGTAATACAGGGATCTATGTGAAAATTACCCAGTTAAGGGATTAACTTGCAAATTACACATGTTGAGATGTTCCTCTGATGTTGAGACATCATGAGGATGTTTATGATGAAGTTTGAGGGATTTCCCAAGCTTGAGCACCAAGGTGCAGCTGTGGAAGCAACCCCTGTACTTGAAAACCCTAAATTGGTGTAAAGTGCAATTTACCCAATTTGAGGGGTGCAACTTGTAAAATACATCATCTAAAATATCTTTTATGACTCTTGGCATCATTTAGAAGAGAAATGATGAAAAGGTCACTTCATTTGAATAATCATATAATAAAGAACACCTTTGTGATTGAATAATCAAGGTGTATGTATAATAGCCCTTCTATGTGTATGCTTTAGTGATGGGTTGATCCTCTTTGCCTTCAATTCTTGACCTTAGAAGGAGTTTGTCCTTATAAATAAGGGGTAGGGATGAGCAAAGAAGAAAGGAAGGACTTAGATGAGAAATGGGATAAAGTAGAAGCTTTATGGAGAAATTTCACCCAAAATATATATACCACTTCCTTTGCAAGCAAAGGAGCATTTCTTTCATTACCTCACTTATCCCCCTTGCTCAAACTGACTAAGGCAGAGCTCTGGAGCATAGGAGAACGACCAGGGAGTTCAAGGTAAGTTTGGATCATCCCTTTTGCTTGAATTCATGGAGGAAACTCATTTTCAAGGTTGAATTCATGGCTAGCTCACCTAGCTTTATCTTTCTAGCCATTCCTTTCCAACTTTTCCTTGGAGAATTCACCTTAGCCGACCTATGGAGCTCAAAGAAGCCATTAAAGACCTGAATCTTGGAAGCTTGGATCTCAAGGAACAACCTTTAGGCGGGTTTTATAACTCTAAACCTTATGCTTTGATTATACATCTTTTTCTATGCATATAGTTGCTAGTTCTTCTTCTTCCCTATCTTCCCTTGCATCCTTGCAAGCAAAATCGTGAAGAACTGCTACTGTTCTTGAGGTAGAAGATAAGGGCATTAATTCCTATGCTTATCCATGGATTTCCACTTTACCAAACGACCTCCACCAATTGCCCATACGATTTACACAACCGTTTGGTGGGCAAACGGTTTCAGGGTCATATGAAGGCAAACGGCCTTCAAGACCGTTTGGTCGCATTGACAAAGCGACGAACGTATGAGAATCTTGTTTATAATTATGTAGGTTAATCACCCACAAAATTTTAGGGGTTAACTCCAAAGGAATCGTGAGATATAAGCAAATCAATTAGCAAATCCAATTGAATTAAGTTCTGATTTTCAATCTATTTAATTTGCCCTTTTTGGGCAAACGGTCTCAAGACTGTTTAAGATGGTTGACCAAGCGTTGACCGTTTGGGATTACTATTCATAATGATGTTGATTAATGACTCACCAAATTTGATGGATTAATTCCAAACGAGTTATGAGTTGAAGGTTGATTAATAGGGCAAATCCTAATTGAAATCAGTGCTAAAATTCCAATGAGTTAATTAGATATTTTGGGTTGATTAGCCCAAACGGTCTCAAGACCGTTTGGGGAATCATCCAAACGGTCTCAAGACCGTTTGGGGATCACCCAAGACCGTTTAGAGGTCTGGGGTCAAGTATAGTTGACCAATTGAAGGTCCAAAGGTACCAAATCATATTGCAATTAAGTATTGACACTACTACAGAAACGGCCTTTGGCGTCGGTCGTTTAACCCCATTTGGCGTCGGTTTCCGACCGACGCCTATGTGGGCGCCGCTAAAGGTCGAACACTTCGGCGTCAGTTTTTTAACCGACGCCTATTTGTTCTATAGGCGTCGGTTGTTTAGTAAATAACCGCCGCCAAAAGTGTTCGCGCCACAGAAAATGGCGTCATCTAGGGCACTTTGTGCGTCGGTTATTTACTACACAACCGACGCCTATATAGAATATAGCATCGGTGTTTTAGTAGATAACCGACACATAAAGTGCCCTAGATGACGCCATTTTCTGTGGCGCGAACACTTTTGGCGTCGGTTATATACTAAACCACCGACGCCTGTACTTCAAGACGACACGGCCGTGCTTCCCTGCACGGCCGTGTTTAGTACTATAGGCGTCGGTTTTATATGAATGACCGACGCCATTTATACCACGGCCGTGCTATCCTGCACGGTCGGGTTGTTTGTACTATTAGGCGGCGGTTTTTATCAAATAACCGACGCTGTATGTCTTTGCTGACGGTTTTCTATAAATAACCGACGCCTATTTATATTTTTTTTTCATATCAGTTTGCAGGCCTGCTGTGGCTGGTCAGTAGGATGAGAACCTGCAGTTCAGTTTTCTGAACTGCAGGTTTACGACATCCATTGATATCAGCCTACAAACAGGCCGCAAACCTGCAAAAGTCACAAGCAAAATTCTACACAAGTACATACATTCAGACATCAATTCAATTCTCACATTCACACATATAGAAACATTCAAATACATGTATTAACATTCAGAAATATTCATTTACAAAGTATCATTCATTATCGCTATCAACATCCCAATTATATCTTACAGTTGCCACTGCTTGTATGGCTTTTGCCCATTCTTCTCTTACTTCATTTAATGCTTCCATCGTATATGGAGCATGTATATTTTTTAAGCGTTTACCTGTAGTGTTCTCAGTTTTAAACACCTGCAAAGAGAATGATGTATATATATAAGTAATAATATAAAAATAAGATAAGATTGATATATTTCATACTAACTAATGAGACTATATATAATACCTCATGTATGGTATCGATGTCCAATGCGGCATATTTGATAATCATCTGCATAAATCGCATCACATAGTATGTGCATGCCCAGCCATTGTCTTGTGTAGCACACTATAAATTGAAACATACAAAATAATACAACTAAGCACAATTCACATCAATAATATATATATTCGAGTCGGGAACTTACTTGTACGTTCTGCCAATTTATTGGCTGGTTCTTTTTCCTTGGGACCGTTCCTCCAGCCTTTTTGAATGCATCTAAACCCCTACATGTTAATATAACACAATAAATTGCATAAGTAAATAGTAATGTAATAAAAGATGTTAACAAATATAAAAATGAAATATTTCTCACCAGAATAATGGCATTCTCATTACGTGTCCAATTTTAATGTTCAATGTACTCCCCGCAGGATCTAGATAATAAACAGTGAATGTCCCGGGGACAATAACTAGTAACTCCCAATGTCTACCGCTAGAAGTAAGAAGTTAACAATTAATAACTCAAAATGCAAAATAAAAATGGAATTTTCTTAAGTCCAAATTATAAATAAAGTAAACTTACTTGACATTGAATGGAGCTATTATTATCGTCTTCTTTTGCTGACCAAAAATTGTAAAAGCATCTATACAGTATTGTTGAACATTATCAGGGTCTTTAGCTACCAAACTAATCAATGATGGAATCAAAAATCCCACATGATCAAATGCAAATTGTTTGCAATGATCTTCGACTAGGTAGCTGCAAAACATATAGGCGTATGCATTAATATATAAGAAACCAGATCACCAGATCTTACACAAGGTATATGGATGTATAAACAAGATCTCACCTTATCCATGTCTCTATCATTGATGTATTCAGCCAATCATACATAAACAGCTCAATAATATCTTGTATAAATAAAGAGCTATCGTATGATTGACCTGCATAATCTGCATCTAAAGAAATAATTATAGGGCAATGTACATTATGTGCCCGTAGCCAACATGCCATTCCCCTACAAGCAGGACCTAACGGGTATGTTAGGTCAGTTGGAACCCAATCGGGTAATGCGGGAAGTGGAAGTGGAGGCCTAGGTGCTCCTGGTGTCTTCTTTTTAACCTGTACATATAATTTCAGATCAGTTGACATCATATATACACATTAACAGTCTAAATCAATGTAAATTTATCTTACAATTTCAGTCGTGTAAACGACATCTTCTTTGGGCCACAATATCACCCCGCCTTCTGCATCAGCAAGTCTATCAATATCCGGGTGGGGATATGGCAATGTTGCTTCTCTCCAATCGGGTAACACACGTATCGGGCTCACACGAACGTAGCCCTATCGCATTGGAGTCCCGTGAAACATTGCCCCAGGAAGGGACGGGTAAGCCTGCGCCTCTGCAACAACGTAGTCTTGCATTCTTAAGCGGCATGGCTTCAATGCCTACAAATTTACGTAAAGAATATTATACATATATACATATCATCTTGAAAACATAACAACTTGAAAAGACTAACTACAATGTCATAAATAATACTCACAGCAGACGTGCTAGGTGATGGGTCTCCAGGATTACTCGCAGTCTGTGCATCAGGAGAAGAGTGGGTCGCCATAGGCGTATTGGAAGCCTGAGATGCCTGCCACCGCAGCAATTCTTCCTTGACCTTCTCAGCAACTACATCGTTGACCTTCTTAGCAACTAAATCCTCAACTCTCTTATTCTCCTATACATGGATAAAAGAAACATTAGCTTCTTATTAATGAATTTCCTTTTGCAGTAACATTCTAAAAAAAGAATAGGTTACCTCTTCTTGAGAAAGTCCTGCTCTGGGTTTGCGCTGGGATGGCCCAAAGAATGCTTTGATGCCAACACCAGCGTCGGCACCTCTAACACGTCCAGGATGCTCTGGGTTACCCAGAGCAACTGTCAATTCATCCCTTGTGCCCTGAGGGATGAACGTGCCTTGTTTCCTCTGCTCGTGCAGCTCCCGCTAATCACCATAAACAGAAATTGGTAAGTTAACACCACAAATAATCAATATTCAAACGATTTCTCTAAGAGTGTTATTTTACCATTTTTGCAGCCGCCTCAGCAGTTACATGCTTCTTTATTTCACCCTTCTTGTTTTGCCTGCCAGCTATCCAGATATCATGGCGAGGCATGGGTGTGGCAGACTCCTGAGTAGGAGCAGACTCCTGAGTAGCCGCAGACTCCGCCTGTACTCTTTGGCGAACACTTGCATAGCCTTTTGGACCCATAGTGTGGTCATGCACATTCAGTGCACGCCTTGCTTTTTGTGCGTCACTGAGGGCCTAGTTAGTATGCACATTAATGATTTGGTTAGTAGCACTAAATGCTAATCTTGAATAGGTGAATACAATGTATATTAATTAAATTGGGAGTGACGCCTAATACCTTGAATTCTTCAGATTTTCTTGAAGCAACAAAATTGTCCCAATCTTCTTTGTCCAAGAAGTTCCATTGTTCAAGGGTTGACTTCTTCTTCTTATCACCCTCTTTTATGTATTCTCTGTTCAGATTTGTCCTATAATTCCTAAGCATCTTTCTAGCGCGTTGCATCACATTTTTACGATGCAACTTCTCATCCAATGCAAACAGATTCTGTAAAATAGAAATGTTATTAACTAGTATCCAAAATAGAATTGCAAATAATAGAATTTGTAATCTACAAAATAGAATTGCAAATAATAATAACTCACGCATAAATCCTTCCATATCAAGTCTTTTTTCCCTTGAGGAACTTTATGCCAATTGTCATCCTTAACACCATAATGGCTCCGAGTGGTACACCCAAGATAGTTCACAAAATTATTGCGGTTCACTCCAATTGGATTTCCTCCATTATCAAACTCCACCACCAATTTGGATCCACTACCACTTAGCGCTAATAACTTCTTCAATAGAGTGATGCCCCTTTTCTTGTTAAGTGTTTGGTGTTGCGCATCAAGTTGCTCCAGTGCTTCAGTGGGTACAGGTGCATCAACCTAAAATTTGACAAAAATAAAACACACTAAATTAGCCCAATATAGAAATATAGGATATATGACATAACTAGAAGATAATGAATTTTATAGAAATACAGGATATGTTTTTAGAACTTACATTAGTATCCTCGCCATGCTCGTCATGGACAACATGCTCATCATGGACTTCATGCTCATCATGGACATCATGCTCATCATGGTCAGCCGTCTGAAAATGTCATTAAAAAGGCAAACATTTAGCATTTCTATTAACTAGAAAAAGGCAAACATTTAGCATTTGTATTAACTAGAAAAAGGCAAACATTTAGCATTTGTATTAACTAGAAAAAGGCAAACATTTAGCATTTGTATAAACATACATGTCTCTAAAATTGTGATCTTTTATCAATTAACAATCCTTCATTGTGATCTCCGCGCACATATAAGTCATCATTAGCTTCAATATTTTGTGGAGTTGGCAACCCAACTGAGAATGGACTGGAGTCATCATACTTATTATAGTACTCTTCTTCATCTATAGGATCTTCAATGAACTGTCTTTTACCATGAAGAACAACCGACCATTTATCATTTGCAGGATCATCGATATAGAATATTTGTTTCGCCTGTGATGCCAATATGAATGGTTCACCCTTCTCGCCAATCTTTTCAAAGTTCACCAAAGTGAAACCCAATTCATCCACTATAACTCCTTTGGTGTTATCAACCCAATTACATTTAAAGAGCGGAATTTTGAAATCTATGTAGTCAAACTCCCAAATGTCCTCAATGACACCGTAATATGACATTTTAGCTTCACGTGGACTCTTATCCTTTGCACTTGCAAAGTACATAGTCGACGCTTGAAGAGTGACCCCACTATTTTGGACGACACTCTTATCATCTTGGCGCTTTGTGTAATATGTGAATCCATTAATGTCAAACCCTTCATAAGACATAACATTCGGTTTTGGTTTAAAGGCGAGGCATTTGATAGTTTCTGTAATATCATTTGGTGTTTGAGATAGTTGATGTAAGACTTTATCTTCAAACCACTTAGTAAAAGTCTTATTATGCTCTCTAGCAAGCCACATTGAACTTGCTCGAGGATGTTGTCTCTTTATGAAATTGGTATGTTCCTCGATATAAACACTCACTTCATCCATATTGTGTAAAATATACAAGTGAGCTTGTTCCAACTGCTCACGGCTGATTACTTTCACCCGTGATCCCAAAATTCCTTTGCCCTCCTCAATATTCTTGTCATTACCAGGAGTGTCATTACCACTGAAAAAGTCATTGCAAAAATCCATAACCTCTCTCGCCACATAACCTTCAATAATACTCCCTTCAGGCCGATAACGGTTTCGAACATCACCTTTAAAAACACTCATGTATCGTTCAAAGGGATACATCCAATGCAAGAAAACTGGTCCCAACATTTTCACTTCCCTAGTCAAGTGGACAACAAGATGTACCATGATATCAAAGAACGAAGGAGGGAAATACATCTCAAGCTGACATAGGGTAACAACCACTTCTCTTTGCAAATTATCGAGAGTATCAGGGTCATTAACTTTGCTGCATATACTGTTGAAAAAGAAACAAAGTCTGGTAATTGCAAACCTTACATGCTTCGGCAATATAGATCGATCTTTCAAAGATCAATCTTCTTCACCAAATTTAGGGTACAATAGATCAATCTTCTTCCACTGTGGGGAATCAGACGCATGTCGTAGGATCCCATCATTATTTTTCTTAACATCTGCTACCACCTCAAATTCTTCGCATCTTTTGGATTTGCAAACAAGCGTTGAAACCGTGATATTATAGGTAGATACCACAACACCTTGGCAGGAGAACCAGTTTTGGACTCCCCCGAAGTCGTCAATTTATACCGTGACGCACCACATTTTGGACAATCTTTCAAATCTACATAGTCCTTTTGAAATAATACACAATCATTCGAGCATGCGTGTATCTTCTTGGCCTCCATTCCCATTGGGCACAACATTTTCTTTACCTGGTATGTTGAGATTGGAAGCTCGTTTCCTTCAGGAAGAATTTCTTTCAACAAAGTCAACAATGAAGTGAAGCTTTTGTCGCTCCATCTATTGTTAGCTTTCAACTTATACAATCTCAACACATCGCTAAGCTTCGTAAACTTAGCACATCCTGTGTATAACGGTATCTCAGCATCATGCACAATGTTTGTAAAGATAGGAGGTGGATCGGTGTGCTCTACCCTACAACTATCCAGCATCGCATCAACGATGTTTGCTGGAACTGGTTCGTTCACATTTACGTCATCGGAGGCAATTTCTTCTTCCACCCAAGCACTGCTATCGACATCTACTGGTTTCGATTTTGAAATCTCTCCATGCCAGTGCCATTATGTATAGCCTTGTACAATCCCGTTGCACATGACATGACTTTTGATTTCCTCACCAGTGTTGACTTTCAAGTTGTTACCGCAATGCCTACATGGACAGTAGAACCTATCTGTAGGTTTTTTCCTATGTTCCTCGGCAAATCTAATAAACTGATCAAGACCAGATATAAACTCTGGGGTGCAACGATTACGAATGGACATCCATGATCTATCCATTCTATGATCAGAGAAAACAAGTATATATTAGGAAACAAGTATATATTAGGAAAAGATTAGGCAGCATTTCCCCGTTGTTCTCTAAGTACATATATACTTAGAGAACAAATGGGGAAATGCCAACAAACACATGTGATGTCATTCTTATATATAATAAATGTGTACCACCTATCCCATCCTTGAACACCTAATCTCACTAGTAAGTGTATAATGTGTATTGGGTTTTCGAGAAAATTTCGGCAGCATTTCCCCGCTGTTCTCTAAGTACATATGTACTTAGAGAACAAACGGGGAAATGCTACCAAAATTTTCTCGAAAACCCAATACACAATATACACTTACATCCTAAGTGAGATTAGGTGTTCAAGAACAGTCCCAAACCGGGGACTATCCAAGATTTACTCCTAATGAGTCAATCTTGGACGGGTTTCTAGGCCAACAAACACAATAATAAATATCTACAATGAAGCCGGACTCCATACAAACAGTATATAATTTAGTGATTGTTCATTCTAATTTATACCAATGTACAAGTAATATAAAAAACAATGATTGTTCACATTCTAGGCCAACAAACACATGTGATGTCATTCTTATATATAATAAATGTGTACCACCTATCCCATCCTTGAACACCTAATCTCACTAGTAAGTGTATAATGTGTATTGGGTTTTCGAGAAAATTTCGGCAGCATTTCCCCACTGTTCTCTAAGTACATATGTACTTAGAGAACAAACGGGGAAATGCTACCAAAATTTTCTCGAAAACCCAATACACATTATACACTTACATCCTAAGTGAGATTAGGTGTTCAAGAACAGTCCCAAACCGGGGACTATCCAAGATTTACTCCTAATGAGTCAATCTTAGACGGGTTTCTAGGCCAACAAACACAATAATAGATATGTACATGTTAGGGTTTCATCACAATTGATGTTAGGGTTTAAACAATGTTAGGGTTTAATCAAATCAAATTAGGATGCTAGAATGGACAAGTTTAAATCAAATTAGGATTTAAATTAGGGTTCCAATAGGATTCAATTTAATTAATTTTTATGTGAAAGATGTAATATTATAATACATACAATGGCAATGAAATGAAACCCTAATTGTATTGGAACTCATAAAAGGATGTCTCAAAGGTTGAATCTAATATATGCATCCTAAAAAAGGTATCACATCACAAATGTGCATTTCAATAATCATATTTTATTTCCTTCCAATTAGTGTGGGTGCCAAGTTTGGAATTGTTTTCTAATCATGGGTCCCTTAATTTTATTTAGGATAGAAGATAAAATCAAGGATATCAAATAGTATAAGGCGCACCCCCAAATGTAGTAGGCGCACCCACTACTACAGAAACCCTAACATTACACAGCTAGTTCACCTTATTTAACCCATGGATACTTCTAGTACTTATGTATTGGACTAACGATGCTTGATACTTAAACACTCAAACAGAGTTTGTATAGTGGCTTCAGATTCATGTACACATGTTTCACAACTCTTCCTCCTTTATATGTCTAACCTTAAGATTTTGATAGGTGAGGAGGTGGTATTAGTATATGTCTTGGTAGGTAGCATTAGGTTGTAGATGTTTATTATCATATTGTCATGTTCTTATTGTAATTAGCTAGAGAACTACACCTACCTATGTACAGAGTTGTATCCATTTAACTTCTCCATCTTTTTTTTTGTGAAAAACACTCAACTATTGATACCAAAAAAACTTTGGGCATTTACAGACAACACACCTGACCAAACATAAAGAACAAAAGGAGAAAGTATCCCACACAGGGGATCAAAACATCTCCAAACAGCAAGACCATATATACACAACCAAGGAACAGGCTCATACACACAAAGAGAGCAGGAAAAAAAATACAGGGGATAGCTCATACATCAACCTAGATAGATAGCCCTGACACTAGCATTAAAACAGCAGCAGAGTTAGGGCGTCAACCTAGAAAGAATGGCAGAGGAAGGGTTTGATGCTAGTACCTTGTGAGCAGCAGAGTTAGAGCATGAGCAAGGAGACGCAGAGCAGCAACAAGGAGGAAGGAGCGGGCGGCGGCGGCGGCGACGCAGAGCAGCAGCAGGAGCAGGATCGTCGGCGAGCAGGAGAGGCGGCGGCGGTGGCGGCGACGCAGAGCAACAACAGGCGTCGGCGAGCAGGAGCGGCGGCGAGAAGGTGTCCAACGGCGGCAGGAGCGGCGGCGAGCAGGAGTGGTAGCGGAGAAGGGGGCGCCGGAGAAGGGGAGTTGAAGAAGAAATCGCCGGAGAGAAATCGTCGGAGAGAAATCGCAGCAGAGAAATAGGGAAATCGCAATGAAACAGAAGAAAGGGGAAGAGTCGGGCGATCGAGGGTAATGAAGTTCCCAACTAGCGTCGGTTGTTTAAAACAACCGACGCCTAAACATCTTTAGCGTCGGTTGTTTGAAAAAACCGACGTCCAATTGGACGATATTTTCATGAAATTATTTGGCGGGAACCACTTTCAGCGTCGGTTATACAAGGATAACCGACGCTGAAAGTGACACTTTTCGCGCAAATTTTCATCGCACATAGGCGTCGGTTTCTACGTATATAACCGACGCTGAAAATGACACTATTTTTTTTGATCGAAATATGGATTTTGCGGGCGACTTTACGCGTCGGTTTGTTATAAACAACCGACGCTTAATACAAAGCGGTACCCGTGTCTGGCTGGTCTTCGAATATAGACGTCGGTTTGCTTAAACAACCGACGCCTTATATGTTAGGCGTCGGTTTTCCTTAATAACCGACGCCAAGAAAAGTGACACTGAATGCTATTTCTGTAGTAGTGTGATGTGATGATCAACTCAATAGATCAGACCTTGATGAATTTTCACTAGAGTCCAAAGGATGGATGGGTAAACGGTCTCAAGACCGTTTGGTGTCAACCCAAGACCGTTTGGAGGTCGAGGGTTAAGGTAATTTGATCAATTGAGGGCCCAATTACAGTGGGTTATTGAAATAATCAAATTGCTGATTTGTGACTTAATTAAGGTTCAACCCCTATCAAATCAACTTATATTTTGATGCATTCTTGGGCAAACGGTCTCAAGACCGTTTGGAGGTTATCCAAATGATCCCAAGACCGTTTGGGCCAAGTTTGAGCCCGATTGGAGGTCAATTGATGGGATCAACTTCGATTTGATTCACATTGTTGAGTGTTGATGGTTGAATGTTTATAGACCTTAATTGAACCAACTCCAACCCTATTTGGATATCAATTGAGGACCAATTGAGTGACCAATTGGTTAAGGCTAACCCTAATTGTCTCAATTGATAAGTGGTTAGCAAGCTTGAGACCAATTGAAGGCTTCAACATAGGAAACCCTAATCGAGTTTACCCTTTGAATCACCTTGGAGGTCCATGTGATCTTGAGCTTTTAGGACCATACGACTTCAGGACCGAATGAGTTCATACGACTTCAGGACCGAATGAGTTCATACAACTTTAGGACCGAATGAGTTCATACGACTTCAGGACCGAAGAGTTCATACGACTTCAGGACCGAATGAGTTCATATGACTTCAGGTCCGAATGAGCTCAAACGACTTCAGAAGTCAAACTATGACTAAACGGTCTTCACCCTATCTTGGGCAAACGACCTCAAGATAGTTTAAGGGTAAACAGTCTTGAGTGTCATGCGGTCTTGAAGTCAACCAAAGCTAAACGGTCTACAACCTTAAACGATCTCGGGATCGTTTGAAGGTTGAAGGTGTGAAACCTATTGGGGACTTTTAAGGATAAGTCTGCCTAATGCCTTGAAGGCTTAGATGGTTTGATGGTTGTTCAACCTAAACCCTAATGATACCTAGGGACATTAAGGGACAAGTGGTTAGTATATTAACCCATGTTATGATCAATGGTGAACTTTACCAAAATACCCTTTATGGATTCAAGTAGGTAACCCCTTTTTATCATGCAAACCCCAATGGTTACAATGGTGATGACTTGGCTAGGCTTATCAATGTTGATTAGACCTAACCCAATCTAGAGGGATGTAATCATCACCTATGAGCAAGAGGAGAGAGAAAATCCCAATTATGGTTGAAATCCAAGTAAAATACCTTCAATATATATGAATGTACATGATTAGGGTATGATCCACCTATGTGAAATCATGAAAACCCTATTTATGATAATTGATGAATTTTAATCTTATCTAAGAGCATCATTGATAATGTTCCTCATACATGATGATGTTATGAGGTCATTTTTACCGTAATGTGAATAATAAACCCTAATTCTAGGGTGATGGCATGTAATGTGAATAGTAAACCCTAATTGATGAGAATCAGGGAACTTAGCTCTTATGGCAAGAGTGGAAAGTATAATTCTTGATTTGAATTGCTTTTATCAGTTGAATTAACCTTGAAGGTTCTGATATGAAGATGATCATATCCAGGTATGGATGATGATGCTATATTCATTGAAAGCATGTTGTTATCTTTATGAATAGTAAAATATCTTGATGCCTTGTCAATGGCAACCTATGAATTAAATGGGTTGTGAGAGCCATAAATACCATCAAGGTCATGCTTTAGAGATGACTTGTGATGAATGTATTGAGAAATGATGATTGATGAGAGTTAGGCTTGTTACATTTAGTATTCTCATTTCATAGTTGTTATGCTAATGTTATTGTTTGAAGAACAATGTATGATGTTAAAAGAATACTGAATGTACCTAACTAATAAAGTGTAATGTAGAGCCCTGATCATATATCCATCATTGTCAGAGATCAAATAATGGTGAAATAGGTTTTCCTAAGGGAACTCCTGGATCACATACTTTTGAGTATGTGGGGTATATGGATGTGTAGAACCTTACATCCTAGTGTAGGTGTTTGATGTAGATGTGTAATCCGTCAATCCTTCACTACAATCCCATACCGTATCAGTGGATGGTAAACATGAAACCTCCTGATGACGAAGAAAGCACAGATATCCGTATCAGTGGAAGATTAACATGAAATCTCTTGATGACGAAGAGAGTACAGAATGCCACTGTAACTCTAAAATAGCGAAGGACCAGATTACCCTGGCAAGCTATTATAGTAGAGGCATGAGATGTCCTACAAGTAATCCTCTTACTGACTGAGGAAGGTGAAGGTCATGAGAATCCGGCTCTTTCGATGACCTAGTATGATACCGAGGCACTTAGCAGTGATTGGTTGGAGTATGAGTGGTAAACCTCATCTCCACATGGCATAAAAGTTATGTTTGAAAAACATAATCCACAGCGTAGCATACCTGTTAGAGATAACTACGAGTTGATTGATTGATGTTACATTGTATAGTGCAAATGTCTTCATGTTTCATAACTGTTGAACTCATGCTTACTATTATATCTGATGTTGAATACTTTGAAGCTTTTACTGCTTAAGTTATTCTTCGAGGTGCTATAATAAAGCTTCTGGAGGAGAGTTATAACTCTCGCTGGGATAATTATGTAAAATTGTCTCACCCTGTAGACTTCAAATTTTTAGGTGGACGTCGAGGACGGAGGAACAGGTCTACAGGTGACCAGTCCCAGCAGCAGCAGCACCAGGGGCAGCAGTAAAATCTCAGGTGGAGATTTAGCCTGCCATGTGGTGTAGTTAGAGTCAGTCTTATGTGTCCTCTATACTCTCAGGTCTTGGAGTCTTTTGGTCTGAGATTTTGGTTATGAGTTCTTGAGATTTTGTATCATGTTGTATATAATTACTCAAGAAGTAATTATCTGAGATGTAAACAGTTTATCTCCTTTTATGAAGGAAGTTTTATGGTTTCAATGCTTTATCTCAAAAAAGTTTTAATTTTCGCTGATTTTTGGTATTCCGCTGCTAATCGAATCGCTTCCGCTAAGTTTAAATCGTGTTTATATTGTGGTTTGGAGATCAGAGCCCACAATTAAGTGGTATCAGAGCTCTAGGTTCGCTGAGTCTACAGAGGCATAGGACTTAGGATGTCGAGTCTATCCTTAGTATCTCTTCCTTATCTAATAGAATCTTCTGCTCCTCATAAGAAGAAGATACATAAGGATGGCAGAGCCACATGATGAGTACATGGCAGAGAGTAGTGCTAGTACACCTCGAGGCGGTGCAAGGGTTCCAGAAATAGAACAGCCTGCACCTGAACCACCCCAGTTTGACCCAGCTGATATGGGTAACCCAGCAGTTCAGACGATGTTTGGGCAGTTTATGACTGCCATGACACACATAACTGACAAGATGCCCATGCCTGCACCTAGGGCACCTGCCCAGCCTGAAGGACAAGGTATCGGTAAGACGTTCGAGCGACTTCGTCGTGTCGGAGCTACCGAGTACTTTGGGACTGCCGACCCCGCAGATGATGATCTGTGGTTAACAAAGTTGGAGAAGGCTTTCAGGATTCTTAATATCCCAGAGGCTGAGAAGGTTAGACATGCCATCTATCTTATCAAAGGCAGTGCTGGTCACTGGTGGAACATGGAAGAGCAGAAGAGACCTGGGATAGAGTTCTCATGGGAAGAGTTTCGTCGGGAATTTATCAATAGATATTTTCCAAAGACCTTCCTAGATGAGAAGATTTCTCAGTTTGAGAGATTGAGGCAGGGCATGATGAACATTAGCGAGTATGAAGCTAAGTTCATGGAGTTTCTGCGGTTCTGTCTGTACATGGCTGCCACAGAAGAGGAAAGAATCAGGAGATTTGAGAAGGGTTTGAATGCCGATATATCAACCCCTGTGTCTGCTTTAGAAAACCGAGAGAGATTCTCTACCTTCATTGAGTCAGTCCAAAGGATAGAGAGATATGTGGTTGAGAAGAGGCAAACCCAGAAAAGATATCCACAGTTCCAGGGTTCTTCATCTAGGGATTCCAAGAAACCGAGATTCTCTGCACCTAACCCTCCACCACCCAGATCAAGTTCCCAAACTCAGTGGTCACCAAGTAGAGGCAGGGGACGAAGCCTACCTCAACAAGAGACTCACAGTTCTGCATCAATGTCAGTTACTGGACCACCAAGACCACAACAACTGGAAAGAAGTTGCTACAACTGTGGGAAGGTGGGACACTTGATGAAGGACTTCCGATCTAGACCTGTCAGTATGACACAACCTCAGAGACAGAGTCAACAGGGATCACAGAGAAGACAACCTCAAGGAGCAGCTCGAGGATGCGGGCAAGCGTCTCAAGCTGGATCATCAGCACCACCTCAACCCCAGGCGACAGTGAGGTTTTATGCTATGAACCCACCTGAAGCAGTGGTCAATCCACGAGTAGTGGCAGGTCAGATGGAACTTTTATATTCTGATATGTCTACATCCTGTGTTGTATCTGTTCTGATTGACCCGGGTGCTACACACTCTTTTATCACTCGGAGAGTGATTCGTAACTGCAATATGACGGTTAGTCATAGGGCCGATAGTTTGTTGTTGGAGACTCCGTTGAGTGGGTCTGCCGTTTTGCAGGAGGTATGTTCTCCCTGCATCCTCTTCTTTTCTGATCATCGCATTCAAGTGGACCTTATACCACTTGATATGCAAGGATTTGATATAATCCTCAGGATGGATACCTTAGAAAGGTATAGAGTTGTCTTGGATTGTGAATCCAAGTTGGCTGTGTTTGCTGATGAAGGTAACACATGGATCTTTCAAGGTGAAAGAAAGATTTTGCCCACCTGTCTTGTATCAGCTATGGTTGATGATAAGCTGTTGAGGCAAGGATGTTATGCATTCTTGGCCCATGTGGTAGATGTTACCAAGGAAAGTTCCAATCCTGCTGAAGTTCCCATAGTCAGGGAATTCGAGGATGTGTTTCCTGAAGAACTTCCTGGTATACCACCACCTCGGGAGATTGATTTTGAGATCAATTTGGTCCCAGATACGAAACCCATAGCCCAGACACCGTATAGGATGGCGCCTGCCGAGATGGCAGAACTCAAGAAACAACTTCAAGAGTTACTTGAGAAGGGTTTTATCCGACCGAGCACTTCACCTTGGGGTGCTCCGGTCTTGTTTGTTAAAAAGAAAGATGGGTCAATGCGGTTGTGCATTGATTATAGACAACTCAATAAAGTAACGATAAAGAATAAGTACCCTCTGTCGAGGATTGATGATCTCTTTGACCAGTTGTGTGGTGCAACCGTCTTCTCAAAGATAGACCTGAGGTCTGGATATCATCAACTCCGTATTAAGGATAGTGACATATCCAAGTCTGCTTTTAGGACAAGATATGGTCACTATGAGTTCACGGTTATGTCGTTTGGACTAACCAATGCACCAGCTGCATTTATGGAACTCATGAATAGAGTTTTTCGACCCTTCCTTGATCAGTGTGTTGTCGTCTTCATAGATGACATTCTGATCTATAGTAAGGATGCTCAACAGCATGAGCAGCATCTTCGCCAAGCTTTGACCTTGCTAAGAGAACATAAGCTGTATGCTAAGTTTAGCAAGTGTGAGTTCTGGCTGCCGGAGGTATCTTTTCTTGGACATGTGATATCTGCATCGGGAATTCATGTTGACCCTACAAAGGTAGAATTTGTTCTACAGTGGGAACAACCGAAGACACCGACGGAGATTCAAAGCTTCTTGGGGTTAGCTGGTTACTATCGAAGGTTTATTAAAAACTTTAGCTCTATAGCCTTACCTTTGACTAAGTTGACCCGGAAAGATGTTCCTTTTGTTTGGAGTGATAAGTGTCAGCAATCTTTCCGGCTGTTGAAGGAGAGGTTGACAAGTGCACCTGTGCTTGTGCTACCTGAGTAAGGAAAAGGATATATAGTTTTCTGTGATGCTTCTAAGAATGGACTAGGGTGTGTGTTGATGCAGGATAAACAAGTAATTTCTTTTGCTTCTCGACAGCTTAAGAAACACGAAGAGAATTATCCGACACACGATCTGGAGTTAGCTATTGTAGTTCATGCCCTGAAGATCTGGAGACATTATCTTTATGGAGAGACGTTTCAGATTTTCACTGACCATAAGAACCTTAAGTACATCTTCTCTCAGCATGAGCTTAATATGAGACAACGCCGCTGGATGGAATTAATCAAGGACTGTGATTGTACGATTGATTACCATCCGGGGAAGGCTAATGTGGTTGCTGATGCCTTGAGTAGGAAATCAGCAACATCAATCATGGAAAGGGCACAATTAAACTCTTTAGTATGCTCTAGAATGGATATGCTTATCTCTTTGAGACAAGACAATGTGCAGTTGAAGGTGTCATTGTTAGCCGGGTTGTTAGCTGAGATGCATATTAAACCTACCCTTAGAGAGCATATTAAGGAAGCACAGCAAGGTGATACTGTAGTTCAGCAGATTAGATCGGAGTATGGTAGTGAGAAACGAGATGGTTTCCATGACTCAGATGATCAAATAGCCTGTTATCATGGGAAGGTGATAGTGCCGGATGTGGACAACTTGAGGAAGTTAGTCCTGGAAGAAGCTCATTCTTCGATGTATGCCATGCATCCAGGGAGCACCAAGATGTATCGAAACTTGAAAGATATGTATTGGTGGCCTGGAATGAAGAAGGATGTTGCAGAGTTTGTTCTGAGGTGTCCTGTGTGTCAGCAAGTTAAAGCTGAACACCAGAAGCCTGCAGGAACAATGCAACATTTACCCATACCACATTGGAAATGGGACCATGTTACCATGGACTTTGTTGTTGGCCTACCCAGGACAAGCAAAGGACATGATTCCATTTGGGTAGTTGTTGATAGGTTGACTAAGACAACACATTTCTTACCTGTCAAAACAACCTATTCTGCTGAAAGGTTATCACAGTTGTATGTTCAAGAGATAGTGCGTTTGCACGGAGTTCCTGTCACTATAGTTTCTGACAGAGGTCCCCAGTTTACAAGTCGTTTTTGGGAACGACTTCATAATGATTTAGGCACCCAGTTAAGGTTTAGTACGGCCTTTCATCCACAGACTGATGGACAGTCGGAAAGGACCATACAGACCTTGGAAGACCTGTTGACAACATGTGTTCTCCAGTTTACCGGAAGTTGGGATCTACACCTAAGCTTGATAGAGTTTGCCTATAACAATAGCTATCAGCATAGTATTGATATGGCACCTTATGAAGCCTTGTATGGTAGACGTTTTAGATCACCCTTGTGTTGGTATGAGACTGGTGAGCATCAGTTGTTAGGACCTGATCTTGTGCAGCAAACTACAGAAAAGATTAAGGTAATACAACAACAGATTAAGACTACATAGGATAGGCAGAAATCTTATGCTGACAAGCTTCGTAGACCCTTAGAGTTCCAGGTCGGGGACAGAGTGTATCTCAAGGTCTCGCCTTGGAAAGGAGTCCTTCATTTTGGAAAGAAAGGGAAGTTAGCTCCTAGATTTATGGGGCCTTATCCAATCATTGAACAGATTGGAAAGGTAGCATATAAACTAGAGCTGCCACCAGAGTTAAAGAGGTTACACCCTATGTTTCACATTTCTATGCTGAGGAAATGTCACCCAGATACTGAGTCAGTTCTACAACCTATGGAGGTAGAATTGAATGATGATATATCTTATGAGGAAGGACCAGTGTCAATCCTTGATAGCAGAATTAAAAAGTTAAAGAAGAAAGATTTAAGCCTTGTGAAAGTCCTCTGGAACCACCGTGGTGTTGAAGAAGCCACTTGGGAACTAGAGGATGAGATGAGAAGGAAATACCCTGCCCTTTTCTCTTAATACATTTTATCGATTTCGGGGACGAAATCCTTGTAAGGGGTGGATAATTTGTAACATCCCTGACCTGGGTTATGAACTAACCCTAGGTGTTTTGCCTAAATATGTAATTAAATCCTTGTGATTAACTTTGGGCATGTAATTAAGTTCCTCAGAAACATATATTTCAATTTTGCTCCTTTATATATAAAGTTGTAGCATTGTTTTGTAATACAGGGATCTATGTGCAAATTACCCAGTTAAGGGATTAACTTGCAAATTGCACATGTTGAGATGTTCCTTTGATGTTGAGACATCATGAGGATGTTTATGATGAAGTTTGAGGGATTTCCCAAGCTTGAGCACCAAGGTGCAGCTGTGGAAGCAACCCCTGTACTTGAAAACCCTAAATTGGTGTAAAGTGCAATTTACCCAATTTGAGGGGTGCAACTTGTAAAATACATCATCTAAAATATCTTTTATGACTCTTGGCATCATTTAGAATAGAAATGATGAAAAGGTCACTTCATTTGAATAATCATATAATAAAGAACACCTTTGTGATTGAATAATCAAGGTGTATGTATAATAGCCCTTTTATGTGTATGCTTTAGTGATGGGTTGATCCTCTTTGCCTTCAATTCTTGACCTTAGAAGGAGTTTGTCCTTAGAAATAAGGGGTAGGGACGAGCAAAGAAGAAAGGAAGGACTTAGATGAGAAATGGGATAAAGTAGAAGCTTTATGGAGAAATTTCACCCAAAATATATATACCACTTCCTTTGCAAGCAAAGGAACGTTTCTTTCATTCCCTCACTTATCCCCCTTGCTCAAACCGACTAAGGCAGAGCTCTGGAGCATAGGAGAACGACCAGGGAGTTCAAGGTAAGTTTGTATCATCCCTTTTGCTTGAATTCATGGAGGAAACTCGTTTTCAAGGTTGAATTCATGGCTAGCTCACCTAGCTTTATCTTTCTAGCCATTCCTTTCCAACTTTTCCTTGGAGAATTCACCTTGTCCGACCTATGGAGCTCAAAGACGCCATTAAAGACCTGAAGCTTGGAAGCTTGGAGCTCAAGGGACAACCTTTAGGCGGGTTTTATAACTCTAAACCTTATACTTTGATTATACATCTTTTTCTATGCATATAGTTGCTAGTTCTTCTTCTTCCCTATCTTCCCTTGCATCCTTGCAAGAAAAATCGTGAAGAACTGCTATTGTTCTTGAGGTAGAAGATAAGGGTGGTAATTCCTATGCTTATCCACGGATTTCCACTTTACCAAACGACCTCCACCAATTGCCCATACGATTTACACAACCGTTTGGTGGGCAAACGGTTTCAGGGTCGTATGAAGGCAAACGGCCTTCAAGACCATTTGTTCGCGTTGACCAAGCGACGACCGTATGGGAATCTTGTTTATAATTATATAGGTTAATCACCCACAAAATTTGAGGGGTTAACTCCAAAGGAATCGTGAGATATAAGCAAATCAATTAGCAAATCCAATTGAATTAAGTTCTGATTTTCAATCTGTTTAATTTGCCCTTTTTGGGAAAACGGTCTCAAGACCGTTTAAGATGGTTGACCAAGCATTGACCGTTTGGGATTACTGTTCATAATGATGTTGATTAATGACTCACCAAAAATGATGGATTAATTCCAAACGAGTTATGAGTTGAAGGTTGATTAATAGGGCAAATCCTAATTGAAATCAGTGCTAAAATTCCAATGAGTTAATTAGTGATTTTGGGTTGATTATCCCAAACGGTCTCAAGACCGTTTGAGGAATCATCCAAACGGTCTCAAGACCGTTTGGGGATCACCCAAGACCGTTTAGAGGTCTGGGGTCAAGTATAGTTGACCAATTGAAGGTCCAAAGGTACCAAATCATATTGCAATTAAGTATTGATGTGATGATCAACTCAATAGATCAGACCTTGATGAATTTTCACTAGAGTCCAAAGGATGGATGGGAAAACGGTCTCAAGACCATTTGGTGTCAACCCAAGACCGTTTGGAGGTCTAGGGTTAAGGTAATTTGATCAATTGAGGGCCCAATTACAGTGGGTTATTGAAATAATCAAATTGCTGATTTGTGACTTAATTAAGGTTCAACCCCTATCAAATCAACTTAGATTTTGATGAATTCTTGGGCAAACGGTATCAAGACCATTTGGAGGTTATCCAAACGATCCCAAGACCGTTTGGGCCAAGTTTGAGCCCGATTGGAGGTCAATTGATGGGATCAACTTTGATTTGATTCACATTGTTGAGTGTTGATGGTTGAATGTTTATAGACCTTAATTGAACCAACTCCAACCCTATTTGGATATCAATTGAGGACCAATTGGTTAAGGCTAACCCTAATTGTCTCAATTGATAAGCGGTTAGCAAGCTTGAGACCAATTGAAGGCTTCAACATAGGAAACCCTAATCGAGTTTACCATTTGAATCACCTTGGAGGTCCATGTGATCTTGAGCTTTTAGGACCATACGGCTTCAAGACCGAATGAGTTCATACAACTTCAGGACCGAATGAGTTCATACGACTTCAGGACCAAATTAGTTCATACGACTTCAGGACCGAATGAGTTCATACGACTTCAGGGCCGAATGAGTTCATACGACTTCAGGTCCGAATGAGCTCAAACGACTTCAGAAGTCAAACTATGACTAAACGGTCTTCACCCTATCTTGGGCAAATGACCTCAAGATCGTTTAAGGGTAAACAGTCTTGAGTGTCATGCGGTCTTGAAGTCAACCAAAGCTAAATGGTCTACAACCTTAAACGATCTCAGGATCGTTTGAAGGTTGAAGGTGTGAAACATATTGGGGACTTTTAAGGATAAGTCTGCCTAATGCCTTGAAGGCTTAGATGGTTTGATGGTTGTTCAACCTAAACCCTAATGATACCTAGGGACATTAAGGGACAAGTGGTTAGTATATTAACCCATGTTATGATCAATGGTGAACTTTACCAAAATACCCTTTATGGATTCAAGTAGGTAACCCCTTTTTATCATGCAAACCCCAATGGTTACAATGGTGATGACTTGGCTAGGCTTATCAATGTTGATTAGACCTAACCCAATCTAGAGGGATGTAATCATCACCTATGAGAAAGAGGAGAGAGAAAATCCTAATTATGGTTGAAATCCAAGTAAAATACCTTCAATATATATGAATGTACATGATTAGGGTATGATCCACCTATGTGAAATCATGAAAACCCTATTTATGATAATTGATGAATCTTAATCTTATCTAAGAGCATCATTGATAATGTTCCTCATACATGATGATGTTATGAGTTCATTTTTACCGTAATGTGAATAATAAACCCTAATTCTAGGGTGATGGCATGTAATGTGAATAGTAAACCCTAATTGATGAGAATCAGGGAACTTAGCTCTTATGGCAAGAGTGGAAAGTATAATTCTTGATTTGAATTGCTTTTATCAGTTGAATTAACCTTGCAGGTTCTGATATGAAGATGATCATATCCAGGTATGGATGATGATGCTATATTCATTGAAAGCATGTTGTTAGCTTTATGAATAGTAAAATATCTTGATGCCTTGTCAATGGCAACCTATGAATTAAATGGGCTGTGAGAGCCATAAATACCATCAAGGTCATGCTTTAGAGATGACTTGTGATGAATGTATTGAGAAATGATGATTGATGAGAGTTAGGCTTGTTACATTTAGTATTCTCATTTCATAGCTGTTATGCTAATGTTATTGTTGGAAGAACAATGTATGATGTTAAAAGAATACTGAATGTACCTAACTAATCAAGTGTAATGTAGAGCCCTGATCATAGATCCATCATTGTCAGAGATCAAATGATGGTGAAACAGGTTTTCCTAAGGGAACTCCTGGATCACATACTTTTGAGTATGTGGGGTATATGGATGTGTAGAACCTTACATCCTAGTGTAGGTGTTTGATGTAGATGTGTAATCCGTCAATCCTTCACTACAATCCCATACTGTATCAGTGGATGGTAAACATGAAACCTCCTGATGACGAAGAAAGCACATATATCCATATCAGTGGAAGATAAACATGAAATCTCCTGATGACGAAGAGAGTACAGAATGCCAATGTAACTCTAAAATAGCGAAGGACCAGATTACCCTGGTAAGCTATTATAGTAGAGGCACGAGATGTCCTACAAGTAATCCTCTTACTGACTGAGGAAGGTGAAGGTCATGAGAATCCGGCTCTTTCGATGACCTAGTATGATACCGAGGCACTTAGCAGTGATTGGTTGGAGTATGAGTGGTAAACCTCATCTCCACATGGCATAAAAGTAATGTTTGAAAAACATAATCCACAGCGTAGCATACCTGTTAGAGATAACTACGAGTTGATTGATTGATGTTACACTGTATAGTGCAAATGTCTTCATGTTTCATAACTGTTGAACTCATGCTTACTATTATATCTGATGTTGAATACTTTGAAGCTTTTACTGCTTAAGTTATTCTTTGAGGTGCTATAATAAAGCTTCTGGCGGAGAGTTATAACTCTCGTTGGGACAATTATGTAAAATTGTCTCACCCCGTAGACTTCAACTTTTTAGGTGGACGTCGAGGACGGAGGAACAGGTCTACAGGTAACCAGTCCCAGCAGCAGCAGCACCAGGGGCAGCAGTAAAATCTCAGGTGGAGATTTAGCCTGCCATGTGGTGTAGTTAAAGTCAGTCCTATGTGTCCTCTGTACTCTCAGGTCTTGGAGTCTTTTGGTCTGAGATTTTGGTTATGAGTTCTTGAGATTTTGTATCATGTTGTATATAATTACTCAAGAAGTAATTATCTGAGATGTAAACAGTTTATCTCCTTTTATGAAGGAAGTTTTATGGTTTCAATGCTTTATCTCAAAAAAGTTTTAATTTTCGCTGATTTTTGGTATTCCGCTGCTAATCGAATCGCTTCCGCTAAGTTTAAATCGTGTTTATATCGTGGTTTGGAGATCAGAGCCCACACACCTCCTCCTCAATTACCTTGTTGGCTTGCAAATGACCTATTCGACTCGCTAGGTCCTCATTACAGGGGGTTGGCAATATGGATTGGCAACTTTGAAGAAGGGTCACCTATGATGGTTAGGAGGATGTTGTAGGTCAACCTAATGATACTAGTTTATTTTTACAAGATGTCCTGAAGATGTTTACTAATGCTTGGTTGAATACATCAATGGTAGAAATTTATATATAGGTGGGGTATTATATAGCTAAATACCTCATTTTATATATGTTGATTTGTTTTCTTATATATTAATGCATACATGATATACGTTTTGCAGCTACTTACATAGGGTGTGTACAGAGTTCACACTGTCCCATGTGATTCGTCATGTAGTTGAAGACCCTACATTTGTTAGTGAAATACTGCTCTATTGCATTTCAATATTTTAGTGAAATGAAAGATTGTGATTATAGCTTCGTTCAATGTTGAGTAAGTTTGGTTACTTTGTTTATAATTTTGACTTAAGAATTACATTTCATTGTGGATTTTGAGTTTTACTTTGTTTGCTTTACACTCTAGATTAATCATTGGGTGTTGTTGGTTATTGTCCCCGTGACGCTAACTGTGTATTATCTAGAGATCCTAAGGGTGACAAAGTAGACATTGGGGGACACATAATGAAAAGGCATTATTCATGTGAGTAATTTTTTATATTTATATCCATAGCATATATTATTACATGACTATTTACTAATTCAATTCAATATTACTAAACATATAGGGCTATAAAAGATTTTGAAAAGGTCAGAGGATAAGTGGGCAAGAAAAAGAAAGGGATAATTTGGCAGAATGTTGATGTACTTTTCTGACTCCAACACATATTTATTCCAACTATGCTTACTTTTCGTTGTTAAAATTTTGTATGTGAAAATTTACAATGCCATGTACAAGACAATGGTTGGGTGTGCAGATACTATGTGATGTGGTATATGGACAAGATTTTCAGATATGGGGTAATAGACATCAACTGCTTACAAAATGTGACCTATATATAGTCTTGATCATCATAACTAAATAGTCACATTTGATAATATGAAAATATCAAACTTTTTAATTATATATGTCATTTTCTTTGTAGGTGTTTGAAACGAAAAGGCCCTAGAGATCAATTAGATGAGATACGAGAACAATGGGCACAAGCCTTCATTAAGTATGTGAAATTTGAATCTGATTATGATGAAGATTGAGTTTTCTAAACTTGATGTCATTATTTCTATATACATGTAGGCCTTATGACTCTTGAAACTTGAAATTTGAAGTGAGTAAATTATTGGTGCATATGTGAATAATGAATATATACATGTGTGCAGATGTGAAGATGAATGAATACAATGAGATTGTGTTTGTACATGTCATGAGAATGGAATTGGTGCATGTGATGAGAATGGAATTGGTGCATGTGAATGAAATATCATATGTGTGAATGAATGTGAAGATGAATGAATAATATTATGTTTATACATGTGATAAGAATGGAATTGGAGAATGGATCTTGTATGTGGGTAAATTGTGTTTGTTATTGCAGGTTTTGTAGGTTTGTCAGTCTGTTGTTAAGATGAACACATGATGAAACCCAAAGTTTTGAGCTATAAGTTATGCATCTTGTTGAACAGTCCAACAATTGGTCTGTAGACCTTCTATTAACTAAAAACAAAACTTAGTCGTTGGTTTTTACAAAAAAACATCATTGTTGGTATTTGTCGTCGATTTTAGGCCTAAAACTGACATTATATGACTAAACTAAAACAACCGTGAGTATCATGACCATGTTGGACAACACAGTTATAATCATCTTTTTTTAAGAAACTATCACTATATCTCTTAATTGTCAGTTGTACGCGATGAAACTAATGACTTTGATGCTAAATTGATGTCATTTTTATTTATAAATCAGCGACTTTGGAACCGTTACCAAGTACAAATGTGACATGGTATATATTTATGACATCGATTTTGGTTCCAAAACTGATAAATTAGACTCCTACATGTGTCAATTTCTTTTATCATCGCAACCGAGGATGGATCTTCGTCGTACATTTGTGGATACCCAAATAACCAACGTCTTAGACATGTGATTGTAGTGTCATCCACTTAGGTGTCAGTAGTAATATAGGGTCATTTAACCAACGCTAGAGGTAGTTTTTGTACTTGTGTCTTGCCTAATATTGTGTATTACCTAGTATTTTTTGTCATCATCATGATAAAAAAAACTTAAATTTGATTTCAATGGTGATGTGGTATAACTTGTCCTCTGTGTCTATGAGGTCTATGGTTGAATCTTTGTCTGATTCCAGTAGGCTCTCCTATATGTTGGGGTATTTTCCTTAGAATATAGAGTCTAAAGAATGGTCATTCAACTATACTCTTATGATTGGAAGGTTTTGTGTTTAAAATAGATCTTCTGACCATTTCCATATGAGGATCAATGTACATATCTATGAATCATTTTGTATTTGGGAGGAGGATCCTCCTAGAACATCAGTCATGTCACTTTAGTCTAATGGAATTGTTGAATCCCAAACTTGAGCAACCTACCATGCCAATTTGATGTCAGTTACATATACTTGGCAACATGATCTGCCACGTCAATTTGATTCCACTTACATATACTTGCCAATATGATGCAAACTTTTACATGGGCTTCAATGTTGTTGTACAAATAAAAAAAACTACTACTTCTCATGCTTAGGTTGCATGTTTGAACACACTTATCTCTAATTTGAACTTGACATGGCACAATCGAACCTACCTTAGATCCAAACTTCACCCTTAACTTTTTTTGCTCCATTCCATTGTGTTATTTCATAAATGGTGATTGTGTCTGCCATAGGGTACCACCAGAGAAAGGGTGTTGTGCTTGGATACAAGGAAAGGTGGGATCATGTAGTTGTCATGTGCGATAAAAGAGGAAGGCACAATAATGAATGTCTTCCTCACTTGTCACGAGAACCAATCATGAGCTTAAGTCCACAATATGCATCAAGGGGTAGCAAGGGAACTATCCAAATGTGAGTTTATAAAATGGAAATTGATTCACCAGGCATATTGTAAGTTGAGTCGTCTAGAGATTTTATCATCTATCATTTTTTAGTCAAGCATTAACAATGCAATTGTTTGTTTGTACCGTCAAACAAATCCTATAATGCATAATTCAGGTAGTCTAAAATAACATAGGAAAATATTGAGAAAACCAAATATGTGTTGTATTTATTATGAATATATTGTATCTATACTCATAGAGTCTTATGATCCTGCCATGTAACTTAGCAAACTTGTTCATGACTACAACATCCAATTGGGTAGCTTGCTCAGCAACCACCTTCCCTCTATCTTCCTCATCTAGGTGGACATGTTGTGTGTTGTTTTAATTCATTACTGTGACGCACGATTCGAACAAAACATTATTAACTAAGCAGAAGCTATCATTAACAGTGGATTACTGAAAAATCACTAAAAATTAAAACCATTTACAAAGAGATCCAAACACAAGAAAACTCTTTTATCAAGAACCACTGTATTTCATTTACATCCTGGTTCATAAGTACATATCTTGTACCACTCCTTCTCAAAGACTACAAGCATCAACTGCTCTGTTAAAACTATATACCAACAGCATAAGAACCTTGAGGCATCAAGCCAAAATCTCAGATCGATTCATTCTAAGTACCAACTACTAACTCCAAGGACCTGAGAGTACAGAGACAACACATACGACTCTCTATACAAAATATGACTTCCAGAGTCTCCACCTGGAGTTTTACAACTGTCCCTATTGCTACTGCTGCTCTCCCCCTGCTATAGGGTTTCTACCTCTTCTTCTACGTCTACCTAAAAAGTTGGATCCCACGGCGGTGAGACAATTGAAAATTGTCCCAGCGAGAGATATAACTCTCCGCCAGAAACATTATTATTGCAGTTTAATGGAATAAAATTGAGCAGGAGTTCTTTTGTATTAACAACAACATTATTCATTGTATGAACAGATTAAGATAATCTCTTTTCTCAAGGAGAATATTGCATCTACCCATGGTAGAATTATACATCATCTATCTACTTTTCAAGGAATATAAGGAAACATAAATATATCATCTATCAACTAAAGTTGCATAAAATGAATGTAACATCAGTCTATGATTTTCACATTCAATCCTTAAGCAAACATGCTATACGTCTGATTACATTTTACAATCACACTTATGCCCTGAGGAGGTGAGGTATACCGCTCATACTCCAACCGACCATTGCGAAGTCGAAATTGGTGCCATACAAGGTTAATGGAAGAGCCAGATTTCCATGATCTCATCTGTCTCGGTCAGTTGAGACTATATGCAGGACATCTAGTGTCACTGCTAAATAGCTTTCCAGGGTATACTGGTAACTTCACTATAGAGTTATAGCCTGTAGCATATACTCTTTTCAGGATATGGCTCGTAGCCAACGCCTGGTATTCTGGAGTTATGGCCCATAGCCATACTCTTATTGGGATATAGTCTGTAACCATTCCTATGCATAGGATATGGCCCGCAGTCATTCCTATGAGGTGTAAGGATATATTCACCCATTACCCCCACATATTCAAAAATATGCGGTTTTCGAGTTGTGCCGCGGAGCAACCCGTTTCACCATTCAACAAATTCTGACGCTGATGGATCTATGGCCAGGGAACTACATGATGATATTTCACTTGGTTAATTGAGTACATTACCGTATTCTTTTAGCATCAGTCAAGTTTCAAACAAGACTTATTATGACAAATGCTACAAAGAAAAGTATAATACATCTATCAAGTACTTTTGTGACGACCCCAATTTCTATATACTTTCCATAGTGACATTCACAGATATGCGTGCACTCATATCTATAGATGTCAAAAGGGAAAATATAAGAGATTAAGGTAGTCAACTAAAAATAGAGATTTAGTCAAGATCAAGTCCACATTATCATATAATGCCACACGAACATTCATTCATATAGATAAAATAAAGTCATTACATATGGAGAGGAAATATTGTCCTAGAGAAAGATAACTTTATTATATAGGATCTCAATCATCCTCAACATCAACTAGGAAAAGAAATAAACTAACATCTAGCAAGAAATGAGATAAGAGGAATATATATATATATATATATATATATATATATATATATATATCCTCCATGCTTATTATTTGTGCCTTCATGTACTTTGAGCATACATTTCACTTTGTTGTCAATTATTCCTTGTACCTAGAAAATACGAGAAACAAAAACATCAACAAAGTTGGTACGTGGTAAAGGTTACACTAATAAGGTTGCATAAAGGAAAATATTTGAAAAAGAAGGAAAGAGAGATAAAACCATTTCTTAAGGCGAAAATCAGGTAAACACCCTCTTTATTACATTCATTTTGTTGCAGTTGTACTACCCATATTGCACTTGACTTACATCTAGTGTGGGCAATATAATATCATCATACATCTAACATGGGCCAAGAAATCATACATCCATGTTAGGAAACGTACATTCACACCGGGCTATGTGCTCTGGTAGCTACAACCCATCATAATCATTTATATTCTATTAGGTTTGGTGAAGTATAACTCATACTAGTTCAACCAAGCAATCATATCCAAATACGAGCATTCAAGGTATTACATATCATAGGCAACCAGAAATCTAGTCTTATACTTATAAGACTGCGTACCTGCTTGTTCAAATTAGATATCCAAGAATGTATCATCAACAGCAAATAAGTCACCCTGCACAGAAAGCAAGGGTACAACATTACAATTGGTCCATGTGACCAAGGCTAAGATATGTTCTTAGCTATTATTCTTTTCATGTTATCTTGTTCAGATCAGGGATTTTCCATATTTAAATTGAGTTTTGAGATATTATCAAGTCTGATCCATCATACAATAGTTTGATTAAAAGATAGTATTTAGTTAATTAAATAGGAGATTTTCATAAATTAGGGTTTTTAGGATGATCGGATAAAAGGGAAAGCAACCCTTAAGATATTTATGATTTCATAAAAATAGGGTTCGTTTCAGAGTTCAGGACCATTCAAGATCACTAATCATCATCTAATAATATTAGATTTAATATAAAGATGTACATTTAATTTGATGTGGAGAGAGAGAACTAGATTTAGGGTTTCTTTTAATCATTTCATCATTTATCAACTTAGACTAGTGTTTCGAGTTATTTAGAAAATAAGGTTTCATCTAGGGTTAAATATATTGTAGAAAGTCATATATCATCAAGGAACCATTATTAATAATTAATTATAATTAAGGAGGTCATTTAGGCTTTAGGAAACTAATTTTGAAATAGGAAATGGATATAGGTCTTGATAACATTTTATTTGGATAGAGAATGTTTTTATGATCAAAATGGTATATAGGTTTGATATTTTATGATAATCCTAGCATTTACTAGGATTTTCCTAAGATAATTATTTTCTTGAATAAAAGAAAAAGAAGAAGAGGATCTTACCTTGATCAACGGTCAGATCCTACTGGATCGACGGCCCATGTTGATCCAAGGTCTTGCGAGTTTGATCTCGGGTTGCTGACGTGGCGATTGATGATTGGCCTAACCATGTGAATGGCTCCTTCTTCAGTCTTTGTTGACCCACGACCCTGGTTGATGTGGTGATTGGCCAGTGGTCCACCTGGCATCCTGGGTCCCGGTCTGGTCAGCACTTCCTCACGTGAGCAAGCTTTAGATCATGAAAATGCGGCAGAGAAGCTCATCGGCGTCGAGTAGGAAAAGGGGGCAGCATGCTCCCACAAGGGCGGAAAGATGCTGCCCAAGGTCCCTGCGACCTCGTGGTACCAGGTGAGGCAAAGATTTGGAGGAAAAGGGCGAGGCGGAGGAGATCGACCCAGAGGCAGTGCGGTGGCGCCGCTAGGATTTGGAGATCAAGTAGAGATCTCAGGTGGCAATGAGGGTCAGAAAAAATAGGGTTAAAGGCAAAGGAAGGTAGAGGTGACATCAAGGGGGTGGTTTTATAGGCTATCGGGGTAGGTTTAGGGCTTTGGTTGGGTGTTGGGTGATGCGATGATTTTGAGTCGCATTTATAGACCTGTTTGATATATGTTTCATGCTTTTATTAGTCATTTTTATGGTTAATGTTGCATAATTCATCTACTTTGGTCTTTGCTACCATTTTATGTCAAATCCCCTTTATTTCATTATTTTGAGCATTAATTGTCGAAATATTATTATTTGTGTGAATTTATGTGATCTTGTGTTTAAATTTCAGGACAAACAAGTATTTGCTTCCGTCGATACCATCGACGGAATTCGATACCATCAACATGGTCACAGGTTGCTAGCCGAATGGAGCAGCAAAGTGTCGATACTATCGACAGGGATGTCGATGGTATCGAGACACCTTCAGGTTGCTGGCGAAGAAGCTGTCGATAGTATCGACCCCATGTCGATACCATCGATGCATGGAGGCTACAGCGACGCAAAATGACAAAACCGTCGCTACAGAGCTGTCGATACCCCGCGTCGATGGTATCGAGATGATGTCAGGCGCAACAAAGGAAGGGTTTGCAGTCGGTCGCTACTACAGTGGGTCGATACCATTGACTCGCGTCGATGGTATCGACACCGTAGGATATGAGTTGGCTTTCTAATGATCTCAATCGGACGGCTATGGTTAATTAGCGACTTAATGACCGAGATATACCTAATGACGGCCGCCCATACGGGAGGAGGATCGGATCAGCCATTGCACAAGTACCGAGGAGCGGTAGAGAGGAGAACGGAGGCTAGAAGCTCATACCAGTTGATTCGGACGCCGCAGAAGATGGATTTCACCACCAAAAGGCGGGAGAGCACGTGTTCTACGCAAAGGATCAACCGGTTCTTCTCCGTTCAGGGGTTTTCCCTTTCATTCCACGTTTTTCACATGTTTTCCCCTATTTCTACCATGTACTTGTGTGAGATGAACATGCGGGGCTAATCCCCTTCGTCTTTAGGACCGGGAGTAGCCCGGGAATTCATTGTATGATAGTTTTATAATAGTAAATCATATTTTATCTCTTAAATCTGTGGTATAGTTTCGTTTTCTCAATATATTGTTGTGCTTGATCACCATAATGATAACCTAATGCCCTTAATCACTTTGAAAGAAGGATTAACGGCTGAAAAGAGACGAAATCTACATTAATCGATAAATCCCTTGACCAAGGTGGTGTAAAATTAATGGTGGATATTGAGAGATCGTTCATAATGCACCTAGTTTAGGGTATAGGTTACTACGACGGTGGAACCGACCTAAACCTAGGTAGTGAATTGCACCACGACAGTGGGTAATTCTGTTTTCAGGCCACTACCCGGATAGAGAGATAAGATTGCAGTATTATATAAAATCTAATACAATGAAAACCCGCGGTGAAACCGCAATTCTAAAGATACCCTTTTGAATTGATTAAATTAACATTTAATCGATTGTTTGTTTTATTTTGTTTTTGTTTTCTTTTATTTTTAACAACAACCCTAAATTTCTTATTCGGCTTAGATGATCGCAAATAGTTAGTAGGAGTCTCCAACAATTCTGAGTATCCCTGTGTTCGACTCGGGCCTCACAAAGGCTTGTACTACTCGACGCGTTCACTTGCGTTCTAGCGCATAGTAAAATTGCGTCAAGTTTTTGGCGTCGTTGTTGGGGATACGGCAAATTGTTGGCACTTTGAGTGCTACGAGCGGCCACTCTAGGCCACGATTTTTTTTATATTGAAACAACTTCAAATATTTTCTTTTTATTGTTCGTTAATTTTGATACTTGTCAAAGCATTATACTGAACTTAAACTTTCCTATTTCAGGTACTGTGCATGGTGCAGACGCGTAGTACTGACTACGCAGGTCGTGCACCCGAGGTTCTGTTGCCGAGACCTGAGGTCGAGGAGTATCACGAGCAAGAGCAACAAGAAGAGGTAGATTCCGAATTTGAACAGGAAGAGATGGCCGAGCCACAAACTATATGGGAGAAGATCAAGGCTTCTTCCTCATCAGCTTCCAAAGGGCCTATAAAGAAGCAGGCAATCAACATACCGACATATAAGATTGATCCAGCGCTGATAAATCTGGTGAAATCAAATGCTTTTCATGGGCTGAAGAATGAGGATCCTGTCGCACACATCAGCCAGTTTGTTGAGAACTGTGACATGGTAAAAATTGATAGGTTTCCACAGGATGCACTGTATCTCAAGCTTTTCCCGAGTTCATTGTCGGGAGCGGCACAAGAGTGGTTACACAATTTAGATGATGAGTTCGTGGAGTCCTGGGACCATATGGTGGATGTCTTCTTTGAGAGGTTCTTCCCTCCTGAAAAGACTAACGACATGATCTGGAAGATTCACAATTTTACCCAACAGGCCGGTGAGACATATTCTGAGACCTGGGAGAGATTTCAGGTCATGCTGAGGAGGTGCCCACATCACGGGCTGGATAAAGAGACGCAGGTGAAGATCTTCTATTTTGCTCTCTCTGAGCACGATAGGAGTAATCTAGATTCAGCTGGGTCAGGTTTCTTTCTGAACAATACAGACACCAGATGCTGGGAGATACTAAAGAATATGGCTAGAAAGCAGTCATGGGGTGAGAGAGAAAGAGGCCCGGTAGAGCAAGTTCGAGTAGCAGGCGAGTCCAAGGCAATGAAAGAGCTGAATGAGAAGATGGATCTTCTCGCAAAGAAGCTACTGGAAAAGGAGGATAATGAGTCCGGGGATGAGGCTCAAGTCAAATACAGGAGACAACAACAAGGTTATAGGAACAATGATTATTCATGGAGAAAAGACAAAAAGTTCTCATGGAAGGATCTGAACAATTTTCTACAGGATCCGGATGCCAAGCCCTCGCCAGTTGCAGAAGACCAGAGCACGGAGCTGCTCAATCAGGTTATAAAACAAAATCAAGAGCTAATGAATACATTTGGCCAGCAAATCAAGCAGCAAGGAGAGTACATGAATCAATTTGGGCAAACATTGCAGAGCCATGGGGCTCAAATGAGGACCATTGAGACATCCATGGCACAGATGACAGCCGAGATCGCCAGTTTGAAGAAACTGGCGCATCCGGGTTTCCCGGGGAATACCAATGTTCCCGGGGGAAACCAACAAGCAAAGGCTATTCTGCTTAGAAGCGGCAAGAAAGTGTTGAATCCAAGAGCTGAAGAAACAAGCACAACACAAGCTGAAGGAGAAGGTGAAACCAATGAAGAGCAGCCCACCCCAGTCACAGGGCAGGTTGAAGACATAGCCGTGGATGATATTGAAGAACAGGTTGCAGAGGAGGAACCTCAGAAAAAGATGCCTTATGTGCCACCTCATCAAAGGGCACAAGCTGTTCCGGTCCCGTATCCTAATAGCGCTAAGGCAAGGAAGGCAGATGCACAGTTCAAGAAGTTCTTGGACAGTTTTAGGAAGCTTTCAGTCAATATCCCTTTACTGGAAGCCATTGAGCAAATTCCTTCATACGGGAAGTTTCTAAAGGATGTCATTACTAAGAAGAGGAAAATTCCGGATACAGAGGTCGTCGTGCTAAAGGAGCAAGTGAGTGCCTTCATCATGGGCACTTTGCCGCCAAAGAGACAAGATCCAGGGTGTTTCAACATTTCTTGCTATATTGGGAAGGTTAAATTTGGTGAAGCGTTGTGTGATTCAGGGGTAAGCATCAACTTGATGCCCCTTCCGACATTCAAAAAGCTAGGATTGAAGGAGTCACGGCCAAGCAATATGACAATTCAATTGGCGGACAACTATGTGGTGAAGCCTTATGAAATCTGTGAAGATGTCTTAGTAAAGGTGGATAGGTTTGTCTTTCCGGCTGATTTTGTGGTTATGGAGATGCAGGATGAACATGGCAACGAGCTGCTACTTGGACGTCCCTTCCAAGCTACAGCTGACATGATCTTAGAGATGGGGAGAGGTCGCTTGACCTTGGGCATAGCCAATGACCGCTTTGAGATGGTCATGCCTTCTAGTACTGTGTCATCTAAAGAAAAGGAACAATGCAATATGGTAAAACATCTGAATTGTAATATTTCACTCTGCCTTGGAAAGCCATTTCTGGACATGGCTCATGTGATGAGCAAGGTGGACAATGGAACTTTGTCTGTGGATATCATGGAGCAAACCAAAGTAGTTTCTTTGTGCAAAGCTGTGGGATTTCCTAATGATGAGAATGAGGACATTCCGCTTTCTCTGGAGGATGATGTGATTGTTATTTCTGTTTCTGATGCATACCCCGAATTACCGTTGGAGGCTTGCTTGTTAAATATTACACACGATTGGATGCGGAGCAAATCACTCAAGGAGTGCGCTAAAATGCTTCATATGCTTCCATGCTTCTATGCGAGGCATTATGAAGATTTAGGTGAACTGCCCCTGCCGCTTCAATCATCTCTTATAAGCCCACCGGATCTGGAATTAAAGCGGCTGCCCCCGCATCTCAAATATGTCTTTCTAGCTGAGGAAGATAAGTTACCAGTGATCATCTCTGCTTATTTGAGTGCGGATGAGGAGGAACAATTGTTGATAGTGCTGAAGAACCACCGGGGAGCTTTTGGGTGGTCCGTTGCAGATATTAAAGGGATTTCCCCTACTCTATGTCAGCACAAGATTCGGCTCGAGGAGGGAGCCAAGCCTGTGATTCAACCTCAATGACGTCTTAATCCGAGCATGATGGAGGTTGTGAAGAAGGAGGTCATTAAACTTCTTGCTGCAGGTATTATCTACGCCATATCAGACTCGACATGGGTGAGTCCCACACAGGTAGTCCCTAAGAAGGGGGGAATTATTGTCACCAAAAATTTGTTGAATGAACCTGTCACCACCCAATTGGTAACCGGGTGGCGAGTATGTATTGATTACCGCCATTTGAATGCCGCCACGCTAAAGGATCACTTTCCTCTACCTTTCATTGATCAAATCTTAGAGCGTCTTGCCGGTCGATCGCACTTTTGTTTTCTAGACGGGTACTCGGGGTACAACCAGATCTCGATTGATCCTTTGGATCAAGAGAAATCTACGTTCACTTGTCCCTATGGGACTTTTGCTTACCGCCTAATGCCGTTTGGTTTATGCAATGCACCGGCGACGTTTCAACGTTGTATGCTCGCCATATTTTCTGACATGGTAGAGCGTTGTCTCGAGGTTTTTATGGATGACTTTTCGGTGTATGGTGCATCGTTTAATGAATGTCTCTATAACCTGGACAAAGTTTTACAGCGTTGCAAGGACACACATTTGGTCCTCAACTGGGAGAAATGTCACATGATGGTGACTGAGGGGATAGTGCTAGGACACAAGGTGTCCAACAAAGGTCTAGAGGTGGATCCGGTAAAAATTGAGGTCATTTCCAAGCTGCCCCCACCAAATTCTGTAAAAGGGGTAAGAAGTTTCTTGGGACACGTCGGGTTCTATCGACGATTTATACATGATTTTTCTAAAATTGCAAAACCTCTATCCGAGCTTTTGGAGAAAGACGCTGTATTCGATTTCAATGATAAGTGTCTACATGCATTCGATGTTTTGAAAGAAAAACTGATTTCTGCACCAGTTGTTCAAACGCCGGATTGGACAAAACCTTTCGAATTAATGTGTGACGCTTCGGACTTTGCGGTAGGAGCCGTATTGGGGCAGTGGGTGGACAATAAGCCCACCGTGATTTTCTACGCTTCTAAGACTTTGAATGACGCCCAATTGAATTATACAACTACTGAAAAAGAATTACTCGCCGTTGTGTTCACTTTTGAAAAATTCTGGCAGTATTTAGTTGGATCTAAAGTAGTTGTATGGACTGACCATGCCGCAATAAAATACTTGATGGAGAAAAAAGACGCAAAGCCTAGACTCATTAGGTGGATTTTGCTCTTACAGGAATTTGACATTGAAATCAAGGATAAATCTGGGATTGAAAACGTTGTTGCTGATCATTTGTCTAGGTTAGAAAGGGTGGATGAAAAAGATTTACATATACCCATAACCGAGACGTTTCTGGATGAACAGATTTTGAAAATTACTTCTAAAGATCCTTGGTTTGCTGAAATTGTAAACTATTTGGCTTGCGGGATCATCCTGGAAGATTGGTCATATCAGGAGAAGAAGCGATTTTTCCATTCTTTGAGATATTATTTTTGGGATGATCTGATTCTTCTTAAGCAATGCAGGGATGGTATCTTGCGCATGTGTGTGCCTGAAGTGGAGTACGAGAGTGTTTTACGTCATTGCCACGCATCACCTATGGGAGGACACCACGCCAGCTCATGCACGACAGCAAAGGTTTTGGAGAGCGGCCTCTATTGGCCAACTTTATTTCGGGATGCCTACGAGTTTGTGAGGCAATGTGATCCTTGCCAGAGAGCAGGTAATATCTCAAAGCGACAGGAGATGCCTCTGAATGTGTTTCAGGAAGTGGAGGTATTTGATTTGTGGGGCATAGATTTCATGGGACCCTTTGTGTCCTCAAACTCAAATTTATATATTTTATTAGCAGTTGACTATGTGTCGAAGTGGGTGGAAGCAATACCCACAAGGACTAATGATTCCACTGTAGTGTGCAGATTCATGAAAGAAAATATTTTCTGCAGGTTTGGGGTGCCCCGAATGATAATCAGTGATGGGGGTACGCATTTTAAGAACCAAAAATTCTCTGCATTATTGAAGAAATATGGGGTTAAGCACAACATAGGTACCCCATATCACCCGCAGACCCAAGGGCAGGTGGAGGTCTCCAATCATGAAATTAAGACGATTTTGGAGCGTACGGTGGCGTCCACGAGGAAGAACTGGTGTGCTCTATTACCGGATGCATTGTGGGCGTACAGGACGTCTTACAAAACACCTATAGGCACCACGCCTTTTAGGTTGGCGTATGGTCGGGCTTGTCACCTACCGGTAGAATTGGAGCACAAGGCGCATTGGGAGCTAAGAAGGCTAAACCTGAGTTACAATGAAGCGGGGAGGAAAAGAATGCTTGAATTGAATGAGCTGGATGAGTTACGGATGACGGCATATGAGAACGCACAAATATACAAGGAGCGCACAAAGCTGATCCATGATCGTCACATCCAGTTGCACACGTTCAAGAAAGGAGATAGTGTTTTGTTGTTCAACTCACGACTCAAGTTGCATCCCGGGAAGCTCAAATCCCGGTGGAGTGGGCCGTTCGTGGTAGAAGAGGTCAAACCACACATCGCTATCTTAGTGTGTGATGTTGATACCACATTTTTAGTGAATGGACAAAGACTGAAGCTCTATTTTGGTGAAAATTACAAGAGGAAGGTGAATGAGGTCAAACTCATTTCACTTTCGGATGAATGAGGTGCCTGAAAGCCGTCTAGCCTAAGACGTTAAATAAGGACGCTTGTTGGGAGGCAACCCAACCATCGGTACATTAGGATAGTTCATGTACATTCGTAGGTTGATTTATTTTGGCTTGATTTTTAGTGTAAAGAAGATATCGTGATCGGTTTGTTTGATGTGCAGGTTGAGGCAGAGTCGATACTGTGGGCTCTGATCTCCAAACCACGATATAAACACGATTTAAACTTAGCGGAATCGAATCGATTAACAACGGAAGACAAAAATCACGGGAAATTAAAACTTTTCGAGACAAGAGCTTGAATCCATAAAGCTTCATTCATAAAAGGAGATAAACTGTTTACATCTCATGATAATTACTTCTTGAGTAATTATATACAACAAGATACAAAATCTCAAGAACTCATAACCAAAAGACTCCAAGACCTGAGAGTACAGAGGACACATAGGACTGACTCTAACTACACCACATGGCAGGCTAAATCTCCACCTGAGATTTACTACTGCTCCTGGTGCTACTGCTGCTGGGACTGGTCACCTGTAGACCTGTTCCTCCGTCCTCGACGTCCAACTTAAAAAAATTGAAGTCTACGGGGTGAGACAATTGTACATAATTGTCCCAGTGAGAGTTATAACTCTCCGCCAGAAGCTTTATTATAATATCAAAGAATAACTTAAGCAGTAAAATCTTACAAAGTATTCAATAGCAGATACAGTTGTATACAAGAGCTCAACATTTATCAAGCATGAAGAACATATGCACTATACAGTGTAACATCAATCAATTAGCTCATAGTTACCTTTAACAGGTATACTACGCTGTAGATTATGTTTTTCAAACATTCTTATTATTATGCCCTGTGGAGATGAGGTTTACCACTCATACCCCAACCAATCACTGTTAAGTGCCTTAGTATCATACTAGGTCATTGAAAGAGCTGGATTCTCATGACCTTCACCTTCCTCAGTCAGTAAGAGGATCACTTGTAGGACATCTTGTGTCTCTACTATTATAGCTCACCAGGGTAATCTGGTCCTTTGCTATTTTAGAGTTACAGTGGCGTTCTGTACTCTCTTCGTCATCAGGAGATTTCATGTTTATCTTCACTGATACGGATATCTATGTTTTCCTCATCATCAGGAGGTTTCATGTTTACCATCCACTGATACGGTATGAGTTTTGTAGTAAAGGATTGATGGATTATACATCTACATCAAATTCCTACACTAGGATGTAAGGTTCTACACATCCATATACCCCACATACTCAACAGTATGTGATCCAGGAGTTCCCGTAGGAAAACCTGTTTCACCATCATTTGATCTCTGACAATGATGGATCTATGATCAGGGCTCTACATTTCACTTTATTAGTTAGGTACATTCAGTATTCTTTTACATCATACATTGTTCTTCAAACAATAACAATAGCATAACAGCTATGAAAGTAGAATACTAAATGTAACAAACCTAACTCACATCAATCATCATTTCTCAGTATACTCATCACAAGTCATCTCTAAAGCATGACCTTGATGGTATTCATGGCTCTTACAGCCCATTAAAACATAGGATGCCACTGACAAGGCATCAAGATATTTTACTATTCATAAAGCTAACAACATGCTTTCAATGAATATAGTATCATCATTCATACCTGGATATGATCACCTTCATATTAGAACCTGCATGGTTAATTCAACTGATAAAGGTAATTCAAAACAAGAATATACTTTCCACTCTTGTCATAAGAGCTAAGTTCTCTTATTCTCATCAATTATAGTTTGTTACTCATATTGCATGTCATCACCCTTGAATTAGGGTTTACTATTCACATTATGGTGAATTGAACTCATAACATCATTATGTATGAGGAACATCATCATTGATGCTCTCATATTAGTTTAAGATTCATCAATTATCATAATTAGGGTTCCATGATCTCACATAGGTGGATCATACCCTAATCTTGCACATTCATGTGTATTAAAGGTACTTTACTTGAATTTCCATCATAAAAGGGTACTTTCTCTTTCTTAAGATACTTTATCTCTCCTCATACTTGTAGATGGTGATAACACCAATCTAGATCAGGTTGGGTTAAGTCCACTTTGATTAACATAGACCAAATCACCACTATTGAGTGATTAGGGTTTGATTAGAACAAGGTTTCACTCAATTGAACCTTTCAAGGGTATTATGGTAAATTACACATTGATAATCATCATGGGTTAATTTACTAACCACTTGACCCTTAATGTCTTTTGGTATCATTAGGGTTCAGGTTGAACAACTATTAAACCATTTAAGCCTTCAAGGCATTAGGCAGACTTAACTTCAAAAGTCTCCAATAGGTTTCACACCTTCAACCTTCATACGATCTTGAGGTCGTATGCCCTCATTCGATCTTGAGGTCGTATACCCTCATTCGATCTTGAGGTCGTATACCCTCATTCGATCTTGAGGTCGAATGCCCTCATATAGTTTGAGGTCGAATGCCCTCATTCGGTTTGAGATCGAATGCCCTCATACGGTTTGAGGTCGAATGCCCTCATACGGTTTGAGATCGAATGCCCTCATACGGTTTGAGGTCGAATGCCCTCATACGGTTTGAGGTCGAATGCCCTCATACGGTTTGAGGTCAAATGCCCTCATACGGTTTGAGGTCGAATGCCCTCATACGGTTTGAGGTCGAATGCCCTCATAAGCTCAAGATCGTATGGACCTCCAAGGTGGTTCAAAGGGTAAACTCGATTAGGGTTTCCTATGTTGAAGCCATCAATTGGTCTCAAGCTTTCTAACCACTTACCAATTGAGACAATTAGGGTTAGCCTTAACCAATTGGTCACTCAATTGACCCTCAATTGATATCCAATTATGGTTGGAGTTGGTTCAATTAAGGTCTATAAACGTTCAACCATCAACACTCAACAATGTGAATCAAATCAAAGTTGAACCCATCAATTGACCTCCAATTGGGCTCAAACTTGGCCCAAACGGTCTTGGGATCGTTTGGATATACTCCAAACAGTCTTGAGACCGTTTGCCCAAGAATTCATCAAAATCTAGATTGATTTGATAGGGGTTGAACCTTAATTAAGTCACAAATCAGCAATTTGATAATTTTAATAACCCATTGTAATTGGGCCCTCAATTGATCAAATTACCTTAACCCTAGACCTCCAAACGGTCTTGGGTTGCCACCAAACGGTCTTTAGACCGTTTGGATGAGTTCCAAACGGTCTTGAGACCATTTTCCCATCCATCCTTTGGACTCTAGTGAAAATTCATCAAGGTTTGATTTATTGAGTTGATCATTACATCAATACTTAATTGCAATGTAATTTGGTATCTTTGTACCTTCAATTGGTCAACTATACTTGACCCCAGACCTCCATACGGTCTTGGGTGATCCCCAAACGGTCTTGAGACCGTTTGGATGATTCCCCAAACGGTCTTGAGACCGTTTGGGCTAATCAACCCAAAATCTCAAATTAGCTCATTGTGATTTCAGCACTGATTTCAATTAGGGTTTGCCCTAGTAATCAACCTTCAACTCTTAACTCGTTTGGAATTAGTCCATAAAATTTGGTGAGTCATTAATTAACATCATTATGAACAGTAATATCATACGGTCAATGCTTAGTCAACCATCGTATACGGTCTTGAGACCGTTTTCCCAAAAAGGGCAAATTAAGCAGATTGAAAATCAGAACTAAATTCAATTGAATTTGCTAATTGTTTTGCCTATATCTCACGATTCCTTTGGAGTTAACCTCTCAAATTTTGTGGGTGATTAACCTTCATAATTATGAACAGGATTCCCATACGGTCCATGCTTGGTCAACGCGGCCATACGGTCTTGAGACCGTATGCCTTCATACGACCTTGAAACCGTTTGCCCACCAAACGGTTTTATAAACCGTATGGGCAATTGGTTGAGGTCGTATGGTAAAGTGGAAAACTGTGGATAAGCATAGGAAATAACGCCCTCATCTTCTAGCTCAAGAACAGCAACAGTTCCTCACGGATTTCCTTGCAAGGAAGCAAGGGAAGATAGGGAAGAAGAAGAACTAGCAACTAAAAGCATAGAAAAGATGTATATAACAAAGCATAGGTTTAGAGTTATAAAACCCGCCTAAAGCTTGCTCCTTGAGCTCCAAGCTTTTGAGCTCCAAGCCTTTAATGGCGTCCTAGAAGCTCCACAGGTCGGCCAAGGTGAATCCTCCAAGAAAAGTTGAGAAGAGATGGCTAGAAAGATAGAGCTAAGTGAGCTAGCCATGAATTTGACCTTGAATTCGAGTTTCATCCAAGAATTTAAGAAAAAGGAAGGATCCAAACCTACCTTGCACTCCCCTGGTCGTCCTCCTGAGCTCCAGAGCTCTCCTTAGTCGGTTTGAGCAAGGGGAACAGTGAAGGAAACGAAAGAAACATTCCTTTGCTAAGTGAGGAAAAGGGCTTATATACTTGGGGTGGAATTTCAACATAGGCACATAGGTTTTCCTCACTTTCAACTAAGTCCCTCCTTTCTTCTTTGCTCGTCCCTTCTTCTTATTTCTAAGGACAACCTTCTTCTAAGGTCAAGAAATGAAGGCAAAGAAGATTAACCTATTACTAAAGCACACACATAAAAGGCTATAGTACTTACACCTTGATTATTCAATCACAAAGGTGTTTTTCATTATATGATTATTCAATTGAAGTGACTTCTTCATCATTTCTTCTCTAAATGATGACAAGAGTCTTACAAGATATTTTAGATGATGTATTTTACAAGTTGCACCCCTCAAATTGGGTAAATTGCACTTTACTCCAATTTAGGGTTTCAAGCACAAGGATTGCTTCCACAGCTGCACCTTGGTGCTCAAGCTTGGGAAATCCCTCAAACTTTACCATAATCATTCTTATGATGTCTCAACATCAGAGGAACATCTCAACATGTGCAAATTGCAAGTTAACCCTTCTAACTGGGTAAATTGCACATAGGTCCCTGTATTACAAAACAATCAATTCAACATTGTTTAAAAGGGACAGAAAAGGAAAAGTATGTTCCTCAGGAACTTAATTACATGCAAAAAGATAATCACCAGTATCTTAATTACATAATTAGGAAAAACACCTAGGGTTAACTCATAACCCAGGTCAGGGATGTTACAGATACCATCGACACACATGTCGATGGTATCGACCGGGTTACAGGTTGACGGCTACAGATTTCAATCTGAGTCGATACCATCGACGGCCATGTCAATGGTATCGACCTACCTACAGGTGGTCGTGAAAGTGAAGTCGATGGTATCGAGACACCAGTCGATACCATCGAGATCTCTGAAGATTTACAGACAAAATTGACTCAGGAAAGTCGATACCATCGACGGCCTCGTCGATGGTATCGACACGGTTACAGGTTGAGACGCAAAGTGGAGGTGTTGCAACAAAGGCAAGTCGATACCATCGACCCTCGTCGATGGTATCGACCATCCACGTCACCGATCCGTGCAAACAAATCAACGACAATCGCGGCTTCCACATCATCGATCCGGGTGCAGCGTCAATACCATCGACCAATGTCGATGGTATCGACACGTCAGCAATATGGGTTTTAAGATCCAGCCATCGACGACCGTCGATACTCGCGATGGGGGCGGATAGCATCGACTAGTGTCGATACCATCGACTAGCGTCGATGGTATCGATGGGCCAACAGTGGCGCCGGCCAAGTCTATATAAGGAGCTTCATTACGTCATTTGACATCACACCTTCAGAGTGATCTTCTTCCTTTGCGCCGAGCACTCCCCCGAGCCATCCAAGCTGACGAAGAGCAGCACCGCGTGAAGATCTTCACCGAGCGGAGATCTTATTCTCCAATCTTCACCGAGCTCTCTTTCTCTAATCCCTTTTCTCGTCGCCAACATGGTGCATACAGCCGGAGCTGCTTCCTCACGCGCAACTCCGCCGGAATTCGTGCCACCACTGCCATCATCGATCGCACGTCCCCTCCTTGTCCATCCTTCCTCGAAGGTCCGGAAGATCTACGAGGAGATCATGCGGAGGAAGATAGAGCCCACCCGGTATGTGGACCGGGAGATGATCCGAGATCTCGGATTCGAGGCCAACTTGGCCTACGTTCTGCATGGGAAGGCCCGTCACACACCAATAAGGCCTGGCAAACTGGAATTTCACCAAGATGGCCAGCCATTCTTCGGTGACTGGCCCACGTACAAGGAATTGGTGGCAGAATTCATGGCGTCGTTGGACGTCTGCATCGTGCCCAACGACATAGTAGCTACCAATCGCGAGTGGATCCAGGGTCGGGTGTCTTTCCGGCTGTACAACCATGACTACACCCTCACGCTCAAGCAATTCAACGCGATCTTCAACTAGAACCATTCGCAGTACAACTACCGGCGGCCGGACAACCGCACCGACTACAACGCCATCTTCTCCGAGTTGGTGACAGTGTCGCAAGGCAAGTCGGTGAGCTACCACAATGTCATGGTAGCCGACTTCGAGCACCCATTCGTCCGGGTCTTGCATCGGATGCTCAGTTCCACAGTTTTTGCTCGGGGTGATCTGGCCCTGAGCAAGTTTCAGGGGTCGGACCTATTCTTTTTGTACAATTATACAAAAAGAATAGGTCCGACCTATGCACAACCAAAATTAGGTGAAACTTGCTCAGGGCCAGATCACCCCGAGCAAAAACTGTGGAACTGAGCAAATGTGTTCCTTTTGGTTGTGCATTAGGTCGGACCTATTCTTTTTGTATAAATGTGTTCCTTTTGGAACTGAGCAAAAACTAACCATCCACCTAATTTTAGGCATTAGGGCATTTCTCATGTGCATTTGCATCATGTAGGACACTTTTGTATTATGCATGTTGAAGCTGTAACATACTTCCATTTTCTTCCATGAACCACCCATTTTCATCCACCCGTTGCTTGGATTGGTAGGCCACCATGAATTTCTCCTCACTAATGTATATCAGGAGAACTGCTTCCATGTAGATGGTAGTTAGGGTGAGCAACGTAGTATAGGAGATCACAAGATGCACCAAGTCTGAACCAGCGAGTTTTATTATGTTAACTGCCTTATGTGATAGTGTTCATCAGTTTTGAGGTCAATTTCTTTTATGGATGATTACTGTCGCCTTCAGGGTAATTACCGTTGTGTGGTTAGAGAGGGCCGGTATGTGAATGTCCGGTGGGAGTCATATGGGATGTTGGTTGTGGTGTGTTGTTTTTCAGTTGACATTGGCAATTCTATTCTAAGGATTAGTTGCTTGAGGGTGAGCAACATTCAAGCTTAGGAGAGTTTGATGCGATGATTTTGAGTCGCATTTATAGACATGTTTGATATGTGTTTTATGCTTTTATTAGTCATTTTTATGGTTAATGTTGCATAATTCATCTACTTTGGTCTTTGCTACCATTTTATGTCAAATCCCCTTTATTTCATTATTTTGAGCATTAATTGTCGAAATATTATTATTTGTGTGAATTTATGTGATCTTGTGTTTAAATTTCAGGACAAACATGTATTTGCTTCCGTCGATACCATCGACGGAAGTCGATACCATCGACATGGTCACAGGTTGCTAGCCGAAAGGAGCAGCAAAGCGTCGATACTATCGACAGGGATGTCGATGGTATCGAGACACATTCAGGTTGCTGGCGAAGAAGCTGTCGATAGTATCGACCCCAGGTCGATACCATCGACGCATGGAGGCTACAGCGACGCAAAACGACAAAACCGTCGCTACAGAGTTGTCGATACCATCTACCCGCGTCGATGGTATCAAGATGATGTCAGGCGCAACAAAGGAAGGGTTTGCAGTCGGTTGCTACTACCGCGGGTCGATACCATCGACTCGCGTCGATGGTATCGACACCGTAGGATATGAGTTGGCTTTCTAATGATCTCAATCGGACGGCTACGGTTAATTAGCGACTTAATGACCGAGATATACCTAATGACGGCCGCCCATACGGGAGGAGGATCGGATCAGCCATTGCACAAGTACCGAGGAGCGGTAGAGAGGAGAACGGAGGCTAGAAGCTCATACCAGTTGATTCGGACGTCGCAGAAGACGGATTTCACCACCAAAAGGTGGGATAGCACGTGTTCTACGCAAAGGATCAACCGGTTCTTCTCCGTTCAGGGGTTTTCCCTTTCATTCCACGTTTTTCACATGTTTTCCCCTATTTCTACCATGTACTTGTGTGAGATGAACATGCGGGGCTAATCCCCTTCGTATTTAGGACTGGGAGTAGCCCGGGAATTCATTGTATGATAGTTTTATAATAGTAAATCATATTTTATCTCTTAAATCTGTGGTATAGTTTTGTTTTCTCAATATATTGTTATGCTTGATCACCATAATGATAACCTAATGCCCTTAATCACTTTGAAAGAAGGATTAACGGCTGAAAAGAGACGAAATCTACATTAATCGATAAATCCCTTGACCAAGGTGGTGTAAAATTAATGATGGATACTGAGAGATTGTTCATAATGCACCTAGTTTAGGGTATAGGTTACTACGACGGTGGAACCGACCTAAACCTAGGTAGCGAATTGCACCACGACAGTGGGTAATTCTGTTTTCAGGCCACTACCCGGATAGAGAGATAAGATTGCAGTATTATATAAAATCTAATACAATGAAAACCCGCGGTGAAACTGCAATCCTAAAGATACCCTTTTGAGTTGATTAAATTAACATTTAATCGATTGTTTGTTTTATTTTGTTTTTGTTTTCTTTTATTTTTAACAACAACCCTAAATTTCTTATTCAGCTTAGTTGATCACAAATAGTTAGTATGAGTCTCCAACAATTCCGAGTATCCATGTGTTTGACTCGGGCCTCACAAAGGCCTGTACTACTTGACGCGTTCACTTGCATTCTAGCGCATAGTAAAATTGCGTCATTGGGCTTCTCGGTCGCCGCCGAAGTGAGAAGAGCGGAGAAGGGGGAGTCTGTTCTCCCTATTATGAGAGTGATGGGGGTCGAGGTAAGGCTAGTTGACTTCGTCTTGGTGAGACGGAGATATCTATTCGGAAGATATTTCATGGGAGGGGTTGAGGTGGCGCCCGAGAATGGGGCTCGGGTTCCCTGTCCCCCCCCCGCTCTTTGCGGGAGGTTGAAGATTTATTCTCTACCCTTGGATTAGGGCGGGAATTCGAGGCCTCAAATCGAATGGCTGGAGTTGAAAACCAGCTAAGTGGTTTGTGCCCAAGCATCTTAATGGGTCGTGTGACATTAATTTAGTCAATCAAGCCCAAAACTTAGGTCCTTGGTCCAAAATGGATGGAAAATGCACCAAATAAAATTGGTCATATCTCCTAATTTGTTTACCCAAAAGCAATAAAATTTTAGGGCTAGTTTTATAAGGTTGTTATGATAGTATAGTATGAATTTGAGATCCAAAATCGAATATTTGATATGTTCATTTACTAAATACACTAACACATGTATTTTATCATCATAGCATACTAGGGTTTGCATTTTGTGACACATCTTTGTTCAATTGAGTGAGGAAAGTATATGAGGGTATTTTGATCAACAAATTTTGATAATAAAACTTTTAAGAGAGAGAAATATAATAAAAACTCACTTTGTCACATTCTCCCCTCCTTTTAAGAATTTTGCCCTCAAAATTCAAGTAGCCTAAAAGAGATGTGGATATTTTCGCTCGACTTCGGACTTGAGCTCCCATGTAGCATTAGTTTGATCATGGTGGCTCCATAGAACTTTCACCATATCTATACGCCAATTATTGCGAAGCTCCTTTGTCTTTAAATCGAGGATTTTGACTGGTGACTCAGCATAAGACAGATCATCTTTCAGCTCGAGAGGCTCATGATTCAGAATGTGACTGGGGTCCTTGACATAAGGCTTCAGATTAGATACATGAAAGACATTATGCATGGCACTATACTGAGGTGGCAAAGCAAGACGATAGGCACATTCTCCAACCCTTTCAAGGATCTCGAAGGGTCCCACATAGCGAGGACTGAGCTTCCCTTTATTCTTGGCTAAAGCTCGAATAGGTCGGATCTTCAGAAAGACATGATCACCTTCCTTGAACTGACGTTCCTGTCAGTGAGCATCTGCATATGATTTCTACCTATCATGTGCTCGCTTCATTCTCTACCTAATCAGTGCAACTTTATCTGCATACAACTACATCTCCTCGGATTTCATCAAGGTGTGTTCTCCGACATCGTCCCAATGTAATGGAGATCAGCACGGTCGGCCATAGAGAGCTTTGTATGGTGGCATCCCAATACTCACCTGATAGATATTATTATAGGTGAACTCAGTTAAAGGCAGGTAATGGTCCCACGAGCCTTCCCAGTCAAGCACACAAGCTCGTAGAAGATCCTCTAAAATCTACATTATTCGTTCTGACTGTCCATCTGTCTGCGGATGATAAGTTGTACTAAAGTTCAACTTGGTGCCCAATTCTTCTTGAACATGTTTCCATAGATTTGAAGTGAACTTTGGGTCCCGGTCCGAGACAATGGATGATGGAACTCCATGCAGACATACAATCTTCCGTATATAAAGGTCGGCCAACTCAGAAACTTTCACGGTAGTCTTCACAGGTAGAAAATGAGTTGACTTGGTGAGACGATCCACGGTGACCCATGCAGTGTCGTATCCCTTCCTAGTCCTGGGTAATCCCACTACGAAGTCCATAGTGATATGTTCCCATTTCCATTCCGGGATCTCGAGGGGTTGCAGTAGACCACCTGGTCTTTGATGCTCAGCCTTGATTCTCTGGCATGTCAGACATATGGACATGAAATCTGCAATGTCATGCTTCATGCCTCTCCACCAGAACTGACGTTGTAGGTCTTTGTACATCTTCGTCGTATCGGGATGAACTGTGTACTTGGACCCATGTGCCTCACTAATAATTGTTGTCTTTACAGCTAACTGCTCAGGGACCCACATACGGTTCTTGGATCGAAGACCACCATCAAGACCCATAGACAAATGTGTATGAGGTTTAGCCAAGAGAGAGGAGAGCTCTGCGAGCTCGGGACTAGCTTTCTGTGCCTCTAGAAGTTCAGAATGTAGGTTGGATGTGATAGAAATGTTATTGACAAGCATACGATCAACCCGGAATTGTGGTCTCCGGCTTGCTAGATCCTCCATGTTTCTCCATTCGGGTACAGACAGGGATGCACAAATAGCTCTTTTCCTACTAAGAGCATCTGCAACCACATTGGCCTTACCTAGATGGTAGCCAATGGTGAAGTCATAGTCCTTCAGGTACTCGATCCACCGTCGTTGTCGCAGGTTCAAATCCTTTTGCGTCAGAATGTACTTGAGGCTTTTATGATTGGTGAAGATATCAAACGTTGCCCCGTACAAGTAGTGCCTCCAGATTTTGAGAGCATGGATGATATCATCTAACTCCAAATCATGTGTAGGGTAATTCAACTCATTGGGTTTCAATTGTCTGGAAGCGAAGGCCACTACTTTCCCGTTCTGCTGTAGGACACATCCTAGACCATGTCGGGAAGCATCGGTGAATATCACAAATCCTTCATTGCCAGAGGGTAGAACAAGGACAGGTGCTGACGTCAACTTCTATTTGAGTTCTTGGAAGCTATACTCACAAGCTGCTGACCATATGAAATGGTTGTCCTTTCGAGTAAGCTTAGTGAGAGGAAGTGCCACTTTGGAGAAATTCGGAATAAAACGACGATAATATCCGGCCAGACCTAAGAAACTCCGGATTTTAGAAGGATTACGAGGAGGTTGCCAATCAAGTACAGTAGATACTTTAGCGGGATCAACAAATATTTTACCCCCAGAAATGACATACCCAAGAAACATAACTTTGTCAATCCATAATTCACATTTAGAAAGCTTGCCATAGAATTTCTGGGCTCGAAGAATCTCAAGGACAGACCTCAAATGCTCCTGATGTTTTTCCATAGAGTTAGAATAGATTAGAATATCATCAATGAAGATGACCACAAACTCATCAAGATAAGGTTGGAAGACTTTGTTCATCAAGTTCATGAATACGTCAGGTGCGTTGGTCAACCCGAACGGCATCACCAGAAATTCGTAGTGCCCATAACGAGTTCAAAAAGCAGTCTTAGATATATCTGAATCCTTGGCCTTAAGTTGATGGTAGCCAGAACGAAGATCAATTTTATAGAAGACTTTAGCAGTATGAAGTTGATCAAAAAGGTCATCAATATGAGGGAGAGGATACTTATTTTTAATGGTAGCTTGATTCAACATGTGATAGTCAATACACATCCGCATTGAACCATCTTTCTTTTTAACAAAAAGGACAGGTGCACCCCAGGGGGAAACGCTAGGGTGGATAAAACCCTTATCAAGAAGTTCTTGTAATTGTTTCTTCAGCTCCATAAGCTCAGTAGGTGCCATCCTATACGGTGCCCTAGAAATCATAGTGGTTCCCGGAAGAAGGTCTATGGATAACTCAATGTCTCTGTTTGGAGGCAGCCCAGGAAGCTCCTCTGGAAATACGTCAAGGAAATCACGTACCACCTCCAGTCTTTCTACATGCCTGTTGTTAGGACTGGTCTCTGAGACAAATGTGAGGAAGACTTTACATCATTTAGATATGATCTTTTTAGCTTTAAGAGAGGAAATTATTACATTATTACAGAATCAGCTTCCCCGAGGGATCACTACAGGAGAGGAATGAGGTTCAGAGAGAACTACCATCTTGTTTCTACAGTCAATGTGAGCATGATATGTGTATAGCCAATCCATGCCCAGAATAATATCAAAGTCTTCCATGGTTAAGAGAATGAATTCAAAAGGCATGTCATGATTTTCAAATTTTAGAGGGAGGACATCAGCTTTCTGTAATGTAGTGAATATTTTTCCACTAGCAGTTGACACATCCAGAATGTATCCCAAGTCCCTTATATGTAAGTGCAACATTGAGGCCAGTTTTCGAGAGATAAAAGTATTTGTGGATCCAGAGTCAAATAATGCTTTAACAGGATGTCCATTCAAGAAAAGAACGCCTACAGAATATAATTATACTTTAAATATTTGAAAGCATTTGAACAAGATATTAGATATATGAAAAAGATTTAAGGTTACCTTTGACAAGCTGGTTTGGATTTGCCCTAGCCTCCTCTGTTGTTACTGCGAACACCCTAGCATTGCAGTGTCCCTGAGGGGGTGGAGCACCCGCTGGAGTTTTTCCAAGGATAGATTCATTAGGACACTTAGCAAGGAAATGTCCCTCCTTCTTGCAGTTGTAGCAGACCGACTTGGTGTAGCGACAAGGCCCATCATGTCCTCATCCACAAGTCTTGCATTTGTTGTGGCAATCCATCAACTTGCTATTCTTCAGTCCTTCTTCCCTAAACCTCCTCCTTTTCCTGATCCTTTATTATGGCCGGGGTGGAACTTCTTGAACTTCTCTTCCTCAGTGGTGGTCAACCCTAGATATCCCATACTAGAAGGCTTCTGCAATCCCTGCTCCCTTTCCTGCTTAAGGGCCAAGTCTAGGGCTTCATCAATGCTTCGAGGACGGGAGGCTATAACTAGGGTTTTCAGGTGTGCAGAGAGACAGCCTACATAATGCTCAGTGAGGCGGTCCTTAGTCCGGATAGGGGCATAGTGTTCTAAAAGCCTAAACTTCTGGGTATAATCAGCCACTGAGAGACTCTATGTACCCTACCTAAGCTCCATGTACATCTTCTCTTTCCTCTTCCTCTCAGCTATGGGCATGAAACAGTCGGTGAAGAGAGTCTTGAAGGCTTCCCACCCCTAGTTGTCTACTTCCTCTCACCAGTTCCCACCAGATCTTCGTCCCTCCCTTAAGCAAATGGGTGGTGAATTTGACCTTCTTTTCCTCAGGTACTTCTAGGGTACAAAAGGCATTCTCTATGGAAAGGATCCAGGCCTCAGCCTTGTCCATGACCTCAGGCTGATCTTCCCCCCAAAAGGAGTCAGGGTTGATCCTAATGAAGTCTATCACCGTCACCTCCTTTTTCCTAGAGGATCTAGGTCCAGGGGTTCCTTTTGTGGCGAGGGTTTCCATAAAGTCCAAAAGGATTTTCTTCTGTTCCTCCCATCTTTCCTTGGTCGTAGCATCAAGATCAGGTACTTCAGAGGTTTCAGGCTCTTTTCTCTTTTTAGAGGACGATTCCTCCGAGGCCTTTGAGTTGCGAGTTTTAGGAGGCATCCTGAAATTAATTTGGACATATTAGATTTATTATTTCAACAATTATTCTCATCATTATCATTATTATCATCACATGATATTTCATTATTCTCCTTTGTCAATAATTAATGGTATTAATGTTATGATTTAGGGAGGATATCCTAAAATCCTTATCAGTCAATCCTTAGGACTTTCTAAATAGAGAGACTCCTTCCTAGCCTTATAACAGAGGTAAGAGGGAAAATTTATTTTAAAACATAGATGAGAGGGAAATTTTTTTCCTATAGAAGGGATGAGAGGGAAAATCTATAGATGAGAAGGTTCCTAAATTAAGGTAAGCCCAAGAATAGGGGACACTTAGGGTATTGTCCAGGTAGACTTATACTGCCATAAAGGTAGCCTCGTGATTACCAAGCTAAGTGGCTCAGAGACTTTAGTCAGACCCATGGCAGATGCAGTCCTAGACACCTCCACCCTTCATATCCCTAACTCAAGGACTACCCTAAACTCAAATAGGGTGAATGAAGTTCATGTGACTTGATGTGTGAACATTGGTTCTGATACCAACTGTGATGACCCCAATTTCTATATACTTTCCATAGTGACATTCACATATATGCGTGCACTCATATATATAGATGTCAAAAGGGAAAATATAAGAGATTAAGGTAGTCAACTAAAAATATAGATTTATCCAAGATCAAGTCCACATCATCATATATGCCACACAAACATTCATTCATATAGATAAAATAAAGTCATTACATATGGAGAGGAAATATTGTCCTAGAGAAAGATAACTTTATTATATAGGATCTCAATCATCCTCAACATCGACTAGGAAAAGAAATAAACTAACATCTAGCAAGAAATGAGATAAGATGAATAGATCTATCTAATATATATATATATATATATATATATATATATATATATATCCTCCATGCTTATTATTTGTGCCTTCAGGTACTTTGAGCATACATTTCACTTTGTTGTCAATTATTCCTTGTACCTAGAAATACGAGAAACAAAAACATCAACAAAGTTGGTACGTGGTAAAGGTTACACTAATAAGGTTGCATAAAGGAAAATATTTGAAAAAGAAGGAAAGAGAGATAAAACCATTTCTTAAGGCAAAAATCAAGTAAACACCCTCTTTATTACATTCATTTTGATTCAGTTGTACTACCCATATTGCACTTGACTTACATCTAGTGTGGGCAATATAATATCATCATACATCTAACATGGGCCAAGAAATCATACACCCATGTTAGGCAACGTACATCCACACCAGGCTATGTGCTCTGGTAGGTACAACCCATCATAATCATTTATGTTCTATTAGGTTTGGCGAAGTATAACTCATACTAGTTCAACCAAGAAATCATATCCAAATACGAGCATTCAAGGTATTACATATCATAGGCAACCAGAAATCTAGTCTTATACTTATAAGACCATGTACTTGCTTGTTCAAATCAGATATCCAAGAATGTATAATCAATAGGAAATAAGTCACCCTGCACAGAAAGCAAGGGTACAACATTACAATTGGTCCATGTGACCAAGGCTAAGATATGTTCTTAGCTATTATTCTTTTCATGTTATCTTGTTTAGATCAGGGATTTTCCATATTTAAATTGAGTTTTGAGATATTATCAAGTCTGATCCATCATACAATAGTTTGATTAAAAGATAGTATTTAGTTAATTAAACAGAAGATTTTCATAAATTAGGGCTTTTAGGATGGTCGGATAAAAGGGAAAGCAACCCTTAAGATATTTATGATTTCATAAAAATAGGGTTCGTTTCTGAGTTCAGGACCATTCAAGATCACTAATCATCATCTAATAATATTAGATTTAATGTAAAGATGTACATTTAATTTGATGTGGAGAGAGAGAACTAGATTTAGGGTTTCTTCTAATCATTTCATCATTTATCAACTTAGACTAGTGTTTCGATTTATTTAGAAAATAGGGTTTCATCTAGGGTTAAATATATTGTAGAAAGTCATATATCATCAAGGAACCATTATTAATAATTAATTATAATTAAGGAGGTCATTATTAATAATTTTGAAATAGGAAATGTATCTAGGTCCTGATAACATTTTATTTGGACAGAGAATGTTATTTTGATCAAAATGGTATATAGGTTTGATATTTTATGATAATCCTAGCATTTACTAGGATTTTCCTAAGATAATTATTTTCTTGAATAAAAGAAAAATAAGAAGAGGATCTTACCTTGATCAATGGTTGGATCCTACTGGATCGACGGCCCAGGTTGATCCAAGGTCTTACGAGTTTGATCTCGGGTTGCTGACATGGCGATTGATGATTGGCCTAACCGTGTGAGTGGCTCCTTCTTCAGTCTTTGTTGACCCACGACCCTGGTTGATTTGGTGATTGGCGAGTGGTCCACCTGGCACCCTGGGTCCCGGTCTGGTCAGCTCTTCCTCACGCGAGCAAGCTTCAGACCGTGAAAATGCGGAGGATAAACTCACCGGCGCCAAGTAGGAAAAGGGGGTAGTAGGCTCCCATGAGGGCGGAAAGATGCTGCCCAAGGTCCCTGCGACCTCGTGGTACCAGGTGAGGCAAAGATTTGGAGGAAAAGGGTGAGGCGAAGGAGATCGACCCAGAGGCAGTGCGACGACACCACTAGGATTTAGAGATCGGGTAGATATCTCGGGTGGCAACGAGGGTTGGAAAAATTAGGGTTAAAGGCAAAGGAAGGTAGAGGTGACATTGAGGGGGTGGTTTTATAGGCTATCGGGGTAGATTTAGGGCTTTGGTTGGGTGTTGGGCTTCTCGGCCGCCACCGAAGTGAGAAGAGCGGAGAAGGGGGAGTATGTTCTCCCTATTCCGAGAGCAATGGGGGTCGAGGTAAGGCTGGTTGACTTTGTCTTGGCGAGATGGAGATATCTATTTGGAAGATATTTCGTGGGAGAGGTTGAGGTGGCGCCTGGGAATGTGGCTCAAGTTCCCTATCTTCCCCCCGCTCTTTGCGAGAGGTTGAAGATGGGTTCTCTACCCTTGGATTAGGGTGGGAATCCGAGGCCTCAAATCGAATGACTGGAGTTGAAAACCAGCTAAGTGGTCCGCGCCCAAGCATCTTAATGGGCCGCGTGACATTAATTTAGTCAATAATTCCCAAAACTTAGGTCCTTGGTCCAAAATGGATGGAAAATGCACCAAATTAAATTGGTCATATCTCCTAATTGGTTGACCCAAAAGTAATAAATTTTAATGGTAGTTTTATAAGGTCGTTATGATACTATAGTATGAATTTGAGATCTAAAATCGAATATTTGATATGTTCATTTACTAAATACACTAACACATGTATTTTATCATCATAGCATACTAGGGTTTGCATTTTGTGACACATCTTTGTTCAATTGAGTGAGGAAAGTATATGAGGGTATTTTGGTCAACATATTTTGATAATAAAACTTTTAAGAGAGAGAAATATAATAAAAACTCATTTTGTCACAACTTTTTTTAAAACTTTATAAACATTGGGATCTCAATCCCTTGTCACATCATGGGCATTCTCATCCTTTAACATGTCATTATCATGATTATGGAATATGGGTATTCAATCCCTCAATTCATCAAAGAACACTTGTTACCACATATCAGGTAACTAATACCTTCCGGTCATTTGACCAAGGTAAACATGATACTTGCTACACAAGCATCTCACATGGCTCACAAGGCCCATTAAGTATATTGTCACCTCTCACTAGGCAACAACTTATTCACATGGCTCACAAGGCCATTGATCATTATACTTTTATTCAAATATTTAACATGCCTAACAATGCTTATACAACAAAAGAATTACAACCCTCCATCATTAAGGTTAGGGATTTCCCTTCCTTATCGATTAGGGTTTCTCTTACATATCATCACCCTTCATTAGGTTTAGGGTTTTCCATTATTAACCATTTAGGTTTTCATGATCATATTATTAATGATCAGGCCTTAATTCATTGCTCTACACAGCTGGGAGCCAACATTGATAATATAAGTATTCAATCATGCTTATTTATTCTCATCATTTATCATTAAATGAATTATCAATACAAAATATGAGTTCCTCTCCCAACTTTACCAGAATATGATTACATCATACTTTATTAGCTTGGATTAACCTTTTCTTAAGGTATGTTGACCTACACTTATCAAAGTGCATTTCATCTCAATGTATCAATTGACATGGCACACTTCATGTGTTACTCATCCAAGTATATTGGATTTAATTAGGATACTTCAAGGTGTATCAATCTTGAGGTGCTGGACGTGATATCTATCATGTATTGATGTATCACTTCCCTCATCACCTTTATCTTAAGTTCATCAACTTATCTTATATTAGGGTATCTCCCACCCTAATACTTCATGCACCAGTTCATCACATTTATCATGTAATGTATTGGTCATAAGTCACTTATTTGAAATATGCAACCATTGTAAATGATATGGACTCATCTAGAGTTAAGGCATTATTGATATAAGGTCATCCATTAACAACCACCATAGGTGTTTCACTTATCAATATATGAGTCACTATTCCATTATTAGGGATAGGGTTTCCCATCTTTATCAATTAGGGTTTACATAATATCACCCTATATTAGGGTTTCACATAACATTACCATGTATTAGAATTTCACATATCATCATCCTATATCAAGGTTTCACATAGCATTACCTGAAATTAGGGTTCCTCAACTCATAGCCCAAAGTTAGGGTTATGGTTTATCATCATGTTGCCCAAGATTAGGGTTTCATGCATTATAACCCAAAATTAGGGTTTTACATATCTTCACCCTATATTAGGGTAGGATTTCATATAGCATCATAACATCACCCTAGATTAGAGTCTCTCATCACATTACTATATTAGGGTTTCACATAGCATCACCCTGGATTAGGGTTTCACACATCTTTATCTTGAATTAAGGTTCCTTATAACTTTTCCCCAAATTAAGGTTTCATGAAGCATTCTCTTAAATTAGGGCTTTTCATTATATTCCCTGAAATGGGATTTCTCATATCATCACCCTATATTAGGGTTACACCATTACCATAAATTAGGGTTTCATCTATAATTTCCCTAAATTAGGTTTAGGGCACATCAACCTTCTCGATTAGGGTTTCATGATCTCTTTATCAAGGATCATACCCTAAGTACATATTCTATTCATGTTGAGAGTGTTGAGGTTTAATTACTACATGATTATCATTCATGTACGAATTCTTCTCTCTCTCATCCTCTCTAGGATGTTGATTACTTCAAGCTAGATTATATTAGGTCATCCTTTCATTCAAGTACACACATTTAGGGTTAGCATAGAGTGTTGAGATATTGCTTTCTTAAGCAGCAAAGATTGACCCCTCGAGGGTACTAATCACCCTAGTACCTAAAGGTACAACCATTATGATTATCTTTGATAAACATCATTAACAATCATAAGGTTAATTGATCTTTCATAGCTTTGAGACTATTAGATCTCCAAACGGTTTTGATACTTTTGAACCTTCAAATGGTTTTGACCTCCTTAAACTTCAAACGATTTTGAGACCGTTTGCCCTCCAAACGGTTTGAAGACCGTTTGATCCCAAACAGTCTCAAGACTGTTTGGACTCAAATGGTCTCAAGACCGTTTGGTCCAAACCACCTCAAAACTGAATGGATCAATTAGGATTTCCTTCAACCAATCAATTTAGGGTTTGCACTCATTGAACCATCCAACATTGAGACCATTGAAAGGGGATCACAAAGTAACCCTTAGATCTTCATCCATCCATGACTCTACTTGACCTCAAATGATCTTGAGGTAATTGACCTCCAAACGGTCTACTCCTTCAAATGGTCAAAGTACCCAAACGGTTTTGAAGTTCAATTTACCCATTCGATCTTGAGATCCATTACCCATTCGGTTTTGAACTCAATTACCTATTTGATCTTGATGTCAATTACCCATTCGGTTTTGAAGTAAATTACCCATTCAGTCTTGGGTTCAATTACCCATTCGGCCTTGAAACTAAATCAACTCAATTGGTTTTGAAATTGAATTAGCTCAATCGGTTTTGAAAATTGTTTGCCCATTCCTTTGTTGAGGTGTGTGCTTAAGATGACACCATCATATTCAAGCTTCAAACCTTTGAAATCAATTGTTATTCTAATGGTGATTTCAACAACTAATCAAAAGGGAATCGAGAAAGAATAAAGGTTCGACACATGATGAATAAATTGCAAGCAATAATGACATTTAAGGGTTCAAGTTATATAAGTCGCCTTCAAAGTTGAATCCAAGCTTCAATATTCACGTACTCAATGGTGAATGAAGCTTTCTCAACTGTCCAAGGTCCATTCTCAAGTCTTTGGATGTAAAGGATGATCAAGGTTGAGCATTATTGAATGGAGAAAAGAAGAAATCAAGCATTGAATTTCGATTTCCACCATGAAATCAAGGTTGAAGATGACTATGGAGCTTACCTACAGGTTGGGGCACGTCCTAATGCTGCTCCTAAGCTCCCTTGTGTTCAACCAAATCAAGGAAAGAAAAAGGAATCGAAAAAGCCTTTCATGTGGGTTGAAAATGGGATGTATATAAGGGAATTTCAATGAGAGAGAAAGTGATAAATAATTCCTTCAACTCCCAAAATTGGTGCCACATACTCCCCTCCATCCCTTGCATATGAATCCATCTCCCCCACCTTGTAATTCCTCTTCATTATCCATGAATGAAAAGAAGACAAATTAAGCACCTTAACCATTTTAATAATAATATCCAAAAATGAGTGGATATTACTTTTTCTTTAACTAATGTGAGTGGGATCTCCACTCACTTTAGATATTTCGGTGCCATTGCAAGGCACAAGGACGTCCATACTTATTAAAATTCAACCATCACACTTTTGGTTGGAGGGCACTTCCATAGATATATTTATTTTTGCATTAAATTGAATTAGGGTTTTAGTTATGCTTAAATCTTGATTATTTTAATATCAAGATTCTCTCTCCTCCAAAGAGATTCAATTGAGACGCCCCTCTGATTTTCTTGTCTCTAATTAATACCAAGAAACACTAGGGACTCTCTAGAAGTGGTATTTTGCATATTGAACCCTAGGTTTTGGGTAAATTGCACATTACACCAAAACTAGGTTTTATTGCACAAACATTACTTAATAAGCTCTTTCTTGGTGCTCAGGCTTTCACAAGCCATACCTCTACATCATTCTCATTCTTATGATGCTTCAACACTTGAGGAACATTTATCATGTAAAATTTGCAAGTTAATCCCCTCAACTTGGGTAATTTGCACTTTAGTCCAAAACAAGTAAAACATTATTTCAACATTATTCAAAAAGGACTAAAATTGAAACATAAGTTCCTCTTGATCCTTAAATTACTTTTCAAAAGATAAAGACAAGAATATAAATGACTTACTTAAGCAAAACCTCTAGGTTTAAGCCTTAACCCAGGTCAGGGATGTTACAGTTATAAACCCCTAACAAAGATTTCGTCCCCAAAATCCCAGGTAAAGGAAGACAAATATTATTTATTCATCATATCATCAAGTCTCCACATAACATCTTAATGTCATGAAGATACCATAGAAATTTGATCAACACAAAATTCTTCCACATAATGTTATCATAGAATCAGTCACACAGGATACATACTCCACTGTCCTTTTCATTATTGACTGTAGAGACAACTCTGTGTCAGGTAACATTTTTCTTTGTCAAGTATACATTATACATGCCTCATTCTATTCAAGTATCAAACCTCATTGATTTATCACCTTTCTCAACTTATAACTTTATGTGACAAAATTCTTGGTTCTGGGGAGTCTCCCATACTCCTCATTTAGTTTAGCATTTCACTTCCAAGGAAAGACTAGAGTTACACTTTGTCACCCACTTGTGACTACAAGTATTATCATACATTTGTTGTGCCATCCAATCTGTTGACACAACACTAAACTCTCATACTGCTTGTACCAACTATCTTATTAGTTGTACATACTTTTGTCATAAGGGGAGGTTACTTACCAATTAAGAACTTATCTTAGAGGTATCTTTAGAATTATTTTTAAATTGATAAGCTTTTCCCACAATGATTTTACAATTATACCTTCAATTAATACATCCTTATTGATGTTATATTTATGCAGAGCATAAACCCCTATCAAATGATGTTCATACTATTTTATGTAATTAGACTGATTTCACAGTTGTCTATCCCAAGTAACCAACATTTATCATCTAGTTAGAAGTTATGCTTTTACTTTTCCATACCACCTGATATTTCTTAGTTACTAGAATTTCTCACTTTGGTATCCATCACATGTGTCAAAAACACATCACATCCTCATCATTTCCATTTCTATTTTGTTGTTACCAAAGTCACACTTATAAGAAGATCTTTCTTTCATCTTTGAAACATTATTTATTACACATATCTTTATCTTGAAACCAAAGTCCAAGATGAACTGATACTTTTATAAGTATCCATCATTGGATTATTTCTAATCCATGCACATCAAGTGTCATAGTACTCACTTGATTGCCATGTTCCAAAAAGAAGAGAACACAAAGAAACATATTCCTCTTATCACCCCATCATCACTCAGGGTTGTTTATCAAAGAGAAAGGATTATCATATCTTCTCATTATAGCATGAACCTTCAACTGTTCATGAGTCATTTACTCTTATTTCATCCTAGGTTCCTTATTATCAGCATAGGAATTATAAGGATGATTACATGTCATTACTCATTCCTTTGCTATTGTCTAACATATTTATGAACATTTTGTGATTTTATCACATTTCCCATTTCCACATCATGGGAAAAGATCTTTACTGTACACACATGATTTATCAGATAGGGATCATCTCCCTTGTCTCATTTTCTTTATCATGAGGATTATACTTTTATTTCCTTATACACATAGATGGATCTGAAATCATATCAGATTCCATTTTATTGTACTTAGGATGTGATAAAAATATTCATGCCATATTTCTAGTTTCTTTATGCTTACTAGATTGTTTCAAAATGACTACTTGATTAGAGTAATCAGAAAGATAACAATCTAAGAGTTCCATACTTGCCCTATATCCAATAATCATATACCTGGACAGGGTATACAAGTACTGAGATTAGGTAGTATGCACTTTATTTACTATTATGTTCCTCACTTTTCATATCATCATAAGCACAGGATTTAACATTCCTGAATTTTCTTCAGGCATTACTTCTATATCTCATACTTTATCACCCATGTAAGAGAAATTATAAAGCATTTAAAGGAATACTGAGTAAAATATAAGTCCTCGTCTTCCTTGTGTCCTCATATGACTAGTCAAAGGAAGCTCAAAAACAACTACTTTCTTATATTTAACACATGAAATCATGACATAATATATTAGAATGAAACTGTTTCATCCGACCTGCCTCATCTCACAGTTTGTTTACTGCCTCAGGCTGATTCTTTTCATAGAATCTTTCCTGGGACGTATGTCCACGTCCTCGAGTGCCACTAAAAAAAAATTGTTTCCCTTGATGACCTTGATGTCTCTGCCTCGGTGGTTGGGTTACCATTGTGTTTCCAACTGGACAATCCTTTACTAGATGTCCTACCTGTCTACACCGGTAATAGGTTCTATTCTCTTGATATGGTCTAAAAGGTCCCTTACCCTTTCTGGGTAGCCCTTTCCCTAGTGAACTAGACCTTGGTTGTACCGATGGTAGCAAAAACTTCCCCTTTTTGGAACTACTAGGCATCTGATCCTGAGTTTGAATAGGCCTTTTCTTAATTCTTTTCTCATTATCCTTTTCTGGACAGTCTTTTCTGATATGTCCAGGCTGCCTACACCTGTGGCAAATCCTGGTTTCAGGTTGTAACCTATTTCTTTCATCAATATTCATTGCTCCAACATGTTGATGTTGAGCAAGAATCTTGTTGGAGTTCAAAACTTCATCATTAGGGGCTGGTAATCTAGGTTGTATTGCTAATATATGGTCCATTATACACATCATTTCAGTCCTGACTTGCCCAAAAGTGATATCAAAGGAAGGATTCCTTATCATAGTCGGTTCATCTTGGGGGTTCTCAGGCAGTCGTTCTTCTCTCACCTGGTCCCTAGCACCTTTTATTGGTGCAATATTGCTGCTCTCACCAGCATGTTCTTTGTGTGATCCAGACATCTTTAAGTTCTTCTCCTATATGAGTAGAAGACACTATTAGATAAACTGGAAGACACTAGAATAGACTCAACAACCTTAATCCTATGACTCTGTAGACTCAGTGAACCTAGAGCTCTGATACCACTAAATTGTGACGCACTGTTCGAACAAAACGTTATTAACTAAGCGGAAGCGATCATTAACAGCAGATTACTGAAAAATCACTAAAAATTAAAACTATTTACAAAGAGATCCAAACACATGAAAACTCTTTTATCAAGAACCACTGTATTTCATTTACATCCTGGTTCATAAGTACATATCTTGTACCACTCCTTCTCGAGGATTACAAGCATCAACTGCTCTGTTAAAACTATACACCAACATCATAAAAACCTCAAGGCATCAAGCCAAAATCTCAGATCGATTCATTCTAAGTACCAACTACTAACTCCGAGGATCTGAGAGTACAGATACGACACATAGGACTCTCTATACAAAATATGACTTCTAGAGTCTCCACCTAGAGTTTTACAGTTGTCCATGTTGCTGCTGCTACTCTCCCCCTACTATAGGGTTTCTGCCTCTTCTTCTGCATCTACCAAAAAAATTGGATCCCACAGGGGTGAGATAATTGAAAATTGTCCCAGCGAGAGATATAACTCTCTGCCAGAAATATTATTATTACAGTTTAATGGAATAAAATTGAGCAGGAGTTCTTTTGTATTAACAACAACACTATTGATTGTATGAAAAGATTAAGATAATTTCTTTTCTCAAGGAGAATATTGCATCTACCCATGGTAGAATTATACATCATCTATCTACTTTGCAAGGAATGTAAGGAAACATAAATATATCATCTATCAACTAAAGTTGCATAAAAGGAATGTAACATCAGCCTATGATTTTCACATTCAATCCTTAAGCAAACATGTTATATGGCTGATTACATTTTACAATCACACTTATGCCCTGAGGAGATGAGGTATACCGCTCATACTCCAACCAACCATTGCGATGTCGAAATCGACGCCATACAAGGTTAATGGAAGAGTCGGATTTCCATGACCTCATCTGTCTCGGTCAGTACGAGACTATATGCAGGACATCTAGTGTCACTGCTAAATAGCTTTCCAGGGTATACTGGTAACTTTGCTATAGAGTTATAGCCCATAGCATATACTCTTTTCAGGATATGGCCCATAGCCAATGCTTGGTATTGTGGAGTTATGGCCCATAGCCATACTCTTATTTGGATATGGTATGTAACCATTCATGTGCATAGGATATGGCCCACAGTCATTCCTATGAGGTGTAAGGATATATTCACCCATTACCCCCACATATTAAAAAATATGCGATTTTTGGGTTATGCCGCAGAGCAACCCGTTTCACCATTCAACAAATTCTGACGCTGATGGATCTATGGCCAGGGCACTACATGATGAGATTTCACTTGGTTAATTAAGTACATTACCGTATTCTTTTAGCATCAGTCAAGTTTCAAACAAGACTTATTATGATAAATGCTACAAAGAAAAGTATAATACATCTATCAAGTACTTTTTTTAAAAAACTTTATAAATATTGGGATCTCAATCCCTTATCACATCATGGGCATTCTCATCCTTTAACATGTCATTATCATGATTATGGAATATGGGTATTCAATCCCTCAATTCATCAAAGAACACTTGTTACCACTTATCAGGTAACTAATACCTTCAAGTCATCTGACCAAGGTAAACATGATACTTGTTACACAAGCATCTCACATGGCTCACAAGGCCCATTAAGTATCTTGTCACCTCTCACTAGGCAACAACTTATTCACATGGCTCACAAGGCCATTGATCATTATACTTTTATTCAAATATTTAACATGTCTAACAAGGCTTATACAACAAAATAATTACAAACCTCCATCATTAAGGTTAGGGATTTCCCTTCCTTATCGATTAGGGTTTCTCTTACATATCATCACCCTTCATTAGGTTCAGGGTTTTCCATTATTAACCATTTAGGTTCTCATGATCATATTATTAATGATCAAGCCTTAATTCATTGCTCTACACAGCTGGGAGCCAACATTGATAATATAAGTATTCAATCATGCTTATTTATTCTCATCATTTATCATTAAATGAATTATCAATACAAAATATGAGTTCCTATCCCAACTTTACCAGAATATGATTACATCATACTTTATTAGCTTGGCTTAACCGTTTCTTAAGGTATGTTGGCCTACAATTATCAAAGTGCATTTCATCTCAATGTATCAATTGACATGGCACACTTCATGTGTTACTCATCCAAGTATATTGGATTTAGGATACTGTAAGGTGTATCAATCTTGAGGTGTTGGACGTGATATCTATCATGTCTTGATGTATCACTTCCCTCGTCACCTTTATCTTAAGTTCATCAACTTATCTTGTATTAGGGTATCTCCCATCCTAATACTTCATGCACCAGTTCATCACATTTATCAGGTAATGTATTGGTCATAAGTCACTTATTTGAAATATGCAACCATTGTCAATGATATGGACTCATCTCGAGTTAAGGCATTATTGATATAAGGTCATCCATTAACAACCACCATAGGTGTTTCACTTATCAATATATTAGTCACTATTCCATTATTAGGGATAGGGTTTCCCATCTTTATCAACTAGGGTTTACATAACATCACCCTATATTAGGGTTTCACATAACATTACCCTGTATTAGAATTTCACATATCATCATCCTATATCAGGGTTTCATATAGCATTACCTGAAATTAGGGTTCCTCAACTCATAGACCAAAGTTAGGGTTATGGTTTATCATAATATTGCCCAAGATTAGGGTTTCATGCATTATAACCCAAAATTAGGGTTTTACATATCTTCTCCCTATATTAGGGTAGGATTTCATATAGCATCATAACATCACCCTGGATTAGAGTCTCTCATCACATTACTATATTAGGGTTTCACATAGCATCACCCTAGATTAGAGTCTCTCATCACATTACTATATTAGGGTTTCACATAGCATCACCCTAGATTAGGGTTTCACACATCTTTATCTTGAATTAAGGTTCCTTCTAGCTTTTCCCCAATTTAAGGTTTCATGAAGCATTCTCTTAAATTAGGGTTTTTCATTATATTCCCTGAAATGGGATTTCTCATATCATCACCCTAGATTAGGGTTATACCATTACCCTAAATTAGGGTTTCACCTATCATTGCCCTAAATTTGGGTTAGGGCACATCAACCTTCTCGATTAGGGTTTCATGATCTCTTTATCAAGGATCATGCCCTAAGTACATATTCTATTCATGTTGAGAGTGTTGAGGTTTAATTACTACATGATTATCACTCATGTATGAATTCCTCTATCTCTCTCATCCTCTCTAGGATGTTGATTACTTCAAGCTAGATTAGATTAGGTCATCCTTTCATTCAAGTACACACATTTAGGGTTAGCATAGTGTGTTGAGATATTGCTTTCTTAAGCAACAAAGATTAACCCCTCAAGGGTACTAATCACCCTAGTACCTTAAAGGTACAACCATTATGATTATATTTGATAAACATCATTAACAATCATAAGCTTAATTTATCTTCCATAGCTTAGATACTATTAGATCTCCAAACAGTTCTGATACTTTTGAACCTTCAAACGGTTTTGACCTCCTTAAACTTCAAACGATTTTGAGACTGTTTACCCTCCAAATAGTTTGAAGACTGTTTGATCCCAAACAGTCTCAAGACTATTTGGACTCAAATGGTCTCAAGACTGTTTGGTCCAAACCACCTCGAAACTGAATGGATCAATTAGGGTTTCCTTCAACTAATCAATTTAGGGTTTGCACTCATTGAACCATCCAACATTGAGACCATTGAAAGGGGATAAAAAAGTAACCCTTAGATCTTCATCCATCCATGACTCTACTTGACCTCAAACAGTCTTAAGGTACTTGACCTCCAAACGATCTACTCCTTCATATGGTCATAGTACCCAAATGGTTTTGAAGTTTGATTTACCCATTCGATCTTGAGATCCATTACCCATTCGGTTTTGAACTCAATTACCTATTTGATCTTGAAGTCAATTTCCCATTCGGTCTTGAACTCAATTACCCATTCAGTTTTGAAGTAAATTACCCATTCGGTCTTGGGTTCAATTACCCATTTGGTCTTGAAACCGAATCAACTCAATCGGTTTTGAAACCAAATTAGCTTAATCAGTTTTGAAACCGAATTAGCTCAATCGGTTTTGAAACTAAATTAGCTCAATCGGTTTTGAAAACAGTTTGCCCATTCCTTTGTTGAGTTGTGTGCTTAAGATGACACAATCATATTCAAGCTTCAAACCTTCGAAATCAATTGTGATTCTTATGGTGATTTCAACAACTAATCAAAAGGAAATCGAGAAAGAAGAAAGGTTCAACACATGATGAATAAATTGCAAGCAATAATGACATTTAAGGGTTCGAGTTATATAACCCGCCTTCAAAGTTTAATCCAATATTCAAGCTTCATGTCCTCAACGGTGAATGAAGCTTTCTCAACTGTCCAAGGTCCATTCTCAAGTCTTTAGATGCAAAGGATGATCAAGGTTGAGCATTGAATGGAGAAAAGAAGAAATCAAGCATTGCATTTCGATTTCCACCATGAAATCAAGGTTGAAGATGACTATGGAGCTTACCTACAGGTTGGGGCACGTCCTCCTGCTTCTCCTAAGCTCCCTTGTGTTCAACCAAAGCAAGGAAAAAAAAAGGAATCGAAAAAGCCTTTCATGTGGGTTGAAAATGGGATGTATATAAGGGAATTTTAATGAGAGAGAAAGTGATAAATAATTCCTTCAACTCCCAAAATTGGTGCCACATACTCCCCTCGATCCATTTAATACGAAGCCATCTCCCCCACCTTGTAATTCCTCTTCATTTTCCATGAATTAAAAGAAGACAAATTAAGCACCTTAACCATTTTAATAATAATATCCAAAAATGAGTGGATATTACTTTTTCTTTAACTAATGTGAGTGGGCTCTCCACTCACTTTAGATATTTTGATTCCATTGTAAGGCACAAGGAAGTACATACTTATTCAAATTCAACCATCACACTTTGGGTTGGAGGGCACTTCCATAGATATATTTATTTTTGCATTAAATTGAATTAGGGTTTCAATTATGCTTAAATCTTGATTATTTTAATATCAAGATTCTCTCTCCTCCAAAGAGATTCAAATGAGATGCCCCTCTGATTTTATTGTCTCTAATTAATACCAAGAAACATTAGGGACTCTCTAGAAGTGGTATTTTGCATATTGAACTCTAGATTTTGGGTAAATTGCACATTACACCAAAACTAGGTTTTATTGCACAAGCATTGCTTAATAAGCTCTTTCTTGGTGCTCAGGCTTTCACAAGCCATACCTATGCATCATTCTCATTCTTATGATGCTTCAACACTTGAGGAACATTTTATCATGTAAAATTTGCAAGTTAATCCCCTCAACTTGGGTAATTTGCAATTTAGTCCAAAACAAGTAAAACATTGTTTCAACATTATTCAAAAAGGACTAAAATTGAAACATAAGTTCCTCTTGAGCCCTAAATTACTTTTCAAAAGATAAAGACAAGAATATAAATGATTTACTTAAGAAAAACCTCTAGGTTTAAGCCTTAACCCAGGTCATGGATGTTACAATTACGTCCTTTTGTGCATGCTTATATGTTCTATTCCCTTGACATTGTGCACCACAAAGTTCTTAAAATGATATGAAGGTAGTGATGGATCTTATGTAAGGCACATTTCCAACGTTTAGCATATGAGTAAGCTTCTTTAACTTTGAGATGCCATCTTTAAAATCAAAACTACTATGAAAAAGATGTATAATATTGGCCTTATTTGTGGCTTGACAAATACTTGTTTTGTATTTCCCAATAGTTACCAATAGATTATCTATTTTTGTTTTAGTTTTTTAATCTAGTCGATTTATGTTGTAATTATCACATGATGTCCAAAATATTATGTATTAGACTATCTGGTTTTTATCTAATACTTGTTATCTGGCATATCCCACCTCCAATCTATTTCTCTTATTTTGTTATAGAAAGAGAAGTTTTTCTCATATTGAATGGTAGGAACAAATGAATGATGAATTTGGATACTGAAGATGATAACACCTCAAGGATGTACAACTTGGAAGTCATACATGTATATACTTTTTGTTATAGCAAGTCATAATGCTCACTTCCAAGGAGGATAGAGACATGTAACTATCACATAAATAATGGTGCCAAGGAGATAGTTATGATTCCCATGTACTTCCACACTTAAACTATAAATCATAATACCTTGCTATCTGGATAAACTATAGTGTATTTCTTTCAATTTAAATTGGCCGCTCAAGAAATTAATAAGGATAGTCTTCTAGGTTCTTAGCTTATGAGAATTTTCATCCACACACTAAAAGCAAGATTTTATTCAATTTCTTACTAGACAATCATAGGAATATAGTGATTAAATGGAAAACCATTTCTTAATGGACAATCATAGGAATATAGTGATTAAATGGTAAAATTTACTTTGCCTAAGGGTGGTAAGTAATAAATTATCCATGACAAATTTCACATGAGGGTGAATGTGTTCTATTTGAGTAAAGGTCACACTTAATACTTTCTTGCAAAGTTTTATATTAATTAAATTTTCCCTACAAATTCATGTATAAGGATTTTGCACATTATCGAGTGAAGTTCACACTCAAGGAAGGATGGATAAGACAATCCCTTAACATAAGTGCTTAAGTTGGGGGGTATGTTGGAATTCCTTATGGACTTCTGTACAGTAATGCTCTATCAAAACGTTCCTAATTGTCCATTTAGTATTGTGGCAGCTGAATCCCATCTCGTAGGTCGTTTTGACTGAGAACATACTTGCTAAGGAAGGATATCAGTACCTTGAGTTCTCCCCTCTTCCAGTGATCAATATGCTAAGCATATGAGGAATATGATCATCATTTAAGAAGTTATTAAGAGTGTCCATATTCCAAGAAGAAATTTCATTATCAATCAACTTTTCCACATAGAAGGAGACAAAGCCATCGACATCTTCATTTAGGCACACTGAACTATGATCTAGTCCTCCATTTATATATTAAGCCATGACTCTTTACGAATGTCCCTTCTAAGACCTACCAATAGAAGAGCTTTAGCCCCTCAAGTACTACACCATATGTAGTTGGGGTCTTAACCCCTAAAATCCTTCAAGAACCCCTACCCAGACATCAATTTAAACAATATCAAGTCTACTTATAGAAGCATAAGCCATTATGGAATGCTTCTTTAGCTTGGGGTGCTTGTTATACTGTTAGATTTTTCTTAGTTTGACATGCTTGTTGCATCTTCATAATGTGCTTGATGTGCTTATTGATAATTCGTTGTTTTGCATGTGTTACTCATTTGATATAAAGACTAAATATTAGCAAATGTATTTGAAAAGGTGTCATATGTACAAGTTCTATCTGTGTTCTTGATTGATGATCATCTGGTGATGCTCAAATGTAATGCTAATAATCTTTCACAAGATTTTTGTATTTATATAAAGTGCTTAATGTGATTGTTGTTAATTAGTTGCTCGTCATGCGTGTTACCCTTTTTATCTATAAACTGGTTATTTGATAAGGAAATTGTTAATGAGTTGCTCGTTCTGTGTGTTACCCTTTTTTTAATCTAAATATTGGTTGTTTGAGAAGGGAATTTGCAAAAAAATCTCTAATGAACAATTTCTATTTTATGTCCTTAATTGAGAGTATAATGATGATTTCATATTTTATAATGGAGAGCATACATATCAGGACTTGATTGAATCTTATCAATTTTGTGCATTTTTTCTTGTAGGTATGGAAATGTGAACGTGTAGAAGATCTATACATGTCTTTATGACTATTTTTCTCTTGTAGCACTAGTTTATATTTTGACTTTTGACCAATCTATCATTTTTTTGGACCTGTTTCGTGCTATGTGATAGTTTACATGTACTTCTATTATATCATGTCTTCTAATATAATCTCAATTCATCACATGAAACAACACCAATCACATCTTTTAGAATTCCCCATTATATATTTACATCAATTATAGTGGATGGTATTATCTATTTTCAAGAGATGATATTTCATGTGCATCATCAATGTCAAGGCCTTTAGGTATGGGGTTGATGAGCATATCTTTCTTTACCTTAAAAAAGACATGAATTTGAGAGGAAATGATGACAACGAGGAAGTCTTCAAAAGTAGATCTTACAATTTAGCTCATCATTTTCATTGTTGTAATTATATATCTTTGAATTAGGTTTCTAGCTGATGATATTTATTGTGAGTCTTGTTGTACATTTTTGTTGTAGATTTCTTCACCATCTTAGGCTTCTTTATTTTGCTTTTGGTTGTTAAAATCTAAGTTATGTGTGCAATTTTATGATATCATGGTATCTCAAGTTTTGGGATTGTTCCTTTTATTTGAAAGTTTTCTTCATGGATTGTAGCTTTGATATTTCAGTTCTATATAATGATTGTCTCTTTGATATGAGTGATCTTTCTTATGAGATTCAAAGTTCCCTTCATTTATATATAATGGGGTTTTAGGAAATGCGAGGTTATTGATCCAACCTATTGGATTTAGTGTTCTCAGCTATGTTTTTTGACAATGTTTTTGATAACAATGACATGTCCAATGATCTTGGTGAATGGGAGATCTATTTATAAAGAGATTTCTTCTACATAAAGATGTACAAAACTCTAGGAATTAGGAAGTTGTTAGATATTTGAAGATGGCACTGAAATAGCCGCTATTTAGATAGTTGATTGTTCTCCATATCCATTCTCGCTAAATAATATCCATGTTTTCCTTCAATTATATAATGTCTCATACCTTATTTTATGTTTCCAATCAAGAAATCCACCAAAATTTCAGAAACATCGATACTTCTTTCTAGTTTTCTTGACATACACCTTCCAATTACACTTCAAAGTTCATTCCCTTCAAGTTTTTATTTTCCCAAAATTTTCTCCCAGTTTTAAATTCCACCCATGTTGCCCCTCCACTTTCCATGTTCTCATCCAAACTTTAAAATAAGTTTTCCACCAAGACTTTATGTTAAGATTTTTTCCTTTTTCTTTTCTCCGACTAGGTATAGAGAGAATCCTATAGGATACATATAATATTTTTTGCACTAGACTTCATTTTCTTCCATTCTCTTTCTTTTTTCATCACTTTGTCTAACCAACGAGACTGAACCTTGCCTTTCTCCTCCTTTTCTCATCACCCCCTCTTATCAAACATACACTAATTAAAATTACTTTTAGTTGTAAAAACTTTTGTTAATAAAAAATACTAGTAAGAAAAATCTTATTTATGTTGCGTTTGGTACATCGTGAATATTAATTGGGGAAGGAAAAGGGGTCGAGAATGGGGAAGGGGATAGAGATGAAAAAGGAAAAATGGTTATAATTCACGTCCATGGGGAAAGGGATATGAATGGGAAAAAGATTTAAATATGTTGTCACATGGGTGGGGGGCGTAAAGAGGAAATTTCTTTATAAACAACACAATGCACACACACGAATCCAATTTATTTAAAAGTTTGCTTTATATATGTCTAAATAAAAAGTTAAGTCTTGAAAGATTCTTTTTATCCATGATTCACCACACTCTTTCATAACAACAAAAATAAGTCAAATTCCCACGGATTTCCTATGAACTATTTTCTTTACTCCATCACTATGGTAAACAAACAACATTTTTTATTCTCCACCATTTCCTCGTCATATTCCCCGAGTGTCAAATGCAACTTTACAGGAAAATAAGAAAAAAAACAGTAAACATAAATTGATTTTTTATGGGACAATAATAGTTATTGAAAAATTTGAAAGGAAATGTGTTTATATGTTCATAAAAGGAAATTTTGTAACTTCTTTCACACATATTCTCAAATAATATAAAGTTCTCCATCATTTCTATATTTTCCCTGGTAGACAAAAGTAGATAAAAACCCGCATAGATTTTCCTGAAAAATTTCTCCGTTTTAATACCATAGCCAACAACAAAACAACCACCAATTCCCTCCCCATATTTCACTCGGACTGAATATTGATTTTTGCGATATTATCCTTTAATAAAAAAGAAAAACGTAAAAAGGCAAAGTCATATCTAGGGTACTTTTTTCGCCGAACTGTGAATTGCCTTGGCCCTTGCCATTCGCCTTACGTTTATCTCCACACCTTCTCCAGGGCGGCCGTTAGGGTTTATCAATCTGTCTGGGTTGCCCTAGTCCGGCATCCAGGACTCCCAGAATTTCGTCGGCATTGCTACCTCTCCGGCCTTCTGATTCGTCCCTCTTTGTCCCTTGCTTCTAGTCGTCCGGTCCTCTAACTCTCAAGTCCGCCATGTCTTCGTCTACGAAGTCGATAGCTGCGGCCATCGGCGCTATTCCAGCAAAGAAGGAGAACCTTCGTAAGGCTTTTGAGGAGCTTCAGTCTCTCTCTTCTTCTCTTTCTTCATTTACGGTTCAATGGAAGGACCTGGAGGAATATATTACATCCATCCACAACTCGATAGAGCAACGATTCAAGGAGCTCGAGTCGAAGGAGAAGTCATCCGCCGCTCGCCCGGCAACTTCAGTCGCCAAATCCAGTGACAAGGAGGATGAAGAAATAACGGATGCACCCCCTCGCCAGAGTCTTCTCGATTTTTGCCGCAAAATGGATGGAGTCGGCCTACGGACCTTTGTCAACGATAACCGCAAGGATCTCGATGCTCTCAGGAAGGAGTTAGCTCCAGCAATCCGTTCCGCCTCTCAGCCTGCGAAGATGATCCTCGATGCCGTGAGTGGGTTCTACCCTTCCAATCAGAAATCGGGAGCCAACAAGGACGGCGAAGCCAGTGCCTCCAAAAGGACTTGCATCCTCCTTCTCGAGCGTCTCCATTCCGTGTCTCCTAATATCAAACCTGACGTTAGGGAAGATGCCAAGAAGCTCGCTAAGAAGTGGAAGGACAGCATATCCGACCAAGGGGACAATTCCATAGAAGCATGGGCATTTTTGCAGCTTTTGGCTACTTATAAATTGATTTCTGAGTTTGACATCAACGAGATACTGGACCTTATTGTCCCAATTGCACGAAGGAAACCCACTCTGGAGGTCTGCAAAATTCTAGACATCGACGATAAAATCCCTGGTAGGTGCTTACTAACTGATTTCTTCTGTTACGATACACAGATACTCGCTTCAAAGGCAGTTTGAGGTTGGTACTGTGTGTTAATGTTTCCCTCATGTCAATGGGGGGTACTGCTAGAATATTCTCGGAAGGATATAATGATTTATCGGGTGAAAGTAAACTTACACGATCCTTAGCCTATTATTGGTAATTAGCTCTAAAAAATAATTGAATTCCTTGAATTCTAATGTAATGGCTATATTAAATATTGTTTAGTATTTGAGTCACTATGTGAAGGCCTGGCTTCAATGAAGCTGCAATCCTTATGATAAAGTTTTATTTCAGGAGGATCGCCTCTACTGAATTAATAGACAATTTGTAATTATGCCTAAAACCACACCTTTAAATACAATGATATTTTATAATGACCAAATAACGTCTGTCCTGAGTTAACACTAAATCAAAACCTAGTAGTGTACTATTGGGGATTCACTGCTTGCTGGTGTTTGGCCACATCATTTCTCTGTTTGCTCATTTAGCCAAACAAGTCATAAGTTAACTCTAGATCACATTTGTCTTCCGTTTCTTCCCATGGATGAACCGTTTGAGGATCAAGACATTGAGTGTTGTCTCAACTCTCAAGTAATGAGGACACATAGTCTTCTAATTTGTGTCCAAAATACTACGATAAGTATTAACTGAACAATAAAAATTGGATCTTAGAAATTATCTTTATTGTACTTTTTAGTATTGATTGTGTTGATTGATTTTATTTTATATTAGGTTCTCTAGGTAGGTAGGTGGTGCTCTTCATGGCAGGAGCACCTAGCAGCCTAGGCGGCCTAGGCATTTTTTTGTGTATGTATTGTTACTTACATGGATTTGCACATAGATTTAGATGTATCCGGCATATATGCGTTATCGTGTTCTCCGAGCTTAATCAATTTTATGCACTCCAAAACCACACCCCACATGACCTATATTTGACCTAACTAAACCTGGATCAAACCTAAATCAGACTTGAGTTGCCCGGATTTATTCTGAATCAAAACTGATTAGAACTAAATTTTCCTACCTTGCCCTGATATAACCTTTTTTAAATGTTATCTAAAAGAATAAAATCAGCATGTTTTTGTCCAAATTAAACCTAGACAAACTAACAAAAGACCAAGGTTATCAAAACTGAACCGGTGAGGCTTACGGTTCTTGATTCACTGGTTCAACTAGTTGTTGGATCGGTTCAACTGGTCATTCACAACTTTTTTGTTATAATATATTAAAAATTAAGGAAAAGTGAACTTACCAACGAGAATATTAGACAATAGCAAGTAAACGACAATAATTTAATTGAATGCTACATTTCCCATGCCAATTTATGGTGGAAGAGCAAAGAGGGATGACAACATGGAAAAAGCAATTAGGAATAAAATATAATTGGTTCTAGGGGTTAATGCATACACATGGGTATGAACCGGGCCGGTATATTGATCGGTTTTGGCTAGTTTGTTGTCATTTCCGGGTTTGTGAGTGAACCAAACCGTCGCAGGTTCCCTGTTCAATCTGTGGGTTCATTTTTGTTTGGTTTTATCAGCCTTGATATATACCTAAATCGACCCAAAAGGCCCAACTTAAAATAAGTCAGGCCTAGTTTGACCTAATTGAACCCTAAACTGTCCCTACTTAGATCTAATTTAGATCCAAAATAAGTTAATTCACCTTCAAAAAGACTTAAATATGACCCCAAAGGCCCTAGGCGCCCATGTAGGCCATTGGACGGCCTAGACGGCCAGAGTGGGGAACCCCCATCAGCGGCCATTGGACGGCCTAGGTGACCAGAGTTGGAACCCCCCTTCATCATCTAAGGGTGTTAGGTGGCGGACTCTACAACATAGAATTGACACTTGGTAGCGTTTGATGTGACTTTTCTTTTAAAAAGTTGTTGAGTGGTATTATATCTGATATCTGGTTTTGAATTTGCAAAATTAAAATATGCATCCCACAATGCTGCATGGAATTTCTTTTTAAGACTTGTATTGACCAAAAGTTTGAATTCAAAAAGTTTGAATCAGATATTATATCTGATATCTGATTTTGAATTTGCAAAATTAAAATATGCATCCCACAATTTTGTATGGAAATTTCTTTTTTTAGGTCTTGTATCGACCAAACTTTTGAATTCACATACTGCACAACGAAAAGTGAACTTTTAGGTATCATATGTACATTTTATTTCTCTATATTGTCCATTAATTCAACTGGTTTCATCATTACTCGTGAATTAGATTCATTTACAGAAAGGTGTTATTTATATGTCATTACTTATGGGTCAAGGTTATGCCTCAGTAGTCATTTCAGTCCAAGTCTCTGTTTTCCCTTTGTCAATACATGGCGTTCATTAGTAAAACTAGTGCTCCTCTCTATTGTTTTCTTATTGAGAACTAAACATTGATCTCTAACTGTAACCCTCACACCATCATCATTGTTTTCTAAGCCTCTTTGCCAACATGACATACTTTCTTTGCATTAACCTGGTTTTGGCTCTTGACAACACTCTTCTAACAGTTATTAGATACGCTTTCCCCTAAAAAACCAAAATCAACATCCAATTTGATAAGATAATTTAACCACCTACTGTTTTATATGCACCAATGCCAGTAGGTTGTATAGTTCTTGGGTTTTGTGAAGACTCAACACCTGAGTCATCAGCTTGTCAAATAGTTTTGTTGCATAGTCATTCCAGTCTTGTGGGTTTAATTGCTTTTTGAGAGAAATTGTATGCATTTTGCCATGTACGATTTTTTTGAGACATGTTGATTCAGTTTATCCTTTCGCCTAGGGGAATTGTTGCCTAGGGGAATTGATCTAGCTAGCCTCCTGGACACAATTAACAAGTTTAACAGCTGGAATGTTACTGTGTGACAATTTGCTACCTGAATGTAGAAATCAATGTTTAGAAGTCAGCGTTGAAGTAGATTTCATTTTGTGGAGTATGGATTTTGCTAATAAACTGGTCCCTTGATGTTTATTGGAGTAAAATGTATATATTATAAATTCAGATACTCCTTGATATGGTCTAGTTCTGACTCCCAACAAACATTGAAAACATAGGTTATTTGCTGAACATAAATTTCAAAATGTGCGCAACTTATGATGCATTACTTCTCGTAGCGAAACTGGGATCTCTTGGTCATTATTATTATCATGTAAGCCTCAATTTCAGCAGTGTTAGGTCTGGTTACGATGGATCCTACTATTCCATTCCGCCCCTCTATTAGATAATCATCATCTAAGCCTCATTTTAGCTGTCAGTTAGATAGACCCTTCTTTATCCTTCAGCCCGACATTGGACTTGTATCTGAGGTAACCCCTGGGGTTTCTTTCCGTTCGGTTTCTAACCTAAGGTGCTCTATCTAAGTTTTTCTTGGATAGTTGCAACGTCCACTTTTTCCACCCTTGTGGCGATATGTAATATACTTTCCTGGACTTTTGTATTCACTTAATATATTAGCCACACTATTTTGTCCACCGTGCTATTTTTATCAACGGAAGACTTATTGTATTTCTTCTTTAGAATGAGAGCTGTACCAATCTGATCACATTTTGAGGGTGTCCACCCCATGCACATCCTTCTAGGCTTCTAGATTTACTGAAAATTGTAGATCGCTAAATTTGCAATGCTTGTACGCTTTTGTCTCTGTTGACGATAAGCCTTTATCTTCTAAAGTACTATACACAGTTCTATCTCATGACTCATCCTCTTTAGCATAGTCGGCTATAATTATAATCAGCAACATAAGTACACACCAATTTGAACTTTTGCTAAAAGAAAGGCTGTTAGCTGTTTGCAAGACTTTAAGAAATGTGCGGATTCTGTGGACTTGTTTATCTTCTCTAAATAAAGTAACACACTTGGAATAGCTTAGAACTTGAAGATGCATTATATAGAGAGTTTGATGTCTAAAACAATTATAAATACTCTCTTTTATAGGACAAGACATTAAGTGGAAAACATAATTAGTAGATATTGGATAAAAGAACATGCTAATGACAAGACAAGTCTAAAGCATAAAGTAAGCATAATGCATATATATCATTATATATATCAGTACTTCCCCTCATGCTTGAGCATAGATATCAAACATGCCCAACTAGTCGCTAGAGTAGTAAAGCGAGGTTTTGCAATATGCTCTGTGAAGATGTCAACAACACGATCTTTTGTCTGGATATAATGATGGAAAGCGACCTGACATAACAGATTCACCGACAAAATGGCAATCCCCTTCTATATGCTTGGTGCTCTCATGAAAAGTAGGATTATTGGCAGATGAAATGGAGGCTTATCGTAATACATAGAAATATGGTCTCGATCACATGTATCAAATTTCTTGAGAAGTCATTGGACCCACATCAGTTCACAAGTATGAGCCAATGCTCTATACTCCTCTTCAACACTAGACCGAGCAACCACAAACTGTCTTTACTGCACCATGTGACCAGATTGCCTCAAATGAAAGTAGAGGTGGATTTTTTATCACATCTACTACCGGTTAGTTAGAGTTGGAATAAACACTGAGTTTACAATGTCCATGTTATGGATATACCAATCATTTTCCTGAAGATTTCTTCAAATATTTAAGAATATGACAGACAACATCCTACTGACATTCTTGAGGCTTAGACTCCTCGTCTCCTCTTCAGCACTAGACCGAGCAACCACAAACTGTCTTTACTGCGCCATGTGACCAAATTGCCTCAAATGAAAGTATTGTAGCCAGAGGTGGATTTTCTATGATATCTACTACCAGTTAGAGTTGGAATTAGGGATGGCAAAGTACGGATAACCAGAATCATCATCCATAACCAAATCCGTCCGCGTTTTCAAACGGATAAACTAAGGATAAAAAACCAAAATAGCACAGTTTGGTAAAAATATGTACATCTGTAGCACCAATGCAATCTTATTTCCTATAATAGCCCACTTTCCGGTGAAAGCGCCAAAATATTGGCGTATTTCTTTTTTTCCGAGACCAAAGACGCCAAGTTTTCTGCCGTTTTCAAGTAAAGGCACCAAGTTTTCTGGCGTTTTCAAGTAATAGCGCAAGTTTTCTGGCGTTTTCAAGTAAAAGCGCCAAAAATTATGCGTTTTTAGGTGAAAGCGCCAAAAATTAGGAGTTTTAGGCGTTTGCTGGGAATATTGGCCTCTGCGGAAAGCCGCTGCCACCGTGCGCACCCGGACCGGCCCCAGCAGCAGGACCATCGAGCGGAAGCGACAATGTGCCAAGTAATTATAATAGCGGAAACAAGAAAGGGAAGAGGCTTTCCACAACGGCGATTATCGCGATCGCCGCCGGCGGAAGCGCATTGCTGCTCCTAGTCGCTCTACTACTCCTCGCAGCCTGCTGCCGCCATCGCGTTGGTGGAAAATCCCCAAAACCGGTCCCGACATCAACCGCCTCAGGTAGCGGCGGCGGGGGGGTCGACACGGCTACGACGTCCTCGGCATCCAAGGACGACCCAACTGTTGGACGAGGCCTTGGAGGCGGCGTTCGCTTGTCCAGCGACAAGAGGAACAAGCTGGTCGTCCTCGATACATCACGTGATTGGTACAACTTCGATTTGGAGGACCTCCTCAGGGCTTCTGTCGAGGTGCTGGGTAAAGGTGCGCTGGGGACGTCGTACAAGGCGACGCTGGAGGACGGGGCGGTTGTTGTGTCAAGAGGCTCAGAGGGGGGAATGTTGGGGTTGGGAAAGGGGAGTTCGAGGTGTGTATGAAGGCCGTGGCGAGATCTGCTGCTGGCACTACAAGAAATTGGTGCTGATGGGCACTTGAATGTGCAGCCACTCAGGGCGTATTATTACTCCAAAGATGAGAAGCTGCTGCTCTTCGATTATGTCCCTAGAGGGAGCTTGTCTGCTACGCTTCATGGTCAGTTTCTTCTTCTTCTTTCTTCAAGCTTCGATCCATCATCGGCTTCTTCTTCTTCTTATTGCTTCGGTGTTCATCATCGGCTTTCTGGATAGTTTGTTAGATCACACACACGGTTGGCTTCTAGATTTTCGACTCACTCGCAAACGATCGGAATGGAAGTCCACTGGATGCCAATTCCTCGTTTTCTTGTCAGTAGTTCATGCTTCGATTCCTCGTTAGTTTTCTGCTGCTCAAGAACGGATGCTTTCATTCTCGCCTCAGTTTTAGCTTTTTACGAATTCAATCGTTGACTGCACAGCATATTACCACAGTTAGTCTGAAAACACCAAAATTTTTGGCGCCTTTGTCTGAAAACGCCAAAAAATTGGCGCATTTGTTCTAAAACGCCGAAAGGTTGGCGCTTTCTAACTAAAACTCCTAATTTTTGACAACTTTTTCCTTGAAAACGCCAGAAAACTGGAGCTTTTACTTGAAAACAAGAAATACGCCAATATTTTGGCGCTTTCACCGGAAAGTGGGCTATTATAGGAAATAAGATTGCATTGGTGCTATAGGTGTACATATTTTTACTAAACTGTGCTATTATGGTTTTTTATCCATAAACTAATCCGTAACCAAATGGACACGGATGGCACGGATCCTTCAATTGGATATCTGTGGAGTCATGGACAACATCCACGAACCGTGACCAGTAATTTTCAGAAACACCCCTGAAGTTCTTTATTTTCCAGAAATCGACATATTATTTTTTTTAGCAGATTATCACAACTGGCTGTACAGTTAAAATGTGTTGTTTTACATAAAACACCCTGCAGTCCTTTTATTACGTCTGGCACTTTCAGAAACACCCCGGAAGTTCTTTATTTTCCAGAAAATTGACATATTATTATTTTTTTGAAGAATGTCACAACTAACTGTACAATTAAAATGTGCTATTTTACATAAAACACCATTCAGTCCTTTTATGACGTCTGGTCATCCAGGAACCCTGACCAGTATTATTTTCAGAAACACCCCTGTAGTTCTTTGTTTTCTAGAAAAATCGATATATTATTATTTTTGCAGGAGGCCACAACTGGCTGTATAATTAAAATGTGTTATTGTACATAAAACACCCTGCAGTCCTTTTATAACATCTCTCAAAATGTGGTTTACATAAATCACACGTACAACAATAGTAACCACTAGAAAACAAAGTCATTTTCCAAGTTTGCACATACCAATATATCATTGGATATATTCCAAAATACATTGATTTCATATCCATGCTCTATCAAGGTACGAAACAACTGACTTACATCAATATGACATTGTTATCATACAAGACGTAAAAGAAAACGTAAAGCTAAAACAGAACCTCAAAAATAGAAAGTTGCAACGCAACCTATTACAGCAAGCATAAGATGGTTAGCAATTCTATTATTATGTCTTCAAATTTCAGCATATATTGATGCTGCAGACAATAGCTAAGCATCTAACTCCATCTTGAGCCAATGTACCCATCAGTAGGGAAGGCAAAACAGAGTAATTCCTGCCACCAATTCTGCTGTATAATCTGCACAAGAATAGCAAATAGTGTATACATTCATATAAATTATCAGAATATCAAAAGAAAGGCTAGCATTCAAATAACAAGATCCCCACTACAACTTCAACATAAAGGCTAGCATTCAATAGAATATAAATCCGCCCATGGACCTGATCAGTTACTAGATAATTAATTTTCCTTGAAGATGCGAACCAGAACTAAATGCTGGATCCAAACTACTAACAACAAAATCATCTGAACTATAAGCCAGCTCAGTCTAAAAAGAGAGAAATCTTAGTGCGAACGAAAAAAAAGCATTAGGTGAAGAGAATATTAAGAACCGCTACAACACGGAAACTGAAGGACAAATCCGCTGAAACGGACCGATCCTGTCCGATAGCGAATTGGTACCAGAGAAGCTCAAATCTAGCAACATGTGCCGGAACAGCCCGTCGACTAGTTGAGTCTGTGATCGCAACCGCAACACAAGACGGCGCTAGTCTGATAGAATGAAGAGGGGTGTATTTTGATTTGAGCGAGGGGTGGAGAATCGGTGGGGGTAGGCACCGAAGGAAATCACACAGCAAAAAAATCAGAGAGCGAGCAAACAGAGTTCGTGAGGCAGGAGTTCTGGGTAGAGAGATCTGGGCACCTACCTCTAAGATCGATCTCGGCGCCATAGCAAGTCCCCTTCGCCGTCGCTCGCCGCCCCCCATGACGATTTTAGCTCCTTCGGACTCCGCTGCCTTGAGTCGCCCGAGCGATGAGAAAGGTGGACGGGGTGCGTGCAGGGACCAGAACTTATGCAGGTCATCTCCCAAGTGCATGCATCCTCGGAGGCCGGTGATTGATGAACATAACCCCGACACGCGTCGGGGCAGAGAGCGCGGTGGCGAGGGTTTCACCTTGGTCCAGGAGTGGGGGGAGACAGAGACGGAGACCAGGGTGATTTGGGGGGTGGGTGGGTTGGATGTGGTTTGGTCACCCAACACTTATCTCGGATGCGGTTACAGCCGCTGCCAGACTATCCGATACGGAATGGATGTCCGCCTCATTTGCGGTTCGGTTCGGTTGGTCTGGATCAGATTCAGATGTTATGGTTATTTTTGCCATCCCTAGTTGGAATGACCACTGAATTTGTAGTGTCCATGTTGCTGATGTGACAATCCTTTGGCTGAAGATTTCTTCAAATATTTAAGAATATGACAAACAACATCCTACTGACATTCTTGAGGCTTATCCAAATACCTATTGGCAAGTCTAACAATAGAAGTAATGTCAGCTCTAGTGACAATTAATAGATGAGCTCAGCAACCAATCTCATAAGGTGGAGAAGATTCATCATCCCAATTAGTATTGGGATCCGGAGGGGTGGTGCCGTCGTGGTTGGATAGGGGCTGGATGGAGGTTGTAGATGGTTGGGTTGTGGCGGGGTTGGATGTATGACAGGTGGGATGGCAGGTTGGTGGCGGCGGCTTTGGGTATGGTGGGCTGGCGGCGGGAGAGGAAGAGGAGGATGGGGTGGTGGTGGTGGCGGCGGCGGGAGCAATAGGGGACCACTAGGGAGGGAGTTACAACTGTGGGAGAAGAGAGTGGAGGGGGGTATGGGCATGCTGGGGTTGGCGGCTCGATTAGGGTGGGGAGGACGCAAAAGGGATGCGCTAGAGATGAGGGAGGGGTGAGGCTAAGGAGGATAATAATCGTCTGATACCATATAGAGAGAAATAATGCTTATTTGATGTGTCTAAAACAATTACAAGACACTCTCTTTTGTAGGACAGAAGAATTAAGTGGAAAAGAAAATTAGTAGATATAGGACAAGACAAGTCTTAAGCATAAAGTAAATATAAAAGCATAAAGAGAGAAAGAATGCTTATTTGATGTGTCTGAAACAAGTACATGACACTGTTTTATAGGGAAAAAGAGTAAGTGAATTTTTTTTTTGTTAGACATAGGACAAGGCAAGTCCAAAGCATAAAGCATATATTTCAATACGTTTGAAGTATGGGCTGAATATATGTTTTTTTCAACCTAGGAAATATGGTATCATCTAGAATCTTTTGAAGACTGGTTTTCGTTATCAATTAAGTCAAATGTATTTTGCAAAATTTTTGTTGAAATTTTGATTTCGGCGGGAATTAGATGTAGAATTGATCTTACCATAGACTTAGTCATGTATTTTGCAAAATGGACAGAATTTTGCGTGGTTGAAAAAAAAACTAAAAAAACCTGTCATTTTGGCCATGCCTTTCGGAACTTTGATAATATGCATTCCGCAATTAAATTCTGCCAAAACAGTACATTGACTGTTCTGCTTGTTATTAGCTTCCTAGAGAAGAGTTACTGCTTCTGGGGGTTTTCTAGCTTGTATATAAGGTGTGTTAACTGTTAACCCTTACAGAATCTATTTCTACCACTATCTTACACTTCTAACCCCTGCATCAATAGTTCGAGCAACTAGCCCAAAAATAGACGATCTCCATCCATGTTGTAGAACTACCAATTTGGAAATCTATGCAAGAGACAGATCTATCAAAATCTGGAAATCTACAACTTAAATCTCAAGATTACAAAGTACTGTCATTTTACTGCTTCTGGGGGTTTTCTAGCTTGTATATAAGGTGTTAACTGTTAACCCTTACAGAATCTATTTCTACCACTATCTTACACTTCTAACCCCTGCATCAATAATTCGAGCAACTAGCCCAAAAATAGACGATCTCCATCCATGTTGTAGAACTACCAATTTGGAAATCTATGCAAGAGACAGATCTATCAAAATCTGGAAATCTACAACTTAAATCTCAAGATTACAAAGTACTGTCATTTTTTTATTTTTAGTCCGCATAATACTATAAACATCCTAGATTTACAAACACTGCACCAATTAATGGCGAATTCAGATTCCCCCCTTTCATCTAATGAATTTATAAACTTCAGTTGTGTCTGAACAATCAAGAACATTGAAGGCATTGCAAATAACTTTAGTTTAGGATTTTTTTTAATCCTTCATAGACTCGCTTCTTCACATAATGGTCCCATTCATGTGCAGTATCTCCCCTTCATAGAATTTTTTTATTCTAGTATATACAAGTCTATTGCTAGTCCAACTGATAAATTCATTCCTTCATATTTGCACTAATTGCTTGGTGTAGTGGACATAGTTAACTATAATATTTTTAAATCTACACTCCTGACACCCTCAAACTCCACATTTTTAATGTAAGATAGTATTGAACTATTGAATGACACAATGCCCTTACGTCTGTATGTTGTGCCTGCAAAATTCGATAATTCTGTTCCTTAGCCTCACCGCTTGACTTGAAACTTAATATATAATTTCTGTTTCTGGACCATCAGAAACTGCGTCACTTTGGACATTTTAATTCTTGGTACACGTACAATGGAATATTTACTGCAGATTTATGAATTGCACGTCGCCTCCATGGAATCTAGAATAATAAGCTATGTTTTTTTTGCTCAGAGAAATCCTTTGTTCTGTTATCTGATGTTTGTCTCTAGTGTTTACTAAATTTTTCTATTTTTTTAATTTAATTTTCATTTGAAGATTTCAAATATATTTTTCTTTGCGTAAATGCTAACTAAGTATTGCATATTGATTTTGTTTAGTTTCTTTGTGATTCGTTGTAGTTTAGTTCTGGTCGAATTGGATGTCGACATGCCATGGAAAATATTTCCAATTGGTTTGTATGTTATCTTTTTGCTAATGCTTGAGGTCTGGAGCACATTCTCCATCTCTTATGTTTTCAGTTTAAATGAATAATAGAAAGTCTTACTGAAATCATTATTCTGTGCACTTTGCAATTGCACAAATATGTTTCCATATTAAACCTTCCCGAATAAATTAATAGAAGTCTGTGGTTATTTTTCCACTCTTTTACTTCATTAGTTGTCTGTTCGTTACAAACAAGCATATTTTGCTTGTGGCAGATTTGATCGAGAAACTCAACAGCAAAGGAAGATACCTCGATGCTGTTAAATTTGTCTTTGCTTTTAATTTGGTGGAGAAGTTTCCTCCCGCTCCCCTTTTAAAAGCTCACTTAAAGGAATCTAAGAAGATTGCTGAGGAAGTACGTAAAAAGGGTAGAAATTCTGCACAATCACGGGTATGAACTCTACCTTCTGTCACCTATATGTCAAGGGTTTGGAGGCTGTACTTCGCTTTGAAGTTGCAGGTTTTTAAATTATACTGTTTACAGAATGAGGCCACAGCTAAGGAGCTCGCTGCTTTGAAGGCAGTAATAAAAGCCGTGGAGGAGTATAACTTGGAATCTGAATTTGCCTCTGAGGATCTTGAGAAGCAAGCTACAAAGTTAGAGCAAACAAAGGCCGAAAAGAAGCGTACTGCTCCTACTCCCAATTTGGGAAGTCAACAGCAGCAAGGAAACAAGCGTGCTCGTCCAGCACCTGGCAGCACATTGCCTGCTGCTTTTTCTATGGCTGCATCAACACAGGGATTGACTCCGCTCGGTTTAGGTGATCGTGCTCCCTATATTGGTACTGCATCATATAACATGCTGGGAGCAGGATCTGCTTACAATCAACCTGGTTCTAGTTACTTAGGATCTGGATTGGCTCCAGGGGCACATCAAAGCCCTCCAAAATCATACTCTTATGCACCAGATTCCATTGGGGCTAGTTACTATGATAGACAACTCACCTATGATCGCCCGGGGGTTTATGATAGGCCTGGTACCTATGATAGGCCAGCTGCCTATGACAGATCTGCTTTATATGGCAGTTACACATTGTCAGGAGGTCTACCTCCCAAATATAATTAGGCTATCGGCACAGGCTTAGGTTGAAACATTTTGTGACTTGGCTGTATCTTTTTATTAGGGGGCTGTATCCCAGTCTTCGGAACTGCTGTTCTAGTTTGTTCATTGCTTTGATAGGGATCTTATCAAAGACGCTACTGGTAAAAAATGTGTGAAACCTGCGTCACCATTTTGGTTGTCATTATGAAAATTTCTTAAATTTTGGAATCTTGTTAAGTTTGACAGGTTGACGCCTTATTTGAAGGAGCTACTAGCTAGGGTCGCAATTCATAGAATTCTGACTTCTTTGTGGCAGATTAGTCAACTGAATGTTTCTTGCCATATGATTCTTCATCTCTGTCACTGTTGCTGGTTTTCCTGTAATCTCGTTTTATTTTAGTGTGTGGTTTGGTGAACTGAAATAAAAAACATTAGATTTCTTCTTTCGAATTGCGGCTCTTTTCAAGAGCACATTCTTTGGGTATGGAAGACACGGAAATGGCTATTGACGTCCTACTTTGTTTTTTACATTGGAGTATCTGCAGTGGATGTATCGTCCTGGCCGCTCATTGGCACATGTTTTGGACATGAAACCAAAAAATAGTTTGTTTTGTTCAGAGAGAGTAGTATTTCCTTTTTATTCTTTAATATTTCAAGTAGGTTAGCTGTGTGTGATTTTTTCCCTCTAGTTTGTCCTTCGATTGGCTGCCCGTTTTTGTTAGTTTAAAAGGTGTGAATGTGTGATCTAGTAATTACAGGTTTTACTTGGAGTAATTAATGCGACAGAACTTCAGGGCAGAGCTTCATGTCTAAGTCTCTGCAGATTTCAGAAGCATAACGCAGCATCGTCTTGGATGAGTTTCTGATTTTTGTATCTGCACTTTTTGCGTAAAACATATATTTACCAGTGGTCGTGTATCATGATTCTTTGGAATAAGCTTGGTCGAGTTTTGTATTGTGTTTCTTTGGAAGCTGAAAGGCAAAGGTGACACTGATGCATACAAAGATGTACTGACCTCATGTTTTGCTTACACTTAAAAACAATTGTAGATAAAGATATTTGGCAAATAGTTGCAGGAAAAATTAGTGTCATATGAGTTCTATGAAAATTCTGTGTCGTGAAGCTACTCAATGAAGTGTTATCTATTATCGATCGTGTGCAACAAAATTTGTGACGCTTCATTGTGTTAGTATTCAAAGTCCTTGTAACGTTTCAGTTAAACTAACTGTTTATTTCAGCAATCAGTGTCTGGATTTTTCCGGTAGTTTTAGTAGTCTTGTTGTGTTTGCGTATCAGCTTGTTTGGGTGTGACATAGTTGTCCTAGTAGTTTCTATATGAATTTTTTTATGCATAAAGGTATTTTCATCAAGCAAGATCTTTGGTTGTGCAGTTTTTCTAATACATTTGTTATAGATAGTAGTAGTTTTTTCCGGATGACGAGGAACACCTAGAACGAGCAACTAATGGATCCCCCTAGCAGGTTAAATTCTGGTGTCAGACGAAGTGTGGTCACTTACTCTTATGGGACACCCGATAGCATGATAATGTTGTCGTAGTGCAGTGCTAGACACAGCTGTTATTGTAGTAGATATTCTCCAACGAGTTTAATCTTGTATGAGGGGCTGTAACATTGATTATCTACGTGGTTTTCGTTTTGTTCATTCATGGAGTTGCATTTAGTATCTCAAGAAAGATGATTATCCGCCGTTAGGAGGGCAGTGGGCTGAGGAGCTTGTTATGATTTGTGTTCCCTATTATCTCACGTCAGTGTATAACTAATATTTGGATTGGTGAAAAAGATTGTCCTCCGTGAAAGTGCATTCAATAGCTATGCAAAATGTAAAAGTAAACGCACCCATAATATTACATCACGTACTTTTGTTTTCACTCAGCGTTTTTCTTTCAAAATATTATGTGAAGTGGGTTCTGAAATAAATAGTCTATGGAAATCAATAGCGGAACCAAATCGATTTCCTTCTCAATGCTGGACTTGCAAGTGTTGATATGTACTGGCTCATGGGTGCGTGATTTTCAATTTTTGTCCAATATTTATGTGCGACACCGGATGCTTAAATTCTTGCTCGGACTAAAAATTGACGGCTACATGTTGTATCTCATTGATAGGGCTCACGATAAAACTCTTATTCCTCTCAACAAGATCCAAGCTAGTCACGCCAATTCAATTGCGTGTGAGTGGAAAATTTGCAAAATAGCTTGGGGTTACCTCTTTATGTCAGTAGGTCACGATCAATACCCAATATCTTTTTGCTCATTGGATTTAACTCTTTGGACATTGAGACTTGGCTCGCCCGTCGAGCTTCCCGATTCAGTTGACGTCGGAAATGACATTGCCTTGGAAATCTGATTTCTCTAGTTTATAGAGCCAATGCTCACGATATTGAATCATGAACAACGATACTTTTGCAGGCTTAAGCAAACCTCACCTTAACTTTTCACGCCACGTTGTTTAGCTATGTCATTGTTGGAGAAGCAACTAGTCCATGACTAGGACAAAAACACCAAGTATTGACAAAAATGCTAAATTTACTAACGTCATTACATGAGAACTTCCCTAGTATCATCGTAAGCTGTGGTATGCTAATTGTTTTTTTTTCTTTTCATATTAGTGTTTTCCCCCAATACATGTACCGATAAGATGAATTGCTATATGTGGAAGTATAAGAATGTTGTAACATATATGTGTTTGTTAACACCTTTCTTTTCCTTATTACTGATGAACATTGATTTTTACCCTTCTTGTTGCAACATATCACTTGAATGGGTGGGTGCTGTGTAACACCAATGTGGACAACAAGAGCGGTTCTTTACTTGTAGTGACTTTGAAAGAGTAGATATGACATCAACCATTGCTTGACAAGTTGATGCTACAAACAGATTTGTAAGTTGTAATCTTGAAGCAATTTGTCAAACCTTGTCTCAGGTGGCGATCTTATTATAATCAAATGAAATTCCTTTTATTATAAATTTTCATAACCTTTCTTTTATGATGTATATGTCTGAAGTACCCTCTCACCAAATGTGTGTTGTGGGATGTGCGATTGACAATATAACTAGGGTCGCCATCGTGCGTTTGAATAGACAAACCTAAACATGACTTCATTAATTATGAAAAAGATGATATTAAAACTTTAAAGACTCTGCATGAGGTGTTGCATGTAGTATTCGAGAAGGGGTTGGTGGTTGTTGAATTGCTTGTACATTTGAAGTGGATATCAAGATTGGTTGATGTGAACGTCAAATGTTTGTGTTTGTGTTTGTGTTTGTGTTTGTGGTATGAGTATTTTTACTAACAACGTTTTGAGATTCTGAAATGATAGTTTTGATCCTATGAATTGAATCAAGGCCCTTTGCGTGCTAGGGGAAGGTAGTTTAGTGTTATAAGTGAGTAAGTTGATGCTCCAATCAGGATTGAAGTGAAAGCATTGCCATTTTGGCCCTCTTAGTGATAATGATGATATAGGACACAATTATGATCTCTTGATAACGTTACCAAGAACTCCAATTTCTCTAATATCAGGTGTACACACAACACACAACTACATTATTTAGTGACACTATAATAGTGAGACATAAGGAATAAGATCGTTACAAGATTTTTCCTTCCCCAGAATTAGACATATCATACACACATATGGCTTAGGAAAGTTGGAATTTAGTATCTCACCTAGATGATTGCATGAAATACTTCATGCAATGGAATCCACTATATACAACTTAATGCTATCTGCAACTATCTAGATTTCCATGTCCACAAGGATTTTGACCTAAATTTTGCAAAGAGAAAAAAGGATATTAAATTGTTCGATCACACATAATGTGAAGCTTTTACAACCAAGAAACTTTCAACAATATATTGGAGTTTGTTTGAATTTTTTTGTCAAGAATTATTGCGAACAACCGTCTTTCTATTTTCAAAAAGGAGTACAACCCTCTCCTTTAAATAAGAGGAGAAACAACAAGGAAGCACATAACAAGCCCTAATGGGCCTATTATACTTAAGCCATATTACATAAGATTAAGTGAAGAAAAAAATAGAGTTAAAGGAAAGTAAGTAAACATAAATATATATCTCAGTACTCTCCCTCAAGTTGGATCATAGACATCAATCATGCCCAACTTGCAACATAGCTTTGCAACTCTTTTTACAGAGATAAATATATGTGGTTTGCTCATGTATATGCAAGAAAAGGGTAGTGATCTTCTTAGTTAGCACAACATCTCGGAGAAAATGACAGTCCACCTCAATATGCTTAGTCCTTTCATGAAAGACAAAATTACTAGCCACGAAGGTAGCGAAACAGTTATCATAATACATTGGAATAACATGAGTAATGGGAAACCCAAAGTCAGACATATTGGATTTGATCCCTAATATCTAACAAGTGGTATGTTCCATTGCACGATACTTACTTTTTGCACTGGATCTGGAAACAACATTTTGCTTCTTACTTCTCCAGGTAACCAAGTTACCCCCTAGAAATGTGCAATAGCTAGAGGTGGATCTCCACGTAACCAAGTTACCCCCTAGAAATGTGCAATAGCTAGAGGTGGATCTCCTGTCAGATTTACACCCAACATAATCAACATCAGAATATGCAATAACATCTAGATGCACATCTTATTTATAAAACTACCCCTGACCAAGTGCATTCTTCAAATATCTCAAGACTCATCATGCAACGTCCCAATGACACTGCCTAGGACAATCCATGAATTGGCTAAGAACCCCAACACAAAGCATATATCTGGCCTAGTATAGTAAGATATAAAAGTTTGCCAACTAAATGTTTATAGCTAAATTTATCTGCTACAACCTGAGTAGATTCTGCCCACAGATAATGAGCATAATCCATAGAGGAGACTGTAGGTCTGCAACCAAGCATTTTAGTTTCAGAAAGTAACTCCAGAGTATACTTTCTCTGCGATAAAGATACTCCATCCTTGTTATATGCTACCTCAATGCCAAGAAAATATTATAGATGCCTAAGGTTTTTGGTTACAAAATGCTTCATAAGATAAGTCTTTATAACATCGATTCCTGCAACATCATTAACAAATAGGATGATATCATCCACATAAACAACAAGAACAATAATGCTAGACGTAGTGGTTTTGATAAACACATAGTGGTCACATTGAGACCGCGTGAAGCCAAATTTATGCAGTACAAGAGATAACTTTTCAAACCAAGCCCAGGGACTCTGTTTGAGGCCATAAATGGCCTTCTTTAGAAGACATACTTTCCATAGGGAGCAACATAACCTAGAGGTCATGATATATAAATAGTCTCCTGTAAATATCAATATAGAAAGGCGTTCTTAACATCTAGTTAATGTAAGTGCCAACCTTTATTAACAACAACAGAAATCAAAATGTGAACAAAATTGAAATGAGCAACTGGAGAAAGAGTTTCAAAGTTTCCAATCCCAACTTCTTGTGTGTATCCCCTAGCAACAAGTCTGACCTTTAGGCATCAACTGTCCCATCAAGCAGATATTTCACAATAAAAACCCATCGACAGCTAAAATGTTTCCTACATGTAGGGAGATCAACAAGGTCCCATGTCACACAAGAGTGAAGTTCATCCATCTCCTCATCGATGGCTTGTTTCCACCTAGAGTGTAGTAGTGCTTCCTGAACATTATTTTGAATAGAAATTGTAGATAGAACACCAACAAATTGAGCCATGGAAGCATTCAAATGATATATGGAACATGTTGAGAGATACAATATTTGGCACAAGATCGTCTCCCCTTTCGTAATGCAATGGGAATACCATAATTAGAAGTTATAACATAGTCAATTATATTATCATTGCCTTGAGGTGGATCATGAGTCTCAGAAGAAGTCAAAGTAGGGATACTTTATGTATAGGTGAAGACACAGTGAGGTCAGGAACGGGCACAGTTGAAAATGGCACATGGTTTCTAGTTTCAGAAAAGAAAGATGTATCTTCAAAAAAGATTACGTCCGCACTAACATACAAATGACTTGCAACAAGATTAAAACGTTTATACCCCTTTTTTGTATGAGGGTAACCAAGAAAACAACAACGGAAAGCACTGGATGATAGTTTATCATTCAGGTTGATGACTATGAACAAAACATAGGCAACCAAATTTTTTTAGTGGTAAGAAAAGATAGGTTCACGGGGATAAAGAAGGTTATAAGAAATCTTATTTTGAAGCACAGAAGAAGGCATCCGATTGATGAGATAGTTGGATAGAAGAATTACATCGACCCAGTATAATTTAGGTACTTTCATTTCATTAAGGAGAGTGCGAGCTACATCAAGAAGATGCCTATTCTTCCTTTTGACAACTTTGTTTTTGTTGTGGGCTGTAGGGACATGAAGTTTGATGAATAATATCCTTAGCAATATAATTCTTTTGAAAACCATGTTGCACATTTTAAGAAGCATTATCAGTGCAGAGAAATTTAGGTGTAGTAGAAAATTGAGTCTTTATATCATTAAGAAAATTTGAGAAAACATCTAAAACATTAGAACAATTTTTTAACAAATAGATCCAAGTAGCATGAGACCAATCATCTAAACGTAACAAAATATCATACACTAGTATGATTAGCAATACGACATGGTCCCCAAACATCAGAGTGAATTCAGTAAAACAAACTTGGAATCCTAATATTACGACGATGAAGAAACATCGATCGACAATGTTTTCAAGTTGATAAGACTGACATGAAAAGTTCTCAGTAGACAGTTGGAAATAAAGACTTCAATTTGGAAGTAGAAGGGTGACAAATTCACAAGTGCCATTGATTAAGGGAGCTATATTGGGCCATAAGAGCAGCAATAGAAGGATTTGATGAGGTCTGCAAGTAGTACAAACCATCTTCACTTTCATATCCCCCAAATCATCTTCTTCGTCCTGCGATCCTACATAGAGACAAATGTACAGAAAGAAGGTTACGCTACAATTGAAGGTTTTGGTAATTTTACTAACAAACATCAAGTTTAATAGGAATTTAGGCACAAACAATACAAATTTAAGGAGATTGTGGTTCACATCTCCTCCCCCCACAACCAAAGAAGTGGTTCCATCTGCCAAACAGATACGAGGATGACATGTAAATTTTTTCAGGTAAGTAAACAATATCTTATTACCAGTCGTATGAGCTGTAGCACCTGAATCAATGACCCAATCATCTTTGGATGAAGAGAAAGAAGCTTGAAGACATGAGGGGTCACCTGAGCGTTGAGTAATGTTTACTTGAGGAGTAATAGTAGAAGCAGAAGCAACCTTGATCAATTTGTCAAGGTTAAAAGAACTCAATGTCACCATATGAGGATTAGTAACATGAGGAACAAGGGTAGAATCTCCATCAACGTCAGTAGTTGACACTTGATTTGTCCATTCAGGTTTCCCATGTTTTTTCCAACATTTTTCCTCATTGTGATTAGTGCACTTGCAGAAATTATAAAATTTAGGTTGAGATGAGGGAGAAGATCATCTCCCACTATTATTGAGACTTTTACCCTAGCCACGACTAGGATTACCTCATACGACAACAACAAGGGTTGAAGGCTCTTCGATAGTAGGGGTAGAAGATACAGAGTGAGATAGTCATAGATAGACATCATCTAATGTTAGAAATGGTTAGGAGTCAAGAATGTACTGACGAACAACTTTATAACTAGGAGGTAGAGATGCCAAGAATTGACAAAGTTGTATCTCCTCTTACTGCTTTTGCATCTTGACAAGATCAGCTGATAAGGGGTGATGAAGCTTGAGTTCACCCCAAATCCCTTTAAAGGTGTCGAAGTGTGAAGCGAAGGCTGAGTATCTTCAAATTTAATGGAATGTAAATGTTAGCATAGATAAAAAAACTTGAGATGCATTTCCTTTGCTAGAATACACTTGGACAAGGTGATCCCATGCCTCCTTGGGGGTATTGGTGAAGACAATATTAGTAAAAATATATAATTCACAACTATTCATTATCTATGAGAGAACGAGAGAGTCATATTCAGCCCACTTTTTAAAATCCACCTTCAATTTCTCAGATGCTTCTTCAATGGTTTCTTCTTATCATATGTGTCTTCCTTTAGTGGAGGTAGATCTATTAGACGTTCTAGTTTCCCTGAGAAGTGTGCATCAATCTAAAATGAGTGTGGCCATAGGACATAGTTGGATCCATTAACTTTTACAAAAATTACACACTTGAGGTGTGTTACAGACATACCAATAGTGGAAGAAGATGATCTCATACATACGAATACAAGATATAATGGAGAAAGAAAAGAAGAATAGAAATAAGTGCAAGTAGTCACTGACACACCGTGTCAGGAAGTGGTCACACAGTGTAACTTGCAGAAGGATAGAACTGGAAGTTTCAGACACGCCGTGTCAAAAATTGACACACCGTGTCACTTTCCACAGATTTCAAAAACGATAGATTTTCCGTAGTAGCTCATGGGACACTCCATGTAGGTAAGGCACACACCGTGTGTAATGATGAAATAGTAGATTTTTCCCATAACAAAATCCTGAATAGATGGTGAACCTTGTGGATCACCTAGGAAAATAGAGATATCTTGGAGATATCCAATCATACCCAATAATATGTGGACAAAGACCTATAAAAGTGGTCAAAGATGACCATAAAAGGATGCCATATGACTTTCCAAACAATTGGTCTTTAGGGCATAAGGCCGACAAAAAGTCTATAGTCAAGCTTCTTAGATGCTCTTGTTGGGAAGAGGATAGGGCTAGAGAAGAGACTAGATCTCCCTTGGTGTGATCAACAGTGGTGGAGAAGGAAGAAGATGATGAGAGGGTATGGGGGAAGACACGACAACAACATTAGCTTGGAAAGGAGAAGTCTTGAGGCGACTATCCATCACACTCTAATACCATGTTGAGAACAATCGTCTTTCTATTTCCAAAAAGGAGTACAACCCTCTCCTATAAATAGGAGGAGAAACAATAAGGAAGAACATTGAAAAATGTAACGGGCCTATCATAATTAAGCCCATATTACATAAGACTAAGTGAAAAAAAATAATTAAAGAAAAACAACTAAAGATAAATATATATCTCAATAAAAACTACGTTTAGGTGGGAAGCATGTAACAAGTGAAAGTATTTGAGAGATATATGTCAATTTGTGTGCTTCTAGTGATCTATGTCATTTTAGTTTGAAGATGTGTCTTGGGTTAAGATGACACATTTTTATAGGTGCCCTATCTCAAAGAACTAATTTTCACTTCATGGTTGATTTGATTATAACTCACAAACCCAATACCACTTTGTCTTGGAGATTTATAGTGCACATAATATTAAATATGTCCATGGAAGTCATCAAGAAGAATGAGAAAGTTCAACACAACATCCACTTGGGAAAAGAGTGATGATATCAAGAATGAGTCTCACCGTAATGGATGCCAAATACATGCATATTTAGAATACTTCTCTATTTTGAGAATTTAAATCAAACTAAAGCTTACCATGAGAATCATTACTCTTTTTTACGCGAGTCAGTGTAAAGTGTCCCACATTGGAAAGTTGTTTGCATGGTACACATGAATGTGCAAGTTAAATATGATAAATGAAAGGTGTCATATATATCCAACCTTGTTTGGAGAAAGTTAAATACATAACACCAGGTATTCTTATCACGACAAGGTGATCTAGGAGAGCATTGATAAAATTAAACTACATACCATGTGTTTCCCTAACATATATATGAACGTAATGAGGTTTCTTTTGATAAAGGATAGTGAATAAATTTCCATTATATTTTTTATGTGCTCCCTTTAAGTTGTTATACCAATGATGGAGAAAATTTAATAAACTTGGGATTTTACCAAGGCAAAGGCAAAAAACAAGGTCCACTACGAAAATATGAGGTAAAGATGAAGAGATGGGCTATGTATTGGACTAGTCCCTATGAAAAGGAACATGTTTTCTCATGTCCAAGATTAAAGATAGAGGGACTTGTTTCACATTGGATTTAGGTCAAATAACATAGTTGATTCTAGAGATGGACCCATAAAAAAACCAATAACCTCATTGTGCAGCTTGATGGTAAGAATTGAATATCATAAAAGGGTGGTTCCATGAAGACCTTTATGAGATTATGATAAAGAAATAACATGATTTGAGTGTGACCACAAGACACGACAAGCAAACTAATCAATATAGATAAAGGAAGAACCAGTTGAATCTAGTATTGACCACATGGTATGAAGGCCAATCTAATGAAAAATGTGACCCTAGATAAAAAATATCATGCAAACCTAGGGTGACCTCATAATATAGATAAAGATGTGATTCTTATTTTGACTCCATGCTAGAAAGACATATATCATATGGAGGTCTACCCTATGTACAAAGATAAGGCCATCCCAAGGTTTTTCCCATGATGAAATGTAATAACTAAAACTTGGGGGTGGCCTTGAGGTATTAAGAATGAAAAATACACAAGGGGATCCCATGAGTCAATACCAATTATATGAGACTCCCTTTTCATAAAATAGTTTTTAAAATAAATGTTTTGGTCCTTATGATGAAAAATGGGGTTCACATCATTTACCCCATGGTTTAGTGAGCATTTGTATTCTTCTCATTATGTTTATGCTAGCACATTATTGTTTGATATGACAAATTATGACTTGGTTTTATCCTATATCTAACAAAAACTCTAAAACTAGGGAAAGCCAAGGTGAAGATAATAAGCCTTATAGTGGTCCATATAAAACATAACGAATTCACCTTCAAGATGGCTTGCCAAAACTAGTTAAACAACAACTACTGTTCTATATTCGAAGCCATCTGCCGAATCTTAAATAGTCCCCAAATCCAAATCATATCTTCTTGTTCACCAAAAATAGAAGAATCACATCATTACCTTAATGCAAATAATTACACTAGCCATATTTATTTATGGACTCATCAAACATCACATTTCAAGTCAACAACATCTTTTGATAAAAAAGAAGAATTCAACCTAAATTATTGAGGAAGATGTAAAAGTTGCTATGTATTTAAAGAAAATAAGTGATAATTTTATCAAAGAATTGAGATTTTGAGTAAGCTATCAAGTTGGGTTTGTGTGTGTGTGTGGGGGGGGGTAGGCATGATAGACCAATTGCCTTGTGTACATACAACATATCTAGAATCATGAGTCCAAACCATTATATGAAAAAAAGAAGAAAGTGATGCAATGTTTTGGAAATAAAACCAAACCAACTGAACTAAAAAACAAAACAAGTTGATAAAAAAAATGGAATACCCATATCATCATTGCCTCATGCAAAATAGAGAGCAGTATACACAATTTTAGATTTTATTTTCTTTCTTACACCTAATAGGTAGTATATTTATTATGGAATTCTTTTTGTCTTTTGGTGAATTTTGGTAGCAAGCGGTTATTGATGGAATATAGTTCTTGATGGAAGGAAATTCTGGATTACACTTTTTTTGGAGTGGACTCACCATACAATCACTTTTTGACAACTAATAACATGTCTTAAAACTCTACACTTGTAGAATTTCTAACATCATAGCATGGCTAAAGTGTTTTTACTCATGTAGTTCAATCTGTATTCAATTGAATTTGACTTGGATACCCAGTGTTCCAACATCTTGAATGATTTCAAATCAAATTTCTTATTTTTGTTTGATGATTGTTTATTCATGTTACACCTTTGTATGGCATCACACTACCTAGTCCAAATAGATTGTCAATCACATGACTATGATGTAATCTGTTTACTATTTTTGTGGTTTTAGTGTTGTTTAGGAATTCAATACAATTGTCACAGGAATCTATATCACATCAATCCCCTAGACTATTCTTAGTAGATGAAGCTAATCCTTATTAGGACTTCAATTCAAGAGGGGGGTTTATGTTGGTCATGACACATAGTTTAGAGTGAGATTATACCATGCTCCCATTTCTTCAATAGTTACAAACACATTATTAACTAATTTAGATCACAATATGATGATGTGAGATAAAAAATACACACCACAATCGTGTTATTCAAATGCAAAACAAGGGTGAGAGAATTATTATTTTTTAATGATTATGCTTGTAGGATATAGATAAAGAGGGGGGGGTGGATTGAGACATTACAAATAAAAATAACTCGTAGACCTTTAAATTATATTACAATATAAATAAAACTAGCAAGCATAGAGAAATTGAACAATCACAAATGAACACAAGAATTTATAGTGGTTCAACATTAGAATGATGTAGCCCCACTATTGAGTAGTCTTCAACCACTTGGGTTTCTTAACTACTTGAGTATCACCTTCTATTACTTCACCAAGAGAATACATAAAGTATCCTCTATTTTAATCCATAGAGTAACTAGATTCCTTTTCTAGACAAGAAAACAATAACCTATGCAAGGATCAACCTACCCTCACCTAGGGCAACATGTGCTACATCTTCCTTTTCTAACTAAGACATTCAATCGAGTTTGAGAGAAAAATATTGGGAGTTAGAACTAAGAGTCTCACAAGATAACTATTAGGAATGGCTATCTTACAAAGTTTTCCTAGTCACTTAATTCAAGTAAACAACTCTAAGTTCAAGAAGGAATTTAAGGGATCTTTGAGACACAATCTCAACTCTATAGAATACAAGCACTTTTCTAACCTTTTGCAATAGAATAAATGGTTCCTAGATATAGTGGAGGTTCCTACTAGACAATTAAAGTCATCAAGGAAAAATCTAGCCGTTTCTAGGCAAGTAGGAGAATATCTAACATGTTTATTTTCACATTTTCTCTAGAAAAGACATTTTTGCACTCCAAAAATAGTATGGACATGTTGTAGGGAAATATGGAATCAAATATGACAACAGAAAAAAAATTTAACTGCCATATTCCCCTTAGATAGTAGATCGCGTCAACAACTATGTATTGGGAAGGGGGGTTGCAAGGTTTATACCTGGTCTTGGAGCAAGTCTAGCGACTATCCTTTGCTGCAACGTGCACCTTTCCTCAAGTTGTAGTTGGACATCATTGGTAGTGACCTCCTGGTTGATCACCACAGACGAGGGTTGACTGCATCCTCCTAGTGGGTGGCAACAACCTCCTTGTCTCTATAGTAGTCCACATGGACCATCAGGAAGTATTGTTGTTCTTGATGAACAGACAAGATATAATTGTCCATTCTAGTCAACGTGCTAGCATCAAATTTGTCTCCCAATTGTCTCTCCCTTATTGTCCCTACCTTTGATGGGTAGAACTTGCTCAGATTCTCACATTACTACAACTGTTAGAAGACAATAATTGTCAGAGCTTATTGTTGTGTCTCTAGAAAGCCACGACTACCCCTCTATTTATAAGAGGGCCAGGGTCAAGAGTTCTAGTCTGAGCGGGAGTCAAAGCGACAAAATTTCATGAATTTTCCAGAACTTGCAAATGTTGAACTGGTCAGTTCATTACTAAACCGACCAGTTCACATGTGAGCCAATCAGTTCAACCCTTGAACTGATTGTTTCACCATGCATGTTTTCCAATCACAATTGTATTGTCAATTATCATCAATCATTGATCCAATCGTATTGACCAACCAAACGGCCAGTTCACAATCTGAACTGGTCGATTCAGACGTATGAGCCGATTGATTCACTTACTGAACTGATAGTTTTAGAGTTTTGATTGCGAATGCTGGTTCAAATTGACTTAACATTGAATCAATCAGTTCTACAATTGAAATGGTCAGTTACAAACCCAGTCAGTCAATTTCTAACCATTGCTATTTAAATTGAATACCCAACACTTTAGTAATAAAGTGAAACATCATTCATGAATAAACTCCTATTCTAAGTGTATCCTATGTGTGTGACCTTATAGGTTCCAAATTAGGTTGGTAGTGGATGTCCATAAATGATTTATGACATGAGAGGCAATGAGTGGTATCTATCAAAACATCATTGCTACCCAAGTAATCAAAAAGTTGGAGAACAACTTCAACCTACAATCTATGATTGGTATTACAATGATCGCATAGTTCCTTTGTCATTGATATCCAGATTGAACTCAAGTCATGGAATCATCATCCTCTTCAACGTTCAATCCATGTTCCTTGAACTAGAGTAGAATGTCTAAGATATATGCAAGCTCAATATCACATATTGACTCACATGAGCATGACCATGCATTTCTCAATCTCGCTTATCAAGTGGACAACATATCATACTCTTGTGGAGGGAAAAATCCCATCTACATCACTCACAATCATTCCCATGTGTCACAATGCACCGAAGCACCACCTTTATGGAAACCCTTATTCAAGGTCACAGTGGATGATGTAAAAGTACATAGAATGACATATGATGAGCATATCATGACTTAATGAGATTCTATCATCAACCAACCCACACTCTAGTCTTATGTATTATTGATGTCTATTAGCCTTCTACAATAACAACTGACTAGGGATATAACAAGAATGTATATACTCTTGACATCTGTATAATGTCATTGTTCAGGTCCTCAACCCTAAGGCATACATCAATGAGTAATACCATTCTTTAGATATTGATTTGTAATATCATTATCTCATAATTGAATAAAATAGAATAAATTGGAAGATTGCCTTTATTATTAATCAAATCATTTAGAAGATATGCCATTACAATCATCATATGATTGGCTCTCTGGGCATACATACCAACAAACTCCCACTTGCACTTAGATCCAATTACTAATGAACTTAATCCCAAGTGATCTAGCTCGACCTTCATGCTTCTATTGTGAAACTACTTTTGTCAAGGGGTCAACCACATTGCTCTCAGTTGGTAATCTATAAATCTTTACATCTCCTCACTGTATGATCTCTGGTATGAGATGGAACCTCCATTGTATGTGCTTGGAACGTTGATGTAATCTAGGTTCCTTAGCTTGTGCACTAGCTCCATTGTTTTCATAAATAGCTCAATTTCATTGCTGATGCTTGGAACCACCCCAAGTTCTAAGATGAACTTTTTGATCTAAGCAACCTCCTTTGCTGCATTGGTGCAACAATATACTCAACCTCTATAGTAGAATCAACAACTATCACTTGCTTGGAACTCTTCAAGCTTACAACTCTGTTGTTTAGGAAAAACACAAATCCACACTGTGATCTATGGTCATGTTTGTTAGTTTAGAAGCTTGCCTCAGTGTAACCCTATATCACCAACTCTTCCTCACCACCGTATACAAGCAACTAATCCTTAGTTCTTCTCAAGTACTTAAGGACGTTCTTCATGACAATCCAGTGAGCTTCACTACAATGTGGCTGATACCTTCTTGTCATGATCAAGGAATACGAAACATCTAGACAAGTAGATAACATTGTGTACATGATAGATTCAATTGCTGATGCATATGGAATCTTACTCATAATCTCCCTTTTTTCACAATAATTGGGACATTGAGATCTAGAGATATATACACCATGAGACATGGGAATGTTTACTCTCTTTGTGTTCTCCATGCCGTACATCTTCAACACTTTGTCAATGCACGTGCTCTACCTTAGACCAAGAAACCTTCTAGATTTGTCTCTATAGATCTTGATTCTTAATATGTAGGATGCTTCACCTAAGTCTTTTATAGAGAATGCATTTCCTAGCCATGTCTTTACCATATATAAAGTATGGATGTCATTCCCCATCAATAGTATGTCATCTACATACAATATAAAGAATACAATCATGCTCCCACTATCCTTCTTGTAAAGACATGGTTCATCTTTATTTTGACTAAAGACAAATTCTTTGACTATTTTGTCAAATCAAATATTCCAGCTCCGAGATGCTTGCTTCAATCCATAGATTTACCATTGTAGCTTATAAACTTTATTTACATCCTTTGGATTTATAAAACCCCTAGGTTGTGTCATGTACACATACTCAATAAGAATACTATTAAGGAATGCATTTTAACATCCATATGCCAAATCTCATAGTCATGATAAGGTACAATGACAAGCATTATCCTAATGGACTTAACCATGGCAATTGGAGAAAAGGTTTTGTCATAGTCAACACCTTGAAATTGTTTGAACCCTTTGCAACCAATCAATCTTTGTAAGTTTGGACATTACCATCCATGTTAGTCTTATTCTTGAAGACCCACTTGAACCCTATGGGTTTTACCCCTTCAGGATCCACCAAGGTCCATACCTTATTGGCTTACATGGATTCCATCTCATATCTCATGGTCTCAAGCCATTTCTCGGATATAGGTCCCTTAAAAGCTTCTATGTAGGTATTTGGCTCATCATAAATGACAGTCTCTTTACCTTCTTGAGTCACTAGATAACCAAATCTATCTGGCTCAAGGCATGTCCTACTAGATCTGCGAGGTTCCTGTGTTACATGAGGATTTTGAGATTCTACAACAATTTGTGATTCTCCATGATCCTCTTGTACCTCTATAGGTTCAATGTTTACCTCTTCAAGTTCTACTTTCCTCCCAGTGATTCTTTTGGAAATGAATTCCTTTTCTAGAAATACAACATCCCTAGATACAAACATTTTGTTGGTAGATGAAGTATAGAAGTAATATCCATGGGTTTCCCTAGGATATCTAACAAAATAACATTTGTCCAATTTGGGTCCAAGATTTCCAGGAAGCTACTTTCTCACATAAGCTTCACAACCCCAAATATTTATAGAAGACACATTGGGACGCTTCCCATATCATATCTCATATGGTGTCTTTTGAACCGATTTAGATGGTACACAATTTAGTGTAAACACATCGGTTTCTAGAACATAACCCCAGGAGGAAGTCACAAGATCAACAGAACTCATATGAGATCACACCATATCTAGTAATGGCCGATTCCTTCTTTCTGATACACCATTGTGCTATGGTGTTCCAGGTGGAGTCTATTGTGATATAATACCACTGTCTCACAGAAGGTCCTCAAACTATTGATTTAAGAGAATTGCCTAGAGATCAGAACGAAGTGCCTTAATACTTCTACCAAGTTGGTTATGTACTTTATTCATGAAATCCTTGAACTTTTCAAGAGTTTCTGACTTATGTTTCATCAATTAAACATAACCATACCTACTAAAGTAATTTGTAAAGGTAATGAATTACTAATAACCACCTCTAACATTTATCTAAAAGGACCACATAGATCAATATGTATGGGTCCTAATAGATCACTAGCCCTCTCAGTGTTTATAGTGAAGGGAGTCTTTGTCATCTTGCCCTACGAACAAGACTCACGTATCTCTATTGATTCAAAATCAAAAGACTCTAGATAACCATCTTCATGGAGTCCAAAGATGCAATTCTCATTGATGTGCAATGCCAACGATATGTTTTGTTTGAGTTATCGAGTTTTAATCTTTTGGAATTAATGTTATAAAGATTTGTCTTTAGATCTAACAAATAAAGACCATAAGACATTGGGGCACTGCCATAATAGATCTCAACTTTTAAAATAGAATATTGACCATTCTTTATATGAAACTCATATCCATCCTTGTCCATACAAGATGCAAAAATAATGTTTCTATTCATGACAAGTACAAATTAGTAGTTATTTAACTTTATTACAAGCCCCATGGGCAGAGATAAATTATAGATTCCAACTGTAGTGGCAACAAATCTTGCTCCATTTGCAGCACCCATAGTTCAACCTCACCCTTTCGTAAAGGCTTACTTATTTTTAGATCCTGCATATTTGAACATGTGTGATATCCACATTGAATATTTAATACCCAAGATGAAGAAGAAAGTAGAGATCTCTATCCCCTCCTTCCTAAATCCCATTAAGTACAAAGGAGAGATTCCTTTTGTATTTTTCTTTCTCCTTATCTTAAGTGCTAAATATTTGGATTTTTGCTTAGCCTCAGAACTCTTCTTGTCCTTGCTTTTGTTGTTGTACTCTACTCTGTTGATCACCATCATAGATTTTTCCTTCTTCATTCATGCTTCGACATTTACCAACATGCCAAGCAATTCTGACAGTAGTCTGGCCATGCCATTCAAATAATAACACTCAATAAATTGGTTATGTAACTCAAGAAACAATTGTAGAATCATATCCATGTTCAACTCTTGGCTCAAAGAGAATCCCAGTTCTTCTAGATGTTCCACATGTCCAATCATATTGAGCACAAGGGTCTCTACTAGATCTCCTTCTTTCATCTTGCACTCAAAGAGCGCCTTTGAGACATTGTACCTTTCTTGCTTTGTATGATTCTGGTTCACATTCTTAAGATGTGCCATCATCTCAAGAATACCCATGTCTTAGATGTTCCACATGTCCAATCATATTGAGTACATGGGTCTCTACTAGATCTCCTTCTTTCATCTTACACTCAAAGAGTGCCTTTGAGACATTGTACCTTTCTTGCTTTGTATGATTCTGGTTCACGTTCTTAAAATGTGTCATTATCTCAAGGATCCCCATGTCTTCACACTACTCATGTAACTCATAGTTCATGTAGCATAGCATAAGGTGCTCGATGTCTATCGTTGGCATGCTTCCAATAAGCATCCACCTCAACCCTAGGTGACTCAGGAGCAAGTTCTTCTAAAACTGGTTTATCTAGGACTTAGAGCTTATGTTCATCATTGAGATTCCTTCTCAAAGTCCAAAACTACTCATGGAAATTTGTCCCATTAAGTTTGTCCTTCTTAAGGACTGATTGCAACAACGATTTGTTTGTCATTTGATTCTATAAGAAAATTTGCATTTTGTCAAAATTTTTTTTTTTGATTTGATTAAAATAGAATTGAACAATGTTTAATTAAGCCTTTAATTAACTATCACTTCCACTATTTTGTACAAATTGATAGCCCTCACATTTCAATATAAAAGATTACAACGTACAACCTTCTAGTGAGTCAAGACCCAAAACAATTATTTATTATTCAGACAACACCAACGTCCATAATCAATCATTAAGGTAGGCAACTTTTGTCAATTACATCTTATACAATTCTTGGATAGATGGTATGCACAACTCTTTGCCATAGTCATCTGAATGCTTTTAGGTACTTAATCTCATTGAGATCACCTAGTTAAGTCTGACCCAAAAGCCAACACGATGGTGATGCACCCTGCTTGACATGCCCACATGACTACCATCACACTTCCATGAGATAGACAACACACCACACTTGGTGTGCCCATGCATAGGCAATCAAGCTTTTCGTGTGTGTTGCTTTGGGAAAGTATCTAAAACTAATATTTTATTGAGGGGTCATATATATATATATATATATATATATATATATATATATATATATATATATATATATATATATATATATATATATATATATATATGGGCATTCAGTCGTTGCCCGCGCGGGTAGCCTGGATTTTCGCTACCCTGCAGCCAAAAAAGTAACTGTCCTGGCCAAAAAAGTAACTCTGCTGTAAAAAAAGTAACTATGGTGTCAAAAAAGTAACTCTGCTGGCCAAAAAAGTAACTCTGTACAAAATATACAACAGATATATATAAGGACGGATTTTTTTATTTTGGAGGGGCAAATGATATTATTTTTGGCTAAAACTTTTTGGAGAGCTAGACAAAATAGTCCACTACAATTGCGATTTTTTTTTTGAAAAAAAGTGGTCGGAATCGTGGGTGGGTAGCTACCTGCGCGGGCAATAAAGATGGGCCCTATATATATACATATATATATATATATATATATATATATATATATATATATATATATATATATATATGAAGAATGATCCAATGAGAGCCCTAAGATGGTGAGAGCATGAGATCCCTTTGAATAACTCCCAAAGATGATCCATTTTTTCAGATCCAACCATTTGGATTGAAAATATATCCTTGTATTTACCTACCCAAAAAATTTCATATACAACAGACTTACAAATTGTCTGTGGTAATAGAAAAGTTTTTAACGCTTCATATTGAATTTTGGACTGACCGTTAGATGCAATATATGTAAATTGTATATATGGCTAAGAAAACGATGTTCAATCATGACAATTTTTTGTGTGAAGCTAATGGCAATGTTGCTTTTCACATCCATACTGTTGGATTTGCAAAAAACCTTCAAAATTTGTACTTATTAAAAAGGCTCTCATGCTCTCATGGTAGGAGGGCTTTCATAGGATCGACTCTCATATATATATATACACACACACACACATCCAATCACCACATACTTATAGTACGTATGATATACATGCTATATCCTACAGACAAAAACATGCAATTATAAAATATAAGCGATGGTTGTGGCCATAATATTATAATATTTTGGAGCCACAAGGAATTACTACCACCTAAGGTCTACATCATATGCAGAAACCTATTGTTGATGAAGATCTGTGATTGAACCAATCCAAGTCTATCAGTTTAACTCTTGAACCAATCGATTTGCCTCCTGGTCGTTTGGTTGGTCTCCCAAAACAATGTTCGATCTTTGGTCCAAGTGACTTCTGGACACCTCCAGTTGATCGGTTGGGCCACCAACCAATCAGTTTGGCTCCTCCTATTGTATGGACTCCTCATTCCTCCACTCGATCGGTTCATCTTTTGAAATGGACAGTTCTTCTGGTGTTGAGGATCTTCTTTGCCGTAATAAGAATCAAAACTATTCTAATCCTATTTAACATATTACATGGTAATAGAGAAACCTCAATTTACATTTGAGGTGAGCATAGGAAGGAGAGAATTAATAATTTTACATATGGAAGAGAATATAGAGGCTTGGTATGCAAACTGAGATATAAATAGGAATAAACAACCATCCAACCAAATGCAAAGGTCTAGGGTTTAGTGGCCATAACCATACTAACACCCACCATAAAAATTAGTTTTAGGGTGACATGTTTAAATTATATATATATATATATATATTAGTTGGAATTGTATGTGGTATTTAGTCGAATATGCACATCAATCACTTTAAATATTCACATCATATGCAATAAAATACATGATAAACTAAAAATCTAATCATATCGATTAAATCCCAAAATATAGTAAATTGACGTGGCTCTGATACCACTATAGGGAAATATGGCATTAGATATGGCAACAAAAAGAAAAATTTAATCGCAAAATTCCCTTTTAACAGTAGATCGCATCAACAACTATGTAATGGAAGGAGGGTTGTAAAGTCCAATGACTATCCCTTACTGCAGCGTGCACCTTTCCTCAAGTTGCACTTAGACGACACCAATAGCAGTCTCCTAGTTGATCACCATGGATGACGATTGACTGCACCCTCACAGGAGGTGGCAATGACCTCCTCGCCTCTATATTAGTCTACACGGACTCGTGGAACTCTTGTTGTTCTAGATGAACAGACAAGAAGGAGTTGTCCCTTCTAGTCAATGTGCTAGCATTGACTTGCTCTCCTAATTGTCTCTCCTTATTGTTCCTCCCTTTGACAGGTAGAACTTGCTCATGTTCTCTGTTACCACAACTGTGAGAAGACAACAATTGTCAGAGCTTATTGTTGTGTCTCTATAAAGCCATGAATACACCCCTATTTATAGGAGGGTCAGGTTCAGGAGTTCTAGTCTAAGAAGGAGTCGAAGGGATGAAATTTCATGAATTTTTCAAAATCTGTGAATGTTGAACCAGTCGGTTCACTACTAAACTGATAAATTTACATGTGAGCCAATCAGTTCAACCCTTGAACCAGTCATTTCTCCATGTTTACCTATCACAATTATATTGGAAATTAATATTCAATAAATGCACCACATTACATCATCATAAATCCTTGATCCAATCGTATTGATCAACCAAACAGTCGGTTCACAACCTAAATCGGTTGGTTCAGACATCTGAGCCGATCAGTTCACTTGCTGAACCAGTTGTTTTAGAGTTCTGATTGCCAATGTTGGTTCAAATTGACCTAACACTTGAATTGATTGGTTCAACACTTGAACCGATCAATACACAGTCACGTCAGTCAATTTCCAACCATTGTTGTTTAAATTGAATACCTAACACTTCAATAAATAAGTTAAACATAATTCATGAATAAACTCTTATCCTAAATGTATCCTATGTGTGTGACCCTATAGGTTCTAAGCTACGTTGGCAGTGAATGTCCATAACTAATTTATAAAATCACAAGAAATGAGTGGTATCTAGCAAGACATGATTGCTACCCAATTAATTGGAAAGTTAGAGAACAAATTCAACGTACAATCTATGATTGGTGTTACAATGATCATGTAGTTCCTTTGTCACTAATATACAGATTGAACTCAAGGCATGAAGTCTATTGGATCCTATGATGGGTGATTGGATGCTCTAGAGGCGGGGGGGGGGGGGGTGAATAGAGCTGAATGCACTTAAACAAAATTCATTAGACCTTCAATATATTTCATAAGATAAGGTTTCTAAATAGAAAATTTGAGTGTAACTAAAAGATACATAGCAAGGGAGAGAGAGATTGAACAAGCACCAAGTGACAAGCTATGTAGAGTGGTTCCATACTCCAAACTAGGAGTATGTTAGCCCACTACCTAGAGAGGTCAACCTCTAGGATTTCTAAGTGTGTCTTCCTCTATATATTCACTTATAAGAGTTACAACACATAACCCACCAAAGGACTTACCTATCCAATACAAAGAATCTTCAACCTACCCAAGGACTTACCCACTTGATCAAGATGTCTTCAACCTTCAACAAGGTCTTACCCACACTTACATCAAGTCTTTTTCCTTGTAGGGATTATCCACTCTTCTTGGATCTTCTGCCTTTGACTTCACCTTCACTCAAAGAATCTTTCACCAAGGAGGAGTCTTATGCCTTCACCAAGGGTTTACCCACTCTTGCTCCAAGTATTCATCCTTGTTCTTCACCAAGGGACTCCTTCCCTTATTTTTCACCTCTCTTATCCAAGAGAGAGAACCTTCATCTTCATGGTTGAAAAGAGAGATAGGGAAGTGGTAGAAGTGAGAGCCTCACAAGATATACATGTAGGACGAGTTTTCTTACAAATCTCCTACTCACTCTAATGGATGTAGTAAGTGATTAAGCTTAGAGAGAGAGAGGAGGCTGTAGGATCACTCAACTATATAATAGGGACCTTCATAGTGCTTGGCTAACTAAGGGATGAAGCATAAGGGGTCCTACTTATAGTTGGGGATGCCTCTTAGCCTTTGGGAACACTTAGAATGAAAACTAGTCATTTTGTGGCTTGCAATGAATATATTTTTGATTGTTGCAACTCCACAATGTATAGAAACGCTTTTATGCATTTTTCCATATAGTGCTATCAGTCGAGTTTCTATAAAGGTAACTTGACCGAATGCACTATGCGACAAAGCTAATTTGTCCAATCGGTCAAGTTTGTCTTGGTAGGAACTTGACTGATAGATTAAATTAGTTTTGTTCCAGTGCAGTGGTCACTCGAGTTGTGAGTATAGGAAACTCGACCGAACCATGGCATTCTCAAAATCAATCAAGGACCAGTCGAGATTGTAACTCAACCAATAAAGTGCTTGTAATGAATTTTGGAAAATGTCATTAAAGTGATGAAATATTTGTTTTAAGTGCTCATATTTTTTTATAAGATTAATTACAAGTCATACAATCATTACAAGTGATTTACAACATGATTCTAATGTATTTACATAATATTCCAAAAATGTGCACTTGTATTGACTTTGACTTATCTTTTCTCCAAGTTAGGATGCACAATATAGGGCATTTGGAGTGTGTCTATACCTAATCTCAAATCACTCAAGTAGAAGCATTAGACACAAATAAGTGGAATGGTTTAGTCATTATCAAAACAAGGGTTCAATCAATTTTGACCTTGAGTCAACATTGACCTAGAGTCAATATAATCATCATCCTCTTCCATGTTCTATCCATGTTCCTTGAACTAGAGCAATTTGTCAGAGATATATGTAAGCTCAATATCACATATTGACTCACTTGAACATGGACATGCATTTCTTAGTCTCACTTATCAAGTGGACATAATATCATACTCCTATAGGAGGGAAAAGTCCCATCTACATCACTCATAATCATCCCCATGCGCCACATTGCATCCAAAAACCACCTTTATGGCAACCCTAATTCAAGGTCATGGTGGATGATGTCAAAGTACATCGAACAACATGTGATGAGTGTAGTGTTTTCATGTCTATGAACCACAATCACCATTATCACTATGAGAGACGATTCTGACTACCAATCATGGTTTCTGTGAATCACTCTCAAGGTGGGTCTGTCCTATACATTGTTCTCTAACAAGTATATATGTGTTTGATTTGATATCACATATCATGACTTAATGATATTATATCATAAACCACACACACTCTAGTTTTATGTATTATTGATGTCTATTAGCCTTCAACAATAAAAACCCACTAGGGACATTACGAGAATGTATATGCTCTTGACATCCGTATGATCTCATTATTCAGGTCCTCAACCTGAAGACATACGTCATTGAGTAAGATAATTCTTTTGACATCTATGTAATATCATTATATCATAACTAAATAATACAAAATAAATTTGAAAATTTGCCTTCATTATTAATCAAACAGTTTACAAGATATGCCATTACAATCATCATATGATTGGCTCTTTGGGCATATATACAACACATGTTTATAAATAGGAATTTTGATTTCAAAATCAATTCACCTGATATCTAATGTGTCACAGGGATCCACAAGTGATTGGAATTTTCTTGGGGAAATCCACTTGACGATATTTCCTATAAAAAGTCAAAATTTGTCAGCTAGATTGTTTCTGGGAGAATTTCAACCGACGTCACTATTTTTCTAAGGATCAGTTGGCATCATTAGTTGGATTCTTTTTGAGGAATTGCAGATGATGAGATTTTCTGTATGAAGTGAATCTACACACAAGGAGATCACTTCTTCAACTAGGATTTCAAAAACAAAGTTCACACGATGAAATAGTACAAAACCCAAAGTTTACCATTCCCACTAATACTTTTGTTAGAAAAACCAAGTGACCAATTCAAAATTGGATATGTGAGTGCATCACATATCAATTACATGTTGATATAGACATAATGTATTACATATAATGAATCAATTACAACAAACATTTGGATAATTACTTCATCAATGTTAAATCAACTTGATCTTGATGCATGCCTTATTGAATTTTGTAATCTGGGTTTGTCATGTAGAGTGAATGGAGTGTGTCCATATTTGAAACATATTAAGCATATTCATTATAAACAATAATATGGAATAGTTAGGTCATCTTAAAATATGGTATTTAATAAAGCAACCTTGGGGTCTAAAATGTCGATAGAAACATTATGTCAACTCCTTTAGGCTACAAGCCCGATACCCAATCCAACCGACCTCCAATATCACTTCTGGTTCATAATTTCAAGCCAATAAAACCTATAAGCGCCCAAACTATTCAATGGTTTAATCAAGTATGTCATATGTCCAAAACGCAAAAGTTCATATTTTCACTTGAAGATGGTATACCAAGAACTACATTCAAGAGTTCAGAAGAATCAACTGCTACTCACTTTTGATAAAAAAGTACTCTTATTAACCACTTAGTTCCTTATTTAAAGGTATGTATATGCTATTATATTAGTGATATCCATACAACATATTCAAAGGAAACTAAATTACATCTAGCTTTGATACAAATAACTAGAAAAAAGATGGGCACTATATACTATTCTTATGCTCAATTTCCTAGAAGACATGAATACATCCATTTTTTTTATGGAAACCATCCTTAATCTTTGATTCTATTCATGGAGAAGATAAACCGATCACTAAAACTTGTAATGAAGAGAATGTCATTGAATATATACCCTAGACCTCCCTCATACAATGAATTGGTAACTAAACACACCTACACTTTAAAAGAAAAGGTTGAGGTAAAACTCTAATGGTGTCTAGGGACTTGGGGGAGACCCAAACACTATCAAACTCCACAAAAGGAGAACAAACCTCTTGGTTAATTTGGTTAATACATTATTTGGAAAAGAACACCATGTCCTTATAAAAGGTCCAACATTTTAGATACACTTGCTTTCCTCTACTTGACCAATATCCCCGAGCTCATTGAGAACAAAGAGGTAGGAGAATCAAATAATACTAAAGTCAAAGCCACAAAACCAACCTATTCTGGTATATCCTTAACTCTACCAATTCATTATCAACGTCAAGACTACTCACATAAGCCACCAACATACTTTATCTTACACAACATTTTAGCTTTGATCCTAACCCCTAAAGACTTAGTTTACCTCTATAGACCAAAGACTAAAACTTTTATCCATGTTAGTTTGAGTGGCTGCTTCATACTCCAAATGCTCTTGAAAAAACATACTGATGAAACTAAGGATTAATATCTATATTATCTTGAAGTGGATGCTCTTTTCTTCAAGTCATATCTTGCATCCAAACAAATAAATTTTCATGAATTGTAATGTATTTGATATGTCTGAGGTTTTCATGGAATAGGTGGCCTCCATATTCTCTTAAAATTTTAGGACCCAATCCCATAGCCTTTCTTAGGTCATGGGATTAGGATCCCAATACTAAAATTTTATCTATATATATACCATGTTACTCTCTCCTTTTTTACATCGCATATAATTTTTATTATTATAAATGACCATGCCATATCTCAAGAGATTTCCATCCTCATAAAATTTGGTACATCTTTGTTTCCATCAAAGGAGATGTTTACAATTTGTTAACACTTAGAAGAATAACAAAATATTTTATTATTTGTAGTCTCTAGCAAGGAAAGTAAAGGTAGATCATGGTCACACTTAGCAGTTTGTTTAAAAAGCTTGAGGACCGAGAGAAGAGAAGGACTGTAAGTTAACTAGAAATTGTAGTGGCAGGACAACTATGAAGGTAGACATTCTCTGTGATCCCATACCAACCTTCAAAGTTTCTCAATAGAGATGTGATATATTGTCCAATGATTGGGAGTATCAAACCAATATGGATAAACCCTTTGTACTATAATAAAAAATATATTTTTTAAATATTTGACTTACATACTAATTTAAAGATATTTATAATATAATGACTTTCATAAAATGGTATGTTTAACAAATAACATTAAACAACATAAAAAACATACATAAATCAGAACATATTTAGCAACATAGTGTGGACATAACTCCATTACTAAATTCTAGCTTGAAGGCACTAGAGGTTGCATTTGTTTGAGAAAAAACAATAACAACACCTAAAGCCCTCAAGTTAGATCCCCAAATGCATCAAACCACAATGAGATAATTCCATACAATGCTTAGTAAGTTCAACCAACCACAAAAGTTATGATTACATACAGGATCAAATATCAAAATTAATTTTAACCATCACAACTATAAACAGGCATCAAATGAATTGAATGCAGAATAGTCCTAATATTTGCATTATTAAAGATCAAAATTGAATGATTTCAACAACAACTCATGTAATGGGAACGATACCTTTGAAGAGTGAAATCCAATTAATGGTGACCCATTCAAAGCTACCTTTCTTGGGAATTATCATCAATGCTCTAATTAAGGGATCACAAGACACTTCCACCAAAACCAACTGAAGCCCTCTAATAAACCACCTTATTAATCTTACCAACATTAAAAACAAGGCAGGCACACCCAGAGTCACACCAACACACCTCCTTTATTATATAAAAAACACTTGCCGCATCACTCTGGAAAAAAACACCACAAGAGTGAGGTCAAGGGGGCATCTAACATATGCCTCCCCCTTGGAGTTTCCATTTCCATCATAAATCCTTGATCATTATCTTCACATTACCAAATCATTACATGGGACTCAAGGCAGGTATGTAATGAGCTTTCCAATACTTTTTTGGTAATTGATGGTTATAAGACCATGTGTTTAATTTTAAATGCTTAACATGAACTTGATATCTTAGCTAGATGTGATGTTATCTTTCATATTTCTATTAGATTTTGGGGTGAAATCCTTAAAGGAGGGGTGATTTGTCAAAACTGAAACCTTATAAACCTTTAATATGCTTTTTCTACATAATAGTGTAATTTTTCCAAACATGTGTAAAAATCACATTTATCTTGTTGATTGATTGATTAACATGCTATATACCAGTTATGTTTGACTACATAAGACTTGGGTAGACAAACCCTAGACATGCTGAAATTAGGGTTTTTGTCTTGAATTTCTCACATTTATCTTGTTGATTGATTGATTAACATGCTATATACCAGTTATGTTTGACAACATAAGATTTGGGTAGAAAAACCCTAGACATGCTGAAATTAGGGTTTTTGTCTTGAATTTCCCCCAAAATAGGGTTAAATGATGTAATTATGGTAAATATATTTCATAGATTTATTTTACTAATTATAAGTTATATTAAGTTACTAATAGACTCCATAATGAAATTGGAATCTATAGAATTTTATAGATTTTGATTTGGGGGGTCAAATGCTCAAGATATGCCAAATTATTGTTTTGAAAAACAAAATTTAAAGGAAAACTTCATATATGGACCTCTTTGCAAAATACCCAAGCACCTTGAATGGCCGGATCGACCTAATTCAAACAAAAAAAACCTAAAAAACCCCTACTCTCTTCTATGAAATTTTGTGATTGAGGGTAGAAAGGTGATTTGGAGAGGATTTGGGTGTATGTTGACCTAGGGTTGATTTAGCTCAATTTCTTCCCCAACTTATAATTGAATCTCATAAGCTCTTTTCTTCTATTATTATTTCTTTTAATTTTGTGTGGAATAAATATTTCTGAAAATGGAGAAAAAACCCTAATCTCTCCATCTTGTCTCTCTTTTACCATGCTTTCATCTAGGAAGGATCCCAAGCTAGGGATTTTGTGGTGATTTTCAACTTCAGAGCGCCTGGTGGAACTTTTTGTAGAATTCTAGATTCACCTTCTTGGAATAGGGGAGGAGGTATGTCACCTTATTATTACAATAAGGGTGAGTGGACTTAAACCCATTTAGATGTTTGAGTTTTGTGACAAACTCAATTTGAAATTTATGATGCTAATTTAGCCTTATTTAAGAGAACTGGGTTGATTTTATGGCAAAATATATTTTATAGTGAAATTAGAAATCCATTCTTATTTTGTAGAATTTTACTAACATCAAACTTGTTTGAACAAAATTTAATGTTACATGATCCCTTTTTATGAAATCTCATGTTTTCATCAATTTTTGCTCTAATTTTGTGGGTTTTGGCCTTTAGGGTGAAAATGGCTCAAAACAGATCTCGAGCCAAAAAATCACCTAACCTATCTTTGAGATAGAAACCTCTGTTCCATATCTAGGAATGGACTTCTCTAGGCACTCCCTCCTCACCACAGTGGGGGGATATGTCACTCTTCCACCCACAACACAACCCCACCCTTAGTACCCCCACATGAAACCTCCCCTTTAATTAGGATGGCTTGGGATGGCCCTACTGTGGATATCACCCTTGCTAGGGTTTGGATTGATAAAGTGACTGAGAAGATAACCATTCCCCAAGCACAAAATATCAAATATGATGCCGAGGTTCCTAAAGCCCCTTTCTACAAGGAAGAGGATATGAAACCATGAACCAAGTTCTCTGCTCGGCTGATTGCTGAGATGGATCACTACCATAAGTGCTTAGTGATCATCCAGATCCTAGGGAAAAAAGGTGGTGTTCGAGCAATTTCAAGGGTGGATGCTATAGTCTTGGAAGCTAAAAGGTGATTTCCAACTCTCATCGCTTGTAGAGGGGCTTTTCATGACCAAAATTTCTAGTACTCAAGATCTACATAACTATTTGGGAAGGGGTTTGTGGTTTTTTGATAGCTAGTTGGTGCTAACTAGGAGATGGTCCCCTGATGTTCATCTTAGGCGTGCATCATTGAAGACTACCCTGGTGTGGGTGACCATCCCTGATATGGGCAAGCATTGGTCCGGAAGAGTGATCACATGCGTTGACTACGCGATGGTAGCCCTAGAGCATATGGCAACCATATTTTTGGATCTTCCTTGGAAGCAACCAAAATGTGTCAAATCTCTATGGAAAAGACTCCTCCACTAGTGGTAATGGTCGATCTCCCTAACAGATCTGACCTTGAGATCAAAGTTCATTATGAAGATCTCCCAGATAGATGCAGTGTGTTTGAGGTCTTTGGCCATAAGGACGGTGCCTGCCTAGGTGTACTTGCTCAACCCCAAGATGAACCCCCTATCTAAAGTCAATCCCGAGTTTGTAGGAGGAGGAATTGGTCCTGAAAACTACTAGAGGGGGGGTGAATAGAGTTTTATAACAATTTTAATAATTATTGAACTCAAGCAATCAACCACAAAAATATTGGACAAGGAGACAAGGGTTTAGAGTGGTTCCTAACCTTAGCAAATACTAAGGTAGTCAGTCCACTACCCGGTTGCTTACCCAACCGGGATTTGGAAAGAAATTAATTTTATTAACTCGCAAGGACTTTACATAAAATTACAATTTCTTTCCCCAAACCCTTCAAGCAGCCTTCACCTAGAGGTAATCGCCCAACCTTGAAGCAGCCTTCACCTAGAAGTATAAAGCATGTGAGTTTCATACATGAAGATTACCTTTTGTAGCCATTTTTGTTTTGTAAGTGAGTGCTGGCCAAGATGTTATGAAACTCATTTATATTTTTGATTTTATATTCTTTCTCCCCCTTTGTCATTTCAAAAAGATATCCAAGTTTAATATTTATTCTCCCCCTTAATTTTATACTATGCTCCCCCTTAAATAGATATTCTATTAGGAGCATGGATTTAATATCATTTTTGTCTAATTTAGCCACAATTTGATTCTCAATCATTTGCAAAGGATGTTAAGCCTTGAAATGATATGAGATCCTGTTAGGTTCATGGCATATGTATTGATTTCTCACCCATTTTACAAGGGATGTTAAGCCCTAAAAATGAAATGAGAATCCTTTAATCTTAAGGTACATAAAAATGTCTCCAACCAAATGCACGGGATGTTAAGCCCAGATTTGTTTAGAGAGTTCCTTTAAGTACAAGATCTTTCATAGATTTCTTTATATCCAATAGTAAAAATACTAAGGTATTAACAAGCTTCAATGATTGTTTACAACGTTTTTGTAAGCTTCTTAATCAAATAATCGAATGTGTTTTTATGAGCTCCCCCTTAATCTTACAATTAAAGCAATTTAAGGCTTCTAAGGTCACAATTGATTTTAAATTTTGGTTTTGACCTTTATCAAAAGTATACTAAGATTAAGTACAATAGAATAATGTCCAAATAAGCATTTTGTCAAAGCTTATTTTAGGTCGCCCTTGACTACGACCATAGCGCCCCTTGGCTAAATTTTATTTCAACCAAGAGGCAAAGATTTCAGATTTTCAAATTAAGCACTCATATGTGAAGTACTTGATTAGATATCATTTTTTAAGCATGTTTAAGTGATACTCAATGAAGGCACGAAAAAAAAATCTTTTAAAGATACCAATTGAATTTTTTTTATAACATTGTGCTCTTTGCAAGCATTTCTAAGAGATATATCACCAATGAATCATTTGCTTGCATATGTAATGATAAAAGCATAAAAATAGAAATTTTCTTTAAACTAAGCATAATTTTTGACTTAAGTTACTTAGAATTAAACCAAATGAATCTTATATAAACTTGCAAGGATGATTTCCATAGTTTATACTTTATTGTACAGTCATTAACCACAAATAGATAGCCACTTGATCAAATTATTCAACAATTTTTACTGCAGACTGAAATCAGTGGCCTGTTCGGTCGACGATTTCTCGACCGACAGACTGCTCGGTCGAAGATTTCTCGACCGACAAGGTTTCTGTATTATCTTCAGAACTATCAATTCTAAGTATAATATAGACTATATTCAGTTATGCAACTTAAAATTTAGTGTTAGTTGAGATAAAACAAAGTAACATTTAGATCAAATCTCAACTAATCATATTCAAATCTTTTAGTTTTAATCGAGAAAGATTTTGGAAATTTTAGTTACTTGAATCATTTTGTTATCTCTTTATGTTAAGTTGAGATAGACATAAAGATATGCAATTTAAAGTCTTCGGTCATATCTCAACTTAGTCTAATCAATTCAATTTGGGGGTTTTGGAACCCATACTAACTCAACATTCTTTTTCTTGTATGGGCATGAAAAAGAGTAGTGTCCAAGACGTGAGCAATGATGGCAACATATAGAATCAACCTCAAGTCTTTTTCTATGGTTTTGTTCTAGGTTGTTCTTTGGTAAAAATGTAGATTGATGTGCTCGTGTCTTTCTCCAACTAGGTTGTTTATGAGATTTCCCTTTGGGCTTATAACCTAGTCCTCTTCTCCCAACTTGATGATAGGAATCATCCAATATTTTATCAAGGATTCCATTGTTGCTTAACCTACTAACTTCTTGTTGCAACTTAGCGATCTCATCCATTCTTTTCTTAATATCTAGGTTTGCTTGATCTAGATTAGATGATAAAGAATTCCTTTCTTTCACTATATTATCATAATCTAGATGTGTACACAAAACAGGTTGTTTTTGAAGATCGTTTAACTTTGCAAGTAATCCAACCTTTTCTTGAGATAGAAGATCATAATTTGTCTCTAGAGTAAAAATCTTCACATTACTATTACTTAGAGATGATTTCAAAGTATGATTTTCAGAAATAATGCTATCCTTTTCAAAACTAAGATCATTCAATTTAGCATATAAATCTTCTTTTTCGGATGTAAGAGCAAGAAGTCTAGTATTTAACTCATCGTTTGTTTTATTAGACTTCTTTAATTTCTTCTTGCACTCAATATACTTATTGTGTGTTTCTTCAAGACTAGAAATTAGCTCTTCTTTTGATAAATCAAGAAGACTTACCTCTTCTTCTTCTTCTTCATTGGTTGTAGCAATGAGACAATTTTTGTGGACCTCTTTCTTCTTTTCTCTCCATGGACAACCGATTGTTGTATGGTTTGTTCCTAAACACCAATTGCAGCTTGTTGAAGGTTGGTCCAAGTTGCTCCTTTGCCTGCGGTTGTAGTCACCTCCACCCTTCATTCTTCAAGACCTGGTTAGGGTTCCTTGAAGCCTGCTCTTATACCAATTGAAAACTACTAGAGGGGGGGTGAATAGAGTTTTATAAAAAATTTAATAATTATTGAACTCAAGCAATCAACCACAAAAATATTGGACAAGGAGACAAGGGTTTAGAGTGGTTCCTAACCTTAGCAAATACTAAGGTAGTCAGTCCACTACCCGGTTGCTTACCCAACCGGGATTTGGAAAGAAATTAATTTTATTACCTCGCAAGTACTTTACATAAAATTACAATTTCTTTCCCCAAACCCTTCAAGCAGCCTTCACCTAGAGGTAATCGCCCAACCTTGAAGTAGCCTTCACCTAGAAGTAGTTGCACCAACCTTGAAGCAGCCTTCCTCCTGAAGTAGCTTCCCGTTGCAATAGCCTTCTTGAAGTAGCTTCCCGTGTGATAGCCTTCTTGAAGTAGCTTGAAGTCCACCTTCTCCTGTGAGAAGAACCTTCTCCAATCCGCAGCCTCCAACCCTAGGAGTAGCAAGGAGAATACAAAGGATAAACAGGAACAAGAAGGAAAATAGAAATTACAACTTATCCTTTTAAGCACAAGGCTTGATTTGCCTATATCAAGCGTATTGATCTCCTAACCAATGAGTGTAGAAGTGTAGGTGCTGTGGTAAGGAGATGCTAGCCTATAGGACACGAAATGGGAGCAATAGGAATGAATAGCCAATGTAGGACTTTGCTCTATTGCTTCAAAACAGATTGCCAATGTGTATTCACTCTCAAGTGTAGCACCAGTGTAAAGAGTTGTGTGTTAGTGTCCTAAGGCATGTCCTATTTATAGGAATGGCCTATGGATGCTTAAGGACGTTCTAGACAACTTCTAGGGGTTTCTAAGTGCTTAACTAGCCGTTAGATATAAGTTAGGTGCATTAGTAACGGCTAGTTACTTTATTCTGCAGTTGCTGTCAGAGACCATCTCGGTCGACAATTTGTCGACCGAGATACCTACTCGGTCGAAGTTTTGTCGACCGACAGGCTCTCTGGATCAACGTTCATTTGCAACTGCCAACTACCTTGTCAGCTGTGTCTAACGGCTACTTGGGTCAATCTCGGTCGAGAAGTTTGTCGACCGAGAGTGTCTCGGTCGAGGAGTGTGGTCGACCGAGTTTGACCCTGTTTCAAGGTTTCAATTTAGGCACTAATTATATGTGTGAGTGTGCATAAGTGATCCTATTTAAATGGGATGACTTGTCTAAATGTGGTGTTTAGCTAGGGAGAATCTAACGCTTGATTTACATGCAATCTAAGTACTTGTACATTATATATTTGTACAAGTTTTTACAACAGTGATTACATTGCATGGAAATATAAATATGTAAGCTCTTGGATTTTCCCTAGTTGCTTTGTCATCCACCTTAATCCTGCACACTCAAGTAGCTCGTTAGATTAATAAGAATGAAATGTTTGTCATCATCGAAACAAAGGGATTTATTATAATGTCCAATTTATCCAACAGGTCCAGGACAGTGGCACCTAAAGACAAAGTCATTGAGGATGTGGCTATATCCTTTGACAAGTCTGAGAGGGATCCTAATGGAGTTAGCAATCTAGCATCGGTAGCTACCATTTTCGATGCAAGTTCTATCTATGAGGTTCCTACTACGATCATTGTAGTTACTAGTTGAGGAAACAAAAAGATATTTAATGAGGAGGAGATCGAAAATAATCCTTAATAGGCGACAAAAGGCAACACTGGAGGATCCGCTTTCTCTTTCGTGATAATAGGTATAAGGAAGACACAAAAGCAACAAGATGAACTAGTGGCATCAAATTTAGAGTGCTCTTAGATTCCTTTCACAATTATGCAGGTAATGGAGCTGGATGGTGAAGATGCTGTTAGTGGAGTGGAGGTGCTAAGAACTAATGTGTCTCCAAAAAGAACCAGAAGTGGAGGGTTCACCCCAAAAGGGATGGAAATAGAAGGAGCAAGTGATGTGCCTCCTCACATAGAATGTGAGAGGGGCGTCTCAATCTTGGAAGCAAAAGAGATTCAGAATAGTCATACATGAAGTTAAATCTACAATAGTGTTTTTTATAGAAACTAGAACTAGAAGGGATGTAAGTGAAAGGATCTTTGGTCTTTTCCCTAATGGTTGGAGTAGTGATTCAAATCTGAATCAAATTCAATTGGGTGAAACCCGTACATTTGGGATGTCTAAGTGATCTTCACCATGGATCAAATGATCAGAACAAGCTATATTAATCAAGGGGGTTTGCATATTGTGATCTCAGTTGCCTATGGCCATAGCTGAGAGATGTGTTGAAGGAGGCTATGGGAGGTAATGAAGAATGCTAAACAAAAAGATTTGCCTCAATTGTTCATTGGTGATTTCAACCATGTTCTCAAGGCACACAAGAAGTTTGGAGGCTTACCCATACCTGACTCATGCTTGGAGCATTTAATGCTGCCGTTGATGTCGCTAGACTCACTGAGATTAATATGATAGGTGGTTTAGTCACATGGAAGAACAAGAGAGCCTCTCAACAACAACTACTTCTTTCCTTGATAGCTCGAAATTTTCCCTAAAGTTTCCATTAACCTTGGGTGCAATCCTAATAGAGACAACACCTGGATCCTTCTGAACATGTCTCAGGGCACATCTAAACCCAAACCTTTCCACTTCCTCAACGCCTAGCTTGATTGGCTGAGATGCACGACCATCATCAAGGAGAAGTGGAAGACCCCTGTTAGTGGGAATCCACTTTTTGTGGTTTCTGAGAAACTTAAGTTAGTTAACATCTATAAAGATTTGGGCTAAAAAATTGTCCATTATTCCCACTTTGGTTGCATATGCCAAAGAGGCCTTAAATGTGGCAACATTGAATCTGTACCATGACCCCCTCTCCCCTAAAATCATGGATTATAAGGCAAACACAAAAAGGAGACTTTTCCAGCTTGAGAAAGAAAAAGAACTCATGATTTGGCAACATAGCAGACTACGTTGGATTCATGATGGAGATCGTAATACATGTATTTACCATGTGGCTTTGAAGAAGAACAAAATGAAGGATCTCATTCATTCCCTAATCAAGGAGGATGATTTGATTGCTAATAGACGAAATGAAGTAGGAGAAGAAGAGATTGCTTATTTTTTATAGTTATACAATGGAGTATTCAGTGATACAAATAACATATCCCTACACCCTCGAAAGGTCATTGAAGTAATCTAATATTAAAGACACCCTCTTTTCTATTAGTTTCTCCAAAGCACCAGGACCAGGCGACTTTAATGCCAAGTTCTTTCATTTCTTCTGGGAGGTGATCAAGGAGGACATTTGTCGAGCCATGAGGTGGTTTTTTTTTGGAGGTAGAATGGTGCAGTTTATGAATTCTTTCCTCTGTTTGATTCCCAAGAGGAACCATGTCTCCTCTCTAGAATATTTAAGACCCATTACTTGTTGCAATGTGGCCTATAAATCATCGCCAAATTTCTTGCTATGAGATTGAAAAGGATTCTCCCTCAATTCATTTCCCCCGAACAATCAACATTTGTTGCTAGTTGTTCCATCTCAGATTGCACTCTTCTTGCATCTGAGTTTCACTTGGACATCAAGGTCAAGAAGAACTCACATAAATCTTGTATTAAATTGGATCTAGCAAAGGCTTATGATAATCTTAGATGCCCATCCTTGTGGCTTATTCTGAAATCAATGGGGTTTGCACAAAGATGGATTGATATTCTAAAATAGTGCATTGAAACCACCTTGTTCTGGTCTTAATTAATGGTATGCCCTTTGGGATGTTCCAAGCTTCAAATGGGCTCTGACAATGTGATCCCTTGTCCCCTCTATTATTCACCTAGGGTGATGGAATCTCTCTCCCATTTGGTTCATCTAGATATTGAGGCTAACTTGATCTGCCCTTATAAAGTGGGAGACATTGAAGTCATGCCTCATTCGTTCTTCATTGATGATGCCCTCTTCTTTCTCACTGCCAATGCAAGAGTCTTGAGAGGCTTCAGATCTCTTATTCTGGAGTTTGGGAAGCTCACCGGCCTCTTTTACAGTGCTATCAAATCCAAAGTCTTCTTCTTGAGGTCTTGCAATTCCAGACGAGGAAGACTCAAGGATGTTGTCCAAATGGATGAAGGGACCTTTCCCACTTGCTACTTGGGAATATCTATTACTAGTTGTGGGAGGTAGAGTAGTGATTTCACCCCTTGTATTGATAGACTTTGTGAGAGCATATCCCGATGGACTGGTATTTGTCTTTCCTTTCTAGGCCTCCTAGTGCATCTGAGATTCATATTGGAAAGGAAAATCAAGTTCTGGTGTGCTCAAGTAGAGATTCCTCCCTTCATCCTTATGCAGATACACATCATATGTGCTAACTTCATTTTACGTGGGAAGTACCATGATGTGGATTGGTCAAATGTGGTGATGCTATGCCATGAATGTGAGCTCAAAGTCCAAGACATAGGGGATCTTGCCATGGAGACTATGGCCAAAAGGGTTGATATCTTCCTCCGGTCTAAAACCTCATCTTGGAGAATCTGGATCATCTAGATATATGGATACAACCTCGATGTGTGCCCACCCAAATGCTTGAGTACCTGGTGGATGATGGACTCACTCTAGCCTTCCCTGAATTATGATTATGTCTGTGTGGGTGAGGGTCATTAGCTTTTGAGTTTGTGTACTTGACAACCATGGCTTCTGGCCTCTTACCATACACCTTAGGTTCCTTGGGACAATCTTCCATGGAACAAGTTCCACACCCCACAGTGGAGCTTCTATGCTTATAGGTGCATCCTAAAGAAGCTACCTACCGTGGATCGCCTGACTAGGTGGGGTTCGACTGTCAACACTACTTGTGTTCTATGTAACGAGCAACCGGAAAGACATGAGTGTCTCTTTTTTTTCTTGGAGGTTCTCAAAATACCCACTAACTCATATTTCACTGAAGATGGGTTGGGGTGACTCTCCTCCATTCAACATTGAAAAAGTGACTTTTTGGTGTTTGAAGAAATCTAAGAGGAAAAGTAACCTTAGAGACCTTTGTGGAGCAGTGTTCACTTCTCTTTGTCATGCCATTTTGGTACTAGTGTACATGATTACTTAGTTGTCTTGGAGAGAATGGTACAAAATCTAGGTTTTTTATTCAAAGCCAAACCTAAGATTGGGCGGGATGTTGACACTGTGATTCTTAGACTGTGGGGTTTGTAGAGTAACCCATATTATATACATGATTTTGGTTGGTCCCCCTATACTTGTAACTTTTTGGATTTAGTAATATTTCACCTTCTGCAAAAAATGGCTCAAAACTTCATATTTTGAGATGGAATTTGAAACACTTGTCTAAGCTGACTTATATGATAGGAAATTATTATTATTTATTCTAATGTGAAATAACTTTCTTTGTTAAAAATCAATTGTTTTAAGCATTGTGACAAGATTTTGCTGGAATGAACTCAAAGTGAGTGAATATTATCCTTTAGCCGTGATTTTCATAGATCTAATGTAAAACATGAAGAAGAAGCTTGCATCTTTTTCTAGTTTATCTATTTTTAGATTTGTGAGCCTTGATTTCGATTTTTAAGGCTTATATGATCTAAATAGCTAGAAAAAGCTATCTACATGTGAATAATTTTAGTTCTATAATGTGTGTACATGATTTGTATGAGTTTCAAACATATTATATTATAGAAGAACCAATGCATCTGGATTTTCCCTAAATGTTCAATAGTGAAACACAAGTTAGAGAATGCTATTAGATAGAATGGTTCCTTTCAGTTTTGAATCTAGAATGATGAAATGCATAACCCTTTACAATATTATTATTTAATGATCAACTCAACTAGTTCAATCTATTCACAGTTTTAAATACTGGTAGTTCAATGAAATCTAGTTAGATCATATTATCAATATTTAGTACAAAAGCTCAGTAGTATCATTGCAAAACAAATCAATTCAATATATTCATGTATGTTCAAATTATTAAGTTCAAGAAAAATAGTGTTGAGAATCTACAGTTGAATTTTATTCTTTTCCAGAGTACTAGAAATACGTATACTTGTTCTCTATTACATTTATAGTGAATTACAATGCAAAACACAAAAAGAAAAGGAATAATTTGATTATAGGCTAAAGCTAAGAAAAATCTTAATTGATCATTATTTAATGAAACTGAAGAATCCATTTGTGACGACAGACCCCAAACATCAGATAATGATGAGTGCGGAAGAAAACATTAGTAGCGGATTAAAAAAATCACTAAAAACCTAAAACCTTTTGCAAAGAGATCCAATTCAAAGAAACTCTTAATAACAAGAACCAAAGTATTACATGTACATTCTGGTCCACAAGTACATATCATGTACCATCTCTTCTCGAGGATTACATACATCGATTGCTATGTTAAGTCTACACATGAGCAACACAAAACCTCAAGGCATTCAAGCAAAAATCTCAGATCGATTATGAAAACATTAAGTACTGACTCCAAGGACCTGAGAGTATAGAGACGACACATAGGACTCTTATCTACAAGACATGACAGTCAATATCTCCACATGAGATGTCACTGTTGTCCTTGATGCTGTTGTCCTTCCCCTACTATATGGTTTCTACCTCCTCGTCCTCGTCCACCTAAAAAGGTTGGATCCCACGGGGGTGAGACAATTGAAATTGTCCCAGCGAGAGATATAACTCTCCGCCAACAACATTATTATTACAAATAAACATTATAAAACTGAGCAGGGGTTCTTTTATATTAACAAACAATATTAATCATTGAATGAACAGAATAAGACAATCTCCTTTCTTAAGGAGAACATTACATCTACCCATGGTAGAATTATAAATCATCTATCTGCTTTGCAAGGAATGTAAGGAAACATATATATCATATATCAACTAAAGATGTATAAAAGAAATGTAACATCAAACAATGGTTTTTGTATTCAATCCTTAAGCAAACATGCTATACGACTGGTTACATTTTACAATCACACTTATGCCCTGAGGAGATGAGATATACCGCTCATACTCCAACCTTTGGTTGCGAAACCCAAAGCCGGTGCCATACAAGGTCAATGGAAGAGCTGGCTACCATGACCTCCCTCATCTTGATCAGTACGAGATCTCATACAGGACATCTTGTGTCACTACTAAATAGCTTTCCAGGGTACACTGGAAACTTCTCTATAGAGCTACAGTGGCGGCTGCACTCTCTTCGCAATCGAGAGATATCGTGTTTATCTCACATCGATCTGACATTAAACATCATCGGGAGATTTGTGATACATCCATCCTGACACATATAATGAAGGATTGAGAGATCTCATGTTTATCTCACATAAATCCTACATTAGGGCGTAAGGTATTTGCGCCCATCACCCCCACATATTAAAAAATATGCGTTCATAGGGTTATGCCGTGGAGCAACGCGTTTCACCATCAACAAATCCTGACACTAATGGATCTGTGGCCAGGGCACTACATGATAAGGTTGCACTTTATTAATTAAGTGTATTACCATATTCTTTTAGAATCAATCAAGTTTTCAAACATAAACTATTATGAAAAATGCTACAAGGGAAAGTGTAATACTTCTATCAAGTACTTTTCAAAACTTTATAAAACATTGGGATCTCAATCCCTTATCTCATTACTTGGAATTCACATCCCTCAACAACACTATAATCATGTTTATTAGATTTGGGTATTCAAACACTTAGTTAATCACTGTACAAGGTTACCACTTATCAGGTAACTTTTACCTCCAGGTCATCTGACCAAGGTATGCATGATACTTGCTATACAAGCATCTCACATGGCTCACAAGGCCCATTAAGTATCCTGTCACCTCTCACTAGGCAACAAATTATTACATGGCTCACAAGGCCATTACATCTTGTCACCTCTCACTAGATAACAACTTATTCACATGGCTCACAAGGCCATTGCACATCTTGTCACCTCTCACTAGGTAATAACTTATTCACATGGCTCACAAGGCCATTGCACCTTATACTTTTATTCAAGTATTTAACATGCCTTACAAGGCTTATGAAACAAAAGAATTACAACCTTCCCATCATTAGGGTTAGGGTTTCCCTTTCTTATCAATTAGGATTTCTCTTACATATCATCACCCTTTATTAGGGTTAGGGTTTTCCATTTTTAACCATTTAGGTTTTCAAGATCATATTTTTTAATGATCAAACCCTAATTCATTGCTCCATACATCTAGGAGCCAACATTGATATCATAAGTATTGAATCATACTTATTTATTCTCATCATTTATCATTAAATGAATTATCAACACAAGATATGAGTTTCTCTCTCATCTTTACCAGAATATGATTACATCATACTTTATTAACTTGGCTTAACCTTTTGTTAAGGTGTGTTAGCCCACACTTATCAAAGTGCATTACATCTCAATGTGACAATTGACATGACACATTTCATGTGGTATTCATCCAAGTATATTGGATTTAGGGTACATCAAGGTGTATCAACCTTGAGGTACTGGATGTGATATCTATCATGTCTTGATGTATCACTTCCCTCATCACTTTTAACTTACTTAAGTTCATCAACTTATTTTGTATTAGGATATTTCCCATCCTAATACTTTATGCACCGGCTCATCACATTATTCATGTAATGTATTGGTCATAAGTCACTCATTTGAATTATTCAACCATTATCAATGATATGGACTCATCTCAGATTAAGGCATTATTGATATAAGGTTATCCATTATCAACCACTTTAGGTGTTTTACCTAACAATATATTAGTCACTATTCCATTATTAGGAATAGGGTTTCCCATCTTTATCAATTAGGGTTTTACATAACATCACCCTATGTTGGGGTTTCACATGACATCACCCTATATTAGGGTTTCACATATCATCACCCTATGTTAGGGTTTCACATGACATCACTCTATATTAGGGTTTCACATATCATCACCCTATGTTAGTGTTTCACATGACATCACCCTATATTAGGGTTTCACATATCATCACCCTATGTTAGGGTTTCCCAACATATATTAATTAAGGTTTCTCATCCCATTACCTGAAATTAGGGTTTTTCAACCCATGGCCCAAAATTAGGGTTAGGGTTTCTCATCTCCATTAATTAGGGTTTTATGATTACCTCATTAGTCCAAACCGTAAGTCAGTGCATCCACATATCTTGGAGCACATAACATTATTAAAGTATTAAATCATACTTATCATTGTTCCATGTACTAGGTACACACATCACCATCATACAATATTTAATTGACTTATCCTTTCACTAAGTACATACACCTACACTTATTATGGTGTATTGAATTTAGTACTTTCATAGCATTGAGTAATAATCATTCTAATTATACCAATCACCTAGGTACTTTAAAGGTACTTTCATTGGAATCATCCTTGAAATACTCTTCAACCACTTATGGGGTTATTAGTACTTGCATAATTTGAATCAATTGGACATTCAAACGGTTTTGAACCAAATGAACCTTCAAACAGTCTTGGACCAATTGCACCTTCAAACGGTCTTGAAGTTACTTGACCTACAAACGGTCTTGAAGTGACTTGACCTTCAAACGGTCTTGAAGTTACTTGACCTCCAAACGGTCTTGAAGTGACTTGACCTTCAAATGGTCTTGAAGACCGTAAGACCTTAAATGGTCTTGAGCCCTTTACTCACCAAACGATTTTGAAGACTGTTAGACCCTCAAACGGTCTTGATCTCTTTCTCAACAAATAGTTTGATGACCGTTAGACCATCAAATGATCTTGGTCTCAACATACTTAAACGGTCTTGAACCTTTTGCTTATCAAACGGTTTTGAAACCGTTTCAACCCAAGACCCTCAAACGGTTTGAAGATCAGTTGACCCTAAACGGTTTGAAACCGTTTGATCCTCAATTGATTTAAATATTAATTAACCTTACACAGTTTGATACTGTTTGATCCTCAAATGGTTTGAGATTGTTTAGTCCTCAAATAGTTTGAAACCGTTTGGTCAAATCAGAATTGAATCCGATTGAACCTCAATTAGGGTTTTGACAACAATTGATCTAGGGTTTTGAAACCAATTGAGCTAAGGTTCTGAAATCAATTGTATTTGATTGTTTGAAGTTATTAGATCATGAGACCAATTGAACCTTGAGTCTATTGAAACCATTTGGTCTCTAAATAGTGTTGAAACCGTTTGACCTCTAAACGGTTTTGAAACCGTTTGGTCACTAAACGGTTTTGAAACCGTTTGACCAACAAAAAAAGTGAAACCGTTTGCTTTTGATATTTCTTGAGGTGTGTGCCAAGATGATGTCATCATCATAAAGCTTTAGACATTCAATTTCTACTGCCATACATATGATAAATTCAGAAATTTATTCAAGAAGAACATAAAGGATCATCATATGATGAGAAATTGAAATCAATAATAACGTTGATGGGTTCAAGTTATATAACCCGCATTCAAAGTAGCTTCAAAGCTTAAAGATTCACGTCTCTAATGGTTAAAGAAGTTCCTTCAACTATCCAAGGTTTGTTTCCAACTCTATTGATGCAAAAGATGTCCAAGGTTGAGCATTGGTTGGATAAGAGAAGAAAATCAATGTTGAAATCCGATTTCAACCATCAATTCAAGGCTAAAGATGATCATGGAGCTTACCTTTAGCTTGGGGAACGTTTTCCTCTTGCTCCTAATCTCCTTGGTCGTCGGCCAAAGCAAGGGAAGAAAGTGGTTTGCAAAATAGCTTTTCAAGTAAGGAGAAAATGGAGTATATGTAATTGATTTTCTAGGAGAGAGAAAGTAGAAGGAAATTCATCCATTTTCTTGCCACATGCCCCCTCCCTTCCTTGCCTTCGAAGCCATCTTACTTTTCCCTCAATATCCACTCATTTATCCTTGAATTAAAAGAAACCACTTTAAACACCTTAATTAATATAATACTATTATCCATTTTTAGTGGACACTACTTTTTAATTAACAAATGTGAGTGGATTTATTCACCTACTTGGAATATTTCGGTGAAACTCAAGTCATTTGGACGTCCTTGCACTATAGGATTTCAGCCATAGCCTTTTTATTTTATGGGAACTTCAATTAATATATTTATGTTTTGCTACAAAATAAATTAGGGTTTCAATTATGCTTAAATCTTGATTATTTTATTATCAAGATTATCTCTCCTAAAAAATAATTCAAACAAGACGCCCCATTCTTTTTATTTTCTCCAAATGATACCAAGAAATAGTAGGGACATTATTGAAGTGGTATTTTACATATCCAACACTAGATTTTAGGTAATTTGCAAATTACACCAAAACTAGCATTCAATACACAAGCTTTACTCAAACAAGCTCCTTCTTGGATCTTAGACTTCCAAAAGACATACCTCAGCATCACTCTCATTATTATGATGCTATAACACTTTAGGAACATTTATAATGTAACATTTGCAAGGTAACCCCTTAAATTGGGTAAATTTCACTTTAGTCCAAAACAGGTAAAACATTGTTTCAACATTATTCAAATAGGGCCAAAATTGAAACATAAGTTCTCCTTTGGTCATAATTACTTTTCAAAGGATATAGACAAGAATATAAATGACTTACTTAAGAAAAACTTCTAGGGTTCTGAATCTTACCAAGAAAAAACCCTCACCCCTGTCAAAGACTTCGAAACCATCTTGAGTTCTCCATACCCCAGAGAAATGATTGGCGAGAGTAGGAATATGGGGGTTAACCCTAGAAGGACCTTGAGATGGTTCTGAACTCTGAATGGTCCATTACAGGGCAACCAATTATTTTGAAGCGATGGTCAATCGATGAGAAGTAGGTGAAATCGATTATGGAGGATGTTCCAGTTTGGGTGGATATCTGTAAACTTGCTATGGAGCTATGGGATATCCAGACTTTTGAAAGAATATGTTCTTACCTTGGCACTCCGGTCAGAATGGATGAGAGTACTCTTAATCTGAGCTGCATTGAACGTGCTCGTATTCTGGTTGTGATGAATAAAGATGCTCTGTTTCCGAGTAGGTTATCCTTGGTCAGTGACGAAGGGGATGTGCAGGTTGTTGAACTGGATTATGAATGGATTCCCTACAGATGTATGAAGTGTGGATTTTTGGGTCATGGAAATTATCGTTCAGACCCTTCTCTGACCAGACCAATCTTTAAAGCTGATAAAAATGCTAAGAAGGTATGGGAGGTTAAAAAGAAGCAAGAACAAGTTCACCACGATGAGATTCTCGCATGTAGTAAGGATGATGATGGTCTGTATATCATTGAGGAAGTGGTTGATGAGGAGGAAATTAATCGAGCAAGAGAGAAACTGTGTGAGGAAGTTCCTGCTTTTGAAGATATGTTATTATATAAAGAAGTTAACGAAGGTTTTGAAGTTAGTAATGCGAGGGCATCTAGTTCTTCAGGTCCTTCGACTCCGGTTTCTATTCCTATTGCTCCTAAAGTTTCTCCAAGTAGTAATATCAGTTCGCAGGCTTCATCGACTCCAGCTATCAATGCTATGACTACTATCAATCTTAAAGATCCCCCTAGATTTCAAGCTAAGCTAAATGTGGGTATCTATCACAGGGTTGAAAATTCTCAATATTCTCCTATTCAAGCTGATCTTCATTTATCATCTGAAAATACTGAGGCTGACAGTTTAACAACCCCAAGTATTAAATGACTCCTTCTTTTTCTATTTCTTCTTGGAATGTTAGAGGGATTAGCAATAAGGTTATCCCTATCCAAGAAGAAATTAGGAGGGCGGGTAATGACATCTTTATTATGGTTGAAACTAAGTTGAGATATAAGAAAATGTCCAGTTTTATGACAAATTTTTTTCCTAATCACGCCTGGGTTTCTAATCATTCTTCTCACCCTTTGGGTAGAATTATTTTTCTGTGGAAGGAGGACAATTCCTGTATCACTAAGCTGGATGAGAATGACCAGGTCATTCATATGGGTGTTTCTGTTGGAGATTCTTCTTTTTTTCTGTCTGCGGTGTATGGCCACAATCCGGACAAGGATAGGACCTTTCTCTGGGATTCTATTGATAATTTTTCTCACAAAGTGGATAGACCGTGGATTCTTATGGGTGACTTTAATTGTGTTAGGAAATCCAATGAAAGAATTAGCAAGCAGCAACCGTCTAGATGCTCTATGGATGATTTTAATAGTTGTACTCTTAATTGTGGTCTCTTTGATTTAGACCTTCAGGGACCCTTATTTACTTGGAGTAATAATCAAGATGGTATTGGGTTTGCTACCTCGAGGATTGATAGAGTCCTCTATAATACTGATTTCTTATCTCTCAATGCTGAGTTTTCAGGAGAAGTAATCTCTAACATTATTAGTGACCATAAAAGAATTCTTCTCACTGTTGAACATCCTAGAAAGATCAAATCTCCTTTTAGATTTATTAACTCGTGGGCTCAACATGACCACTTTCTTAACATTGTTAGGTCAGTTTGGAGTGCTGATGTGCAAGGTTTTTCTACCTTCAAGCTTTATAAAAAGCTTTCCTTACTGAGAACTGAGTTATCTAAGTGGAATAAGAACTCTTATGGAGATGTGAATGATAAAGCCAAGATTTCTAATTTCAATGCCCTTCAAGCTCAGATAGAGGCTGATTTACATCCTACTGATGAAGATCTTCGTGATAAGGCAAAGTGTTTGAGGTTGGAAGCTAGCAATTGTGCTAAGATCCAAGAAGCCTTCTATAAGCAAAAATCTAGAATTTCTTGGCTTAAAGAAGGGGATTCGAATACTTCCTTTTTCTATTCTTCGATGAAGGTCAGGAGGAACTCCAATTCTATTAAAAAACTCATTATTGATGATGCTATCTCTCACTGCCCTTCTGAAATAAAGAGGTTTATTTCTTCCTTCTACAGTAATTTGTTCAATATTCACTCTCCTGGTGTCCATGTTTGGAAGGGTGATTGGAAAGGTAGAACCCTTAACTCTAGTAAAAAATTCTCTCTTATCCATGGTGTCACTAGAGCTAAGATTAATGACATTGTTAATAATCTTAAAAAAGATAAGGCTCCGGGACCGGATGGGTTTAATGATGTTTTCTACAAAAAATCTTGGAGTGTTATTGGTGATGATGTAGCTGCTGCGATCATGGAATTTTTTTCTAATGGAAGGCTTCTTAGAGAAGCTAATAAGACCTTCATTATTCTCATTTCTAAAGGCGGTGATTCGTCTGACATTAAGAACTGGCATCCTATAGCTCTTTGCAATGTTTTCTATAAAATTATATCCAAGATTCTTGCCAATAGAGTTCAAGAGGTTCTTCCATCCATTATTGATCAAAGGCAGTGTGCTTTTGTTAAAGGTAGAAGCATAAGAGATGCCACTTTGCTTACCAATGAGATTATTAGTGATTTCAAGAAGCATACCAGTCCTAATATGATGTGTATTCAGGCTGACATTACAAAGGCTTATGACTCTGTCAATTGGAACTATCCTTTTTCTCTCATGGTGAAGATGGGATTCCCTATTCTGTGGATCAAATGGATTGAGGAGATTTTTGCTTCTACCTCATACCAGGTTCTTATAAATGGTGAGCCTTCTGAATCTTTTAAACCCTCTAATGGTGTGAGACAAGGGGATCCCCTTGCTCCCTACCTTTTTGTTATTTCTATGCAAGGTTTCACAGAATTGATTAATGTTGCTGAAGAGGAGGGGAAGATTAGTCCTATTAGAGCATCTAAGAATTTTGATATATCTCAGCTTATTTTTGCTGACGATCTCATGATTTTTTCCAAAGCTCATCATGACAATGCTTGTGCTATTAATGAGATCCTTCATGAGTTTGGGGATATGTCTAGTCTCCATGTTAATCAGTCTAAGAGTTCGATTATCTTCAGTAAAGGGGTTGTTAAAGCTCCCATTCTTGAGATTCTTGGATTCAAGGAAAGCTCCTTCCCTTCTAAGTATCTTGGTATCCCTTTGTTTACAGGGAAGTTATCTAAAAAGTTGTGCTCTAATCTTGTGGATAGAATCAAAGGCAGGCTGGATTCTTGGAAAGCTAAGATTCTTTCTATGGCTGCTAGATTGGAACTCATTAAGTCCACTCTTCGCAACATGCATACTTACTGGCTGTTCTCTTTTCCTATTCCTCTTTCTACTCTGGATCAGATTGATAAGCTTTGTAGGGATTTCCTTTGGAGTGGCTCGGAATCTAAGAGAAATCTCCATTTGGTGAAGTGGGACAAAGTTACTAAACCTAAGAAGGAAGGTGGTCTCAGCCTCAAAAAGGCAAGAGACATGTCCTTAGCATGTATTCTTGTTAATACCTGGAATGTAGCCAGCAAGAAGGACTTGTTATGGGTCAAATGGATTTCGAAAAAATACTTAAAAATAATATCTTTTTGGATGGTCAGTGTGTCTCTTCAAATTTTTCTTGGCTGTTTAACAATATCATTAGAGCCAGAGACATGCTGAAGAATCATATTAGATTTTATATTGGATCGAGTTCCAATACTTTGTTGTGGCAGGATCCCTGGTTCTCTAAAGGTGGTTTTCTTAGTGATCTTGTTGGAAGGAATCTTATATCTATGTCTGGACTTCCTTGGGATGCGAAGGTGGATATTAATATTAAGAATTTTGAGTGGCATATGCCTAAAAGCACTAATAGACATCAGGAGGTTATTTTGAATTATCTTAAAGCTGAGAAGATTGACCCTATGAAGGATGATCATCTTACTTTTATGAACTTGAAGTGTCCTAAGTACAATGATTTTTGGGATGTTGTTAGAATTCATAGACCAGAGGATGATGGTTTTGCCTGGTTATGGAATATCAAAATCCACAAAAAAGCTATTATTCATTTGTGGAAGGCTAGACATAATCAGATTCCTACTTCTAATTTTCTGAGAAGAAGAGGAGTCTCTCTTGCTTCTATTTGTTTTCTTTGTAAATCTGGGTATGAAGATTCTTTCCATTTGCTGTTTAGATGCACTTTTATCCACAGTATCTAGGACCTTGCTCGATCTATTATGCCTTCACTCTTGGTACCTCAATGCTGGAATGATCTTATTTTTACTGGAAATAGTAAGATTGGTATTTTAAGTAGCCTTGTCTTCTATCATTCTTGGTATGAGTGAAATAAGAGAGTGCATGATGAGGTTTATAGATCTTTGGAGGATGTGTGGAAACTTATCTTGGAAGATTTTCTGATTCTTGGTGCTAGTTGATGTGTTGCATGGCCGGAGTTGTGTTGCTTGATGGGTGTTTTTTATGGTCCTTGTTTTGTGGACCTACTATGCTGCGAGTCTTTCTGTCTTGGATAAGCATCTCTCTCTGCAGGAGCTATGTCTGGTGGTTCTTTGGATGTGTTCTTGCTTCTTTTTTGGCTGGTTTTTTCTTTGAGTGATTGAGCTGATCCCTTGGGGAGTGGCAGAGCTTAATCTTTTGGCTGGGCCTGGACCTTCCTGGGTTTTCTCTGGAGATTTCTTGGTTGTGTGTGCTTCTTCTGTGGATGAGCTGCTCCTGGTTAGATGCGACAGAGCTTGCTTCTTGCTGTCTCTGCGGCTGAGTTGGCTGGTCTGTTTCTGAAGTTTGGCTGGTCCGTTTCAGAGATAGCCTGCTGAGATGATATCTGGTGCTGGTCCTTGCTATGTTCGAAGGCTGGGATCTCATCTCTTGCTCAGGGTTCTTCTCTGAGACTTCTGTTTGAAGCTGTTCTGTGCATGGGTGTTTTTGTGGTCTGCTTGGAATGTTCTTTTGGTCTTTTGATGGTCTTAGACGTTTGATTCTGATCTTGTTCTCTGGTTTGGTTGCGAGCTTATCCTTCATGGAGTGGCAGAGCTCACCATATGTAGTTTTGCGGTTCTTTGGTTCCTGGATGTGTTTGTTTGGTGGTCTGCAGGCTTTGTTGAGCGGATGAGCTGATCCTGGTTGGGAGTGGCAGAGCTCACTCAATTTCTTCTTCTTGAGGTGTTTTAGGAGCTCGTTTACCTGCTATACAGCAGGGGTGTTGATGGTTCCCTGTGTTTAGACGCTGATATATGGTGCTTTGTTCAATTTTTGCACGACTGGGTGGTGCCTGGCTCTGATGTTTTCCTTTCCCTGGTGTTGCCGATCATGTTGCTTCTGGTGGGTTTTGTTGCTGGACGTTTGAGGCTGTGAGCTGATCCCATTTTTTGGGTTGGATGATGATCTCCCTGTTGGGACTCTTCCTTGGTTTTTTGGTGTTTGGTGTTCCCTGGATGCTCTTTGTTCTTTTGGGTGTTGCTTTTTGTCCTGGAGCTTTGTTTTTCCCTGTCTGGGGTCTTCTTTTCTTGTTTCCTTTTACCTGGGGAAAGGTTTTGTTCTTTCACCTTGTTTATTCTCTCATCTTTCCTTCAGCTGTAATAGATGTAGAGATAGATCTCACTCTTTTTTAGTTGGTTTCTCGCTTTGAGAACTAACAAGCTTTGTAAATTTTATACAAAAATGAAAAAAAGCAACAGGATTTTTGACTGACCAAAAAAACTTCTAGGGTTAAGGCATAACCCAGGTCAAGAATGTTACACCATTAGTCTTATGGAAGCCCTGAACACTAAAGATTCCTTATGGAGGTATGCACCATAGTGGAGGACATGGCTTATCCACTAGCAAAGCTAGAAGAGTAAACTGTATCATGTTGATAGAGAACGAGGAGTTAAGCCCAATGTGTATGACCTCTTGAATAATAATAAGGGCGTCCATCATTAATTGTAGATTCCGTTGATAACTAGTGGTACCCAACATTAACCAAAGATTCTGATGGTCCCACATTCACTATAGTTACAATTAGGTTCCTAAGATTTACTAGAGATCCTAGTGGTATCTAGTTCAATTGCTATCAGTGCGTTAAATTTGTGGAACCATTTATGTAGACAATCTTAGCAAGAATGTTTTGACTCTCCATATGAATACCCAAGTTTAGAGAAGGAGAACAAACTATTTGTCCAGTTAATATAGCCACATATCCATATGTGGCAACTGCCATTGCATATTGGGGAGCTACTAGCAAACTCATTGCATACCAGGCATCTAATAACATACATAGAGTCCTGAGTCTACTCCAAGTCTTATACGGTGAGATTGTAGCTTGTTGTGATTCTTGTACATGTTGTAGTACACTTCATGTGGCTCCAGACATTAATAAGATAAGAGATTTAGAAGTTAGACTTAAGAACTATTGTTTTATTATTCATGTTAAGTAATCAAATTTAGAATGTATTGTTTACTTATTCTTAGTGTTTTAGTATGATGACAAATTTTACAATATTTCTAATTTAGTTTGGTATTTAGTAACATTATTATTTCTATTTATGGTATAATAGACTTAATAAATATTATTTGTATTATCTGGTCTACTTGGCTGAATTTTCATTTACTAAATCAGTAGCTCACACACTCTAAGAACATATTTTTGGGTAACACTACTGCTATAGAGACAACAACATATTTTTAAAAGAGTCATGAGATAAAAGGATGTTAATATTGTTTTGAGGTAGAAATAATCATCCATAGTCCATGTCTACTCTAGGTCCTTGTATATAATGAGTTGTAATTGATATTGCAGAAGATTGTCTTTACTACCAAAATAGTTATTTAGTTATCAAGACTTATGTACATGTAAATAACAAGTTTTAGTATGAAAAATTTAATGTGAATATTTGAGATTGAAATTAGTTTAGAGGAATCATGTTCTTATCCTATCAAATGTAAGTTCATGTGATTGAATGTGTCATATATAATAATTTTAAATAAAAAAGTTAAGAGTGATGTTTGGATTTTGTTTAGGTATCAGTTTATGCCCTAATTTCATGATTAGTAGCTAATGTGAGATGATGGTATAACAACTTGGTATTAGAGGTTATCTTGAGTTGTCAAGGACCATAAAGTTAGATAATTAGAGTCATAAGTGTGGAAGTTAGGAGGTGATATTATTATAGCTTTGGGAAGTCTGACCATGTGGATGCCCGACCCAATATTTTAATACTTCTATTGGCCTGTATCAAGTTACAATATCAATACTTTCCTGTATACCCTAGCCAAGTGTGTAGAGGGAGAATGGGATTGAAGGTGACCCTATAAGTACTAGGGTTAGAAGAGCAAAAAGTAACAATAGAATAAGATCATAAACATAGAATATGACAATGAATTTGGTTTTATACTATTGATTTGATTTGAATTGAATTGAACTGCTCTTACTAGTGTGAATGCTATATTTTTAATTTTCAAAAGAATTTGGAAGACTATTGTACATTCAAAATTTGCTTCAGATATTGTTCGTTATTCTTGTCATAAAGTACTTGATGCGATGATTTTGAGTCGCGTTTATAGACTTGTTTTACATGCATTTATGTGTTTATTGGTCACTTTTGTGGTTAGTATCGCATGATTCATTCACTATAGTCTATTATCTCATTTTGTATCAAATCTATCATATTTTATCTTTTTGATTATAAATGATCATAATAATGGGTTTTAGCATAGTTGATTCGGCTTTGTCTTACAATTTCAGGAAAAATGAATATACACAGTTGTTGATACCATCGACATCCGTCGATAGTATCGACACAGTCACAGGGAGACAGCCGCAAGGAGCCAAGCAGAGTCGATACCATCGATTGAGAGGTCGATGGTAGCGAGATACCTACAGCGAGATAGCAATCAACTGGTCGATACTATCAACACAAAAGTCGATACTATTGACATTGCATAGCTTCAGCGTCAGAATGGTGACAAAACCGACGCCTAAAGTTGTCGATACCATCGACCCGAGTCGATGGTATCACGTCTGCATCAGGAGGAACGTCAGAGAAGAGAAAATAACTTGCCGATATCATGAGGGGTCGATACCATCGACCCGCGTCGATGGTATTGACACCGTCAGGATATGTTTTGTTTCAGATCGATCTTGATCGGATGGTGGTGATCTTTTGGCAACCCAAAGTGGTCCATATACCTAATGACGGCGGCCCTAAGGAGATGATGACGTCATTAGCCACTGCACAAGTCCCGAGGAGGTGTGGAGAAGAGAACGGAGTCCAGAATCACGCCCCGCTCGTTCCAAGAGCCGCAGAAGACGAATTCCACCGCCAGAAGGCTGTAGATCGCGTACTCTACGTCAAGGAACAATTGGATCTTCTCCGTTCTGGGGTTTACATCACTCTCATTCACGTTTCTCCATGTTTTCCCCTTCTTCCATCATGTCTTTCATTGAGATGAACATGCGGGGCTAATCCCCTTTGTCTTTAGGACCGGGAGTAGCCCGGGTAATCGTTGTATGATGTTTTTATCATAGTAATTCATATTTTGTCTCTTAAATCCATGGTATGATTTCAATTTCTCCATTATATCATTATGATTGATCACCCTAATGATAATCCAATGCCTTTAATTGCTTTGAAAGAAGAGTTAACAACTGAAAAGAGACGAAATTCACATTAATTAATAAATCCCTTGAACAAGGTGATGCACGGTTAATGGTGGAATCCCAGAGTTTGGTCTTCATGCACCTAGTTTAGGGTATAGGTTACTACGACTGTGGAACTGACCTAGATTTAGGTAGTGAATTGTATCATGATAGTGAAAAATTCTGACTACAGGCCACTACCCAGAATGAGAGACAAATTTGATTACTATATAGAAATAAATACAACGAGAACCTGCGGTGAAACCGCAATCCTAAAGATTCCCATCTAAATTGATTAAACTCAACATTTAATCGATTGCTTTATTTTATTTTATTTTATTTTATTTTATTTTTCAATCAACTCTCAAAACTTTTTAATCGGTCTAGCTGATCGTGAGTAGTTAGTAAGTAGTCTACCGATAGTTCAGTGTCCCTGTGTTCGACTCGAGCATGACAAAGGAATATATTACTCTGACACGTGCACTTGCATTATACGCACGGTAAAATCATGTTAAGTTTTTGGCGCCGTTGCCGGGGACACGACAACTATCGACACTACGAGTGTTGCAAGCGGCCACTCTAGGCCACATTTTATTTTATTATTATTATTTTTGAAATTCATCGCTTATCTTACATATTTAGCAATCGTCTAGCGCTGTACTGAATCAAATTTATTACCTTGCAGGTACTAGTGCATGGGGAGGATGCGTAGCACAGACTACACACTGCCATCACCAGAGGTTCCACCGTTGGGATCAGACGACGAAGAGAATAATATTTACGATCAACCTGAGGATATAGATTCAGACTCTGAACTAGAAGCCATGGCAGAAGAACAGACAATATGGGAGAAGATAAAGGCTTCTTCCTCATCAACATCAAAGGGGCCGATAAAAAAATAGGCAGTCAACATTCCAACCTATAAGATTGATCTGACACTGATAAACTTGGTCAAGTCTCAAGCATTCCACGGGCTGAAGAATGAAGACCCTGTTGCACACATCAGCACTTTCGTGGAAAATTGCGATATGATCAAGATATATAGGTTTCCATAGGAGACACTGTATCTGAAGCTGTTTCCCAACTCTCTTGCATGTAATGAACGTGAATGGCTGCATAACCTAGATGATGAGACCGTTAAAACGTGGGATCAAATGATCGAGGTTTTCTTCGAGAGATTCTTTCCACCGGAGAAAACCAATGACTTAATACGAAAAATCCACAATTTCTGTCAAAGGGCTGGCATGACATATTCTGAGACGTGGGAGCGTTTCCAAATAATGCTGCGGAAGTGTCCACATCACGGGCTAGATAAGGAAAATCAAGTGAAGATCTTCTACTTTGCTTTGAATGAGCACGACCGGAGCAATCTAGACTCAGTAGGTTCTAGTTTCTTCTTGAACAACACTGGCACTTGGTGTTGGGAAATACTGAAGAACATGGCTAGAAAGAAATCATGGGGCGACATAGACACACCAGAGCAGGTCCGAGTCGCAGGTGAGTCAAAGACCATCAAAGAGCAGAATGAGAAGATGGACTTATTAGCCAAGAAACTGCTAGCAAAGGAAGACGAAGAATCTGATGATGAGGCGCAAGTGAAATTTATGCGCCAACAACAGGGGTACAAAACAATGATTATTCTTGGAGGAAAGATAAAAAAATTTCATGAAAGGACCCAAACAATTTCTTGCAGGACCCCGATGCCAAACCACAACCGTCGGAAGAGGACAAGAACAATGAGTTGCTCAATCAAGTAATCAAATAGAATCAATAACTCATGATCACGTTTGGCCAGTAGATTAAGCAACAAGGAGAATTCATGAATCAATTTGGGCAAACTTTACAAAGTCATGGAGCTCAGATGAGGACACTCGAGACATCTCTAGCGCAGATGGCAGCAGAGATTTCAAGCTTGAAGAAGCCAACACAACAAGGTTTTCCTGGAAATACAAACATTCCAAGAGGGAATCAGCAAGCCAAGGCAATTCTGTTGTGGAGTGGAAAGAAGATTTTAAACCCTAGGGCCGATGAACCAAGCACACCCCAACCAGAAACCATAGCTGAGGCCATAGAGGAGGTTACAATCACAGAGCCGATCGAGGATGCGGTAGAGGAAGCCACACCAGAACCCATTGCTGAGGAAGAAACTCAAAAGAGGAAACCATATGTACCACCACATCAGAGGGTGTAGACTGTCCCAGTGCTGTATCCAAACAGTTTAAAGGCTAAGAAAGTGGACACTCAGTTCAAGAAGTTCCTAGATAGCTTTAGGAAACTTTCTGTCAACATTCTGCTGTTAGAAGCAATAGAGCAGATACCCTCCTATGGCAAGTTTCTGAAAGATATAATCACAAAGAAGAGGAAGATTCCTAATACTGAAGTGGTGGTTCTTAAGGAGAAAGTGAGCGCCTTCATTATGGGCACATTGCCACCAAAAAGGCAAGATCTGGACTGCTTCAATATTTCATGTTACATCGGTAAGGTGAAATTCAGCGAAGCATTGTGTGACTCCAATGCAAGTATTAATTGGATGCCTCTTTCTACTTTCAAGAAGTTGGGACTAAAAGAATCGAGACATAGCAACATGACGATTCAACTAGCAGATAATTCTGTGGTAAAACCGTATGGCATTTGTGAAGATGTACTTGTTAAAGTTGACATGTTTGTGTTTCCAGCAAATTTTGTGGTAATGGAAATGCAAGATGACCAAGGGAATGAGCTACTCCTTGGAAGACCCTTCCAAGCTACGACAGATATGATACTCGAAATGGGAAGAGGCCGTCTGACATTGGGAATCACGGATGACCGATATGAAATGGTTATGCCCACGAGTACAACACAATCAAAGGCAAAGGAATAGTGTCGCATGGTGAAACATTTTGATCAGAAAATTTCTCTTTTCCTAGGGAAGCCATTTCTGGATATGGCTCATGTAATGACCAAGGTAGATAAGGGGACACTGGCTGTAGACATTATGGAACATACCAAAGTTGTTTCTCTTTGCAGAGCTGTGGGTTTTCTAAATGATGAAGAGGAGGAAATTCCTATGTCTACTGAAGATGATGCAATAGCAAGTTATGTCCTTGACACATATCCAGAACTGGCCCTTAAAGCTTGCCTTGTCAACATAATGCATGACTAGATGAGAATCAAGTCATTACAAGAATGTGTCAAGATGCTTCAAGTGCTTCTGTGCTATTATGCCAAGTATTATGAAGATCTTGGGCCACTCCCACCACCGCTGCAATCATCATTGATCAATCCACTAGAGTTAGAACTGAAGCCACTGCCTTCACATTTGAAGTATGCATTCTTAGATGATGGTGAAAGACTACTGGTGATTATTTCGACATATCTGAGTGCCGATAAAAAAGAGCAATTGATGATCGTGTTGAAGAACCACCGTGGCGCATTCGGGTGGTCAGTTGCTGATATCAAGGGGATTTCCCCTACACTTTGCCAGCACAAGATCCAGCTCGAGGAAGGAGCAAAACCTATAATCCAGCCACAACGTAGACTCAATCCAAGCATGATGGAGGTTGTCAAGAAGGAGGTGATCAAGCTCCTTTCTGCAGACATCATTTACGCTATCTCCGATTCGACGTGGGTAAGCCCCACACAGGTAGTCCCTAAAAAGGGGGGAATTACTTTCACTCACAACTTGTTAAATGAGCTGGTCACGACCTGATTGGTAACCGGGTGGCGGGTGTGCATTGACTATCGTCGATTGAACTCCGCTACATTAAAAGATCATTTTCCTCTTCTGTTCATCGATTAAATCTTAGAGCGACTAGCGGGTCGATCTCATTTTTGTGTTTTAGATGTCTACTCCGGCTACAATCAGATCTCTATTGATCCTAAGGACCAAGAAAAGTCTACCTTCACTTTTCCTTACAGAACATTCACATATCGCCATATGCCTTTTGGCCCGTGTAACACATCAGCTACTTTTCAGCATTGCATGCTCGCTATTTTTTCTGATATGGTTGAGCACTGTCTAGAGGTTTTCATGGACGATTTTTCCGTCTATGGTGCGTCATTTGATGAGTGCTTGTACAATTTGGATAAAGTTTTACAACGATGTGAGGACACACATTTAGTTCTCAACTGGGAAAAGTGTCATATGATGGTTAGTGAAGGAATTGTGCTTGGACACAAGGTGTCTAGCAAGGGGTTGGAGGTGGATCCAGTCAAGACTGAGGTTATTTCAAAATTACCCCCACCTAATTTGGTAAAGGGAGTAAGAAGTTTTCTCGGTCATGCAGGATTTTATCGCCGCTTTATCAAAGATTTCTCGAAAATCGCTAAACCATTGTCTGAACTGCTGGAGAAAGATGCGATGTTTGATTTGAATGAAAAATGCTTGCATGCTTTTAATGTATTGAAGGAAAAGTTAATTTCTGCACCGGTTGTTCAAATTCCAGATTGGACAAAGCCTTTCGAGCTCATGTGTGATGCTTCAGATTTTGCAGTAGGGGCTGTTCTTGGGCAGCATTTCGAGAACAAACCCGCGGTAATTTTCTATGCATCCAAGACTTTAAACGAGGCACAACTTAACTACACCACAACTGAAAAAGAACTTCTCGCCGTCGTTTTTGCATTCAAAAAATTTCGGCAATATTTGGTAGGGTTAAAAGTTGTGGTATGGACGGACCACACCGCCATAAAATACTTGATAGAAAAGAAAGATGCCAAACCTAGATTGATTAGGTGGATCTTATTGTTACAAGAATTTGACATTGAAATCAAGGATAAGGCGGGAATTGGGAATGTGGTTGCGGACCACTTGTCTAGGTTTGAGCGGGCAGATGAGAAAGATATTAATATACCCATTACCGAGACATTCCCTGATGAGAAAATCCTTTCTGTAAAATCCAAGGATCCATGGTTTTCATACATGGTTAATTATCTTGCCTGTAAAATAATCCCAGATGATTGGACTTATCAAGAGAAATAAAAAATTTCCATTCTTTGAGATATTATTTCTGGGATGATCCCATCTTGTTGAAGCAATGCATGGACAGCGTTTTGCACAGGTGTGTACCGGAGATAGAATATGATAGTGTACTTAGTCATTGTCACACACTACCAGCCGATGGTCATCATGCGAGTTCACAAATGGCGGCCAAGGTGATAGAGAGTGGTATTTATTGGCCTACACTCTTACGGGATGCTTACGACTATGTGCGAAGATGTGACTCCTGTCAAAGGGCAGGTAATATTTCCAAGCGACAAGATATGCCCCTCAACGTGTTTCAAGAAGTTGAGGTATTTGATCTGTGGGGCATCGATTTTATGGGACCCTTTGTGTCCTCAAATTCTAATTTATACATTTTACTTGCTGTTGATTATGTATCAAAGTGGGTAGAAGCAATACCCACAAGGACTAACGACGCTGATGTAGTGTGCATGTTTGTAAAAGATCACATTTTCTGCAGATTCGGTGTGCCAAAGATGATTATTAGCGATGGAGGCACCCATTTCAAGAATCAAAAGTTTGCTGTGTTATTGAGAAAGTACGGGGTGAAACACAATGCTGGTACCCCGTATTGATAAACCACTAGAGGGGGTGAATAGGGTTTTATGATTATTTTTAATATAATTTAACTGAAACAACCACAATTGAAATAATAAGAAGGAGACAAGGTGTTTAGAGTGGTTCCAACCTTACAAAAAACTAAGGCAGTCAATCCACTACCTGATTGCTTACCCAACCGGGATTTTGAAAGTATTAAATTTTATTACCTCGCAAGGATATTACATAAAATTACAATACTTTCTACACCCTTTGGACAACCTTCACCTTGAAGTAGTCTCACCAACCTTGAAGCAACCTTCCTTGAAGTAACTTCAAGCTCCCCCTTGAAGTAGCCTTCCTCTTGAAGTAGATTCCTGTTGAGACAACCTTCTAGAAGTAGTCCAAATATCTCCTCCTTCACCAAGAAGATCAAACCCTATCCAATCCATAGCCTCTAACCCTAGGAGTAGCAAGGAGAGTACAAGGAATAAGAAAGAACAAGAAAGGAAATGGAAATTACAATTACCACTTGAAGCACAAGGCTTGATTTCCTATATCAAGCGTATTGATCTCCTAACTAATGGGTATGGAAGTGTAGGTTTAGTGGATAGGAGATGCTAGCCTATAGGACATAAATTTGGAGCAAGGGAAATGAGTAGAAAATACTAGTGTTGCTCAATTGCTCAAAACAGATTGCCAATTGCAAGTATGTAAGCTCAAGTATTGCACAAGTGTGTTTTGGGTGTCCTATGGCTTGTCCTATTTATAGGAATGGCCTATGGATGCTTAAGGACATTCTAGACAACTTATAGGGGGTTCTTAGTGCTTAACTAGCCGTTAGGTATCCATTAGTTGCTTTAGCAACGACTAGTTAATTAACTCTGAAAAGTGCAGACAGAACTCTTCTCTTCTCGGTCGAAGAATTGTCGACTGAGAGTCCTTCTCGGTCGAGGACTTGTCGATCGAGGGACTGTCTGGAGCAAGTGTATATAACATTCTAATCCAACTCCCAACTACCTTGTCTGCTGTGTCTAATGGCTACCTGGGTCATTCTCGGTCGAAGAGTTTGTCGACCAAGAGTGTCTCAGTCGAGAATTTTGTCGACCGAGATTAACCCTATTTCAATGTTTTAAACTGAGTACTTAGTGTGTGTATGAGTGTGCAGATGTGACACTATTGTAGGGGATGACCTATCTAAGTATTGTTATTGACTAGGGAAGATCTAACGCTTGATTTACATGAAGTCTAAGTACTTGTACATTATATGCTTGTACAAGGTTTTACATTTGATTACAATCATGAATTAAAGCAATTAGAGCATATAGATCTTCCAAGTAGTTTGTCATCCACCTAATCCCTGCAACACTCAAGTAGCACGTTAGATCCACAAGAATGAAATGTTTGTCATCATCGAAACAAAGGGATTATAATAATGTCCAATTTAGCCAACAATCTCCCCCTTTTTGAAGATGACAAACATTTCCTAAATATAAAATAAGGAAATATAAATCATATGAGTTTCATACCTGAAGTTTACCTTTTGTAGTCGTTCTTATTTTGAAGTGGGTGCTGGCCAAGATATTATGAAACTCATTTTATTTTATGTTTTTGATTTATATTATTTCTCCCCCTTTGTCATTTCAAAAAGATATCCAAGATAATCATTTAGTATGACTCTTTATTTCTCCCCCTTAATTTTATGCTATGCTCCCCCTTAAAGAGACATTCAATTTAAAAGCAAGGGATTAATGCAAACCAATTATTGTTAAGTTTAGCCACATTTTATTTCTCAATTATTTGCAAAGGATGTTAAGCCTTGAAATGATATGAGTTCCTTTTAAGTTCATGGCATATGAGTATTGATTTCTAATCCATTTTGCAAGGGATGTTAAGCCCTGAAAATGATATGAGAATCCTTTAAGCTTAGAGTATATGAAAAGTGTCTCTAACTAAATACACGGGATGTTAAGCCCTGATTTGTTTAGAGAATTCCATTAAGAACTAGATATATATCACATTCATGAAATTTGTAGATTCCTTTAATTTCATAACCAAAATACTAAGGTCATAACAAGCTTCAAATGATGTTTACAAAGTTTTGTAAGTTTCTTAATCTTGTAATCAAGATAGTTTGTGTGAGCTCCCCCTTAATCTTATAGTCAAGATAATTTAAGGATTCTAAGGTCACAGTCAATATTAGATCATAATAAGTTGACCTTTTATGAGAGTTATGCACTAAAATTATGTTTTCAATATGATAAACACATTTTGAATCAAGATACTAAGATTAAGTGCAGTAAAATGATGTACAAATAAGCATTTTGTCAAGCATATTTTAGGTCGACCTTGACTTCTACCATAGCTCCCCTTGGTCGAACTTTATTTCGACAAAGAGGCATTTCCTACAGATTTATAGTTTAAACACTCATATGTGAAGTATAATGTATGCAGGTATCTTGATTAAATGAATATCAATTTGAAGCACTTTGAGTGATACCTATTATGAAGACGTTTTATCAATAACTTAATATGGGCATCATAGTGAAGTCTTTGTCCTTGATTTTCCTAGAATATATGTTTTACATTCATTGTGAATGATGTCTCATAATCTTTGCTATGGGTGCATAAATATCAAATCCCATTTCTTCTTGTACCCTTATTTTTAGATTAATCATAAGATTCTTTAGAAACATATATCCTTGAAACCAAGATTAATGTCTTAAACTCAAGATTTTGCAAATAACTAGATAAAACATTAATATTCTTGTTCTAAGAGACACTATTTGGCTTGTCATAGCATCATTATTCATTTATTACAAGCCATGCAAACAATAATCATTATATATTATGTCAAGATGCATTTATGCCATAGAGTTTTAGTGTTATGCAAAATAGCATTTTCAATGATAGCATCATCTTTATTTGTAATGAGTTGAATTACAATGATCATTTGAAAACAATGTTCATTTATGGTTTGTATATATAGATCAAAGATTATTTTAGACAAACCAATGAAACACAATGATCGTGGCACAATGATAGAACAGTAGAATCATATCCACAATACAATGATCAAGAAACAAGCATATAATTTCATGAAATACAATGATCATGATCATTTAAACTAAATTTCAATACACATGGTTCCTATATAGATAGACCAGGGAATACTTGGGATAAACCATGTGGATTATGATAAAATAGTAATTTCCTTGATTAAAACAACATGGTTCATAATTTTCAGTTTTAAGCCAAACCATGTAGAGGATAAAGCAAAATAATCTCATTCATAGTTCATGGATTTTCAAATTTAAGACAAACCATGAACATGCTTAATAAACTTTTTCAATCAATGAAGAAAGTATGTTCAATATCAGTTTTCATATAGCTCTTTTGCAATATGTTTAAGGATTTCATATTCATAAGGTTATACCTTCATTCAACAATTCATGATGCAAAATATCAATATGTCTTGATTAAAATATGATCTCCAAGAATTGTGATTCTCAATGAAATCAATTTTTATTATTGTTGAATTGATTAGCAAATTAAAATAGTGTAAACAAGTTCTCCAGACCTTTGATCGCTCGAACTCTTACTCGACCGAGTTCGTCTCGGTCGAGATTATTTTTTACCAAGAAGATTGTTGTATCTTCAGTTTTATCAGTCAAAATTCAGTCGATCAATGTTCGATCGGATACCCATTTGGTCGAAGTTTTGTTCGGCCGATAAATTTACTATTTAGCCAGTTATTTCAGGTTTCTATAGGTCAGAAGCAGAAACTGGTTCGGTCGACAATTTCTTGACCGAATTGTGTCTCGGTCAAGCTTTTTGTCGATCGAGATTGTTTCTGTTGTAATTTTCTGTAGGTAAATTATAAGGCATTCTTAATATTAAAATATGCAAATTAAATCTTATTTTAGTTGAGATAAGACATTTGAATATTCAAATGAAGTGTTAGATCATATCTCAACTAGATTACATTCAATATTTCTAAGTTTGAATTTTTGAGATACAAATCAAGTTATTTAAAGGTATGTTTCTACATGTTTATTTAAAAATGTGTATTTTCATATTGGATCAATTTGTTATCCTATTGTGTTAAGTTGAGATAGACATAAAGATATGCAAATTGGAGTCCTTGGTCATATCTCAACTTAATTTAATCAATTCAGTTTGGGGGTTTTGGAACCCATACTAACTCAATATCCTTTTTCTTATAAGGGCATGAGAAGGAATAATGTCCAAGATGCAAACAATAATGGCAACATATAGAATCAATCTCGTGTCTTTTTCTATGAGTTTGTTCTAGGTTGTTCTTGGGTACAAATGTATATTTGCCTCTAGGTACATTCATGGATTGACTCTTTGGCACTTGTGTCTTTCTCCAACTAGGTTTTTGATAAGATTTTCCTTTAGGCTTATAACCTAGTCCTCTCCTTCCAACTTGACAATAAGAATCATTTAAGATTTTATCAAGGATATCATTGTTACTCAAACTACTCACTTCTTATTGCAACTTAACAATCTCATCCATTCTCTTCTTGATATCTAACTTTGCTTGATCTAGATTAGATAATAAAGAATCTCTTTCTTTCACAATAATATCATAATCTAGATGTGTACACAACACAGGTTGTTTTTGAAGATCATTTACTTGAGTTTGCAAGTTTAACTTTTCTAGGGAAAGAAGATTGCAATTTGCTTCTACAGATTTTAGCTTAATATCATGATCTTCAATAACCTTTTTGAGATCTTCATTTTTAGATGTGAGAGCAAGAAGTTTAGCATGTAACTCATCATTTGCTTTATTAGATTTCTTTAATTTCTTCTTGCACTCAATATACTTATTATGTGTCTCTTCAAGACTAGCAATTAACTCTTCTTTAGGTAAATAAAAAAGGCTTACCTCTTCTTCTTCTTCTTCTTCTTCTTCTTCACTTATTGTAGAAATAAGGCATTCTTTATGCACATCTTCCTTCTTTGACCTCCATGGACAACTAGGTGTAGTGTGCCTTGTTCCTAAGCACCAATTGCAACTTGTTGAAGATTGGTCCATGCTTTTCCTTTGCTTGCGGTTGTAGACACCACCACCCTTCATTCTTCAAGACTCGATTAGAGATCCTTGAAGCCTGCTCTGATACTAATTGATAAACCACTAGAGGGGGGTGAATAGGGTTTTATGATTATTTTTAATATAATTTAACTCAAATAACCACAATTGAAATAATAAGAAGGAGACAAGGTGTTTAGAGTGGTTCCAACCTTAGCAAATACTAAGGAAGTCAATCCACTACCCGATTGCTTACCCAATCGGGATTTTGAAAGTATTAAATTTTATTACCTCGCAAGGATATTACATAAAATTACAATACTTTCTACACCCTTTGGACAACCTTCACCTTGAAGTAGTCTCACCAACCTTGAAGCAGCCTTCCTTGAAGTAACTTCAAGCTCCCGATTGAAGTAGCCTTCCTCTTGAAGTAGCTTCCCGTTGAGACAACCTTCTAGAAGTAGTCCAAAGATCTCCTTCTTCACAAAGAAGATCAAACCCTCTCCAATCCGCAACCTCCTACCCTAGGAGTAGCAAGGAGAGTACAAGGAATAAGAAAGAACAAGAAAGGAAATGGAAATTACAATTACCACTTGAAGCACAAGGCTTGATTTCCTATATCAAGCGTATTGATCTCCTAACCAATGAGTATGGAAGTGTAGGTTTAGTGGATAGGAGATGCTAGCCTATAGGACATGAATTTGGAGCAAGGGAAATGAGTAGCAAATACTAGTGTTTCTCAATTGCTCAAAACAGATTGCCAATTGCAAGTATGTAAGCTCAAGTATTGCACAAGTGTGTTTTGGGTGTCCTATGGCTTGTCCTATTTATAGGAATGGCCTATGGATGCTTAAGGACATTCTAGACAACTTATAGGGGGTTCTTAGTGCTTAACTAGCCGTTAGGTATCCATTAGTTGCTTTAGCAATGACTAGTTAATTAACTCTGAAAAGTGCAGACAGAACTCTTCTCTTCTCGGTCGAAGAATTGTCGACTGAGAGTCCTTCTCGGTCGAGGACTTGTCGACCGAGGGACTGTCTGGAGCAAGTGTATATAACGTTCTAATCCAACTCCCAACTACCTTGTTTGCCGTGTCTAACAGCTACCTGGGTCATTCTCGGTCGAAGAGTTTGTCGACCGAGAGTGTCTCGGTCGAGAATTTTGTCGACCGAGATTAACCCTGTTTTAATGTTTTAAAATGAGTACTTAGTGTGTGTATGATTGTGCAGATGTGACACTATTGTAGGGGATGTCCTATCTAAGTGTTGTGATTGACTAGGTGACACGATTTTACCGTGCATATAACACAAGTGCACGTGTCAATGTAGTATAGGCCCTTGCGAGGCCCGAGTCGAACTTAGGGACACTAAATTATCGATAGACTACTACTAACTACTCGCAATCAGCTAGACCAATTAAAAGGTTATGAGAGTTGTTGTAAAATTAAAAGAAAATAAATAAAATAGAGCAATCGATTAAATGTTTAGTTTAATCAATTCAAATGGAGATCTTTAGGATTGCGGTTTCACCGCAGGTTTTCATTGTATGAATTTCCACATAGTTAATCAGGTTCATCTCTCAATACGAGTAGTGGCCTGTAGTCAGAATTGTTCACTGTCGTGATACAATTCACTACCTAAGTCTAGGCCGGTTCTACCGTCATAGTAACCTATACCCTCAACTAGGTGCATTAGAATTGACCTCTGGGTTTCCACCATTAACCGTACGTCACCTTGTTCAAGCGATTTGTTAATTAATGTGAATTTTGTCTCTTTTCAACCGTTAATTCTTCTTTCAAAGCAATTAAAGGAATTAGGTTATCATTAGGGTGATCAAGCATAATGATATAATTGAGAAAATGAAATCATACCACGGATTTAAAAGAAATTATGAATTACTATGATAAAAATGTCATACAATGCTTCCCCGGGCTACTCCCTGTCCTAAAGATAAAGGGGATTAGCCCCACATGTTCATCTCAGAGCAAGACATGATTGAAGAAAGGGGAAACATGGATAAAACGTGGATAAAGTGATGAAACCCATGAACGGAGAAGATCCAATCATTCCTCGGCATAGAGTGTGCGATCTACAACCTTTCGGCGGTGGAAAACATCTTCTTCGGCTTTCGGAACGGTCGAGGTGTGCTTCTGGGCTCCGTTCTTCTCTCTAAACCTTTTCGGGACGTGTGTAGTGGCTAATGACATGATAGATCACTCCTGGCCACCGTCATTAGGTATTAACACTGAGTTAGGTTACCAAAATATCACAGTCGTTAGATTTGGGCTGATCTGAAGCAAACTCTGATCTGACGGTGTCGATACCATCGACATGGGTCGATGATATCAACCCCTCACGATATCGGCAAGCCTTCTTTCTTTTCTGTCTTCCCGCCTGATGCTGACTCGATACCATCGACGTGGGTCGATGGTATCGACACCCTTAGGTGTCGGTTTATCCCTTTTCCATCACTGAAGCTATAAGCGTCGATAGTATCGACTTTGGTGTCGATAGTATCGTCTGACTGATCACCAACAACCTGATGGTAACTCGCTACCATCGACTTCCCAGTCGATGGTATCGACTCTGCGCTGCTCCTTGCGGCTGCCTGCCTGTGGCTGTGTCGATAGTATCGACAACTGTAGATATGTATTTTTCCTGAAATTGCACAACAAAACCAAATTAGCCGAGATAAAACCTATAATTATAATCATTTATGCTCAAAATGATAAAATAAGAGAGATTTGACACTGAGAAGGATCATAGACTAAAGTAAGTGAATTATGCAATATTAACCACCAAAGTGACCAATAAACACATAAAACGCAAGTAAAACAAGTTTATAAATGTGACTCAAAATCATCACATCACTAGGGAAGATCTAACGCTTGATTTACATGATGTCTAAGTACTTGTACATTATATGCTTGTACAAGTTTTTACATTTGATTATAATCATGAATTAAAGCAATTAGAGCATATAGATCTTCCAAGTAGTTTGTCATCCACCTAATTCCTATAACACTCAAGTAGCACGTTAGATCCACAAGAATGAAATGTTTGTCATCATCAAAACAATGGGATTATAATAATATCCAATTTAGCCAACACGTATCACCCACAAACGTAAGGGCAAGTCGATGTGTCAAATAGAGAAATCAAAAAAAATTTGGAGCGCACCGTGGCGTCGACAAGAAAGAATTGGAGTACTTTGCTACCAGATGCATTATGGGCATATAGGACTGCATATAAGACACCTATAGGCACTACGCCTTTCAGGTTGGTTTATGGGCGGGCCTGCCATTTACCGGTAGAGCTGGAACACAAGGCGCACTGGGCGCTAAGGAAGCTTAATTTGACTTATGATGAGGCAGGGAAGAAGTGAATACTAGAGCTCAATGAGCTAGATGAGATGCGGATGAATGCTTATGAGAATTTGAGGATTTACAAAGAGAGAACAAAAATAATTCACGATCGGCACATTCAAGTGCATTTTTTCAAAAAGGGAGATCGTGTGTTATTGTTCAACTTGAGGTTGAAGCTGCATCCCAAGAAATTGAAATCCTGGTGGAGTGGACCTTTTATTGTGGAGGAGATACAGCTACATGGTGCCATCATGGTGCACGATGGAGAGATGACGTTTCTAGTTAATGGTCAGTGATTGAAACTGTACTTTGGTGAGGACTACACGAGGAAAGTGCATGAGGTTAAACTCATAGCACTTAAGGGTGAATGATGAGCTCAATTTTGTCTAGCCTAAGACGTTAAATTAGGGCGCTTGTTGGGAGGCAACCCAACCATCGGTAGTTTTAAATTGTAGTTCTTCCATTTTCTTTCACATTTGCATGTTAGTTTAGTTAATTTCATTTTTAGTGTAAAAATGATACCTTAATTGTTTGTTTAGTGTGCAAGACTGAGTCAGAGTCGATACCATTGACCACGATGTCGATGGTAGCAACATGGGTACAGGGAAGCAGCTGCAAAAAAATTTCTGAGTCGATATCATCGATGGCTTCATCGATGGTATCGACCTACCATCAGTACCTCCGAAGAAAAAGATAGCTCGGGGTCGATAGTATCGACTAAGATGTCGATACTCGCGAGATCTCTGAAGATTTACAGAAGATTTTGTCTCAGTGAAGTCGATACCATTGACGGCCTTGTCGATGGTATCGACCCGACAACAGTAATAAAGTGGCGCCCGAGCTTCGCGAGGGTAATTGATCCATGAAGAGTCGATACCATCGACCCCCGTTGATGGTATCGACGCGACACGTCAGCGATCCGCAAGAAGAAATCAACGGCAGTCACCAAATCAAGGAAGTCGATCCGTGGGATGGGTCGATACCATCGAACCGTGTCGATAGTATCGACGCGTCATCGATCCGGGCCCCCACATCAAGCAATCGACAACCGTTGATACTAGCGAAGACACGGATTGTGCTACAGGTTTCGATACCATCGACACCCCCGTCGATGGTATCGACGGAGCGGCAACAACGATGGAATCAGTTATAAAAGGAAGGGTTGTTTCTCAATTTTCTTCACACCTTCAGAGCTTCTTCCTTCCACTTGTGCGCTGAGCATTGTTGGGCGACTGGAGGCCTTCATCGAGCGTCCAAGGATCGGGATATCTTCACCGAGCTCTGCACTGGGCGGAGATCGTCTTCTCCGACCTTCATCGAGCTCTATTTCTTATTTCCCTCTCTCTCTGTGATGATTGTGCGGACGGAAGGAGCTTCTTCTTCAAGGAAGGCCCCGATGGAGATTGTGCCATTTGTTCCTCCACCTCCTGGCTCCATTCCTCATCCGAGGATTGTTCATACATCATTGGAAGTAAGGAAGATATACGAGGAGCTGCTCAAGCAGAAAATCGAGCCAACCCAATATGTCGATCGGACCATGGTCCGCGACCTTGGGTTCGAAGCCAACCTCGCCTACGTCCTGCAGGGGCAAGCGCAACATACAGGCAGGAGGTATGATGAGGTCCCGTATCACGCTGAAGGCCACCCCTTTTTCGGCGAGTGGCCGACATACAAGGAACTGGTGGCGGAGTTTATGGCATCGCTAGATATATGCGTCGTGCCTAACGACCTCATCGCCACCGATCGGTAATGGATTAAGGGTCACATTTCTTTCCAGCTCTACAACAACAATCACAATCTCACCCTCCAATAGTTCAATGCAATTTACAACTGGTACCATTCTCCGAATCAGCACAGGAGGCCAGACAACCGGACATATTATGATGACATCTTTTCTCAGCTGGTGACCGCGCCTCTAGGCAAGTCTGTCATCTATCATAATGCATCTGTCGCCGACTTTGAGCATCCATTTGTGTGGATTCTGCATCACATGTTGTGTACTATGCTATTTGCTCGAGGCGATCTTTCGCTCAGTAAATTTCAAGAGACAAACTTGTTCTTTTTGTATAAGCTGTTGAAGTGAGAAGAGTGCAATTGGGGCACGTTTTTCTTGACGAGAGTGTTGGCCGTGCGGAGGAGTACAAGAAAGGCTCCTATCCGTTTTGGGGGGCTGATCACACCGCTTGCTCTGCATCTCGGGTTGGATTTTTCCCAACTCACTCCACTGGCCAACAGGAATAAAGTCAACCTGCATCATCTACACCGATCCAACCTTCTTACGCTCTGTGATGGCGTGGCCTATGCATAGTGCCATGTCACTAGGAGTGTGCGCTTCCCGATCCTGTCTTCACCATCCAGGGAGCTCAACACTTCTGGTGGCCCATCATCGCCATCGACAACTCCGACGAAGAAGATGACAGTAATGACAATGACAATGACGACGATGAGAAAAAAGAGGAAGAGGAGGCTTTCACTCCTCTTCGTGCATGAGTGGCACCGCGGAAGCGTCCATGCTTCCACCTAGGTGCATCATCATCTTCACATCCTCTGCCACCTCATCCCTCTCCACAAGGAGACGATGCCTATTCAATGTAGGGAATGTATTCTATGCTGCAGGAGATCCATCAGACCCAGCAGCAACACACTGCTTCTTTCACCGGTATTCAGGAGACTACGAACTGACTATTCCTAAATCAGTAAGCCATCTACGAGAATGAGCGCCTCCTCCTCGCCAACCAAGAGAATATACATGATAGGTTTCATAGGATGGAGATGCAACAACAACCATTCTATGATCATTACTGGAGCCAGAATTTCTTTGGGGGATACCCGCAACCTCCGCCCATGCCCCCGTATGATCCAAATTTCCAGGGGCAGTATCCATCATGGGATCCCACCGCCCCACAGTACCCGCCACCACCTGAACAATGAAGGGTATCACTGTTCCACCTTTTAAGATTATTTTTGACTATGGGGCCATAGTCTAATTCAAGCTTAGGGGGGCGATGGAACAATTTCTATCTTTATTTCTAGTTTTTATCATTTATTTTCTTTTCTTTTATTCTAGAAATTTTCTTAGTTTTTAGGATCCACATTCTATCTAGTGTAATCGTGGATGTCTAATTTAATGTGTCATCTCTTTGTCTGTCACATGCGAGTCAGGGGTCAATTTGAAAATTTTTAATGAATTTGCAAGCTTGCTTTGTTTGAATTTGAGCGTATGACTTATGAAAATAATTGGGGTTTTCAACTTTAAAACATAAGACCACAGCTGTACATGCCTATGATTCAAGAAAAGTGGACGGAATTGGGCGTTGAGTCTGAACTGATCAAATGGTAATGAGATTTTAATCTGAAATAAGAGAGAGAAACCTCTTAATTTTACACATGTTAGTAAGGAGGGACATATACTATCTTCCAATGGTTCTGTCAATTAATCTTGTGATCTATCCACTGCATCTTATTTAACACTCCACCATAAGAATTGGGAGCACTATACATTTTGTCATCTTTTGGTTGCATGACATGTAGTTAGGATTGCATTGTAGATTAGTGTTTACATTTGTTGCATTGAAAAAATGAGAAAAAATGTTGCATTATAATCCTACGTTCACAAATTGTAGAGTGCATGTCAACGTCATTTTAGTTGCATTTTGCATAACCCTAATCATCTTGTACAATGATGTGCTTTGCCTCTTCTGCAAATAAAGGACTTATTTCATACTCTCTGAAAGAAAAAAAATATAATAGATATGTGAATAAGCCCAAGAGAAAGATATTGAAAATTTCATCATGTTCTATTAAGCAAAATAAGGGCTTGAGAAAAAAAAAGCATGAACATCAGAGGGAGAAAGGAATTTGTTCATATGCAGAATAAGAAGAGATAGCACATGTATAGGTTTGTAGATATTCTGTCTCTCATTGGGATAGAATGATAGTGCATGCATCATTCCACCTAAAAATGTAGCATTAGGACATATTCACTTACATTTTGCATCATAATAGGGCATTAATTCTTATATTGCATGATTGACTATTATGTGCTTCCATTCCTTCCACAACAACCTATTACATTCACCCGTTGCTCTAATTGGTAGGCCACCTGTGATTATCTCCTCATTCATTAATATCGGGAGATCTACTTCCATTTAGATGGTAGTCAGGAAATGAGCAACGTAGATAGAAGATCACAAAGATGCACCAAGCATGAACTGGAGGATTTTATTATATTAACTGCCTTATTTGATAGTGTTCATCAATCTTGGGGTGGATATCTCTTATGGATGATCATTGTCGCCTAAGATGGTAATTATCATTCTGTGGTCAGTAAGGGCCGGTATGTGAATGTCTGGCGGGGATCATATGGCAAGGTTTGTTATGATAATATGTTCTTTAGTTGAACCTCGCAATTTTATTCTGTAGTTTTGCTGCTCGAGGACGAGCAATATTTAAGCTTAGGGGAGTTAGATGCGATGGTTTTGAGTCACGTTTATAGACTTGTTTTATGTGAGTTTTATGTGTTTATTGGTCACTTTTGTGGTTAGTATTGCATGATTCATTCGCTGTAGTCTATAATCTCATTTTGTATCAAATCTCTCATATTTTATCTTTTTGATTATAAATGATCATAATAATGGGTTTTAGCATAGCTGATTTGGCTTTGTCTTGCAATTTCAGGAAAAATGAATATACACAGTTGTCGATACCATCGACATCCATCGATAGTATTGAAAAAGTCATAGGGAGACAACCACAAGGAGCCAAGCAGAGTCGATACCATCAATTGGGAGGTCGATGGTAGTGAGATACCTACAACGAGCCAACAATAAACTGGTCGATACTATCGACATTGCACAACTTCAGCGTCAGAATGGTGACAAAAATGATGCCTAAAGTTGTCGATACCATCGACCCGAGTCGATGGTATCGAGTCTGGATCAGGTGGAACGTCAGAGAAGAGAAAAGAACTTGCCGATATCATGAGGGGTCGATACCATCGACCCACATCGATGGTATCGACACCGTCAGGATATGTTTTGTTTCAGATCGATCTTGATCGAACAGTGGTGATCTTTTGGTGACCCAAAATGGTCCATATACCTAATGACGACGGCCCTAAGGAGATGATGACATAATTAGCTGCTGCACAAGTCCCGAGGAGGTGTGGAGAAGAGAACGGAGTCCAGAATCATGCCCCGCTCATTCCGAGAGCCGCAAAAGATGAATTCCACCGTCGGAAGGCTGTAGATCGCGTACTCTACGCCAAGGAATGATTGGATCTTCTCCGTTCAGGGGTTTACATCACTCTCATTCATGTTTCTCCATGTTTTCCCCTTCTTCCACCATGTCTTTCATTGAGATGAACATGCGGGGCTAATCTCCTTTGTCTTTAGGACCGGGAGTATCCTAGGTAATCGTTGTATGATGTTTTTATCATAGTAATTCATATTTTGTCTCTTAAATCCGTGGTATGATTTCATTTTCTCCATTATATCATTATGATTGATCACCCTAATGATAATTCAATGCCTTTAATTGCTTTGAAAGAAGAGTTAATGGCTGAAAAGAGACTAAATTCACATTAATTAATAAATCCCTTGAACAAGGTGATGTAAGGTTAATGGTGGAAACCTAGAGTTTGGTCTTCATGCACCTAGTTTAGGGTATAGGTTACTACGACCGTGGAAGCGACCTAGATTTAGGTAGTGAATTGTATCACGACAGTGAACAATTCTGACTACAGGCCACTACTCGGAATGAGAGACAGATTTGATTACTATATAGAAATAAATACAACGAGAACCTACGGTGAAACATCAATCCTAAAGATTCCCATCTAAATTGATTAAACTCTCAAAACTTTTTAATCGGTCTAGATGATTGCGAGTAGTTAGTAAGTAGTCTACCGATAGTTCAGTGTCCCTGTGTTCGACTCGGGCCTCACAAAGGCCTATATTACTCTGACGCGTGCACTTACGTTATAAGCACGGTAAAATCGTGTCAGTACTCCTGAAGTTATTCTCATATGAGTTCTCCTAAGTGAATTTCCTTTTCATATGTTTGACATAAATAGTATTTTGCTAACCCCAAATTGCTCTGGCTTTAGACAAAAATTTTGTCCCGATCTAGCTGGCAAGATGCATTACTTAGATCTAATGTATCCTACAATATTTGAGTCAGAACAAGATATGTTAACAAATATCAAGATATGTAAAGGCATGAGAATACTGAGATACTATAATTCAAAGGAAATGTTAGAAATAACTAAAGAAAGTTAGTTGCAATTAGTAATTAAGTAAAGATTTGAAATAATGACAGAAAATACTAAGTTCAAGCACACAAAAAATAGAAAATCAAAGATACAAATGTGTATAAATAAATAACTATTAGTACATAAATCATATTATAATATATCTTGGTAGTGTTTGTATTATATCTAGAAAGTTACAACAATGTAAAAATCTAAAATACCACAATCTGATGGGAAGTCTTCCAACTAACCGGTAAGTTGATCAGACATCAGCTTGTCAAGTGACTAGTGAAAGAAGTCAATTTCCTTTCCTAAATACAAGATTATTGAAATAAACTTCGTAAAGAGAGAAGTGATGGTAATAAGAAAATAAGAATGATTAAAATGCATGTCAAGATATAAAATGATCAATTTATACAAGAACTTATATATTATTTAGTGAATAAGATAAAAGAATATTACATAAAGTACTAAAGATAAGAAATTTATTAAGAAGAATGAGTCCATAATGAAGAATGTTTTGCATCATTAATTACAAATACATAATAGGAAAAGAGAAACGAGAGAAATAAAAAAGTTCATTAAAGATGAATAATTCTTAGAAGGATGAAGTAAAGAGATTACCAAAAGAGACAAATCAATAAGATATGAGGTCAAAGTATATACTCTGAGGAGTATATGAAAACATATGTCCCAAGGAACTTCAGTTTAGTCATCCTTACTTCTATTTTATATAGACATTTCTATATCGTAACTGGTTGATTTTACTCTAATATGTTTAATTAGTTTCTTATATGTGTGTCAAATTTAAGAAGGATGAGGATGATGTTGAGTAAGTGTATGAGTCACATGGATATAAATTTGAGATGAAAATTAAAACGAACATTTTATCCTTATATGATCCACATGAATGAAATGAGGTAAAATCCATTTAATAAGTTTAGAAAGTTGAAATCAGAAAGAAAATATTGATATACAATTTAACTATGGAACAAGCAAGAGATAATGAGACCTATACAAGTCATGGAATTCTAAATTTGTAAAGATTATCAATGTGAATTAAATAATAGGAAACTAGTGAACGTTAACAATGATTGATTTAAGGAATGATGCAAGAAAGGAAATGATGATGAACAATACATATATGGATGGTAAACTCGTATTCAAATCATAATAATAAATACACATGGAGAAAGAAAAAGTTAATAGTTTGTTTTATTTTATAAAAAAAGATTAGACCCAGACAATACAAGAATACTATGCTTTGTAAAAAAAAGTATTGAGATAATACTTGAAGAATAGAATCCTAAATACTTACATTTCTCTCTCCCATTTATATATTTTTATATGACAGTAAAATTCAAAGGAATACCCAATATAAATGGAACTATATCCAAGTAATAGAAATATTCATAAAATTATTTGAAGTTAGGAAAAGGATAAGAATGAAGAATTAATATATGAGTTCTAAAAGGCAACATACTAATACTTTTTAGTGGATCCCACTCTAGTGTAACAAAATGAGTACATAAATTTGTTGGAGCATGTAGCCTAAGAGAAGACTAGAAGAATGATTTGCAACTTGAGATTCATCAAAGTTCTAATTGTCAAGAAATTGTCTTGTGTATATTTTTGAGATGTTTGTATTGTTTACTATATGAATATATTCATGTATTTGGGATCATAGTAAAAAAAATGGAGAAATCTGATGATTGGCACAACAAGGATTTTAAATTTTGAGCAATAACATAATATAATGAAATGATTATTTTTATGTTTAAACATCATGAGAGACATCTCACACAAGAGTAGTGTTCTACCCAAATCACGCGTCTAGAATGGAGGTGGACTCAGAAGGAATCAAACCTTTAAATTTATAACCCGAAACCTTCAAGGACCCCCGCAACTTTATTACGGGGTTGAAGTAGATATACGGGATCGAACACAGGGATGTGGTGATGTTTAGGACGCTTGAGATTTCGTTCTTAAGTCAGATAAGCCAAGATGATAGTCGATAAAAGTATGGAGCTAGCACTAGTCTAGCAGATTGTCACGAATCAAAATAGAACAAAGAAAATAAAATAAAATAGAGTCTGTAGGATTCGACTAATAAGAGAGAAAGAGTTCCCGGCTATGTAACCACAAGTTGGGTAGTCTATGTACCCATTCTTAGGAGTAGACAATCCTCTGACACCTCAACAAGCAACCTACATTCAAACATAGCATGTATCACGATATTCGTTCCTATGGAGTCATCCCACTCGCTCTCACGTAGTGTGACTAAAACCCATGTATGATATGAAACCTCTCTCAAAGATGACAAACCAACATCCTAGAACATTCTAGATACCTTCTCAGGTCTAGATTACTCTGGGATGTTATGACCTTGAACCGTCCTCCTTTCAAATTCCGATCCAAACTATCTTCTCTTGTCTATTTCTACAACGAATCTCTTGATGTAGGCAGAAATAACAGTTCAAGCAAGAAAAAGATCAACCAAACTAGCAATCATAACCAGAAAGAGGAGATAGAACATAAAACATACTAGATCAGAAATAAAACTACTTGCTTAAGATAAAAGTACATAAACATGCCCAAAACAGGCTACATAGCCAAGAAGGAGCTCAACTAGCCATGGATAAGCATAGTTGGCACCGAACAAAGATGAAAGAACATTTGTATAAAAAAAGGAGAATAGTAGAAGAAAGGAGAAGAAGAAGAGATTTAGCCCGTAGAGGAGAGGTGGCTCTCGCTCCCCAGCCTCCGTATAGGCCAAATCTTGTCTTTTGGGTCATCCTCCTTGATCATTTGGGATCCTTGGCCTCCTTACTCTCTAGATCCGCCCCGAACAACAACTTGATTGATGGATGGGGGTGAAAGGTGATGGTGTGGACGTTCTCCTTCTCTCGAAGAAGATGGATCCTCAGTCTTCTCTCTCCTCATCTTACGCCTTTGGAGATCTAAGACTAGAGGTGGAAGATGGTGGGGGGGGGGTGGAAGCACCTTGAAGAGACGGGCTTAGAACAAGCACTTTGTCCTTCTCAGACCACTAGACTCTCCCACAGGGCTCTGGGAACCTCACCAGGTCAGAACCACAAGGTGGAAAAACTCCCCAGGTCAGAACCCCTCTCCAGGTTGCAGGGGGTGTGTATTTATAGGTGAAATATCGAGGTACTGATCCAGACCACAGTCTTGCTTAGTCGTGGTCATGGTGCACCCCACGGTCATGGTCAATTTGTGGCCGAGATGTAGGCCTAGGTTGTGGTCGAGGTTTGGATCGCGATCGAGGTGGATGATCCAATCGTGGTCTCGAGGCAGGTAGATACTGCAGTCATGGTCAATTTGCGGTCGAGATGTAGGCCTTGGTCGCGATCGAAGTTTGGATCGTGGTCGAGGTGGATGCCTCAATCGCGGTCTTGGGGCATGTAGATACCGCGGTCATGGTCGAGGTGGATGCCTCAATCAAGGTCTTGGGGCATGTAGATACCGCGGTCGTGGTCGAGATTGAGGAAGTTGTACGTCGATCAAAGTCGAGGTTACTTCATCTTGGCCGCAGTCGCGGTCCATGAGGATGTACCTTGGTCGCGGTCGAGGTCACTCTTCTTGGCCGTGATCGTGACATCATGGAATGAACCCACATCGGGGTGGGGTGGGTGGGGAGGGAGGCTATTACTGGTGGTTGAGGGGCCCGCATTGATGAGCCCTTTTGATTGGTGAGGGTGCATCTTGATAAAGGACTGACCATCAAAAATAGGGTCCAAGATATCAAAAGTTTCTTGGTCACATAGTGCGATGCTTAGTCCACCACGGTCGTGATGGATGGGAGTTTAGCTGCTGCAAAAACCGTGTGTTGGGGAGAAATAATAGACTTTATCTAAGAAAAGACATCAATTATTAAAATATAAGAAACATGGGTTATTTTGGGCATATTAAGGCTATAGTGAAACAAAACCATAAATAAATGCTTAGCATAAATGCATAAATTTGAGTGTTATCAATGAGTGATGATACATTGCAAGTCATAACACTATACTAGAACAATTAGAGAGAATCAAGTACATGGAAAATACATTACGAGTATAAGTAACAAATAAGATATATTTGGACCTTACAAGAAGAATGAAATTCCAATTTCGTAAAGACTAACCTAAAGAGGATAAGTTGTAGATGAATGATATATGTAAGGATGCATTGAGATTTGACAACCCAAGGCAGGTAGATAGCAATTTGACTTAGGATGCCAACAATATGAGGAAACTTGTAAGTGAATAGAAAGAAGGTAAAGTAACTATTAATAAATAATGTAAAGCATGCAGATGTAATTTAGAAAAGTGGGTGAATAAATAGTGAAAATTAAGAAAAGAGGCCGACAGATCAATTTAAACTATAGGAGATGCAAGTTAAATAAAGGCCAGGAATGATAAGAAGTCCATTCTCTATTTTGAGTATTTGAACACTCATAGTCAAGCATATCTTCCTAATGTGATGGAAGGAATATGGATAAGAAATTAATCAATGAAATAAATTATTTCTAATGATGCTCAAAATTTTCTAAAAATATAGCTTGTGAAAGATATTCCAAGGAAAATAAACTTTGTTTATATGATTTTAATGGTGCTTGAATGAATGTTAATTAAGTGGAAGGGACAAGTTAATTATGATACATGTTATTCAAGCATCATAATATATGATGAGTAGTAGACTTGTGGTCATTCTGATCTTGTAGCTTATGAGTGCTTCCAGATTGATATACCACAATAACAAAGTAGATTCGTTAGAATTTTTAGTTATGCTACATAACTAAATGTATAAGTTGATATATTGTAAATCAAGATACATGTAAATGATAAACCTCAATATCATGTACTAGGTTTAAAGAAAGTGCACTATTAAAAAATGATCATGAAACATATATTTTTTGGTGACATTGAAATGATAGATTACAAGGTTATTAGCGAATTTAGTTTAGAACTTATTATTTAGGTAATAGATACATGAATAAGTAAAGTACTAGAACTCAAAATGATGAAATAAATTCAAATGCACCTTTTTCATTATATTTATAAATTTTGAGGATGGAACTTGTTAAGGGGAAGAGATTGTAATGACCCTGCCCCTACTTAGTAGTTAATTGAGAGTTATAAGACCCTAAGTTCAATTTTCAAGTGTTTAATGTGACTTTTATATCTAATCTTAGTGTGATATTATATTTCATCCATCACTTGAATTTTGGGGCAAAATCTTTAAAGGAGGGGTGATTTGTCAAATCACAAACCCTTATTAACCTTTAATATGCAATTTTCTACTTAATAGCGTACTTTTGCCAAATTTAATGTAAAATTTACATTTATTTTGTTTATTTATTGATTAACTTATTATATACCAGTAATGCCTGACTAGATAGGATTTGGATATGAAAAACCCTAGACTGGCTGAAATTAGGGTTTTTCTTGAATTTTCCCTTAAACAGGGTTAAAATGATGGAATTATGGTAAATAGGTTTAATAGATTAATTTTTACTACTTATAAGTGATATTAGGTTACTAATGACTCTAGAGTGAAATTGTAATCTATTGAACTTTATGAATATGAATTTGAAGGACAAATGCTCAATATTGTTAATTTTTTGTTCTAAGAAACAAAAATTTAAGGAAAGTTTCATTTATGAATCTCTTTTCCAAATATCCAAGCACCTCAAATTTCCTTACCAGCCCAATTCAACATGAAATAACTCAAAACCCATCATTCTTCTCTGAATTTTGTGGTTGAGGGTAGAGAGTTGATTTTGAATGGATTTCATTGGATGTTGACCTAGGATTGATCTAGCTCAAGTTCTTCCCCAAATTCAAGTTGAATCTAGTAAGTTCTTTGCTTCTATCCTTCTTTCTTCCAAGTTCACTTAGTTATTTTGGTGTGTTAAAAATAGTTCTGAACAAAAATCCTAATCTCTCCATCCATCTCTCATTTCTCATGCTTTCATCTAGGAAGAATCCCAAGCTAGGGATTTTGTGGTGATTTTTAACTTTATAGAAGTTTTGTGAAATTCACATTCTTAAAACATGGGAGGAGGTATTTCACCTGCTTATTACAGTAAGGGTTAGCGGATTTACACCCATATAAATGTTTACGTATGCAAATGCAACATACACAATCTGAGATTTATGATGCTAATTTAGCCATATTTCAATGAATTTGGTTAATTTTATGGTAAAATTAAAATTTTATTATGGAATTCACAATTCATGCCTATTTTACATAATTCTAAAGATGCCAAAATTGTTGAAAATAATTTGTGGCTATGGAATTGCATTAAATGAAATCTCAGGTTTACGTTAGTTTTTGCCCTAAAATTGCAGGTTTTGACTATTTAGGGTGAAAATGGCTCAAAACTTCATATTTTGAGATGAAATTTGATACACTAATCTAAACTTACTTTATATGATATGATGTGATTGTTGTTTATTCTAAATTAGATTATAAATTTGAAATCACTTTCTTTGTTAGAAATCAATTGTTTTAAGCCGTTTCTCTAAGATTTTGGTGGAATGAACTCAAAATGGGAGGAAATTATCCTTTAGTCACGATTTTCATATATATATATATATATAATCTAATCCATGAAGAACATGCTTGTATCTTATTCTATTTTATCAATTTTCAGCTCAATAAGTCTTGATTCAGATTTTTAATGCTTATATGATTTAAATAGCTAGAAAAAAAGATTAAAGGTGAATGACTTCAATTGTGTTTATATGATTTGTATGAGTTTCAAATATATTATATTGTAAAGGAACAAGTATACCTAGTTTTCCCTAAATGTTCAATAGTCAAACACCATGTTAGAGTGTACCATTAAATAGCTTGATTCCCTTCATTTATTAATCTAGGATGACAAAATGCATATCCCCTTTGCAATATTCTTATTTGATGACCACTTCAGCTAGTTCAAGCTATTCATAGTTTCAATACCAACAGTTTAGTGCAATCCAATTAGATCAGAGCAATGTTTAGTATCAAAGCTCAATATTATCATTATAAAATAGAACAATTTAATATACCATATATGTCCAATTTTTAAGTTCGAACGAAATAAAGTGTTGAGAATATGCTACTCAGTTGTATTCTCTTTTCGGAGTACATGAAATACATATAATTGTTCAATATTGTTTTCAGTAGAGAATATAATGCAAAATACAAAAAGAAAAAAGAATGATTCAACTATATGCTAAAGCTAAGAAAAGTCTTAGTAGATCATTGTTTAATAAAAGTAAAGAATCAATTAGACTTATAGATTCCCTAAACACCATGGATTCCTTGTCGAGGTTAGCACTGCAATGGAGGAAATGACTTACTCACATCAAAAAGTAATAAAACTATGATTCCCACCCAACCCGTTCTATTAATTAAAAAATCATATGGGAATCGGTCCGTTTGGTTTGGGTGAATGGTTATTTGGCATTTGGGTGCTTGCGGGGATGCGTTTACCAATTCGCTCTGCGACAATCATGCACGAAGCCAGTGAAAAGTCGGAGCGACCCGTTCACCTTACGTCTTCAGCTGCCGTAGCCTTTCGCCTTACGTCTTCGGCCGCCAGACAAAATCCACGCTCCGAGCCTTTCACCTTAGGTCCTTGGACGCTGGAACCTTCCACCTTACTTCTTTGGCCGCGGCCAAAGTTTGGTTGTTGCACCACGAGATACTGCAAGCCAGTGGTTCTCTCAAGTTCTACTCGGACTTGTTCCTAGATGAGAAGGTGCTTTGAACGTCTCGGAGAAACCAAACTTATGGCCAGTCCCCATCAATGCCATGCCCAATGGTGCTGACCTGCATATGCATGCAACCACAACTCCCCTCCTCACGCCACAACTGTTATCATCCACCATTGCTTGAAAGAAAACATACTCCCGGAGGAGGTGCCAATCGTGGTTGTGCAGAGGCACGTGCTGCAACTTCTCTTCTAATCTTGGAGACGTAGGTGCCACGGAGGCTGCTACGACAATAACTTTGGCTACGACGGCGGAGTTGGACAATCCTGGTTGTGCGGATGTTGGTTCCACCGTGACTGACAGCAGCTTTGACTACTACATCTATGGCAACCTCTACAACCCAGACTATATGCATATTTCGGTTTTGGTGCCACGACGGCTTTGGCGACAACATCTACCACAACCTCTTCCAGTCTCGATGGTGCAGTCTAAGGAGCCATGATGGACGACAACCTCTCCCAATCTCAGTGGTGTAGTTTAATGATGCCACGACGGCTGACGGAGGTTGTGGCTACAAAGGCTGCCAAGATGACAATGTCAACACCCCCCATGTATTACTGTGACTCGACGCTTTAGAATGCATATCTGCGAGTACTGTAATACACATCGGGTTAAGTGGGTATGTGGGATATATTTGTGTGACAGGGAATGAAAACTACAAGATTTCAAGGAAATAGAAGGGAGGCGAGCAACAAGCTGCGCTGTCACCCCTTTTTGAATGGCAAATCCAATCCTCCGAAACACCACATCCATATATCTGGGAGTCATTACATTACTATGCATAACTTTTTGAACTCTCTTAAGAAACTCCACAGCCTCAGGTGATGGGAACCCAAAAGTGTCAAAACCAAACGGGATAAAAACATGTTGATTGTCGATACACGCCTTCTCATGTTTGGCCACTTTAGCATAAACGGCTTTACGGGCAGCATGTCCCACAATAAAGTCACCACCCTTCAGACCAATCAATGAGAAAACTCCTGTTAGATCTACACATGCATGTTTTCCTCCAACCCAGCCAAAAATAAGAACGTCTGCTGGCCTAAGTGTTGACCAGCCCTCCTGAGGATCAGTCAAAAAGTTCATAGGAGCTTCCTTCTTAGCTGTAACTCCCGCATGTCTAAGAACATCATAAAGAACGTCTCTTACAAGATCATGCCGATATTTGAAGCCTGGGAGCTCCCTACAATGAACTGCATACTTCCCAAAAGTGTCTAAGCAAGATTTGCGGCACACTGGGCATACCTCATCAATAGGAAAAAGTGGAATAATAAAACTATATCTGAGAACGGTACGATACTCCACTGGAGACATATGTAGTCCAAGACCATCAATAGGTATAGCAAGAAGAAAGTCCTGAGCATGTTCAGCTTGTAAACACTGAAAGACTGCTTTCTGTGTTACGGTCATATCAAATTCAACATCCATGCCCTTAACGATTTTGCTAAAAAGGGAACTCACCAAAGCATTTTGGGCTTTAGGGGGGACAGTGTCCTTATTAGCAAAACAATTAAGATCGAAAGACGGAATTGTAACACGTAGACAATCTAAAGCGTAGTTAAAATCAAAGTCCATACCATGTATCTTGCTATCTCACAAAATATGGTCTTGGAGCACCCAAGATTGGGCTCTAGAGGCCACAAACACATATAAAGAAGCCTCCATTGTTGAATATAGGCCGAAACCACTGAGTCTAATAGGTAAGGATGCCACACGCCATTGAAGATCCCCAAAGAAAGGACCTCCACATACCACAATATCCTCAATAGATCCACGCAACTCTTTGTAAAAAAAGGTTGCAGCCTGATGTACATGTGTGGGTTGGCATGTCCGTAAGCCGAACATAAGCTTAGACGTACCCATGCAAGACCGTAACAAAAGAAGCTCACTTTGTGGATCATGCAACTGAGGAAGTAGATGCATTAAGTCAACAGCTTTAGTAGCCCTTCTCATGATCAACTCCTCAATAAAACTTTTGTTCTTGCTAACAGCTCCTCCAAGTAGTTTTACTCCTAACACAGGCCTCCCAATGTCTATAGGGAACAACCCCTTCTCAACCTTCCTTCCATCACAAGTAGGCCAGAACACCTCCGTTTTATGAATGTTCAAAACAAGCCCTAGCTCTGGACCACTGCGCTGAATAATGTCCAACACCTTGGCTACCTCCATAGTGTCTCCGATGACGGTCCCATCATCAAGATACCAGGAATGAAGAAGAAGCTTACTATTGTCTCTGATCTCATGAATAAGTGGGTATAATACAAGGGATAAAAGAAGTGGGCCCAGAGGATCACCTTGTTGCACCCAGTGGTAGACCAAATATGTTTGTCTCCAATGTACAACCTAGCTGCTTGAGCGTAGAGAAACTCCACCCATAAAGAGATGGATGGGCACCTATTCCTCACCTCACGGAGCAGCGCAGACCTATCCACCAAGTTGAAAGAATTAGAGAAATCTACTGTAAGCATGGAGAGAGACCCGTCTTCATGATATGTACTCAAAAGCCTATTGACACTATGTAAAACTGCTTCAGCTCCACTTGAGACGCCAACTCCGAATTGAAAGTCATTGAGATATTCAGCCATATCCTTGCCTACTCCTATCATAGCAACTTTAGACACTATCCGTCTCCAAATAGTACCCACTGCAATAGGACGAATGCCATTGTCAGGCTTAAGTAATGGAGTAAGAGGTGCAGAAGCTACAAACTTTGCCAAACTCAAGGACATCTCCCTGCTAGCTATATATTAACCACCGAGGTGATAGCATGTATAAGACCTGTGGAAACAACAGAACGCTCTCCACACAAAGCGTCCAAAATGTGTTGGGCTCTCAAGCCATCTCTTCCACATGAAGTCCCTTTAGGAAAGGATTTGATGCACTTGAGAACAGTATCAACATCGGCAACAAGAGGGGCTTCTGAAATAAGAATATCTGGCTTGGAAGGAGGCAACTTGTAAGGATGCTTAGCCTCTAAGGCTTTCAAGGTATCATCATCATAAGGGGCCACACCTGAAGAGCACAAGACTTTCACTGCTACTGTAAAGTGACCATCTGTGACTTTGCAAAGACATTGTCTGATGTTAGTGTTCTCCTTTATATCATCCTCCAAAAAGTTGTCATCTCCATGACCCATATCCTCTTGTGCACAAACGTCAATCATGTTGTCCACTAATTCAGTGATACCGTCTACTCTGCCCCAAGTAGCGAGTGAGCTCACAATATGATGTTGTTGTAGAGACTTCCTATTCCCAGATCTTCTATCCCGCCTATTTTTCCGTCTGAAAACCTGTAACGTGCAGCGGGGAAGAAGTAACAATCTCACCCAGGCAGCTATCGACCCTGGCTCAGCAACCACTTTGTAGAGAGTTGTCTTCAGTGCTTGAGAGAAGGAAAGACGACATACATGTGGGATGCTCTTCACAGTGGCGATGGATGCTCGAAAAATACGATCAAGAAGCGCAACATCAAGGGCCAACCCATGAGTGGCATTAGATATCTCAAGGCCTGCTGGGAGGGGCTTTAAAATGTCAACAATCCATCCCTGGATTTCTCCGTTATCATCAAAAACCCAAACAATACCATCATCATGATGGCATGCACGACTCAGTGCTTGTATCTTCATACATCTCCTACACATCCACTGAGCAAGGGCTCTCAAAGTCTCCTTAACTGCAAGAAATAAATCAAGATCATTATGAATGGCATCCCACAAACCTTGTTGCGTTCCTTGCTGCACAGGTGTAACCTCTTGAGATGAGAGATCATACGTGAAAATCCTTTGCTTCCTTCTCTGCCATCTAGACAGCAGTGGAAATTTTAGAATGGACAATGTAGGCCTCCTGTGTGGATTGTATGTTGCTCCCTCTGGCTAGAGACATCAGCAGCATGCAAACTAGGTATCTCTCCTTCTTTGAGATCCGATACATCACTAAGGTGGTTAGCTGCCTCCTTCTTTCTCCTGTAAAGCATCCTCCACTTAGTTGGCCTCATGCACTGACGCACTCCCGACGCAGAGCCGACGGGGTTGGCTATGGAGTCGTGCCCCAAGGCTGCTGGCGCAAGGAACAACGACAAACAACACCACCACTTGCCAGGCAGACCGATCACCAATGTTAGGCAGTTCGGGCCTGATGGAGCGCTGATGCATACCCGGCGAAATGAATCCGGGCGTGCCTATGCAACCCTCCGCCTCCACCACTGCCCATTCAATACAAGCACTTATGGGAAGAGACGATCTCGACTGCTACCCTACCTTGTCCGCCTACAGGAAAATTATCAGGCAGCATAGGGATTGCCTCATCTTCGCAAGTGTGGAGGTCCTCACCAGATCTACCTAGTTCGGACTACCTCCAAAGTATCGACCTCTGGATAGCCGCCGTCTTCGGTAACCCTTGCTGAAAGGACACACCAGACTCTCAGATCTAGAGATGACACTGCCGTACGAGGAGAAGATGAGGAAACAACTTGAGTTGTGGCCGTCACCGCTTGCTGGAGTGGGGGTCGCTACTCCTTGCAGTGCCCGTCGTCTCTGCTCCTGGCGGTGGCCGGCACCGCTACTCCTTGCAGAGACCGGGCTCGCTGCTGGTTTGAGCGGACGGCGCGACTGCTTCTGTGGCCGCCGTGGTGGCTTGATCGGCTCCTCAAATCCTTCTTCCTCCTCCACCTCTCCCCATGGCGGAATAGCCGATAGACATGACCGCCTCTGTCGAATTCGACCTGGACACCTTTTTCACATCCAATGCTCGGCCAATCCATAAGCCTCTGTCGAATTTGTTTGGTGCGGTTTCCCACTCAACCAATCCATAAGCCATGGTCGTCCATGCTCGGCCCCGCTCTTCAGGAGGATGATTAAACTCTACCAAAAATGACCTGGTTTGGTTTGGGGGTGGGTTGGTTGCTGGTAGGTGGTTCATTTTTCCATCCCTATCCATGAGTAGTGCTTAGGAAATGAGGGGTTAAGATCATGTGGGCGACCTCTTGAATAATAGTAAGGGTTTGTCCAATATTAACAGAAGATTTTGGTGATACCCAATGGTACCCAACATAATTGAAGATTCATGTAGTGTCAAGTTTAATATAGTTACAGTTAGGTACCCAATATTTATTAGATATCCTGATGGTACCTAGTTCAATTGTAACACAGTGAGTTAATCTTTGTAGAATAACTAATGTAGACATTTTAGATAGTGTGTTTTGACTTTTCTCTTGAGTACTCAGGTTCCGAGGAGGAGTCTATAATTTTCAACTACTTGATATAGCCTCCCAGTCCAGATGTGACAAGTCATGTTGTAGACTGGGGAGCTAATAATAGACTTAGAGTTCCAAGTCTACTCTAAGTTTTGTCTGGTGAGATTGTAGCTTGGTGTGATTCTTTCACATATTGTGGTGCACTTCATGTGGGTTCAGGGTATTAATAAGACAACAAAGAGATTAAGAAGTCAAACTTAAGAACTATTATTTGGTTATTCAGATTTAGTAAATAGAATGAAAAACATATCATTTGGTTATTCTCAGTGTTTTAATATGATGATGGATTTTATAGTATTGCTGATCTAGTTTAGTATTTAATAATTGTTTCATATCTATTTACGTTGCTATCCACTTAATAAAGTTATTTGTATTATCTATTTTACTTGGGAGGATTTCCATTCCCTCAGCCCATATCTCACACACTCTACTGAACAAATTTGTAAGTAACACTCTGATATGAAGATAGATATAGATTTTCCATAAAGTAAACACTCGTTTTAGAGGAATCATATTGTACATACTATGTCAGTTCATGTGATTGAATGTGTCTAATATGAGAATTTCAAACCATAAAAGTAAATAGGAATATTTGACTTTTGTTAGTCATCAATTTATCCCATAATGTCATGATTAACAGTCAATGTGAGATGTAGATGTAATAGGGTATCCATGAGATACACACACATCTTCACTTGTCCTATGATGCCAACGTGGGTACACATTTTAAGTGAATCTTCGAGAAGCCCATGCAAAGGGGTCGTAGCTGTGGAGGGCATTCATGTATTCTATAAGAAAATTTCAACGATCACTAATAATTTGAGGTCTAGGTTGTCTTAACCCTAACACAAACCCTAAGCTCTACAAAAAGACCCCTAACTGTAATTTACCGAGGTTAGCACCTAAAAACATGTAGAATCAACTACATCGACTCTGAAAAACCCTTATCTTCAAGCCCATGAATCCTAGAATAACCCATAAGGTTTGGGTCCTACAAAATTGGAGAAGGTAAGTCTCATCTTTGGTGCTTCTAATCTACCTCCCTTGGTGAAGAACAAATGATAATGATCCCTCTTTATTCTCACAATGTCCAAGCAAGGTATAACATGTCTAGCCACAATGTATACATACTTCCTCCAATTTTATTGATCCCATCAGAGTGTGATGGTATGAGCATGGAAGTCGACAATTCAATGTAAACCATTGTTTTATAACCTCTTTTTATTCTACCAACATGCATGTAGGTATTGTACACTACAATTTTATTTAGTATGAGTACAACAATTCTCCTTTCTACCCCATTAGGATTGAATATATCAAATTTGAGTGATTGTGGGTGATTAATACCTATCCTACATGTAACTTATTATCTTATCCTAGCTGTAGGAAAGTGATCTATGCTTATCTATCTGATTTATAAAGTTTTATTATGTTTTGTTTTCTCTTATAGATACAATCAACTTTCAACCCCCTTATTTGTACTTTGTGCACACAAGATGGGATGCTCAACAATAATTTCAAAACTAATCGAAAGAATAATAGAGACTCCATTGGGGACTAGGAGTGAAGTTGCTAATAGTACTAATGAAATTGAGAATTTTGTAATTGAGGACTACTTTAGTAGGAACCCATCTTCAGTGCGCCCTACAACTTGTTGTTCTAGTCATGCATGAGTTGCATGGATTCTTCACTACATGCATTTATCAAGGTTTTTCATGTGGGTGCCCTTGGATGCACATTTCATGTATTTGTAGTCCTTTATATGAATGGAATGCACAACTTCTTCCCTTGCATGAAATACAAGGACCTTTAGGGGGAACCCCCTAGATGCTATCCCCCTCGACTTGGGGTTTCTTATACTTCCTGGACAACTGATTTGCCTCATTCTTACACATTTTATGAGACCACCAGAGGTACCCTATTAGTCTGTTTTCTCTTTATACTAAACATACATGGCCTCTTCTCATGAGAGGGAGTCCTTGGCAATAAAATGTCTAGACTAAAGGGGAACACACATCTAGAACATTCGTTCCTGGAAGTCATGGTGATAATAAATTAACTTCAAAGTACCATTAACTGACTACATACATAATGAAGGTGCACATATAGCACTCACTCACTTGTTTTTCTATAGAAAAATATGAGAAGGAAAGTAGGTGAGGAGGATCATACTTAGAGACAAAAGGGGGTTCCCTCCTTAAGCATGCACAACTAGAAGCCATGGTGATCAGGCCCATATGAGTCAAGTCTTGAATTAGGTGTGTATTAGTAACATGGTCTCCTTATATCTATGTTCAATTGTTGGTTCTTTGATTTTCCATCTTTAATCAAGATTCTTCTTATAATTTTACAATCTAGGCACACTTCTAGGGCATGTCCGTTATGTTGTTTTTGTTATTCATCATGCTAATTGACCATCAACTTTTGAAACAAGGTTTTTATCTTGGAACATATTCCTCTATAATTTTTTGCTTTATTATCACAATGCTCGATAATAAAAATAGCTTTTCCCAAATAAGGTATTCAAAAAAAGTTTTTCAAATAGGGCGACCATATGAGGCCACCTTTCTCAAATCTTTCTTATCATCATTGATTAAATGACCTAAATGTGCTCTTTTGTGAGAATAATCGGGCACTCTCTCATGACGTGACAATGGAACACTCATCATTTAATTGTCTTATAAGTTGAATAAACATGGATCATATTACTTATATGCTAAAAAATATATTATGCTTCATTTTATTACTTTCTGTTTCATTTTGCTCAGTTGTGAGTGATTCCCTCATCTATTATGTAACCTATGATACAAGTTTTGGGATTAAAATTAATCACTTAAAAGTATGTATCATCCTTCTCCTAAGGTGGCAAGTAGGAAAGAGTATCACTCACACTACCTTCTCCAAAAGACACCAGTGCATCAATAATGACATGGAACACCATGTAAGTGGGTCATCCTTAGCCCCAAATGTGACTAGTATTTTGTACTTATGGTCAATTGTAGCCATCATGATCAAGAGGTGTAATCAGTATAGTACCCTAACTTGTTGAACTTTGAGACTTAAGTAGGATGAAGCAAACTGCATCCTTAGTGAAGTAATGGTAGCCGTTTCACACCTTATATGTACATGTGTGAAGATGTTTATGATATATCTTTTGAAACTCATAAGGGATAGAATGGGGTGGGTGATGTTTGTCTTCATACAAACCATTCATTTCTCACTCAAAAACCCGATATCACGTCGATATACTATTGCATTTCAACTTTTTGTTAAAGCCAATCATTGAAAACCCAAAATAGTGATGAAATGCTACAATTTTTTTAATTTTTGATATCAATATTTTCAAAAACCAAATAGAGTCAAAATTCCAAAGATTTCATCCTTTTGGTATAAACTTTTTTGAAACCCGAATCACATCAAACCTATATGAAGTTTTGGTTTTAGCAAACCAAATTCTCAAAAGTTGAAAACAACATCAAAATGCTACTAATTTTTTTAGCTTTTGATTATCCTTGCTACATGTCCCTTACTCCAGGGTTTAGAATAGATGAATATTAATGGAATAGTGTTAATTTCAATGTGAACCGTAGTAAAAATGTAATCCTAAGAAATCCATCCAATTTGTGATCACGATCCATTTAATTTAGCTCTTAATTCTTAAAGGTAGTTTTGATTAATTAACCAATCACTCTTTCACTAGGTCTGGATGATCGATCGAGTTATAATTAGTGGTGGTTTCTGGAGTAACATTTACCTGAGTTTGACATTTGAGCCTCATAGTCCTATACTACTCGACATGTATACTTGCATTCACACATATAGTTTTAGCACGTCAGTTATAGGCCAGATTCATGAGGATATCTCTACTTGATGTTGCTTCTGGAACCTTCTTTGAATTGGATGTACTACCTTGATTTGAAGTTTCAATCACTACATAATTTAGTACGTGTAAAGCCCATGGCGTGACCTCGATATCATTGACATCATAAAAAATCAACCTATTATTAGGCAGGGTTGTTGCTTCTCGTAGTAAAAACCTAGAACAAGTGGGTATTGCTTTTAATTGTTCTTGGTGTTTCAAGTTGTATTCTAGTTGACCCACAAAAGAAATTGTTAGAGAGTGAATGGTAGCGGTGATCTACACTAATTGATCCTCCATAGCTTTCTTAAATCCCTATTTACTTTCCAACATCTTCTAAATAGTGTTTAGACGATCTTGAACTTTAGAGTTTGAAAGTTTTATTATTATTATTCAGTCCTTAGAGATGTCATCCTAGATAATAATTGTTTCCTTGATTGATGTTTGTGCGATATTGTCCCTAGTTGAACATGTTCTAGAGGAAGTTTTGATTTGGCTAAAAACTAGGCAGACCCAAATCTTGGCTTGATTTTCTCCTTACTTGAACTGATAAGCATTTTCAACTTTGTTTGGAATCCCATAAGGAAATTTTAGATGGTTCCTTGGTTGATTAGGGTTGCTATACCCCTAGATTCAGACAGAGTTCAAAGAATTGACTTCTTGAATTGGGTTATTGTTAAATTGCAATTGATGCATGTTCATCGTGGCTTGGTAGAGGTGGTTGTAGTCTAAACTAGTATGTCATCTACACTACAAACATGGTATGTTTCTTGGATTTATGACTTTTTGAGAGCATGAGCCCTTTGTCCATTTCGTCGAAAAGAAGATTCAAGGTTGTCTTATTTTAGATAGAGTTTCTCCAATGATTGTGTGATTTCACTCCTCTTTGATTTATGTTGTACCATAGAAACCATGAGAAATCCTCTTTGGCTCGATATACCCCAGTCATCTTAGTTTTCAGCTCCTAGACTCACAATGTTCCAGGCATAGTCAAGCTTTTTCTTGTGAAGTTTCCTCCTAAACCACCATCATGGAACTTTTAATATCATCATCTAGTCCCCTATACAAGGTTTCAAGAAGTTGAACATAAGAGATGACATGATGAGCGTATCAATGTAGAATCTCCTTTAATTGTTATGAGGCTTCAAAGAGAAATTCACCTAAAAGTTGTGCAAATTTGATGATTTTTCCTTGTATTAGGTAAGTGAGTGAAGGTGGAAATAAATTCTTCAAGAACCTTATATGAAGTTCCTCCCAAGTTTTGATGATGTCAGCCCTAGGAGTTATACCACAACATAGATTTGTTAGTGACATAATAGCCTAATAGACACAACTTGATAGCTTTTTCAGGCACACCTGCATTTTTCTCAATCCACAGAAGTTAATAAACTTCCATAAATAATCATGTGAATTCTCTCTAACTTTGCATGTAAAAATGTTGTTTTACATAATTTCCACCCATTGTGTCTTAATTTTTTAATTTGGTACTGTAATGGATGGTTGGATGATTGGCTGGTGAATATCTAGAGCTTTAGGAATAGAGAGATCTCATACCTCCCTTCTCCTTTCTACTTCTTTGTCTGCATGTATCTCTACCTGCATAGATACTTTGGCTTCTAGAACAAGCCTTTCCCTATGTTATTCAAACACTTCCTACACTATGTGATTAACCTCTTCTTCCACTATAGTGGTTCCACTTCATAGAGCAACCTGTAGTAGGTTGTTTTGATTTTGGGGTAAAAATATGCAATGGAGTTGGAACTAGAAGAGCATCCCATACACCCAAGACATTACCTGAGAAAGGAAGACTTGTACGAATCATAAGGTAGAATAAAGGTTGAGTTCAAGAAATATTGTAAGATTTTCAATTATAAAAGATAAATCCTAATTAGTTTAGCTGATTAGAAAATTCCATTATCCTAGTCAATTGTGTCAAAATTTGATAGAGACATGTGTATACCCTCAAATTTACTAGGATAAAGATCCTGGTTTTACCTAAACTAATAGTATATCAAACACTACATGTAAGTGGATGAATATTATTATGATGGCGTTAAGAATCAAACTCAAAGGATATCATTTTTAAGAATTAGCGAATAAATTTAACCAAACTAGAAAGAAAATTTATAACAATAGTTTAATTATTGGCCCATTAACTAAACTACAAGTACAAAGGTTGAATCAATGTCTAGTTATCAAATGGATGGAATCTCTAGGGTGAGTGGGTTATACAACAACTAACTACTGTCCACACTCTTATTGCATCATAACAAAGCATAAACAATTGAATTCTAAGGCAAGACAAATCCAGTCATTTTTGAATGAATATTCAACCCCAACATATTTTACTCTGGGCTCATTGTCGCATTACCTAGAGGTCGCATACCCATCACCTCAGATAACACACGTCTAAAGTTATCATCAAGGATTTAAAATGAAACAAATGATATCTTAGAACTTGGATTTGAAGTTCTCTACATTTAAGACTTGATAAATATGTACAACCATCAATAAAACTAGAATTTCAAGCATAAAACATTTGACATAAAGCATAAAATTATTCATATAGACATAGATGTAACAAAGGAGAACAAACATGGGTGACAATGATACTCACAACACCCTAGTGAGTGGACTAATCGCTCATAATGGCATTAGCAAGTTTAGCAAGGGAATAAGGGAATAAAGCCATGGCCACACTAGAAAACAAAGGAGAAACCATGATGTGTAGATTCTATCTTCATGCTTGGGGACGAGGGCATTCAGTGCTGAAGTAAGATAACCCTAGAATTTCAAAGAACTAAATTTGTAAGATTTATTTTTCCTTCTTTACTTGGATCTATCTTTGTGAGGAGCTCAACATATGAAAATTTGGAGATGTATAGATCATAATCCTAGCAATAATCAAGGTGTAAGCATTAAAGGCCTTGTATAGGGAAATGATAACTATGCCAATCTTGTCTCTCTGAAGGATAGGCCTAACTAACAATAATGTGGATATTGAGCTTGATGTGACTGAATTGATAGTGGCAGTCTCTAGTTGCTTCTTGTGCTTGGGTGTATAGTATGGAAGCGTATTGACATCCTCGAGTAGATGATCCCCTACCCCAATGGAAGGAGGTCAATTTATAGGAGGTCTCAAAGCTTGGGGCTCCAATCACCCGTCTTTGACATTTATGGCTTTGGCGATGATGGAGAAGATGAGGATTCAAGTAACAGATGCACTGATGGCATATTTTGCCATGGAAACTTGTCGATGATGTTGGTTGCTATTGTGGCATAAATAGGTGATGCATGATTTATTACATAGGGAAATTCACCCAGGGAAAAATCCCATAGATTTTTACCTAAACTTAGTACAATAGTCACCACCTACAATGTAATAGATCTTGTCATAGTCGATTGATTATATTTAGCTAAATAGTAGGACAATTAAAATAGGAGTAAACAAGGTAACTGGATCAATATTAAAGGCACTGGGTAGAGTGGGTTTCACCACCGTGCCTATGTATTCTATGCTACACATTACTTTCCTCATCACTACAACTATCTTGATTTGGAAAAAAGAATTTTGTATCCTTCTAGAGTACATATTTCATATGATATATTTCACTATAGGATCAACATCTTGATACTAATTATTCATCAACCCATCACCCTAGAGAACACCCTTTTACGATCACATCTGGCATCCAACATTAATCATCCAATATTATAATCCTATATTTTGTGGTCTCTATGTCAGTATTAAAATAGACATGCATATAGGATGATCAAACCACAAGGCACACATAAAGCAAAAGAAATGATCAATTACTCATATCAATGGAATTAATAATGTATAGTACAAACTATGAGAAACGGGACTAGGCGTCGTTGCCCCATTGAGGGAAAATACTCACTCGTAGTACAAGAATAAGAAAAAGAACAAAGAGAGATAATAAGCCATGCCACTATAAGTGTAGATGGGCATCAGTTGTGGGCTTTTGCGAGCATATTGATACCTTCAACAACACAATAGCCCAAAAAGACACCGATGGGAGGGCATCATTCTTCACTTCCACTACATTCTTACGCTTAGAGGATTCTTGTTCTAGGGCCAACGATTATGTGTTTGTCAATTATGAAAAAAATTCCTTTTATATGAGTGCCTCCAGGACCACAAATATCACTTGATCATTGGCATGATGGGTTTGTTCAAAACTCATGTGGTTGTGCCAGTCAAGCGACTGGCCAACTATCTTTTGGCAAGCCTAACCCATAGTCAACCGATTGGGATGAGGGTCAGGAAGATACACTATTCTTTGATGCTTTAGGTGCACATGAGAAGATCCCAATCGACCAACTCATGGGATGAGTGGGTCTATCAGTTTGTTGATAAGCATCTTTGAAGAACTCAGGTTGGTCGACCGATTTACCAACATGACAACTGATCTTTTCTTGAGGGAGAATTCCCAATGGCCCGTCAGGAAACTCACAATGAATCAGTCAATTCATGGTAGGTCAGGGTTTCTATATTCGTGTGGGTGTTGTGCCCATACCCATTTGGTTGACTCATTAGGCGAGTCAGATGACTAGTTTGTTCATGGAGCTACCTTCTTTCTACCTTAGCCAAATCGACCAATTGGTAAATCCAATCACCCGTCTGGAGCTTCCAATGCAACATGATTTCTTCAATTTGGCCCTGATCACTTCCCAATGGTCAGAGACGGGGGAAATGAATTGGGGCATTGCGGGGATAACCATGGATCAGCCTTAGTATTTGTTCCTCCAAAAAGGTTGAGAATTTCATATAAAACACAAATATAGGAATGAAAGCAAGTTGATTTAGTGTATGTGGAATTGGAGAAATAAGCATGTGAAAATAAATGAATCTATTCCAGAATGTGCAAATAAAATGAGATTAATACACATTCATATTATAACCCTAAGTCAACTTTGTTCATCCTCAAGTAACACAAAATCAGAAATGGATGTCAAATAATACTATGAGCCTATCATCCTCTCTCTCAATATCATTTTCACCCTACCACCAAATATGGCCAAGCAACATGATTTCATGGAATCACAAAATGCAACATCCACTAGCCTCATTCCCGATTTCCCAAAATAATATTTTCACCTATGTCAAAAATCCACAACGAAGACAAGGCATGAAATTATTTAAGTTCATATGATCCTACAATCATAAGAAGAGCACTTAGCTGAAAATGATATTTCTGTGGTATGCGAATTGCCCCTGAGTGAAATTTTGAGTGAATGGGAGTATGTAAGAAGTATTATGAATCTCTCCTTTATTCGAATCTAGATTGTATTTTATTGGTATAGATACATATATTGCATAAGTTTTTCTTTCTTTTTGTGTGCATTGACATGTATTCTTATTTGGTGTTACATCCTAATTACATGCGAAGGGGTATGAAAGAAACAAATAGAATGAGGAGGATTGTGCCACCCCAAGCTTAGGGTTTGGCCCTATTTTAGCATTTTTTTTGTGAATGGGGGTTGAACTTGTATAAGATGATGGAAGAAGTGTAGAAGAGGAGTTGAACTTATGCAACTCATTTTTTCAGTTCAATGTACTGAGGCAATCGTCATATCAATTTGATCACACCTTGCAACATTTATATATAAGAGACATTTCCACATATAGTCATGCTAGTTGGTGAAAGACAATCACATTTGATTCTGATCAATCCCAAATATTCTTCCATTATTTCGATGGAACAATTACTTGGACCCGACTAGACCTAAACTCAAGGTGATGTTTGGTTCTGAATCTGATCCGGTCTAGGCACTGTCTTTTTTTACCACGTAGGCGGGAATACCGACTAACCTAGTCCAGTTCTAGTCTTGTTTTATTTGACAGAAACTTAACTGAACGAGACCGTTTCGGATTTCATAATCCTCTAATCCAGACTAAGTCATAGCAGGATTTCAGGTCCTAATTCAGATTTGACTCTGTCTTTTGTGTTATTTTGTTTTATGTCATACTGAAAAATACAAGTTACGGAGGCCATTCCGATTTAATGAGTGCTTGCAATGGATGTAGATAAACAAAACCGTATAATCTCCATCTCCAACCAAACAGGGGCCAAGACACTTACTTCTTTGCAAACCCGTGTCAACCGTACCCGAGCGTACCCGCCCCTTCGAACTCGTCCACAACGAGAGGAGTTGTGTTGTATCACGCATGTGCCCGGAACATCAAAAAGCTTGTGGCTTCGTGGCACAATTTCGTGGAACCAAACCATCCATACCGCCCAGAACCTAATCCTCCGCAACATCTTCAGAGAAGCAAAACACGGCAGAGAGGCTGCCCACAGTGGTGGAGCACTCTTGGTTCTTCTCACGACACGCGCATGATGTGGCGCCCACGACCACATCGGGGACGTTCTTCGACGTGCGTACACAACTCGGCAGTGTTCGGGAAAACCTAAAACAGGTCGGGAACCACCCCACCAGTACCCCCGATCCGTCCCCTAGCTTCGGTGTCAAGGTGGAATCATCGGCCAAAGCAAGTTGTCTGTACGTGTCTGTATGAACGCCATTTGTTGAGATATAACAGAGCACTCTAGCTAGAAGACCTCCTCTGCCATCTTGATTAGCTAACCTAGATGACGACTTTGGCGTGAGACATTGCTTATTATGCTACCTGCAGCGCAATGGGCGGCTATCGCCTCATAGCAGCTTGGTGGCAGTACGCTGGCAGCCATTGGTTGTGCTGCTCTCTTTCCTCATGCATACGACCTAACATGACATTGTCATGATCTTGATGACGAGTCTCTACAGCCGCCTGTGCTCTTTGTCATAGTGCGCGATGTCTCGCAAGTAACCCACCATGAACACGATCTCGATGATCTCCCTCGGAAGCAACTTCCTTTGTGCGAGCCTTTTTACCTACACGACTCGCGATTCCTTTTGCAGTCCTGGGGCTCTCGGGTACGAACGGTATATATACAAATTGATGAATTTTTTAAATCGAATCAAACTATTCACTATTCCAAAACCAAACTAGACTGAATTCTGGATTCGTGTTTTGGTTTGGTTTAGTTGGTTTTAAACTGTAATATGAGAACCAATAAAGCTTTGTACTATACCTTTAATGAACAAATTAATCATTTTTGCATCATCTTAATCAAATCATCTAGTATGATAAATAAATTTCATAGTAAAAAATCATTGTTTAGAAATAGGTAACTATAAGTAGACAATGTCCAACTAACTTCAAATAAATATGCCATATACCACATAATCTAAAGTTTTATAAACTAACTTGATATTTTAGCATTTTTTTACACATTTACATGCATAAACTTATTGGGTATAATAAAACAAATAAGATAAATATTTTCACAATATAGGTATATATAAATAATATGTAGATATATTTACATTGGTTTGGTTAAACTACACCATCAAACTAAAACGAAGCATTATTTAATGGTTTGAAAAAAAATTGAATCAAACCAAACTACTTGACCTTGTAAAACCAAACCAAACTAGTCGTTTTGGTTTAGTTTGGTTAAGTTTAGTAGTTTGGTTTGGTTAAGTTTAGTAGTTTGGTTTGGTTTTGTATCCAACCCTATAGATGATGGTTTTGACCCAACCCAATATAATTAGCTAAGAATAGGCCCTCACCCAATCCGAACCAGAACTAGAACAAGCCTCAGAAAACCTAAAATATTAGGGTCAAGTAGGGTCGAGCCATGTAAGAATTATTTGCCATGCCCATTAAAGGGGGTTAGATGATCGAAAGGAATGCTAATGCATGTAATGCAAACATGAAAATAAATGAAAAATGACTAGATAATGGCTAAGTACATGCAATTTTAATTATGAAAATTTTGAAAATGTGTAAAAACATAGTGAAATACAAAAATAACATCATATAAATGAATATAACATGATTGGAGTACTATGTACCACCCACCCTCCACCCTAAACTTCATAATTTGCTCCTCGTTGAGCAAACACTAAATTCAGAATGGAGGGAAGAAATCTAACTACAAAGGCCACCACCATGATGACCCAACCGGGGTGGCTCATGTGGCTGCTATGGAGGAGGTTGATGAGTACATCTTTGAATGACATGAATCCTCCCTTAGGTGATCATCCTAGTATTGATCTTGTGATGACTGTGCTGGTGGTTGTGGTGGTGGATCGACATATTGTCTCCCCCAATATCGAGGTGGGAAGGAGGTAAGTTTGATCGGATCTATAGTCATTATAGCATGGCCACATGTGTCCATAGTCACCATGGTTGACGTGCCATTGCTCATGATCACGCTGCGTCAGATACATGTGATTGAGTTGATGGCTTTGGCGTTGTTGTTCCTGCTTCATGTAGGTTTGTGGTCTTGATGTGCCCCAATTGGTGTTCAAGCTCAATGATGTTGAAGGGTCCATTGGGTATTGTGTCGTTAGGAATGCACTGCTTGGTAAGACATTGCATGGGTGGTGGTGAAGGGCCAGTATTGGTGGGACCTCTCTTTTGATTAGTATAAATGTCAAACATTAGAGAGAAACCCAAAACCTAATCCCGATCATGAAAGAAGACAACAAATTCTCAACAAAGGTAAAAAATAATATATAAAAATCACAGATAAATTTTCATTTTTCTTTCTTCACGATTTTAATAAACCAATGTCACATCAAAGACATCACATTTAGATATCACAATTCTTGTTCAACTCCATTAAAACCAGAAACAAATCATACAACTCACATGTAGTCATTTTAAATCATATACATGTATATGAAACAACAAACTCAATATATTATCCATCCCAAGAATGAGAGACTACATGGAAAATCTAATCTATCTATATTATTCAATTATATCTTCTTTGTCATGACATCTCTGTTGGATAGCATTATACCTAAAAACAATTGAAACAACCTCATGCGACTCATACAGATCCCCAGTGAGTGGATACCTCCCACTCAAGCTGAGTATATGTATAAACATCAGATTAAGTATAATGAACTTAAAAAAAACTTATAGATAGTAAAAAGTCTAGCAGATAGTTCTAGCATCTAATCAAATCCAGTTTATGATAGTATTCTAATCAAATAGATAAGGTAATCACTTAAACTAAATCCAACTTTAAAATATCTTTTAGAGCATGTCGATGAACAAATCAATAGATACATCTTAGTTCATATTAACAATCCTTTAGTATGAGTAATAAGTCAAGATATAAACATTTTGAATCAATATATAATATTAACATCATCTTTGTGACACCCCACTAGCTGGACCATGAACACATCTTATAGTCCTAAAGCTAAAGCACACATAAGACATGGCTACCAAACAATACTATCAAATGACAAGCAATCCAAATCATCTTTAAAGTGGATATAAATGTTGAAGTACACATAATACATGGCTACTAGACAATATTATCAAATGATAAGCAATCCAAATCATCTTTAGAGTGGTTACAAATCCCAACACTCATTACTTGTCAACAAGATAGACCATAATATGAAATAGATAATCTCTATAAAAAATAGTTATTTTCTACAATAAGAAACATAATCTACAATGAAAAATTATCATCTAGCAGTATAAGGAATGTAAAAAAAATTAAAATCACATTATACACGACATGCCATCTTTTTCCATTTTCCCTGAAACTACTTGGCTTGTACCTCACCAAGTAGAAGCTGCCACGCCTGATTCTCGTGTCAATGACTCACTATTACTATCTTAGGGTTCAAGCGGCTACCCTAAGACATCAACAATTGACCTTGGCCACCTCAGAGTTGCCTAAATAGTCTCACATCCTCATCTTGGGTACACAAGTTAGGAACTAGAAAAATAGTATATCACATATCACAACATTTCTCATATTTTCATATTTCACATATTTCATTTCATCAAAGTCTATTCTTAGTGGACATAGACTATCATAGAAAAGAAATAGGGCCAGAGCCACTCCAAATGACTCACTCCTAAATCTTGGTGGTCTAACCTTTAAGGTCTCGATCTGCACTCTAGAAATCCATCTCATAATTCATCGACTACTACAAGAAGATTAGTTTTATTTCCATAGTGTGGTCCTCAGGGGAAACTCATGGTGTTCAGATAACCTAACTAGATGTTTCATCATTTCACTTGTTATTAATCTCTTTTACTCACATTAAAAGAATTCAAAACATCATATATCATATGTGTGTATTCTCATGTAACTAGAATAATATGAAACAAATTAAGCTTATCAAGAAAGACAATGACTAAAAGAAGAAGCACAATAATTTGTAACTTGTAACACATATATTTATTTACATTTCCACATCATCTTATAGCAGTCATCATCACTGGGCCTTCAGCCGAAGACATAATCTCATTATCCAACATTTACCCCGTCAGGTTTTTATCATCATCAGTGGGGCTTAAGCCCTAGACATAATCTCATTGTGCAACATTTACCCTCATCGGAGTTTCTCAAATGTAATAAGTTCATGTTAAATTCAATTGCAGCATATTTCTTATTAGTTCATTGTATATCACAATCCTCAACAAATATTCATAGAGACATTAGAACTAGAAACAATAAAAGCATATAGATATCTCGTATCATTCATCATACTCAAAATAGATTTATCATACATCATATACTTATTCCATCCAATTTCAATAGATGCAAATAACATCATGCATAAACATGCATAATACACTTAGTTCTCTGCTTCTTTTACTTCACATTTTAGGGTTACTAATCAACACATGTTGAATATCATTTTAAGTCCATCAAGTAGTCCATCCTCACAGTACAAGTATTCTATCAAACAATCACAACCCAAGAATACATTCTTGTAAATCAATTCGAATGCTTTAACCTCATCTTTTTATTGAATTCAACTATAATTATGTACTTTCCTTAATCCCTCATTTGAGATCGTTATTTATTAGCATCATCTAACTCATCATTTTAGGATTATAGTTAGGTCCTTAGATTCATCTACTAATTCCCATCTTTTTCCTTCATTTTATATTCATTAGTCTCAACTTCTTTCATTTCATGGTATTTACATTATTAGAACCAATCACTCTTAGTTGACTTGATAAATAATGTTTCTCTCCTCATTAACATTAAAAAAAATCCAATTTTAATATATTTCATTCAATTCTAGTTAAGCCACATGTAATTAAATAAAATATTAAAGACATCATCATAATAACTTCATTAGTTTCACCTTTAACTTGCCAACGTCATTCAATTCATTTTTGTTAATTATAATAATGACTTACCTAGTCATTCTTATAATTAACAAAGATCATTGGGTCTCTTATGATACTAATCACTTTAACTTAAAATAATGGTTTAGGATTCATCGTCTTACATCATAATGTCTAATCATTCTTCCCAATTCATTATTATGTAGCTTGTATAAAAGGACCCACATTCATGTGAGGGTTTACTCATCATTTCATAAGTCATAGTAAAATAGATGCATTGGGCTTAGATCATATTAGTAAGATTCATCATCTTCAATTGAAGTATTAATACCTACACTTCATCATTTCATCACATTTACAACATTACATACAAGTTCTAGCTTTATGACTCATACTCTAAACTTCTAGGGTTTACAAGACATCATCCTTATTTCAACACATCATAAGAATCATATTATTCAGTAATCTTATCATGGAGAACAAGGGTTCATTAGGGCTATTCACACACATGGAAACCCTCATTTCCATTTCCAAATATTTATCTATCAATCATAAGTATACATTGATTAATTAAATCATTTGATTCAATCTCTCAACATAAACCCTAAACAAGTAATATAACCACCTCATATTGATTCTTATGTATATATTTCATGTTCAATTTTATTAAGACTCAACAAAACACTTGAATAATTCATTCTAATACAAGTCAAATATGATTCTAAACAAGTCAATTCAATTCCCAAGCATATGGCACATTGGGCTGATTTTTAGGCAATATTCACATGAAATAGCATAGTTATCTATCCATAGAGTTTTCCATGGAACATCAATCAATATATCAGGAACTTAGAAAGTTCCATTCAATGAGAAATAACCGAAATTAGGAGAATTTTATTCCTTAATACCTTTCCAAATCAATGCCCAATCACATACAAATACTAGCAAGGTTTATGAATATTTTAGTCAGATAGGATTAGGCTTTCAACATAAATAAAGAGATTAAGAGGGAGATAAACACTTGCCTAAGGTTAAAAGCACATTAAAAACGTAGGTCAAACTCTAAATATCTAGAAATCCAATCAAACTCTAGAAACTACATCTATTTCTTCCTCCTCTCAACCCAGAAAACCTAGAAATGGAGATTAGGAGAGAAAGAGTAACAAAAGGGGGTGATTTGATGTGATTTCGAATCAAATCAGAGGAGGGATGTAATCTTGATTTGTGAGAGAAGAATATCTAAGAACAGCTATGCAAAGAAGCTAAATTTACTTGATTTCATCATATCTCAGATAGTGAAACCCTAGGTCAACATATACACCACTTTCTCCTCTCAAAACCCTAGCTCTCCTCTCTCTCTAAGATTTTGTTTCTCTATAATGGATCACAAAATATGAGATCTCCTTGGGTGATAGGTTGCTCATATAGATCAATTAAGGTTCTCGGGTCAATTGCAAATTGACCCAATTAACACTTCCTTTCATTTCAATAGATTTTTCTATCATAAAACATGTTCCTAAAAATCGTCTGCTGAATTGGTCAAATATCCTCCAAAAATTATGCAAAATTAGCATGTTTTCTAGAAATATATTTTAGATCTTTTGTAAATTTTGTTATATCAATCCAAGTTACCAATAAATAAATAAATTAGTTAAATACTAGAGTGCTATTTTTCATCCAGAATGCATGGTCGGCCGAGTTTATCCTGGGAAAACTTGACCGACATCCCTCTCTATAGGGATCAAACATCATTAAAAAATTATGAAAATTTAATAACATATCTATAATGGAGTTTCTAAACAAGATTTAAAATTTTAGATCAATTGAATGTACCGATAAAAAGATAAAATTCAAATATATACTACTATATTTAAATTTGAATATATGTTCGGTTGAGTTTGTCCTGGGGAAACTCAACTGAAAAACATGTCATTAAATTATCCAAAATTTTGATATTTTACAATAAAACTAATAATTGAGTTACCCAAGCTATCTTCAAAATCAAAATAAATAAGATTTGCATATAAAGTACCAAAAATCATTTAGTGAACCACTATATTTATCAAGTTTTGTATTCATATACTACCAAAACCCTAGTTTGGCCAATCCTCAAACCCTAATTGTTCAAAGTAAAAGCATGATTAGAGTATTTCATTAGGTTTAAGAAATCATAATTACACTACCTTCATTAACTCAAGCTTAAACAATGATCAATCTAGTTAAGCATGCAATTATCCAAGTAAACTCTAATTATATGACTAATTTGAAAATGGGCCATTACAAATTCTACCCTCATAGGATTCCGTCCCGAAATTCAATAAAAGATGTGAAAGAATATCATATCATCTAATTGTTCATCTCTTTTGGCATCAAGTTAGAATAATTTCTATTTTATATTCCTTTCATGTCACATCATTTTTTTAGCTGTAGATGGATATTTCATCCATGGTCATGATCTTATCTCTCTTTGAGTAGTACAAACATTGACTTCACCAATCTTAGTATTACATCATTTATTAAGATGTAATTCACATCACCTTTCATAATATTTTAAAATTTGAATATGTATCATATAAGATCAAGATTATAATTCATTCTACATTATTATTCATATTCATCAATTTTTCATAAAGAAGATCATTTGGTGTGCATCATTCTTAGTTCTTAGCTTTTTCTTACAATTTCAGATTCAAGCTCATTAGGAATTATCTTCATAATCCATTAGGCTTTCATATTTCTTATATGAAATTTCTTACTTGTCATAATTTCCATATTGAATTATAAAATCCTTTCTCTTTCACTATTTTATCACCATTCTTTTTCATCATCATACGTCTTATTATACTCCCGAACTGTGGTCATCTGGATGCTTGGTTAGGGCAGCCAGAAGAAGTATAGTGGGTAGTTCCATACTAGATTATCTCAACACCTAAATACTTGACTAGAGTATTTGAATATAGAATAATTTGATGCAAATAGAGTGTACCAGCCAACAATAGTGTTTTACGCAAACATAATCAAGATATGACAAATAAATGCACAAAACATGTATAAGATAAGTCTGTAAAAGTGACTCAAAACCCGTGCATCAAACTCCCCTAAGCTTAAACCTTGCTCATCCTCAAGCAACAAAACCTTTGGATCTGATTGAGATAAGTCATCTAAAAGACATAAGTGCATAAAGTACATCTAAAAAGTCCCCACCTTCGGTCCTCATACTGGCCCTCAATGACCACTGAACACTAGATGCCATTTCGACGACCAAAAACCTCTATAAAAGATGCTCATCCCCCAATCAATGAAACACTATCAATTAAAGCAGTTAATATGACCGACTCATTCAGTTCATACTTGGTGCATCGTGTGATCTCCTATCTACGTTGCTCTTTTTCTCTACCTACCATCTAGATGGAAGCAACTCTCCTAATAGATAATGACTGAGTAGAAATTCATGAGTGGCCTACCGATAAGAGCAACGGGTGGTCAGGATGGGTGGCTGTGGAAGAATCATGAGAACATAAAATCATTCATACAATAAAAAATTATGATGAACCTATGATGATGAAAATTTATATAATGCTCCTAATGCCTATTCACTAAGGTGGAATGATGCATGCAACTATTATTTCATCTCAAAATAAGAGAAAATGCATCATGTACTTATTCTTCTATATGATATAGGTAGGACTATGCCCTTTCTCCCTCACTTTCCAAAACTATACTCAATCTTCTTTTTTCTTTTCTTTTTTTTAATCCAGAGCCCCCCTTTTTAACATACTATTATGGGCTTATACCTCCACTACACTTTTCTAATCTTGACACTATTTTTCTTCTTTCTTTCAAGGGTATGGGCAAAATCACTACCTTCTTATGTTTTAGAAGAATAAACTTAGTACATTATGATACTAGATGCTTTATGTAATGCAGTTGTAACTATATGAACAAAGATGTTATGCAACTAAATAGCATGCATCAGAATTTTTGTTGTGCATGTATGTTTTTTTTCCTTTTTTTCTTTATTTTTTCACCAATGCCAGCAAAAGTAACAACTATTATGCAAGGTCTATCATGCAATGTAAATGCAATCAAAAGAAAGAATGATAATATGTACTCAATATTATTATGGTGGAGTGTAAAATAGATGTATGTGGTGGATGAGATCACATGACTAAGGGATAGAACCTTCAGAGAAAATCATATGTCCCTCTCTAATGACATGTGTATAGGATAATCAAGGGGTTTCTCACTTAAATTTTAGTTTAAGGTCACGTTAGTGTTTGGTCAGTTCGAGCTCAACAACCTTGTCAATCACTTTCCTTGGACAATTAAGATGGTCATTTATATCCTCATGTCCTGTAGATAACTCACCCTAGCACTTCCTCAGTTATGCAACTCAATTACTCACAAGATAGGCTCACAATTGTTTTTTTGAAATTTACACATTTTTCATGTGAATCCAACCCCAGAGATTGATGTACTCAAATGAAACCATGCATTTACTATTCCACAGATTACACTAGATAGCTTGTGGATCCTACATAAATAGAAACCTAAAAAAACAAAATTTACCAAAATAAAAACAAAATACTAAAATGAAAGAACTAAGATAGAAGCAATCCCATCACCCCCTAAGCTTGAATATGACTATGACCACATAGTCAAAATTCCAACTTAAGAGGTGGAACAGAGAACCCCGACTAGTATGGTGGTGGTGGCTGGCTAGGGTCCTGGGGAGGAAACATCCCCTGGAAATTTGGATCAGAAGAGGGCATAGGCGGTGGCATATGATAGCCTCCAAAGTATCCCTAACTCAATCACAGTTAAAGAACAGCTGCTGGTATTGCTCCATCCTCTGCAGGTGTTGATGCATGGTCTCTTAGTTGGCCAAGAGAAGATGCTCATTCTCATAGATCGCCTACTGTTTGGTTTACACCCGACCCTGCACATCTTGAATTCTAGCAAGAGATGTGATGTGCTGCTGCTGAGCAGTCTGAATATCCTGCAACATGGTATACATGCCCTCCATGGAGTAAGCATTCTCTCCTTCCAGAGAGGGTGGTGAGGCAGAAGAAGTGGAGGTTGCATAGTGTCATGGGTGCTTTCGCGGAGCTACTCGATGCATGATGGGGATGGTGGGATCCACTTCCTCCACATTGTCATCACCCGACTGCCCATCCTCCTCCTCATCATCTCCTCCTTCTTCTTCATCTTCATCATCAATGCTTGGCCATCTATAGTGGTCAACTTGTCTGATGCTGACTATAGGATCAGATAATTGATGCTCATAGAAGCTGTCATTGACTGAACAACTTGCAAAGATGGTGTTGTGTCGGATAATGATAAGATCGACCTGCTTGAAGTGGATGCAGTCTATGTGGTTTTTGGACTGCAGTGGCTCAAGTGTAGAGATCCATACCTAAGTGGAAAGTTATGGGGGTGATAAGTCCCCCAAAAAGAATCAGTGTGGTCCTCCTTTCATTTCACTTTACTGCCATCACATGGGTGAGGAAGAATTCCTTGAAGTTGATCGATGTCCCTTCTAAAAGTTGGTAGAGAAAGTATAAGTCTGGATGCTGGACCTTTGCTTGCCCTTGAGTAGACTTGGCGAAGATTTTGTTGGTGAGCATGCGGTGTATCAACCGAACAAAGGGGTGCTCAATGTCATACAATGAGCTGTGGTGCCAGCTTATATTGTATCCTTCTGGAACTGTCACAAGATCCTTCCATATTGTGTTGTAATTGACATTCTCGGGCTAGAAGCATGGCACATGAGGCCATCCATAGATCTCGTTGAAGGCATGAAGGGTCATGGAGTGGTTGGTGTTGTAATGGCGGAAGTCCACCTTCCCTTCTTTCCACTCACCTCGCGTCGGGCAGACTGGGTCAGGGGCCACACATATCTCACTAGTACATAACCGACCTTTAGTGTAAGTTATTTAAGGCCTTTAGTGTCGGTTTTTAACAAACACCTATGTGAGTGCCGCTAAAAGCCCAACCATTACACGTCGGTTCTCAAACCGATGCCACAACCCTTCGTGTGCCACTGAAAACATGCCAACAGGGGGGTATAGGCGTCGGTTATTAGCTTTGAAACCGACGTCATATACCTTTGCACCAAAGAAAGGGTGCCATCTGGGGTACTATCAGCATCGGTTTATTAGTAGGGCAACCGACACTGTAACCATATGTCGTCAGTTTTATACAAATAACCGACACCTATTTTATGTTTTTTTTTCTGTCAGTCTGCAGACCTCCTGTGGCTGGTCGTAGGATGAGAAACTTGTAGTCCAGTTATGAACTGTAGGTTTTACGACATCCATTGATATCAGCCAACAACATGCCACAAACCTGCAAAATTAACAACATAAATGTTCATACATTTATCAACATGCAGTTCCATTCGATTTTCACACATGTAGAAACATTCATGTAGCAATCTGTGGTTCCATTCATTTTCACATTCACACATGTATAAACATTCATATAGCAACCAAAAGTTTCATTCATTTTTACTCAGAAACATGTAGAAACATTCAGACATGTAGAAACATTCACACATATTATAATTCATAAATTCATTTACAAAATATCATTCTTTAATAACACTGAGATTGCAGCGCGGGCGCTCTAGGGCTTGCGCCGCCTCAGCGACGATCCGGTGATCTGAGGTAATATCTCCCTCCCCCTCCCCCGTGGGGGGTCCTCTCCTGGCGCCATGGCTGCGGCAGTTCCTCCTGGTGCCGGTGAACCTACTGTGACTGAGCGGCCTGTCCTTAGGAGGGCCTGGAACCAGGTGCTTGTCGGCGGCGGCCTGGAGTCCGAAAAACACTCCTTCATTCTGCCCGAGAATATTGATGGAAAAAGATTCGTAACCATTGATGAACCAACATACGGTGCCATGGAAAAGTGATGGGAGCACACAACGATCCTCTACGTGATGGGGAAAAGGCCTTACTATCATCATCTTCTTGCTTGGATACGTAGGGTTTGGAAGCCTAAGGGTGGCTTCGATCTGTTCTACAAACCAAATAAGTTCTTTCTCCTTCGTTTCAACTCGGCGGATGATAAGAAGAGTATCATTAATGGTGGACCGCGATGGTTTGACAACTGTCTAGTGGTCGTCAAGGACTACAAAATTGGTGACAACCTGCAAAAGGACTTCTTCAGTACCTTGCCAGTCTGGATCAACATACCCAACATGGGGCACAACTGGTCCCCTAGAGCAGTTGGAATCGTGGCCAGTGGCATCGAGAAGCTGCTCCGTATTGATTTCAAGTCACTCGGCCAAGAATCATTGGGGGAGGCTCGCGCACTGGTGGAAATTGACGCTGACAAGGAGCCGCCTCAGGAGGTTTGGGTCAACATGCCTCGGCGTGACCCAATGCCGGTGAAGATCCTGTATGAGCATATTCTGAAGAGGTGCACCAAGTGCAAAGTTTTTGGCCATGACGGGGCTGACTGTCCTATCCATCTGATCATTGAAGAGGAGGTTCATGCTCCTCTAACGCAGGTCTGGAAGGTAGTAGGGAAGAAGGGCAAAGCAGCGGCTATGGATAATGCTGCGGAGGACGTATTAGATGGTGACCAAGTTATGGTGGTGAGCTCGAGCAGCGGTGGTACTTCTTCATCGGGTGGCGCCTCTTCCTCGGGTGCTGACGGTGGCATTGCTAGCTCATTTGGTGGTGCTGCTAGAACGGATGGTGGCGTTGTTAGCGCAGATGGTGGCGTTGTTAGCACAGATGGTGGCACTGTTAGTGCATATCGATGGTGGCGCTGTTGTGGCAAGGGCAGATGATCATGGGCGGGGCTCTAGTTGCAGAAACATTCCAAGTGTTGAAGGAGGGGGCGGCAGCAACATTTCAGAAGTTGTGCCTCCGGTTGCTATGTCCCTGGTAGTGGTTAGAGCAGACGGTGGGTCTGTGTTGCGTTGCAGATCTGATGTTAACGTTGGTGTTGGTTCGTGTGCTGCTGTAAATGATGGGTCGGGCACTGCTGTCAATGATGAATCAGGTGCTTCTATCAATGATGGGTTGCATGGATCAGTAATGGACACTTCTGCTGCTGGTTCGGGTGTGATAGATGATTCAGTAATTAGGCGATCCACTGGTGCCTCCTCTTCTTCGTCCAAGGCCTCAAGGGTGTCCAAAGGGGATGGGTCTCGTAAGACCCGCTCAGCTGCCAAAGGTCATTAATGACCTTTCTCATGACTAATATGCATGGCTCTGGAAAGCCGCGTAAGAAGAAAGAAGTGAGGAGAACCATCCTTGAAAATAAAGCTACTATGGCTATTCTTGTCAAATCTAAAATCAAGTCTCACATGATCCACACATCTGACCGTATGTTCCCTAAAGGCTGGTTATGGGTCTCTAATCCACGCATCTATGTTGGATGGAATCCTAGTTGCTGGACTACTTCTGTGGTTGAGATGGATGATCAACATGTCACTTTGGAATGCATTAATAAAGGTGGTCTCATCATCTACACTACTGCTATCTATGCTAGGAATTATGTGTCTGAGCGTTCTTTTCTGTGGTGTACCTTGGAGAGAATTGCGACTAGCATAGATGAAGCTTGGCTTATCACTGGTGACTTCAATAATATCAGGAAGCAAGAGGAGAAGGTTGGGGGTCGTGAGGTGCCCTCTGTTATCCTTAGTTCTTTTAATGCTGCTCTTGATAATGCTGGTCTAACCGAATTACCTGTCATTAGTAAGGAGGTTTATACTTGGCATAACAAGCAAGGTGTTGCTAAAAGGGTGGCGTGCAAACTTGATAGAGCCTTTGTTAATGATGCTTCGCTGACTAAATTTCCAGGTTCCAAAACAAAGTTCATCACATGTAATTATTCAGATCACTGTGCTCTAAACATCAATATGAAGCCTATTTCTTTCAAGAAGAAGCCTTTCTGTTTTCTCAATTTCTGGCTGGATTGGGAAGGTTGTCGGGACATTATTAAAGAGGCTTGGACGACTGGCATTCACGGTAATCCTCTCTTCCAATTCTGTCACAAACTCAAGAATGTCAAGGAGAAGTTGAAGACTTGGTCCAAACAGTATGTCAACCTCAAGAACCTGATTGCTAGATAAAGAATGGAGCTCGATGACATTTCAGCTATGGTCCGTAGATGTCCTCTAGATCCAAATCTCATTCATGATGAACAACAAACCCTTGAAAGATTGGACTTGCTTCTTAAGGCAGAAGAGGTTTATTTCTGGCAGCGTAGTAGAATTGAGTGGCTCTCCAATGGTGATAGAAACACTACTGTCTACCATACCATGGTCAAGATACGGGATGCTATCAACTCTATAACTGAACTTTTTGACTCACATGGTAATCTTTTGTAGGATAAAGATGCTATTGCTGACGACACTGTCCAGTTTTTTGAAAAACTATATAATCAACCTTGTGATGCTTTAGTCTCTTATATTCCTGATTGGTCACCTCTTGTTTCTGGAATTGACAATGACATGCTATGCTCTACTCCAAGTTTTCGTGATGTTGTGTGGAGCATAGGACCTCACAAAAGCCTAGGCCCGGATGGCTTCAATGGTTACTTCTATAGGGGTAATTGGAACGTCATTTGTGATGATCTCCTTAAGGTTGTCTAATGGATTTTTTAGGGGGGAAACATGGTTAGGCAAGTCAACCATGTTTTTCTTGCTCTTATTCCCAAGAAGGACATTGTTTCGTCCCCTGCTGACTTCAGGCCTATCTCCTGCTGCTCGATGCTCTATAAAATTATCGCTAAAGTCATATCAAGGAGACTAGCTACTCTTCTACCAAAGATTATCTCTCCCTACCAAGGTGCTTTTGTCAAAGGTAGGAGTATTGAGGATTGATCCCTTCTTGCGACTGAATTCACTCTTAGATTCAAACAGAAATCCAGTCCTCCCGCTGCTTGCATCAAGTTGGATATTACTAAGGCTTTCGATTCTGTCTGTTGGTCTTACCTTTGGAATTGTCTCTACGGCCTCCGGTTCAATGAAAAGTTTATCTCCATTCTTAAGCAATGTGTGGAAACTCCATCCTTTTCTCTCTTGCTAAATGGTTCTTCGGTTGGCTTCTTCAAAAGCTCCAACGGTCTTAGGCAAGGCGATCCCTTATCCCCTCTCCTTTTTGCTATTGCTATGGAAGGTCTCAGCAGATGTCTTTAGGAGGCGTATGATAATAGACTCATCAGGAGCTATTCCATCAATGGGACCAAAGCTCTTAGCCATCTTCTGTTTGTGGATGATGTTCTTATCTTTTTCGAGGGGCGTCTATGCAGCCTTGTCAAACTCAAATAGGTTTTGCTTGAATTTGGTTTTGTTTCTGGAATGAAATGCAATCTGAATAAAACACATATATTCTTATCCTCTTCTTGCCGCAACAAGGACACCTTGATTAGCTGCTTGGGTATTCAACGTGGTATGCGGCCCACAAAGTATCTTGGTTTTCCTATGGCTGGAGGCAACCTCAGGAGGTGCCATTTCCATGAATGCTTAGATAAGCTCAGAGATATGATACAGAGACGTCCTAGTTCTAAAATATCTATGGCTGGTCGCCTTGTGCTTGTTAAGCACTGTGCCATGGGTCTGATCAGCTATTGGATGTGTATGGGTGACATCCCTCCTGCGGTCTTATGAAGAATGGAGCTGTTACTTTCTGACTTCCTTTGGGGTAGCTCGGTGCACCTCTCTAGCTGGTCACATTTAGCTTACTCGCTTGGTGAAGGTGGATTGGGGCTTAAGAGACTTGATGAACTTGCAGATTACCATTCGTTACGTCACATCAAGAAGTTCACCCAAGCTCAATGTATATGGAGCTCATGGCTTTCTTGTAGGTATGGTGATACCTTGTCTATTGCTTCCAGGAATGGTTCTACTTGTCACAGACGTATGGTAGCTCTATGGCCTTCCTTCTCAGCTTGGGAAGGCAATGATCTTTGGGAGAATGCAAGACAAAAGCATCCACCTAATAAGTCTTATGGAAATCTTTGGCTCTCCAAGAACTATCCTAGATGGATTCTTACTACCTTTAGAGCACTCACAAATGTACTACCTACTATGGAAAAGATTAGTTCCTGGTCGGGGGCTCCTGTCCCTACATGCTTACTATGTGGCCAGCACAATGACTCCCTTACTCATCTTTTTGGGAGCTGCAAATACTGGATATATATTTGGGGACGTGCTCAACTTAAACTCAACATCAGAGCCTCATATTTTCTATATGAATGCCTTATGGATCTTGGTAAAAGGTCAAAGCAATCTAGAATCACTGAACTTTGGGCCATCACTAGTCCTGTTCACTTCATTTGGGAGGAGCGTAATAAAAGGCTACATAACGGTGGCTGTGGCAACACATCCCATTATCATACAGATAATGAGGTGTTACGCGAAAACGTGCGGAAATCACCATAACTACAGATTATGAAAACACGGGTTAATTAAAACCAACTGTGGAAAATTGCCAAACTGTGACACTATAACTTTTCAGTCCTCATCCTGCACAGAAACATGTCATATATATATACATACATGAGATCTGATACATGTCTACAGCTTACAGAAATAGTTGTTCATCTATCACATGAGTTCACCACCTGTTCATATACAGAAAGGCCCACATCCGGCCATCAGCAGGATATACCAACAACATCGATCGTTTATCGTGAAACATCGTCAAAACATGCCGAGGACCTGAGAGTACAGGGATGACTCTAGACACTACTACAAAACATCCAAAACAGCAGCATGTCCATCGCTTGCCTTCTACTGCTCCTCAAGCTGCTCAGTCGCAACACCACGACCACGACCACGACCACGTCTACTTCGACCACCTAAAAAGGGGTTAAACCAGCGGGGTGATACAATTGAACAATTGTCCCAGTGGGAAACATAACTCCCCACTGCAACTACACAACCTTAGTAGGATGAACTATAATAGTAAATAATTGATAACAGATATGACAAGAGTAGGATATATAAAGTAAAGCTATTCTTACCGGCAAGCTTACCAGCTGTATGAAAGCGTATCACCAAAATACCTCTCGATGGAACATGATTAACAAGATAAGATATATCACTATGTAACTGGATTATCAGAACAAGATATATTGTCATGTAACCGGAGGATTTAGATAGAACAGATTAATCACATAAACGAGGCCTTAACCAAAATTATGTATTTTGTCTTAGAAACTACTATATGACGACATGAACGCATTCTTGCTCCTCATCTCACATAACCTGAGCCATGGGCCTGTTCACCATGCTCCACTCATCATGTATCCTGAGCCATGGGCCTGTTCACCATGCTCATCACATAACAGAGTTACAACCTAATTCCACACCCTAGTGTCTACAACCGTAGATGTACTCTTACCTTTTTACTTTAGAAACACCCCGCCTATTCAATGATATGCATTCCGGGTTAACCCTTAAGTAAACCCGTTTACCATTATCAACTACCGACTATGATGAATCTATGATCAATGCAACTACATGCTATGATTTCACTGTGATTATTTAGTATCTATGCAAGATATACCAGCAGGTAAACAAAGATAAACTTGATCATTATGCTATTATTGTAATTCCATCTACCTGATCCATCTCAAGGATCCAACATCACCTGTTTTCACTTGGCCTCTTGCCAACCATCCAGATCCCTCTCGAGGATCATCACATGCCCTGGGATCTCATCCCTCATCATGTACTGTTACTGCCGCTTAAAGCTCACATTATCATAATGGGACCAACACATCATACATACAACCTCATAGAATAATTATCAATGTGATGTTGCTCATCACATATACCTCATAGCCTTTTCATGGCTAATCATCACCTGCATGGTTAGGGTATACAATAATCGTAGATTCAGCATAAGGAATATGCTATCATCATAAATGCCATTCAAGATACTCTACTTATCATTCTTACACTATTTGGTAATCAAGTCACATCATTAACAAGCCATATACATGCTTACTCTTATCTCAAGACTATACGAGTAATCAAGGTGTCCAAACATACAAGACAAGTACTATTGTTACCACTACCATTATGTCACCATCCACTATCATCATTATTACCATATCATTATGCAAGCTACTAGTGTAACTATCACCATTCTCATTTAACAATTAAATACCAAGATTACTTCATGCATATCGTTACTATCATTATTGCCATCATTATTATGATCGACATCATTACTATCATCTTCTTTATTATAAATAAATAAGCATAAGGATCACATCATGCATCTTATTACCATTACCTTCCTCATTATCATCACTACTACCATTATCATCATTGTTACTACCATTAGCTTCATTATTATTTGCAAGGCATCATATTCATTCTTGTTATTACTAACAAGACACCACCATCGTTTATTGGTGCATAGCTAACCACTTCCTCATCACAAAGGACCGTTACTATGGGATTACAAAACTCTCACCATAACTCTTATCAACCCTCACTAAAATCTATCATGACCTATCGACCGACACACACTCAACCTAGGCTGTCGCCCACCTTGGCTATCGGCCATCATGGGTGTAGGCCAGCATGGTTATCGGCCACCATGGCATGCATGGCCTATCGGTCAACATGGCTATCGGCCAACATGCATGGTCTATCGTTCAAGACAAGGAAACAAGCCACACATGGCCATGTCGTCCGACACCAACAACCATCAAGCTTGACAAGGCTATATCGGCCAACACCTCAAGATGTATCGCCCAACAACATCCAACGGCCAACTCAACCATATCGACCAACTCAACCATATCGGCCAACTCCTCACTAGCTTGACCTATCGCCCAACACAAGAGCACTCATCATGTCGCCCATCACAAGGCACCCATCTCGCCCGACACCAAGACAAGAGAGGGTCTCGCCCAACACAAGAACAAAGGGATTGCTTATCATAGGAACCATATCACCCAACATGGTTACTATGTCAGCCAACACCCATGCTAGGTCAACCTATCGTCCAGCACAAGAGCAAGGATGTTGCACAACACCAAGAACACTCATGTCGTTCAACTCAAGAACAAGGGTGTCGCCCAACATACCCAAAACAAGGGAGGATATCGCCCAACACCAAGGCAAGAGAGGATGTCACCCAACACCAAGGCAAGAGAGGATGTCGCCCAACAAGGGTCATCTTCAACCTCCAACTCAAAGGAGCACAAACCCTAGATCACAAGGTATACAAAGGAACCCTAAACCCTAGAGGGGGGTCGGCCACCAAGGTACATAAGCAAGGTACAAAAGCAAAGAACTAAGCTAAACTACTAACATGCAACAAGATCATAGCTAGAGGTAAAGGAGTTAGGGTTAGAAGCTATGCAACCCGCCTTAAGCTCCAAGCTCCAAGGGATGTCGTCCACCAAAGCCGATCCAAGAGAGGGTATCGACCACCACTGCAACTCTAGGAGAGTGTCTCGGCCGACACAAGCAAGATGGAGAGGGATATTGTGCACTCAAGGTGGAGGAGAGACCAAAAGATCAAAGTAGACTAAGGCAAGGAGAAGAGCCACCTATATAGGAAGAAGGGGAGGAGAAACCAAGGTACAACCATGCTATGTGTCGTCCACCCAAGGGACACTTGTCCTAGGGTTCAAGCCAACACTTTAGCACACCAAGAGACACTTGTCAAAGATACATACCAAGTGTCCACCAAACATGGTCAAGGTTGGACCAAGCAACATGGGCGACACAACTAGCAGCTCCTCTGGGTGACACACACTACTCCAGGTCGACACACCACCTCTAGGTCGACACACACTCTTCATTGGGCGACACAAGCTTCTCTTGGCCGACATAAGGCTCAAGCAAGCCCAAGCAAAGAACCTCAAGGCCCAAACAAGCTCAAGCAAGGCCCAAGAAACTCAAACAACAAGCCCAAGACTTCCTCTCAACCCTAGAGGAAGAAAAGAGAGGGAAACATCTCACAAGATGGAAAACTTGCACACAAAAACCTAAACTTGGGTTATTTGCAAGTAGCCCCTCGAACTCTCAACAAGGCACAACAAAAACCCTAATCACCACTCAAAGGTGATTAGCAAGCATCAAACCACCAAGGTTAAGCAAAACAAACAGGGTAAACCCTAAACGCGGGTCACAGTCCTTACAATCTAACCCCCTTTAAGGGATTTCGTCCCCAAAATCCGATGAGAAAAGCGGGGGATACTTCCTCCTCATCTCTTCCTCAAGCTCCCACGTGGCTTCCTCAATGCCACGACGCTGCCAAAGAACCTTCACAAGAACCAGGTCCTTCCTCTTTAGCTTCTTGATCCTTCTGTCAAGGATCGCCATTGGTCCTTCCTCATAGGTCACATATGTATCAAGCTCAACCTCAACTGGCTGTATCACTGTACCTGAACCCGGATGATTTTCCTTCCGCATTCTGTCATGAAGAACTGAATGCAACCTGTGCAACTCTGGAGGCAACTCTATCTCGTAAGCTACTTTGCCAACACGTGCTCTGACTGGGTAAGGTCCCATATACCTGGGAGCTAACTTACCCTTCTGGCCCGTCCTTAGCACACCCTTCCACAGTGAGACTTAAAGGTACACTTTGTCTCCTACCTGGAACTCCAAGGGTCGTCGGTGATTGTCTGCATATAACTCCTGTCTGCACCGTGCTACATTCAACTGTTGCTATATCACTTTGATCTTACTAACTCAGGACCTATCATCTGACACTTACCGGATTCATACCAATCACCAAGATGATCTGCCTTTCCTTTCATACAAAGCCTCACTTATTCAACCTATCAACTCTCGGGACAACTATCCTATTATAATAACAGACTAGCCCTTCCTCGGGCTCATGAAACCCATCACGCTCTTCGCTGCCGAACTCTGATCAACTATATTGCATCATCCGTCTACTATGCATCCTCTATTCGCCTGAGAAGGTTCACTCATCTTAAACTATATTTAGTTTGGAATGCTCACTTAGCTATTCCTCTATATTGGAAATGTTTACGCAACTCTTCCTGAGTAGGATTGTTCACTTAGCTCTTTCCTATTGAGAGTGTTCACTTAGCTGTTTTCTGTAATTGGGAATGTTCACTTAGCCCTTCCCGCTTAATCGAGAATGTTCACTTAGCTTTTCTCTTAAATGGGGAATGCTCACTTAGCTTTTCCTGTTTAGTTGAGAATGTTCACTTAGCTTTTCTCTCGATTGTTCACTTAGCTTTTCTTTTTACTGGGGAATGCTCACTTAGCTTTTCTTGCTTAAGAATGTTCACTTAGCTTTTCTTATTTAATTGGGAATGCTCACTTAGATTTTCCTGCTTATTGTATTATACTCCCTTTATTTGTTTCAAAATGATTACCTGACCAGTGTAACCAGAGAGATAACAATCTAAGAGTTCCATACTTGCCTTATCTACAATAATCATATACCTGGCCAGGGTATACAAGTACAGAGATTAGATAGTATGCACTTTATTTCTATCCTACCCCACACTTTTCATATCAGTATTCACACAGAGATCTTCATTCTTGGATTTTCTTCAGGCGTCACTTCTATATCTCATCTTTTATCACACTGATAAGAGAGATTCCATAGCATATTAAGGAACATTTAGAAAAATGTGAATTTTCTTCTTACTTGTGTCCTTATAGGACTTGACTAAAGGAAGTTCAAAAACATCTACTTTCTTATTTTTATCACACAAAATCAGAAAATGGAACATCAGAATGAATATTTTTTTATCTGACCTGTCTGGGACGTCTGTCCACACCCTCGATCGTTACTAGGAAGCTGCCTCCGTTGAGAGTCCTGCTGACTCTGCCCCTGGGGTTGTGTCATCATCGAGTTCCTGTCTGGACAATCTTTTACTAGATGTCCCAGTTGTCTACATCGGTAACAGATCCTGGGTGCAAGATAGGGTTTGTGAGATCCAGTTACCGATGTCGATGCTATGTCGGGGGCTCCACTTGGAAGGTTACTACGATCCTTACTCCCACCCATCGTTCCTTGCGTATGGTTATGGAATCTGGATGATACTGGCGATGTAGAAAATCTTAGTTTCTTGAAGCTTCCAGACCTCTATCCTTGAGACTGTGTAGGTCTTTAGTGAGGCATGGATTCTCTCTTCTCCCGTACTGACCCCTCAATCCTTCGAACAGATTCCACAAACGTAGCGAACCACTCCCGATTTTCCAACGCAGAAACATGTGTTTTCAACTCTGCACTCAGACCTTTCTCAAAGCGCCTGATATGTTCCTCCTCTGTTGCCGCCATGTGAGGAAAAAACCTCAACAGATCCATAAACTTAGCTTCATACTCGGTGATATTCATCGTTCCTTGTCTCAGGTTCTCGAACTGACTAACCTTCTCATCCAGATACGTCTTCGGAAAGTATCTGGTGACGAACTCGCGTCGAAACACTTCCCAATAGATCACCTCACCAGGCCGCTTCTCCTCCTCGATGGTCCACCAGTGGCCAGCACTACCCTTTAGGAGGTAGACCACATGTTTTACCTTGTCTGCTTCGGGGATGTCAAGAATCCGAAAAGCCTTCTCAAGACTTGTCAGCCACATATCTGCATCTGCTGGATCACTCGTACCTGCATAATCCAAAGCTCCAACTTGACGAAGACGCTCGAAGGTCTTCCCAATACCTGATGCTTCTCCATGGGGAACCTATGCTCGCGGAGGAGGCACCGGTAATCTCTCAACCATGAGATTCATCGTAGCCATTAACTGCCACATAAGCTGTTGGTAAGCAGGATGTTCAAGTATGGCTGGGTTAGGTTGGGGGACCTCAGGCACCCGATCTTCATGTGCCTGTCCTTCCGCTCCATCAACTGATGCAGCATCACTACGCTCAGGAACATGTTCTTCATGGTTTCCAGACATATTGTCCTTTCTTCTGCTGAGGGTAGAAGATTTTGTAAGAAGACCTAGAAAGCTCATAAGAACAGACTCAGCCTAATCCTAAATCCCTGTAGACTCAGCGAACCTATAGCTCTGATACCAAACTTGTGGCAACACATCCCATTATCATACAGATAACGAGGTGTTACGCGAAAACGTGCGGAAATCACCATAACCACAGATTATGAAAACACGGGTTAATTAAAACCAGCTGCGGAAAATTGCCAAACTGTGACACTATTACTTTCCAGTCCTCATCCTGCACAGAAACATGTCATATATATATACATACATGAGATCTGATATGTGTCTACAGCTTACAGAAATAGCTGTTCATCTATCACATGAGTTCACCACATGTTCATATACAGAAAAGCCCACATTCGGCCATCAGCAGAATATACCAACAACATCGATCGTTTATCGTGAAACATTGTCAAAACATGTCGAGGACCTGAGAGTACAGGGATGACTCTAGACACTACTACAAAACATTCAAAACAGCAGCATGTCCATCACTTGCCCTCTACTGCTCCTCAAGCTGCTCAGCCGCAACACCACGACCACGACCACGTCTACCTCGACCACCTAAAAAGGGGTTAAACCAGTGGGGTGAGACAATTGAACAATTGTCCCAGTGGGAAACATAACTCCCCACCGCAACTACAGAACCTTAGCAGGATGAACTATAATAGCAGATAATTGATAACAGATATGACAAGAGTAGGCTATATAAAGTAAAGCTATTCTTACCGGCAAGCTTACCAGCTGTATGAAAGTGTATCACCAAAATACCTCTCGATGGAACATGATTAACAAGATAAGATATATCACTATGTAACTGGATTATCAGAACCAGATATATTTTCATGTAACCGGAGGATTTAGATAGAACAGATTAATCACATAAACGAGGCCTTAACCAAAATTGTGTATTTTGTCTTAGAAACTACTATATGACGACATGAACACATTCTTGCTCCTCATCTCACATAACCTGAGCCATGGGCCTGTTCACCATGCTCCACTCATCACGTATCCTGAGCCATGGGCTTGTTCACCATGCTCATCACATAACAGAGTTACAACCTAATTCCACACCCTAGTGTCTACAACTGTAGATGTACTCTTACCTTTTTAATTTAGAAACACCCCCGCCTATTCAATGATATGCATTCCGGGTTAACCCTTAAGTAAACCCGTTTACCATTATCAACTACCGACTATGATGAATCTATGATCAATGCAACTACATGCTATGATTTCACTGTGATTATTTAGTATCTATGCAAGATATACCAGCAGGTAAACAAAGATAAACTTGATCATTATGCTATTATTGTAATTCCATCTACCCGATCCATCTCAAGGATCCAACATCACCTGTTGTCACTTGGCCTCTTGCCAACCATCCAGATCCCTCTCGAGGATCATCACATGCCCTATGATCTCATCCCTCATCATGTACTGTTACTACCTCTTAAAGCTCACATTATCATAATGGGACCAACACATCATACATACAACCTCATAGAATAATTATCAATGTGATCTTGCTCATCACATATACCTCATAGCCTTTTCATGGCTAATCATCACCTGCATGGTTAGGGTATATAATAATCGTAGATTCAGCATAAGGAATATGCTATCATCATAAATGCCATTCAAGATACTCTACTTATCATTCTTACACTATTTGGTAATCAAGTCACATCATTAACAAGCCATATACATGCTTACTCTTATCTCAAGACTATACGAGTAATCAAGGTGTCCAAACATACAAGACAAGTACTATTGTTACCACTACCATTATGTCACCATCCACTATCATCATTATTACCATATCATTATGCAAGCTACTAGTGTAACTATCACCATTCTCATTTAATAATTAAATACCAGGATTACTTCATGCATATCATTACTATCATTATTGCCATCATTATTATGATCGACATCATTACTATCATCTTCTTTATTATAAATAAATAAGCATAAGGATCACATCATGCATCTTATTACCATTACCTTCCTCATTATAATCACTACTACCATTATCATCATTGTTACTATCATTAGCTTCATTATTGTTTGCAAGGCATCATATTCATTCTTATTATTACTAACAAGACACCACCATCAATTATTGGTGCATAGCTAACCACTTCCTCATCACAAAGGACCATTACTATGGGATTACAAAACTCTCACCATAACTCTTATCAACCCTCACTAAAACCTATCATGACCTATCGGCCAACACCTCAAGATGTATCGCCCAACAACATCCAATGGCCAACTCAACCATATCGACCAACTCAACCATATCGGCCAACTCCTCACTAGCTTGACCTATCGCCCAACACAAGAGCACTCATCATGTCGCCCATCACAAGGCACCCATCTCGCCCGACACCAAGACAAGAGAGGGTCTCGCCCAACACAAGAACAAAGGGATTGCTTATCATAGGAACCATATCACCCAACATGGTTACTATGTCAGCCAACACCCATGCTAGGTCAACCTATCGTCCAGCACAAGAGCAAGGATGTTGCACAACACCAAGAACACTCATGTCGTTCAACTCAAGAACAAGGGTGTCGCCCAACATACCCAAAACAAGGGAGGATATCGCCCAACACCAAGGCAAGAGAGGATGTCGCCCAACACCAAGGCAAGAGAGGATGTCGCCCAACAAGGGTCATCTTCAACCTCCAACTCAAAGGAGCACAAACCCTAGATCACAAGGTATACAAAGGAACCCTAAACCCTAGAGGGGGGTCGGACACCAAGGTACATAAGCAAGGTACAAAAGCAAATAACTAAGCTAAACTACTAACATGCAACAAGATCATAGCTAGAGGTAAAGGAGTTAGGGTTAGAAGCTATGCAACCCGCATTAAGCTCCAAGCTCCAAGGAAGAAGATGCACTTCAAGCTCCAAGGGATGTCGTCCACCAAAGATGATCCAAGAGAGGGTATCGACCACCAATGCAACTCCAGGAGAGTGTCTCGGCTGACACAAGCAAGATGGAGAGGGATATCGTGCACTCAAGGTGGAGGAGAGACCAAAAGATCAAAGGAGACTAAGGCAAGGAGAAGAGCCACCTATATAGGAATAAGGGGAGGAGAAACCAAGGTACAACCATGCTATGTGTCGTCCACCCAAGGGACACTTGTCCTAGGGTTCAAGCCAACACTTTAGCACACCAAGAGACACTTGTCAAAGATACATACCAAGTGTCCACCAAACATGGTCAAGGTTGGACCAAGCAACATGGGCGACACAACTAGCAGCTCCTCTGGGCGACACACACTACTCCAGGTCGACACACCACCTCTAGGTCGACACACACTCTTCCTTGGGTGACACAAGCTTCTCTTGGCCGACATAAGGCTCAAGCAAGCCCAAGCAAAGAACCTCAAGGCCCAAACAAGCTCAAGCAAGGCACAAGAAACTCAAATAACAAGCCCAAGCCTTCCTCTCAACCCTAGAGGAAGCAAAGAGAGGGAAACATCTCACAAGATGGCAAACTTGCACACAAAAACCTAAACTTGGGTTATTTGCAAGTAGCCCCTCGAACTCTCAACAAGGCACAACAAAAACCCCAATCACCACTCAAAGGTGATTAGCAAGCATCAAACCACCAAGGTTAAGCAAAACAAACAGGGTAAACCCTAAACGCGGGTCACGGTCCTTATAGTGGCGCTTCTGAATTTGTCGCCATCTTCAGTCGTCTTGCACTTGAGATCAAGAGAATGTACTTTACTTTTAAATCTGGTCTTGATTTTCCTCCTATTATAGCTAGGAATTGGGATCTGCTGTAACCAATTCCTAGGTGTGTGTAGTCACATGTATGGGTGTGGCTTGTAACTTTGTCCCCTTTTAGGGGGTTTTTGGAATATACTTACCCAATTTTCCAAAAAAATTATATCATTCTTTAGTCATTATTCGCTATCAACATCCCAATTATATGTTAAAACCCCCACTACTTGTATGGTTGTTGCCCATTCTTCTCTTACATCATTTAATTCTTCCATCGTATAGGGAGCATGTACATTTGGTAAGACCTTTCCTATATTGTGGTCATTTTTAAACACCTGCAAAGAGAATGATGTATATATATAATTAATAATATATAAATAAGAGTGATATATTTCATATTATCTAATGAGACTATATATAATACCTCAGGAATGGTATCGATGTCCACTACGACATATTTGATAATCATGTGCATAAATCACATCACATAGTATGCACATGCCCATTCGTTGTCTTGTGTAGCACACTATAAATTGAAACATACAAAATATTAAAAAATACAACTAATTAAGCATTGTTCACATAAATAATATATATATTGCAGTCGGGAACTTACTTCCACATTTGTCAAATTTATTTGATGGTTCTTTTTCCTGGGGACCTTTCCTCCAGCCTTTTTGAACTCATCTAAACCCATACATGTTAATGTAACACAGTACATTGCATAATCAAATAGTAATGTAATAACATATGTTAACGAATCTGAAAATGAAATATTTCTCATTGGAATAATGCCATTTTCATTTTGTGTCCATATTTTGAATTCAATTTAGTCCCCTTAGGATCTAGATAATAGACAGTTAACGTCTCAGGGACAATAACTAGTAACTCCCAATACATACCACTAGAGGTTAAAAAGTTAAAAATTAATAACTCAAAATCCACAATAATAATGTAATTTTCTTAAGTCCAAATTATAAACAAAGTAAACTTACTCCACATTGAATGGAGCTATTATCAACGTCTTCTTATTTTGAGAAAAACTTGTAAAAGCATCATAGCAGTATTGTTGAACTGACAGAGGGTCTTTAGCTACTAGACTAATCAAAGATGAAATAAAAAATCCTACATGTTTGAATGAAAAATATGCACATATCTTGTCTAAGTAGCTGCAAAACATGTATTACGTATGCATTAATAAATAAGAAACCAGATCACCAGATCCTACACAAGGTATATGGATGTATAAAAAGATCTCACCTTATCCATAGCTCTATCACAGATGTATTCAACCAATCATATCGAAACAACTCCAAAATATCTTGTATAAATAGGTTGTTTTTGTATGATTGACATGCAACATCTGCATCTATAGAAACAATTATAGGGCAATTTATATCATGTTCGCTTAACCATATTGCCATACCCCTACAATCAGGACCTAACAGGATAGGTAGGTCCTTTGGAACCCAACTTGATAATGTAGGAGGTGGAGGTGGAGGCCTAGATGTTGTGGGTGTCTTCTTTTTAACCTGTATACATATATATATATATATATATATATATATATATATATAATTTCATATCAACTGACATCATATACACACACTAACAATTTAACGTAATGCAAATTTACCATACAGTTTCAGTATAGAAAACAATCACTTTTGGCCACAATATCACTCTGCCTTCTGCCTCAGCAAGCGTTTCACAATCTAGGTGGGCATATGGCAATGGAAGATCCATCCAGTTGGGTAATATACATAGTGGGCTCACATGAACCCAACTAGCTGGTAATGGAGACCCATGAAACATTTTCCCTTATAGGGATGGGTAAGCCGACACCTCTGCAATGACAAATTCTTTACTTTTTAGACGACATGGCTTTAACCCTTACAAATTTTTGTGTAAAGAATGTTATATACATATATACATATCATATTGAAAACATATCATCTTGAAAAGACTAGTTATTATGTCATAAAAGTACTTACATTGGATGTGCTAGGTGGTGGGTCTACATGATTACTCCCAACCTCTGCAGTAGGAGTAGAGTGGGACACCATAGGTATTGTCTGCTGAGTGGTAGTCTGAGATGCCTGCCACTTGCTCAGTGCTTCTTCAAGTTTCCTATCAACTAGCTTATCTACCTATACATGGATAAAAGAAACACTAGCTTCTGATTATTGAATTCTCTTTTATAGTAACATTATAAAGAAAGAATAGGTTATCTCTTCTTGTGAAAGTCTCGCTTTTGGGACATGTTTGCGCTGGGATGGCCCAAAGAACGCTTTGATGCCCACACCAGCGCCTGCAGCCCTAACACATCCCGGATGCTCTAGGTTACCCAAAGCAACTGGCAATTCATCCCTTGTGCCCTCAGGGATGAACATTCCTTGTTTCCTCAACTCGTGCAGCTCCCGCTAATTGCCAAAACAAAAATTTGTAATTAAGTAAACACCACTAATCAATATTCGAACGATTGTTGTAAGAGTTGTCTTTTACCATTTTTGTAATCGCCAAAACAGCTTGTGCAGCTCGTGCAGCTCCCGCTAATCAATATTCAAATGATTGTTGTAAGAGTTGTATTTTACCATTTTTGCAGCCACCTCAGCAGTTGCGGGCTTCCTTATTTCTCCCTTCTTATTTTGCCTCCCAGCTATTCAGACATCATGGCAAGGCAGAGGTGTGCTACCTATAGTAGAGGACTCCTGAGTAGTAGCAGAATGAGCAGTAGCCTCAGACTGTAGTCTTTGGCGAATGCCTGCATACCCCTTTGGACCCATTGTGTGGTCATGCACATTCAGTGCACGCCTTGCTTTTTGCTGCTCACTGAGGGCCTAGTTAGTATGCACATTAATGTTTTGGTTAGTAACACTAAATGTTAATCTTGAATAGGTGAATACAACATATATTAATTAAATTGGGGGTGACGCCTAATACCTTGAATTCACCAGTTTGTCTTGAAGCAACAAATGTGTTCCATTCTTCTTGGTCCAGGAAGTTCCACTGTTCTGTGGCTGTCTTCTTCCTCTTGTCACCTTCTTTTATGTATTCTCGGGTGAGATTTGTCCTATATTTCCTTAGGACTCTCCCACAGTGTTGCATCACACATTTACGATGCAGCTTTTCATCAAATTCAAATATACTCTACAAAATATAATTGCTATTAACTAGTATCAAAAAAATTAGTAATCTAACAAGTAGAATTGTAAATTAATAATAACTCACACATAAATCCTTCCATATTACATCTTTCTTCTCCTTAGGAACTTTATGCCAAGAATATATCTTACAACCGCAATGCCTACGAGTAACATACCCAAGATATGAAACAAACGAATTGTGATTCACTCCAAGTGCATTTCCTGCATTATCAAAATCCACAACAAGTTTGGGTCCATTGCCCCTTTGCACTATTAACTTCTTCATCACAGTGATGCCCCTTCTCTTGTCAACTTTTTGGTGCTTCTCATCAAGTGCCTCAAGTGCTTCAGAGGGTACATTTGCATCATCAACCTAAAATTTGACAAAATAAACACACTTATAGGATATAACTAGAAATGGACATATAGATATAAATATATGATATATATTTTTAAAACTTACATTGTGAGGCGGAACATTGATGTCCTCACCCTCACGGTAATCATCAACACGTTCATCAGGAGAATGCTCAGCCATCTGAAAGTTCACATTCACATTGTAAAGTAATTCATATTGTAAAGCTCACATTGTAAAGTTTACATTCACATTATAAAGTAATTCACATTGTAAAATTCACATTGTAAAGTAATTAACATTGTAAAGTTCACATTGTAAAGTAATTCACATTGTAAATCTCACATTGTAAAGTTCACATTCACATTGTAAAGTAATTCACATTGTAAAATTCACATTGTAAAGTTCACATTCAGAAAAATAAAACATATACAAAAATATAAACATGCCTCTAATATTGTGATTTTTTATCAATCAACAATCCTTCATTGTGATCTCCGTGCACATACAAGTCATCATTAGCTTCAATATTTGCTGGTGTTGGCAACCCAACTGAGAATGGACTGGAGTCATCATACTTATCATAGTACTCTTCTTCATCTATAGGATCTTCAATGAACTGTCTTTTACCATGAAGAACAACCGACCATTTATCATTTGCAGGATCATCGATATAAAATACTTGTTTTGCCTGTTATGCCAATACGAATGGTTCACGATTCTCGCCAATATTTTCAAAGTTCACTAAAGTGAAACCCAATTCATCCACTATAACTCCTTTGGTGTTATCAACACAATTACATTTGAAGAATAGAATTCTGAAATCTATGTAGTCAAACTCCCATATGTCTTCAATGACACCGTAATATGACATTTTATCTTCACGTGGACTCTTATCCTTTGCACTTGCAAAAAACATAGTCGACGCTTGAAGGGTGACCCCACTGTTTTGGACGACACTCTTATCATCTTGGCGCTTTGTGTAATATGTGAATCCATTAATGTCATACCCTTCATAAGACATAACAGTCAATTATGGTTTAAAGGTGAGGCATTTGATAGTTTCAGTAATATCATCTGGTGTTTGAGATAGTTGATATAAGACATTCTTTTCGAACCACTTAATAAATGTCTTGTTATGCTCTCTAGCAAGCCACATTGTATTGGCTCGAGGATATTGTCTCTTGATGCAATTGGTATGTTCCTCGATATAAACACTCACTTCATCCATGTTGTGTAAAATATACAAGTGACCTTGTTCCAACTACTCACGGCTGATTACGTTCACCCGTGATCCCAAAATTCCTTTGACAAATTGCTCCTCAATATTCTTGTCATTACCATGAGTGTCATTACCACTAAGAAAGTCATTGCAAAAATCCATAACCTCTCTCACCACATAACCCTCAATAATACTCCCTTCAGGCCGATAACGGTTTTGAACATCACTTTTAAAAATGCTCATGTATCGTTCAAAGGCATACATCCAATGCAAGAAAACTGGTCCCAACATTTTCACTTCCCTAGTCAAGTGGACAACAAGATGTACCATGATATCAAAGAACGACGGAGGAAAATACATCTCAAGCTAACATAGGGTATCAACCACTTCTCTTTGCAAATTATCGAGAGTATCAGGGTCAATAACTTTGCTGCAAAGACTATTGAAAAAGAAACAAAATCTGGTGATTGCAAACCTTACATGCTTCGGCAATATAGATCAAATTGCCGTAGGAAATATTTGTTGCATTAGAGTGTGACAATCATGAGATTTAAGACCTATCAACTTGATATCTTTCATTGATATCAATCTACGAATGTTGGATGAGTAACCCTGTGGCACCTTAACATTTACCAAACATTCACAAAAAGCTTTCTTCTCCTTTCTAGACAATGTGTAACAAGCGGGAGGTAAGTATGTTCTCTGATTTCCCATTTCACGTAATTCTATTAATTCTGACCTTATTCCCATTTCACGTAGGTCCAGTATGGATTTTAGCCCATCTTTAGTCTTATCTGGTATATTCAACAAAGTACCAATGACACTATCACAGACATTTTTCTCAACGTGCATGACATCGATACAATGTCCGACTGTCAAAGAACTCCAATAAGGAAGATCCCAAAATATTGACTTCTTCTTGAATAAAGATTTGTCACTCCGTGTGGCCATAGTACATTGTGATCTCTTACCAAATTCTTTGACAAAGTCTTTTACTCTTTCATAAACAACCTCCCCTGGTATAGGTTTAGGTGCACTCCGTTCCTCGTTCAATCCATTGAATGATTTGCACTTCCTAGGATACGGATGGAATTTTGTAAGAAACCTTCGATGATCGAGATATATAGTCTTACTGCCATGTTTTAGTCTTGTTGAATCAGTGTTCTCTTCACATATAAGAAACGCTTTAGCAACTTTGACACTATATCCAGACAAATTCCCATATGCTGGAAAGTCATTAATAGTGCAAAACAACATATCATGCAAACGAAATGTCTCTCTTCGTGAAGCATCATAGGTCATCACACCTTCACCCCAGAGTTTCTTTAAGTCATCAATCAGAGGTTCAAGATAAATATCGATATCATTTCCAGGTTGTTTAGGGCCCGATATCAACAACGACAACATTACGTACTTATTTTTCATACACAGCCAGGGAGGAAGATTGTATATAACAAGCATGACTGGCCAAGTGCTATGTTGGCTGCTCAATGTCCCGTACAGATTCATCCCATCTATACAAAGCCCAAGTCTTAGATTCTTGACTTCTTCACCAAATTCAGGGTACAATAGATCAATCTTCTTCCACTCTGGGGAATCAGACACATGTCGTAGGATTCCATCATTATTTTTCTTAACATCTGCATGCCACCTCAAATTCTTCACATCTATCGGATTGGGAAACAAGCTTTGAAACCGTGATATTATAGGTAGATACCACATCACCTTGGAAGGAGAACTACTTTTAGACTCCCCCGAAGTCGTCAATTTATACAGTAACACCCCACATTTTAGATAATTTTTCAAATCCACATAGTCCTATTGAAATAATACACAATCATTCGGGCATGCATGTATCTTCTTGGCATCCATTCCCATTGGGCACAACAATTTCTTTACCCGGTATGTTGATATTGGCAGCTCGTTTCCTTCAGGAAGCATTTCTTTCAACAAAGACAACAATGACGTGAAGCTTTTATTGCTCCATCTATTGTTAGCTTTCAACTTATACAATCTCAACACAGCACTAAGCTTCGTAAACTTAATACAACCTGTGTATAATGATATCTCAGCATCATGCACAATGTTTCTAAAAATGGGAGGTGGATCGGTGTGCTCTACCCCATAACTATCCAACATCGCATCAACGATGTCTACTGGAACTGGTTCATTCACATCTACGTCATCAGAGGCAATTTCTTCTTCCACACAAGCACTGCTATCGACATCCACTGGTTTCGAGTTTGAAATCTCTCCATGCCAGTGCCATTCTGTATAGCCTTGTATAATCCTGTTTCACACGACATGACTTTTGATTTCATCACCAGTGCTAACTTTCAAGTTGTTACCGCAATGCCTACATGGATAGTAGAACCTATCTCCAGGTTGTTTCCTATGTTCCTCGGCAAATCTAATAAACTAGTCAAGACCAGATATAAACTCTGGGGTGCAGTGATTGCAAATGGACATCCATAATCTATCCATTCTATGATCAAAGAGAAAACAAGTATATATTACAACAAGATTAGGGTCTAGGGTTAACATATTAGAGTTTTTTCATGGTTAAAACTTTAGGCCAACAAATACATGTGCTGTCATTCTTATATATAATAAATGTGTACCACCTATCCCATTCTTGAACACCTAATCTCACTAGTAGGTGTATAATGTGTATTGGGTTTTCAAGAAAATTTCGGCAGCATTTCCCCGCTATTTTCCAAGTACATATGTACTTAGAGAACAAACGGGGAAATGCTACCAGAATTTTCTTGAAAACTAAATACACATTATACACTTACATCCTAAGTGAGATTAGGTGTTCAAGAACAGTCCCAAACCAGGGACTATCCAAGATTTACTCCTAATGAGTAAATCTTGGACGGGTTTCTAGGCCAACAAATACATGTGTTGTCATTCTTATATATAATAAATGTGTACCACCTATCCCATTCTTGAACACCTAATCTCACTAGTAAGTGTATAATGTGTATTGTGTTTTCAAGAAAATTTCGGTAGCATTTCCCTGTTTGTTCTCTAAGTACATATGTACTTAGAGAACAAACGGGGAAATGCTACCGAAATTTTCTTGAAAACCCAATACACATTATACACTTACATCCTAAGTGAGATTAGGTGTTCAAGAACAGTCCCAAACTAGGGAATATCCAAGATTTACTCCTAATGAGTAAATCTTGGATGGGTTTCTAGGCCAACAAATACATGTGTTGTCATTCTATAACATTGATTTCAACATTTTGAGTGTCCATGCATGTTCATCATCAAGATAAAGATTACACATAAATTAGTATGACCTAGGGATGGAGAGATTCATAATTGATTTCAAAATTTCAAACTAGCTCATGCATTATCATCAATCTACATCATACAATAGGGATTCATGTAGATGTTAGGGTGACACATCACTACAAAATCAGAGATTTAACATTAAGGTTTTAATATCTTACATAGATTGATCACAAGATTTCAGCAATATAGTTAATTCAAGATTATGGTGAAATGTGTATTAGTGTTTTAATATCTTAATTCAACATGCATCAAAATTTACAGAATTAGGTCAAGCATTAGTATTCAATTGCAAATGTATCTTGTTCTTCCTGCTCCCTCCTTACTAAATGGATAAAAGCAAGGCCACGACTGTGGCTGTGTTGGCCTACCAAGGTCATGCTGGCCACATGGTCGTAGCCTTGATTTAATCCATTTAGTAAGGAGAGGGAGTAGGAGGAAGAAGAGGTGGAGGAAGAAGAAGGGCAGTGGCCTACCTTTGATAGCAGCATGGAGACAGAGGCGGCAGTGTGAGGAGAAGGGCACCGAGCACACCAGCGGTAGGAGAAGGGTGCTGAGCAGAGAAGGAGAGGCACCAACCGTCCATAGAGAAGGACAGCCTGGGGAGGAGCAGGAGACCGCCGATGAGGACAACAGCAGCAACAGTGGCATCGGAGAGGAGAGCAACAGTAGTAGAGGCGTCGGCGGTGAGCAGCAGACGCACCAGCAGCAGCGGCGGCGACCTACAGGTTGACTGCGGACGTCGTCGGGCGATTTTAGGTGAGTAGCAGGAGACGAGCAATGAAATAGAAGAAAAGGGAAGACTCGAGTGATCACGGGTCTATTAAGTTTGTAAACGGCATCAATTCTCTACAAAACTGACTCCTAAAACTTTAAGTGTCGGTTGATAGTAACAAACTGACGTCCAATTAGACATTCCTTTACCCTAATTTTTTTGGCGGGGACGGCGCACTCACCCTTATAACGTCGGTTATGCTAAGACAACCGACGCCCATATTGAAACTTTTTGTGCAAATTTTATCTACATTCAGCGTCGGTTATTAGGTAAAACACCGATGTTGTATCTGATACTTTGGAGCAATTTTTTTTGCTCAAAAAAATTGGATTTCGTGGGCTACTTTAAGCGTCAGTTTCTTTTCTTCAACCGAAACTGAATGAAAAGCGATACCCGTGTCTGGATGGTCTTCAAATATAGACGTTGGATGTCCTTATTAACCGATGTTTAATGTTAACATCGTCAGTTTTACTAAAAAACGGAGGCCTCTAAAAGCGACGTTGAACATTGTTTCTGTAGTAGTGTCTCCAGGGAAGCAATGAACTGGAGCACGATCTCCTTGTATGTGGTCCACCCACTAAAGAAAGGGTTTGATGCCCCTTCATCGAACTCTTGCCCTTGGATGACAACCTCCATGTTGTTGGTGAAGCCCATGTCCTCCATCGTATTTCGATCCCCATATCTCGTTGGAGCAAACAACATTTTAGCGAGCTCCTCGTACACATTCCACACCTCCAGTGAAGGATGACTTATCCTGGGTCGTGGCATCAAACCCCCAGAAGATCCTTCCGCCAAGGTGGAAGCTTCTCTTCTCTTTGCCATGGTGCTGACGAGATTGGAGAAGGATGTTGAGAAAGTAGAGCTCGGTGCAACTTCTGAGTGCCCGGTGTAGTTGCCTAAACTTGGGGAGGAGTGGTGCTTGAAGGCATGGAGAGAAACACTCCACCACCTCCCCCTTTATAGTGATGGCCCGACCCTCCTCCTGCTGAGTCGGTGCTACCGAGTGTATTGTCAGTGGCACCGAGTCCGAGGCCCATCTGTGGCCTTGGTACATTGACGATTGTTAGTGCTCCAACTTGGACAAGCGGATTGTCGATGTGTTAGTGGCACTGAAAAAATAATCGGTGGTACTGACATGCAGTGGATCAGTGACACTGATCGTCGATCATGGTTGTATCTGGACTGTTGATGAGGGTGCCCATGGATCAGTGATGTAATCTGTCGGTGGCACTGACAGATTATTCGGTGGTACCAACATGGTTGATTCTTCTCAGTGCACCGATGCACCCACCGAGCCTGGAGTGTCCATTGTGTCGGTTCCACTGACCCACGTGTCGATGGTACTAACAGTTTATCAGTTAGCCGCCTATGGTTTCTCTGTATTTCTTCAGGGGTTTCAGTGCCACTGACTGGGGTGTCAGTGGTACTGAGTCTATTCTATCAAATGAGACCTCTCACTTACCAGAATTTGGTGCCACCGACTGGGGTGTCGGTGGTACCGACCCTACATGTTCCTACACACTCAACAAATGGGTCAAGGTATCATTTTTACAAAAAAATTATGGAAATCTAAATACAACTAGACCAAAATAATGTAAAGGAATGAAATAAAGGTCCTAATGGTTGGGTTGCCTCCCAACAAGCACCCTCGTTTAACATCCTAGGCTAGACAAGTCCAGTTTAAGATCAATTAGGAGCAATGAGCCTCACCTCATGCTCTTTCCTGTTAAGGTCTTCCCCAAAGTAATGCTTTAGTCTTTGGGGATTAACCAAGAAGGGTCTCTCTCCGTCCTTTATTTTAACCGCCCCACGTGGAAAAACTTCCTCTATGACCAACAGTCCACTCCACCTAGATCTCAGTTTACTAGGGTGTAATTTCAACCTCGAATTAAAAAGCAACACATTCTCTTCCGGATAAAAGACTCTTCTTGCTATGTGTCGGTCATGTATTTTCTTAGTTCTCTCCTTGTACATTCTTGAATTTTCATAAGCATTCATCCTAATTTCATCCAGCTCATTCAACTCTAACATCCTGGTCTTGCCTGCTCAAAATTGAGCTTCCTCATTGCCCAATGAGCTTTATGTTCTAATTCCACAGGGAGATGACACACCCATCCATATACTAGCCTAAAGGGTGTAGTACATATCGATGTTTTATAGGCGGTCCTTTAGGCCCATAGCGCATCAACCAACAAGGCACTCCATTTCTTTCTAATAGAAGATACCGTTTTCTCAAGGATCTTTTTAAACTCACAATTTGAAATCTTGACTTGCCCCTGGGTCTGTGGGTGATAGGGCGTACCCATGCGGTATTTCACCCCATATTTTCTTAAAAGTGCCCCAAACTTCCAATTTTTGAAGTGTGTTCCACCATCACTTATGATCATCCTTGGCACTCCAAACCTACAAAAAATGTGATCCTCAACAAATTTGCATACAACATTGGCATCATTGGTGCAGGTTGGAATCGCTTCCACCCACTTTGATACATAGTATACAACCAGTAAGATATAGATGTTAGAGTTAGAGGACACAAAGGGTCCCATGGAATCAATACCCCATAGGTCAAATACCTCTACTTCCAAAAACACGTTCAACGACATCTCCTACCTCTTTGATATATTACCTGACCGCTGGCATGCATCACACCTACTCACAAAATCATATGCATCTTTGAATAGGGTCGGCCAGTACAAATCGCTCTCTAAAACCTTTGCAGCTGTCCTAGAACTGGCATGGTGTCCACCTATAGGTAGTGTGTGGTAATGTTTCAACACACTATCATATTCACATTCAGGTATGTACCTCCTCAATATTCCATCCCTGCACTATCTCAACAAAACAGGGTCATCCCAAAAATACTAGCACAATGAATGAAGGAACCTCTTCTTTTCTTGGTACCCCCAATCATCGGGTAATTCCTTGCAAGCTAAATAATTTATGATGTTAGCAAACCAAGCGTCCCTTTGCTTAAGGGTGAACAACTATTCATCAGGAAAAGTCTCTAGAATGGGTATATTAACATCTTTTTCATCTACCCTCTCCAGTCTAGATAGGTGGTCGGCCACCACATTTTCAATCCATGTCTTATCTTTGACCTCAATGTCGAACTCCTGCAGTAAAAGGATCTATCTAATCAGTCTTGGTTTTGCATCCTTCTTTTGTAGCAAATATTTAATTATTGCATGATCAGTCCACACCACCACCTTAGCTCCTATAGGATATTGCCTAAATTTCTCAAAAGCAAAGATAACCGCCAATCATTCTTTTTCAGTAGTGGTGTAATTTAGTTGTGTCATTAAGTGTTTTAGATGCATAATATATGACCGTAGGAACTTTTTCCAAACATTGACCCAACACTGCCCCTATGACATAGTCTGGCGCATCATACATCAGTTCAAAAGGTTGACTCCAATCTGGAGCCTACACAACATGTGCGGAAATGAGTTTCTCTTTTAGGATTTCAAACACCTTCAAACATTTTTCATCAAAATTGAACTCAATATTTTTTTCCAATAATTCAGACAATGGCTTAGCAATTTTTGAAAAATCCTTTATAAATCGGCAATAAAACCTGGAATGGCCGAGAAAACTCCTAACTTCCTTCACCGAAATTGGTGGAGGAAGTTTCAAAATCACTTTTATTTTGGCAGGGTCTACCTCCAGCACAATGCCCTCACTAACCATCATGTGGCATTTTTCTCAATTGAGCACTAGGTGTGTGTCTTCACACCTTTGCAAAAATTTATCCAAAATTTTAGGCAATCGTCAAAAGATGCCCCATGCACAGAAAAATTGCCCATAAAAACCTCAAGGCATCGTTCCACCATATCATAATGTGCACAGATGGTCGTTGATGCCCTCCGAACGCAGGCGTCTCAGCATCTGCATCTCTACTTCATCAACGCGGATGGACTGGAACTCCACATCGTGCTTCCTAAGCCGGCGGGAAGGAGTTGTGTCTGTGCGGCGGCGTGCTAGTGGTGCGTTTCTCTCCTTCCTCTCCTAAGGACGGTGACGGATAGGGTTTACGTACATGAGCGTAAACTTAAAAGACTCTCTCGATATCTTATATAGATATCGGCCGTCAATCCTCCTTTAAATAGGATACGAAGGGAAGTAGAGTTTCCTAAACCCATCGGTAAACAAAAATGATGCGTTAATTAAAACGCTCGTGGATTAATTAGAATATTCTGGAATTCATTAATTGAACAAATAATCACATTAATTGATTAATTAATATCTGACTCCATGCAATCGCTTGGGATGACTCTATGGGCATATATACCAACACGTTGCACAACCCAAACAACATACGATGATATGCAAAAGTTCCATAAGGGTAGGTGAAGGTAGACATCTCCTGATCCTTAGGCTCGATTGAAATATGATTATAGCCAAAATAACCATCAAGAAAACAAAAGTGGGAGCGATCGGTGAGCCACTCTAAAATTTGGTCAATGAACGGTAACGGAAAATGATCCTTAAGTGTGGTGTGGTTCAATCTGTGATAATCTATGCACACTCGCCACCCTATCACTAACCTAGTGGTTATTTGTTCATTATATGAATTAGTAGTGACAATGATTCCCCCCTTCTTTGGTACTACCTGTGTCGGATTAACCCACATGGAATCAGAAATAGCATAAATTATACCTACTGATAGGAGCTTGATTACCTCCTTCTTGAATACCTCTGTCATGATTGGATTTAAGCTACACTGAGGTTGAATGACCGGTTTTACTCCTTTTTCCATCCGAATCTTGTGTGGGCATAATGAGAGACATATCCCTTTGATATCAGCCACAATCCATCTGAATGCACCTCGGTGGTTCTTTAGCACAGTAATCAGTTGTTCTTCTTCCAATTCACTCAATGATGCAGATATGATAACCGGAAACTTCTCCTCTACAGCTAGAAACACATACTTTAGATGAGGTGGTAGCAGTTTGAGATCCAACTCAGGTGGGCTCATGAGTGAAGATATAAGTGGTGGTGGTAGTAGTCCCAAATCCTCGAAGTGTCTTGTGTAGTAACACGACAAAGCCTTCAATAGCCTTGCACATTCTTCTAGTGACTGACTCCACACACAATCATCTATAAGGTTCAATAGGCATGCCTCTAGCGGGAGTTGTGGATGTATCTATACTAGAGATTCCTCTCCATCCTCGCCCATGGTGGATGAACACCATTCATTCTATTTTTCATCTGGGTACACCACTGTCTTGGCAAGTGAGACCACCTTAGTGTTCTCCATGATGTCTACAACTAGTGTACCCTTGTCCACCTTTGTCATTACATGCACCATGTCTAAAAATGATTTTCCCAATAAATAAAGAGATATTATTATCCATGTGCATCATCATATTACACTGCTCCTGATCATTGGGTGACCTCAAATTGTCTGGCATATTGATCTCAAACACGTCATCTTTTATTCCCATGGTCAAACAACCTCTACCCATCTCTAAGATCATATCAGTTGTTTCTTGGAAGGTCATCCCTAATAATAGTTTGTTGCCATGGTCATCATGCATCTCCATCACCGTGAAGTCTGTAGGGAAAACAAAATGATCCACCTTAGCATGTACATCTTCACAAATACCATACGGTTTCACAACTGAGTTGTCAGCCAATTGGATTATCATGTTGCTCTTACTAGACATTTTGAGACCGAGCTTCCTGAAGGTAGATAGGGGCATCAAATTGATGCTTGCCCCAAAATCATAGAGTGCATCCCCAAACTTTGTTTTCCCAATGTAACATGTGATGTTGAAGCAATCGAGATCTTGTCTCTTTGGTGGCAGTGCACCTAAAATGAAGGCACTAACCTGATCCCTCAGTACTACTACCTCAACATCTAGGATCCTTCTCTTCTTATTAATAATATCCTTCAAAAATTTACCATATGACAATATTTTTTCAATTGCATCAATCAATGGTATGTTCACGGAAAGCTTCCTAAAGCTATCTAGAAATTTCTTGAATTGTTGATCCATCCTTGTTGCCTTCAAGCTGTTAGGATATGGAACAGGTACCGTCTGTGTTATTTGATGTGGTGGAACATATGAAGTTCTCTTCTCCACTTTAGATTCTTGATTCTGCTCTCCCCCTGTGTTGCCTGCCTCAATTTCTACTTGTGCTGGCTCTTCCACTCGGTCACCATTGTCAGTAAGCTTGGTCACCTCAATTTTCACAGTCCTTGGAGTCAATGTCTTCTTCCCATTCTATAGTAGTATTGCCTTGACCTGCTAGTTTCCTATTTGAGTGTCAATGTTTCCTGGAAAACCCTATTGTGTAGGCTTCTTCAAGGCCGCCACATCTGCTGCTAGCTGAGACAAAGTAGTCTCAAAACTCCTCATCTGGGCCCCTTTATTTTGGAGATCACGTTGGGAGTTGTTTATCAATTGCTCATTTTGTTTCACTATCCTATTTAGGATTTCATTTGTGTTCTCCTCTGCTGCAGGTCACTATTGCTGATTGTTCCTATGTTGGTTCTATTGATCTGGATCCTGCAAGAAGTTGTTTGAGTCTTTCCAAGAAAACTTGGGATCCTTTCTCCATGAGTAGTCATTGTTCCTATATCCTTGTTGACGCATATACTTCACTTGTCCTTCTTCATCTGATGAATTGGTTTCCTTCTCTAGCAGCCTCTTTGCTATCAAGTCTAGCTTCTCATTCAAAGCGATGATAACTTTAGACTCTCCTATGCTTTTGATCTGCTCTAGATGATCTCTCTCATTACCCCATGCCTGATTCTTTGCCATTTTTCAAAATCTCCTAACACTTAGAGGGTGAGTTGTTGAGAAAGAACCTTATGCCCGCACTATCAAAGGTGACACATTCGTTTTTGTGGAGCCCAAAGTAGAACATCTTGACTTGGTTATCCAGATCTATCCCATGGTGAGGGACTTTCCTGAGCATGTTCTAAAAATGCTCCCAAGCTTCAAAATAGGGTTCAACTGCCTGTTGTTTGAAATTGTGAATGTTCCTCACCAGCTCATTTGTCTTTTTTGGAGGAAAGTACCTTTCAAAGAACATCTCGATCATTCAGCAGGTTGTTTATCCATTCTTTTGCCTTGTCTGCTAGTGATGATGGGAACAACTTTAGATAAATAGCTGTCTGTGGAAACCTATCTACTTTCACCATGTCACAACACCCCACAAAGTTGATGATGTGTGCCACTAGGTCTTCATGAGTGTGCCCATAAAAAGCTTGTGACTTGACGAGTGCATCAACCCTGGATCAATCTTGTATTGTGTTATATTCACATTCTATTTCTTGATAGGTCATGTCTGTGCAGCTTTGAAAGATGCCTTAATCATCTCCCATATTGTCTTCTCATCCCTTGGATTAGCGTCCCCCATTGCTTGTTTCTTGGTTGTCAATGGTATGTCTTCCGATGAAGTTGTTTGAATTGGATACGGCGTTAAGGTTCTGACAAACCCTTGTAGATCCTTAATAGTGATTGGGACCCCTGGTGTAGATTCTCTATAGTCTGTGTTTGCACCATGCGCTAGTACCTAAAAATGTGGAATCGGTTAATCACAATATTCAATAGAGAAAATTTGTTCTATATGTATGAAATGAATTTCAATGATTAAAATAAAGTTGCAAGAAATAAAAGGTGGCCTAGAGTGGCTGCCCCCAACACTCATAGTGTTGAAACTTTGCCAGCTCCCCGATAACGGTGCCAAAACCTTGACATGCTAAAACCGTGGGTATAAATGCAAGTGTATGCGTCGAGTAATATAGGCCTATATGAGGCCCAAGTCAAACTCAGGGAGACGTAGTCTCAGTGACTACTACTAACTACGGTGCCATCTACTAAGCTGATTAAAAGGTTGAGTTTGAGTTTAAACAAAATAAAAGAAAATTAAATGAAAATTACTGGTGATTGATTCAAATGGTGTGGATTCCTTAAGATTACCGATTTCACCACGGGGTCTCATTATATCTTATTTCTACCAAATTAATATAAATTTTACTCCTACCATGGACAGAAAGCCAGTAGTCAGAATTGTCCGCTTCCACGGTGCAATCACTACCTAGATTTGAGCTAATTCCACGTCTGTAGCAATTTATATCTTAGTCTAGGTACATTATCGAAGACTCTGGGTTTCTTTCCACTAACCGTACGTTACCTCTTCCAAAGAACGCTTAGGAAAGTGTATAGATTGTGGTTTTCTAACCTTTAATCATCCTTCCAGAGAAATTATCAGTCTATTACTCTACTGATGGTGATCAAGCATAGGTAGATCATTCATAACACAACTATATATCCAAGAATAAAGAGAAATATATATTAATTCATACAAAAATGCAATACAACGATTCCTCAGGCTACTCCCAGGTCCTAGGGAAAGGAGGGGATTAGCCCCGCATGGTTTTTTGTTGTGAATACATGGAGAGAAAGGAGAAAAATGTGGGAAACATGAAATAAATTCATGTAACCCCTAGAGAGAAGGTGTTCTGAATGATCCTCCTTGAGAAATGCACATTTTGCAGTCTACCGGTAGCAAAAACGCCCGTTGGAGGTGCTCAGATCTCTCAGTTGATGGCCTTCGACTCTGTGCTCCTCTCTTTCCCTAATCTCTGGCTTTCGTGTGGTGTGTCATCCTATCCCCTAGGTCTAGCCATCCTTTCTTAGGCCATAGGCCAACTTATGGTACCACGCTACATGGATTGTTGGATCTGCACGATCAAATCTACTTGCTGAATCTGGTAGAGTTGGTACCACCGACAAGATGGTCAGTGGCACTGACAACATCTTATTGCAGTCTTTCCTCTACTAAGTCGATACCACCGACATGTGGGTCGATAGAATCGAGTTGGCTCATTTGCTTGAGCTATCCTACTGACCAAATCTTGGTGGCACCGACAGTATGGGTCGGTGCACTGAGTCTGCTACTTGCTTATACCCGACTACTGATGTGATCTCGATGGAACCGACTAGCTGGGTCAGTGGCACTGACTCTGCATTGTACATACAATACCTGAAAAGTGTAGAGAAACGTGCATAAGTACGGGGAATGCATAGAATCATCTAAATATGACAAATTAAGCACAATTTGATGCAAACAGAGTATACATGCCAACAATAGTATTTTATACAAATATAATCAAGATATGACAAATAGATGCACAAAATAGGTATAAGATAAGCCTGTAAAAGCGACTCAAAACCTATGCATCACCCAACCCAAACCCAACCCACCCACCCATTTGACAGGTCTACCTACAATCCATGTTTGGTGTTATAGTGTTTTTATAGTTCATTCGTCACTAATATCCAGATTGAACTCAAGGCATGGAGTAGTCATCCTCTTCAACATTGAATCTAGTTTCCTTGAACCAGAGTAGAGTGCTTGAGATATATATAAGCTGAATATCACATATTGACTCCCATGTGCATGGCCATGCATTTATCAGTTTTGCTTATCAGAGGCCTAGGATATCATACTACTATAGGAGGGGTAAATCCCATCTACATCACTCACAATAACTCCCCATGTGTCATATTCGCACAACCATCAATGTTATGGCAACCCTTATTTAGGATTATATTAGATGATGTCAAAGCATACCAAACGACATGTGATAAATGTAGTGACTTTAGGTCTAAGAACCATAATCACCACCAACACTATGAGAGTTGACTATGAATACCATTATAATGGTTTCCATGTGTCACTCTCATGGCAAGTTTGTTTGATACACTATTCTCTAACATGTATCAATGTGTTTGGTTTGATATACCATATCATGACTGATGAGATTCTATCATCAACCAACACACACTCTAGTCTTATGTATTATTGTTGTCTACATTGCTTCCATAGTAATAACTGACTAGGGACATAGCAAGAATGTATACTCTTGACATCCATATGATCCCATTATTTAGGTCATCAACCAGAAGACATATGTCATTGAGTTATATCATCCTTTAGACATTTATTATGTTACATCATTGTCCCATAACTGAATAGAATAGAATAAATTAGAAGTTTCCTTTATTATTAATCAAATCAATTACAAGTTATGCCATTACAACCATCATATGATTGACTCTCTTGGCATACATACCAACATAATCGACCACCCTAAGATATCAACAACAGACCCTGGCCACCTCAGGATTGCCTAAAGAGGTTCACATCCTCATCTCGAATACACGATATAGGAACTAGCAAAATAGTATATCAGATATCACATTATTTCTTATATTTTCATATTTCACATGTTTCATTGCATTAGAGTCTATTCCTCATGGACATAGACTTCCACAACAAGGATTTAGGGCCACATCCACTCCAGATGACTCACTCCTAAATCCTGGTGGTCTAACCTTTAAGGTCTCGATCCACACTCTGGAAATCCTTCTCATAATTCACCAATTACTACGGGAAGATCCATTTTATTTCCCCAGTGTGGTCCTCGGAGGAAACTCATAGTGTTCAGGGCACCTAACTATATGTTTCATCATTTCACTTGTTATTAATCTCTTTTACTCATCTTAAAAGAATTCAAAACATCATATATCATATGTGTGTATTATCGTGTAACTAGAATACCATGAAAAAGATTAAGCTTATCAATAAAGACAATGACTAAAATAAGAAGCACAACAATTTGTAATTTGTAACACATACAATTCTTTACATTTGCACATTATCTCATAGTAGTCATCATCAATGGGACATTATCCTAAGATGTAATCTCACTGTCCAACATTTACCCTATTTGGGTTTTATCATCATCAACAAGCCTTCAACCCGAGACATAATCTCAATGCACATCATTTACCCTCATCGGGGTTTCTCAAATGTATTCATTTCATGTTAAATTCAATTGCAACATATTTCTTATATCTTGTATCATTCATCATACTCAAAATAGATTTATCTCACAACATATACTTATTCCATCCAATTTGAATATATGCAAATAAATTTCATGCATAAACATGCATAACACACTAAGTTCACTTCTTCTTGTATTTCACATTCTTCAGTTAGGGTTACTAATCAACACATGTTGAATATCATTTGAAGTCCATCATGTATTCCATCATCATAGTACAAGGATTCTATAAAATAGTCACAATCCAAGAACACATTCTTGTAAATCTATTCAAATGCTTGAACCTCATTTTTTAATTGAATTCAACAACAGTTATGTGCATTCCTTATTCCCTCATTTGAGATCATTATTCATTAGCATCACGTAACTCATCATTTTAGGGATAGAGTTAGGTTCTTAGATTCATCTACTAATTCCCATCTTTTTCCTTCATTTATATTCATTAGTCTCAACTTCTTTCATTTCATGTTCATTACATTATTGGAACCATTCATTCTTAATTCACTTGATATACAATGCTTATCTCCTCATCAACATCCATCAAAGTCCAATTTTAATATATTTCATTCAATTTTGGATAAGCCACATGTAACTAAAATAAAAGATTAAAGACTTCATCATAATAACTCCATTAGTTTCACCTTTAACTTTCCATAACCATTCAATACACTTCCGTTCATATCGTTTCTTATATTGAGATAAGTGTACCATGCCATTGAATTCCAAATTCATTCTTATAATTAATAAATATCACTAGTTCTCTTATGATACTACTCGCTTTAGCTTAAAAGAATGGTTTAGGATACATCTTCTTACATCATAATCTCTAATCATTCTTCCCATATTATGTAGCTGGTATAAAAGGACCCATTTTCATGTGAGGGTTAACTCATCATTTCATGTCATACTAAAATATATGCATTGGCCTTAGATCATATTAGTAATATTCATCATATTCAATCGAAGTATTAATACCTACAATTCATCATTTCATCACATTTACAACATTACATACAAGTTCTAGCTTTATCACTCATACTTTGTCTTAGTACTAAACTTCTAAGGTTTTCAAGAAACCATACTTAGTTCAACACATCATAAGAATCGTATCATTCAGTAATGTCATCACAGAGCACAAGGGTTCATTTGTTCTATTCACACACACAGAAACCCTAGTTTCCATTCCTACATATTTCATCCATAAATCATAAGTATACATTGATTAATTAAATCATTGGATTCAGTCTCTCAACACAAACCCTAAACATGGAATATCTCCACCTAATACTAATTCTTTTCATATTCAATTTCAGTAAAACTCAACAAAACACTTGTATAATTCATTCTAATACAATTCAAATATGATTCTAGACAAGTCAATTCAATTCCCAAGCATGTGGCACATTGGGACGATTTTTAGGCAATATTCACATGAAATTGCATAGTCATCTATCCATAGAGTTTTCCATGGAACATCAATCAATATATCAGGAACTTAGAAATCTCCATTCAATGAGAAATAATTGAAATTAGGATAATTGGATTCCCTAATACCTTTCCAAATCAATGCCCAATCACATACAAATACAATATGAATACAGATCTTAAGAGGGAGATAAACACTCACCTAAGGTGATAAGAACCTTAAAATGTAGGTCAAGTACTAAATTTCTAGAAATAGAATCAAACTCTAGCAACTACATCCATTTCTTCCTCCTCTCAACTAAGAAACCCTAGAAATGGTAATTATGAGAGAAAGTGTGAGAAAAGGGGATGATTTGATGTGATTTTGAATTATATCAGTGGAGGCATGGAGTCTTGACATGTGAGAGAATAATCACCATGAAAGGCTATGTAAAGAAGACAAACTTACTTGATTTCATCACATCTCAAATAGTGAAACCCTAGGTCAACATCTCCAACAATTTCTCCTATCAAAACCCTAGCTCTCTTCTCTCTCTCTCTAGGATTTCTTTTCTCTAGAATGGATCATGAAATATGAGAGCTCATATAGATCAATTAAGGTGCTTGGGTCAATTGCAAATTGACCCAACTTACAATTTCTTTTATTTCAATAGATTTCTCTATCATAAAACATGTTACTGAAAACCGTCTATTGAGTAGGTCAAATCTCCTTTAAAAATTATGCAAAACTAGCATGTTGTCTGAAAAAAATTTCTGATCTCCATTAAATATTTCAAATCAATTTGAGTTACCAATAAATAAATAAAAAATCAAATACTAGACTTCTATTTTTCATCCAGAATGCATGGTCAGCCGAGTTTATCATGAGAAAACTCAATCAACACCCCTCTGTAGAGATCAACATTGTCAAAAAATTATGAAATTTTAGAAAAAATATATATAATCGGGTTTCCAAACAACAACAAAAGTTCCAAATCAATTGAAGGTACCAATAAAAATAAAAAAAAATATCAAATATCATGCTACTATATTTCAATCTAAATACATGGCCAGCTGAGTTTAACCTGGTGAAACTCGGCCGACAAACAAGTCATAAAATTATCTAAAATTTTTTGATATTGTGAAAGAACACTAATAATTGAGTTTTCCAAGATATATCTAAATTTCAACTAAATAAGAGTTGTATATAAAATACCAAAAATCATTTAGTGAACTACTATATTTGTTAAGTTCTATATTCATATGCTACCAAAACCCTAGTTTGGCCAATTCTAAAACCCTAATTATTCAAAGCAAAAGCATGATTAGAATATCGAATTAGGTTTAAGAAATAATAATTAGACTACCTTCATTAACTCAAGCTTAAACAATGATCAACTTAGTTAAAAATGTAACCATCCAAATAAACCTTGATTAGATGACTAATTTGGAAACATGTCATTACAAGTATCCTCCTCATTGGCCTCCATGGAGGAACTACGATGAGATCATCATAGATTGGGTATCTCACCATTTATGGGAGGGTGATCCTGTAGGTATCTCTGAATATGTGCATATAGATCAATAAGGTTGTAGGTGAGATTCAACACTGTGAAATAGTGGAGTATGCAGAGTGAGCTGGGAGTGGCTATCTATGAATAGTAAAAAGTAGATCCCTTACTCTAGAAATGCAAGGATGATCAATGATTCCTATATATACTTCATGTGAATTGAATGGCTCATCTTCTATGTCACTACCCAATATGGAATGTGCCTATAACCCACATAAGAAGAAATGGTAATGACCAACTTGGCCTATATAAATTGTGAGATGATATTGCGTGTAAGCACTAGATGGATTACTTTATCATTGCAATACCCCACTTTAATGGATCGTCATGCAATATGTTCCATAGGAAGTAGAGGCATGTGTAGGTGACTACTCCCTGGGTACCACCCTAGTTGTGTTGGATTTTTGGATATGCCACACTCATATTTCATATTTTTATGATGTATATATTTACCAAATTATATTGTGTATTACATGTTTCATGTGATCAAGGAATTAAGTCAAGATCCAACTACACATACCTTGCAAATATATATATTTGGATACTTGCATATCAAGTTGTACCATGTATGTATGTATTCTTGTGTTTTTTTACAACGTGATAAGCATGATGTAAGGACAAGTGATGATATTCTGAAACCTACCCAAAACCCTATCCTACCTCACATAAAGACCTTACGGTTGAAAGGTTTAAAATAAGTCTTCTATAGGACCTCACAGATTTGCATATTATTGAATAGAGTCCTTCCCAGTCAAACTTATTGTCGACCAGATACACCTTTGGTCAAAAAATTTTCAACCGACAAAGATCTATTGGGACATTGTTTGATCTTTAACCAAAATATAGCCATTAGAGATTTTTCACACTCAGAACATTTCCAATCGAGATACATTTCAACCGAGATAGTGTCTGGTCCAAATAAATCTTGGACGAGGAGCGTTGTGGACTAAAATTGAATCAGTGATCAAACTAGCTGTTGCGACTTAATTAACTTCATCTAAATGGATAGTTGACCATCCAGAACACTCTATACACTCCCTAAGATGTCCTAGACACTTGTAAACCATTCCTATAAATAGTAGTGGTCTTAGGACAATTAGACACAACCTTTGAGCCACAAATTGGATATACTTTTACATACACTTGAGCATACTACTTGCATTTTTCTAAAAGTGCTTAGTCGCCACACCTCATATTTCCATCAATATAGACTAAGCCCCAACATTAGTTTGAATGTTGTCTCCATACACTACGACTTTACCTACATTTTATGGAAGAAGATCATCATCACTTGTTCATAGTGCTTTATTGTACATCTTGTAAAAAGAGTGTTGTAATCTCCTTTTTCCTCTCTTTTTCTTGTACAAAAGTGTGTTGCTTCTTCTCACTAATTCAAGGAAGAAGGTTGTGGTGAAGCACTCTTAGTGCTATTTCAAGGTTGAAGGATGGAACCAAGGTGGTAGAGGTGGATTGTGATCCTCTCCAAGTGGGTTACCTTCTGCGGCCCGTTCAAGAAGGTGGAGTTCTCCTTGAGATGAAAATGAGGGTTAGTCTTGTGCCACAAAAGACACTGGTAAATTTTACGTATTGTGTATTAGTATATAAAAGGAATGAAATACATGTGTACAAATATCATTTGGTGACAACCATGTAGTGGATTGACATCTTAGACAGAACGACTCTAAATTTATGTGTTCTTTTGTTGTTGCCTCTTTTACTTTATATTTCTATTGCACTTTAAGTTGAATTATTAATTTGATTAAAATTATCATTAAGCTCTATTCACCCCCATCTAGAACTTTTCATTTGGTATCAGACCAAGTCTTCAAGGAGCCATCACAATTCTTGAAGAATGGTGGAGGGCATACTTGGCAACCTCAACATGAAAGGCACACACGTGAACAAACCTCAAGTATTTGATGGGACCAACTATACCTACTAGAAGAGGAGGATGCAATAATATTTCCAAGGATTGAGTTTTGATCTTTGGAATATGATCACTAGAGCATACAAACTTACAACTACTGAACTAGAGCAATGGGATGCAGAAACGATAAAATAAGCAACATTAAGTGCAAAGGTTGTAAGCATACTTTACTATTTTTTATCCCCTAGCAAATTTAATCATATATCCACTTGTGATATTGCTCATGTAATATGGAACAAACTCTTAATAACTTATGAGGGTACTACACAAGTGAAGAACACGAAGATTGACATGTTATAGCATAAATTTGAATTATTTCATATGCAATCTAACGAAAGTATTGTAGAGATGTATGCTAGATTTTCAAACATTGTTAACAGCTTAAATGCCTTGGGGAAGTACATAAGTGAGGAAGATCAACTATCCAAGATACTTAGATCATTGCCCATAGGGTACAAGTCAAAGGTTATTGCTATTGAAGAAGCCAACAATCTTACAACACTTAAGATGGAGCAACTCATCAGAAATATGAAGACACATGAAGTCACTCTAGAAGAAGAAGAAAAGATCGAGGTTGAACCACAAAAAGGAATAAAGGAGGATACTATTTTCAAAGCCATCACCAAAGTGTCATCAAGAAAAATAATTCAAGAAAGAAGTGACTCAAGTGATGATGATAACAAAAGTGTAGTGATTGTGGATGGTAAGTAATATAAGAGAGTTCATTCTAGCAAAACTCGTAGTGATTTGTCCTCTTCTTCTAGGTGCTTTGAATGTGGAAAAAAGGGTCATTTGAAAAATGAGTGCCCAAATCTTAAGAAGAAGAAGTCCTCATCCAAAAATAAAGACAAGGGAGAAAAATCCTACAAAGTTACTTGGGATGAATCAATAGATGACAATGGAGGCACTGAAAAGGAGGAGATAGAATGCTTTATGGTAAAAGAATATGAAAATGACGAGGTAGATATTTTGAATTATCAAAGGAATAATTAGTCAATAGTCTTGAATAAATTCATGCTAAATATATGATTGCAAGAAACCAAAGAAACTTGCCAAAATTATTGATGAACTCGATGTTAATCCGGATAATCTTAGCTTTGAAAATGATATTTTAAAATCTTCAAATAGTGCATTAAAAGAATCTGTTGAGAGTTATAAGATTAAAATGCTTGCTCTTGAAAATAACAATAGTTTTCTCCCTCAACAAAAGGTTGACTTTCTTGCTAAACTAAATGATTATAAAACTCAACCTATTCTATGCAATCATGTAGAATATGATGCTTTGGTAAAGGAAAAAGATGCTCTACTTTCAAAACTTGCTTTGTTGAACTTAGATCTAAATAAGAAGATTGCTAACAATGTTGATTTGCAAAAAGCAAGTTTCTATATTAATGCAAGGGAACAAAAGTATTGATAACTTCTTAGTTAATACTTATAAACAAATAGGAAGAAGAGGTTTAGGATATGTGCCAACAAATCAACCCTCACATATTCCTAGAAACAAAAAGACTTATGCTCTAAAAACTAGAATTGTATATGTGCCTAAAAATGATGGTCATCGAAAACAGAAATGAAATATCTTGTATCTCATGTCATTATTATAATGTATTGGTCATTGTTTATTTTCATATGATTAGCGAAAGAAAGGAGCTCTTAACATGATTTGGGTTCCAAAACCCCCAACATAGAATAAAGGGGAATTTGTTGAGATTTTACTTGTGCTTAATCTTAATAAATATATGTTTGTCTTATATCAACCTAATTTTGAGGCTAACATGTTGATCTTTTATATAAATATTCATTCTATTATTTTTACTTAAACAAATGATTCATTTCTTAAATAGAAATTGTGAATAATTTGAACTCTTTTCTAATGGCGTATTTTCACAAATTCTTTGTCTTGAAAAATCCAAGTTTCGTACACTATATCTATGCATATAATAATGATCTTATTTTCTATGAATGTTTCTTATCAAGTTCAAGTCTGTGTATGAAAAGAAAAGATGTTTTACTCTTAAGAAAACTTGGATTTAACTTTCAATTCTTAAATTAAATCTTGATAGCACCCTACATATCTTGATTTCTACATTTAACATAAATGTTTAATCATGAAAGTTTGGAATCCTAAATGTCAATCCTTTAGTAAAAAAAATTCTTATGTTTGAGCTATATTTACTTGGTATGAGATTAAGGGGGAGCTCAAAGTCCTTAAATATAACTTGCATATCTTATTTCTCTTAATGGATTCTCTATATGAATATGGGCTTAACATCCCTTATATTTGGTCTAGATATACTTTTATTATTCTCATTTTTACTCTTAATGGATTCTATATATCAATATAGGCTTAACATCCCTTATATTTGGTCTAGAGATACTTTTTTTGACTTTATATATGTTCTTAATGGGTTCTCTAGTCATTTATGGGCTTAACATCCCTTGAAAATGGTTGAGAAATCAATTTTCGTTTTATTTTTTATTTTCATGGAATCTGTACATTATTGCGGAATTAACATTCTTCACCATTGGTTTAGAGTATCGCTTTAATATTTGCACTTTATGGGATCTTTTTGTCATGAAGGACTTAACATTCATTTCATTGCCAATTAGACAACCTTCCAATGTTCCTTGATCATATGGCTTTTTCACCATGCCTTAATGTCTATCTTGTTGTATTTCCCAAATTACATTACTAACATGTATATTATGTATTTCATGTGATAAAGGAACTAAGTCAAGATCCAACTACAAATTCCTTGCAAATATTATATATATATATATATATATATATATATATTTGGATACTTGTAAATCAAGTTGTATCATGTATTTATATATTCTTGTGCTTTTTGTACAACTTGATAGACATGATGTAAGTAGGGGTGAGCATCGGTCCAAAACCGGACCGGACCGGACGGAACCGGACCGGACCGAGGACCGAATATCAATATTTTTTGGACCGTAGACCGGACCGTTTGGTGGTCAGACCGGACCGGGACCGGACCGTTTTGACCGCGGACCGGACCAGACCGGACCGAAGACCGAATTTATTGAAATTCCCGGATCGCGGACCGGACCGAAATCGAAATGGACCGGACTGAACCCGACCGAATTGAGCGGTCCGGTCCGGTTTTGCGGTCTGGACTGTTATTTGCTCACCCCTACATGCATCGGTCCAAAATCGGACCGGACCGGACCGAACCGGACCAGACCGAGGACCGAATATCAATAATTTTTGGACCGTAGACCGGACTGTTTGGTGGTCAGACCGGACCGGGACCGGACCATTTTGACCGCGGACCGGACCGGACCGGACCGAAGACCGAATTTATTGAAATTCCCGGACCGCGGACCGGACCGAAATCGAAATGGAGCGGACCGAACCGGACCGAATTGAGCGGTCCGGTCCGGTTTTGCGGTCTGGACCGTTATTTGGTCACCCCTAGATGTAAGGACAAGTGATGATCTTCTGAAACCTACCCAAGACCCTATCCTTCGTATAAAGATCTTTTGGGTTGATAGGTTTCAAATAAGTCTTTTATAGGACCTCACATCTTTGCATATTCTTGAACAGAGTCCTTGTCAGTCAAACTTATTATCGACTGGATACACCTTCGGTTGACATTTTTGTCGACCGACAAAGAGACATTGGGACATATTTTGATCTTTGAGCAAGATATATCCATTGGAGATTTTTCTCACTCAGAATATTTGAAGTCAAAATAAATTTTGATCATCACAGTGCGTGATCAAAATAAATGTCAAACAAGTAGCATTCTGCACTGGAATTTAATCAATGATCAAACTAGCTGTGACACCTTAATTAACTTCATCCAAATGGCTATTTGAACATCCAGAACACTCTAGACACTCCCTAAGATGTCTGAGCCACTTGCAAACCATTTCTATAGATAATAGTGGTCTTAGGACACTTATACACAACCTTTGAGCAACAAATTGCATATACTTTTACATGCACTTGAGCATACTAATTGCATTTTTGTAAAATTACTTAGTGTATATACTTAATATTTCCAAAAATCTATACTATGCCCCATCATTAGTTTTAGTGTTCTCTCCACCCAATACATCTTTGCCTAAACTTTGTGGAAGAATATCATCATCACTTGTCCATAGTGCTTTATTGTACATCTTGTAAAAAGATCATTGTAATCTCCTTTTTCCTCTCTTGTTCTTATACAACGGTGTGCTACTACTTCTCACTACTTCAAGGAAAAAGGTTGTGGTGAAGTGCTTTTAGTGATACTTCAAGGTTGAAGGCTGCAACCACGGTGGTGGAGGTGGATTGTGATCCTTCCAAGTGGGTTACCTTCCGCAACCTGTTAAAGAAGGTGGAGTTCTCCACGAGCTAAAAAGGACAGCTAGTCTTGCACCACAAAAGACACCGGTAAATTTTGAGTATTGTGTATCTGTATATAAAAGTAATAAAATATATGTTTGCAAATCCTAGTTGGTGTCAAATAGATAGTGGACTGGCATCTTAAACGGAACCACTCTAAATCTCTTTGTTCTTTTGTGGTTGCCTCTTTTACTTTGTATTTTCTCTGCACTTTAAGTTGAATTATTAATTTGATTAAAATTATCATGAATATCTATTCACCCCCCTCTAGATCTCTTCAAGTTGCATGAGAGAATGCAGTGCAGATACCACATCATGGGGTTGTAGATAAAAGGACTCCACCAGTGAGTTCATCCCAAAACTTCCCTACATTGAAATTCTCATTGATGTGAGTGTGGTTGTCACTAATTAATTTGTCAAGCCAATCCTTGTCAACATCTAGAAAGATCACAATGATTCTGGTGTCTTCTAGTATATGCTACTCATGAAACATCCTAACGAATCAACTATACTCATAGTTGGTGGTGTAATTCTTAGTAAAGGATGTGAGGAATTCAAGGGTGAGATCCTTGTAGATGGGGTAGACTTTGAAATGGAAGAGGGACATATGATATTGTGCAACATGTAGTTGACTATAGTCTGGATCCCCAACTTCTAAAGGGTATCTAAGCATAGCAATCATGACAATTTCACCCCGACAATTTCCATCATGTTGAATCTCTTCTTCTGCCTGAGGATGACCATCGGCTTGTACTTGTGGAGCAGGGGGTGATGCACAAGAGTAATAGAGGTGGGTAGGATCATGGTGTGCCTTCATGATAATCAAATGGTTGATGTCATGGGGGTACTTTTTGTGAGGAGGAACCTCCATTATGAAGAACAAGCAATAGACATTGTGTGTTAATCCCCTTAATCATGTGTTTGCATGCCTAGGCATTGGGTGTTGTGATGTCATCAAAAAGGGAATCATATCACCCAGATGCTTTGAAATATCTATGTCATCATCGACCTACCTCACCCAAATTTAGATACCTCATGTTTCAGCTGAGAGAACATACTAAGACCAAGAGAGGGTAGGTGTATCTTTCCTCTTTGCTTCCTTACCCTTGTTCTTCTTTGAGGTGAAGGGTTGAGCTTCTTCAGGAGCCCACAACCATACTCTAAAGATGAGTAGTCTGAACTTCCTCCTTATGTCCTAGGCATGTTGGCTACCTACCTGGAATGAATTGATAAACTGAAGGAATAAGTTAGGTGACTACGATAATGGATAGGGCAACTAAGATGGTGGGTTGGCCGATTGGTTGTGTGAACAACGTGTCTTCTTAAGGTGAGTCGGGAAACTGGTGGAATAGGTCCGCCTACTAGGAAAAATGATAGGACGCTTGCTCAGAGATCTTTTGAGAGACCAAAAAGATGGGTTGGGTGATCGATGGTGAGGAAGAAATGCACTAAGGATGGTGGATTGGCTGACAAGCGACAGAAAGTTGGGAAACTCACCTACTGCTTTGAAGGGGGGTAGAAGATGAGTCGTTTGACTAGGGAAGAAGAAGAGACATCCATGGGTGAGTGATTTAGCTGACTGCAGACTGGGCGACTACAGTGTGTAAAGAGTAGAGTAAGTGGCAATCATGATGGATTGGTTAAGAAGGATAGGCATGAGATGATTTGACCATTTTTGGTGGCGCGTCAATTGGCCACTCTCTTTGGTTGGGTGACTCTTGGCAGTGAAGCAGTAAGGAATAATGGAATCAATGCTTGGCAAGGAAGGGAGGCAAGAGAGAAAATTCTAGGGAAATGGGGAGAATGGATTTGGGGTGGCAATACCCTTTGCCTTAAAAGAACATATATGTGACCAATTGGATCCCTATCACCCCACTCATAAAGAGAGTTAGTCGACTAGGTACTTGATTGTGTGTTTATTTGTCTAGGCCAATCACCTGACTCATAGGGAAAATTGGGTTGATTTTGTTTAGAGACTCCTGTGATTTTATCATAATAATGACTCACCCAACTCACAAAGTGAGTCAGTTGACCATTTATCGTCAGAGTTCTTTGTGATTTTTGACACAGAAATGAGTCACCTGACTGGTTGTGCGGGTTAGATGACTCTCTTGGAGAGGCTTGTAGCCCTCAATCTCTGGAAACATATCCAAAATTTGTTGTGTGATTTATTGCATAGGCAAATTCACCTTGGTAGAAGTCCTCAATTTTTACCTAAACTACATACAATAATCACCACTCACAAGTGGAAGGATCTTATTGTAGTATAATGTTAGGACTTAACCCTAATCAAAACATTTTTATAAAATTGTTATTAGATTTGATGAATTGGTAATGGTGTTTAAAAATGGTTGGTTGATTGATTGTATTAAGAGAATAGTAAGGCAATTAATAAGGAGTAAAAAGGTGATTGAATAAATATTAATGGCACTAGGGTAGAGTGGGTTTCATTACTTCCACCATTGTATTCTATGCCACACATTACATTCCTCATCACTATGGCTATTTATAGGGGGCCAATACATTTCATATGATTTTGGAGTACAGAGTTCATAGGATAGGTTTCCACATAGACTTCAAGTACTATTACCTACCATTCATTAGCTATTTCACAAGAGAACACCCTTTTATGATCACATATGGGGTTCATGTTTTTTATTCAATATTCTAATCCTAGATTATGTGGTCTCTACATCTAGGTGATCAATATGCAAGGAAAGAAATATATGAATGAAACAATCAATTAATCATAGTGATGGGAATTGATAACATGCAATACAAAGTATGATCGATGAGGTTAGTCCCCATGTCGTTGTATGGGAAACTACTTTTTCATAGCACAAGAATAAGCATAAGAACAAAGAGGTAGAGAAGAATCAATGTCACTATAGATGTATATAGATAACAGATGTGGTCTTGGGTGAGCAGATTAACACCATTAACAACACAATAGTCTCACAAGACTCCAGGAGGAGGATGCCATTCTTCAGTTCAACTTTGTTCTTATACTTAGAGGATTTGGATCTAGGTCCGGCCATCATGTCTTTGTCAATTAGCTCAAAATTCCTTTTGTAAGAGTGTCACTGAGTCCAAAAAAAATACTCAATCATTAGCCCAAACCAAACTCTTTTGTGGCTCTTAGAGTTGCGCCATTTAGGTGACTGGACAATTGTCTTTTGGCATACTCGACCCACAGTCAACCAATTGGGGTGATAGATTGCGTGGTTGGGCTGTGCTTTAAAACTTGGGTGGGTGTGAGAAGATCCTAATTGGAAGAATCACTAGGAAAGTCAAGTGACATGTTTGTTGATAAGCGTATCTAAATAAACTCAAGTTAGTCGTCCAATTCTCTAACCAGACGATTGATCTTTTCTTAAGGGAGCATTTCTATTGGCTAGTAGGGCAACTCACAAGTGTTAGGGAAACTCAAGGGAGGTCACGAATTGTAACATCTTCATAAGTTTAATTCAGAAAAATGTGACCAATAATGCTCAGTCATCAAATTTATTTCTTCTAATGATGTAAAACCCTAAAATAAGCTATACACATGATATTTTGGTGCTTTTTCATGTTTTTAATTTATTTATGCACACTACATATACCGAAAAGGAATTATTAGGGTTGGAATAAAAAAGACCCCTCATACCTCCTCCCTGTTTTGTTCTCTCTTAAGAAATTTGAGTAGTTCATTAAAAATTGGACATTTCCTCAAATTTTGGTATTTTTTCTCCTCTCTGATGATTATTAATGCATTAAAATTCCTAAATGCCTAATCACGTAAAACATGTGATTCCCTAGTTAAAATGTAAGATCTGGGTTCATTTTTGGGTTCCTCGTGATCTTTTTGGTCAACATGCAAAATTTCTATAAAAAATGATCCTAGCTATGCTAATTAATGTTACAAATGAAGAGGGAATAAATACATATATGTTGACCTAGGTATCCAATTCATACAACTAATCATCATGATCTTTGTTAAGTATCCAGCCTTAAGTCAATGTGTCACATGTTGTAGAATAACTGACTTGGTTGGGTTCTATTAGAACCATCATATTGTGATCTAGGGATTAAGACCTTGTATCCTACCTTGACCAAAACATGTGTTGACAGGGAAACCACACACATAAAACTCCACATACCACGTCTCCCTCTAACCTCCATAACTTCCCATTTTCTCATTGCCACCATCTTAGGGATGTGGTTTGACATCTAGAGAACCGTCAGAAGAACCCTAGTACTCTCTATACAAAAAACTCCCAAATGATGCTCCCTACCCTTCGGCGATGTGAGTTGTAAATCATGGATCCATCCTTGGCATTGACTCCCTATAGTCTAAAAAGCTCCATAAAATATTAAGGAGACGCCCTCTTCTTCCAATTGATCCATATATCAAACATAGTGCATCCATGGAGCCAAGCTTCTTCCCTGGAAATGAGATCCACGTTACATAACCATTAAGCATTTTGATGAGCTATAAAGTCTTTTAGCAACTCCTAAGAGTGATGCATATTAGCCTAGATAGATGTTTGATCGCCAGCTTTGGGTCAATTGACAATGATGTTTGTGGGGCCTTACCAGTAGTGTTTTCCATATACACGCCATGCAGAAATATTCTATGCAACATTCTGAAGCTATAAAAATAATAGATTCTCTATTTTTTTTCTAAAGTCATAATTGTGATTTCAAGCTATGTCACTCTATTTTTTGTAGATCGCAGTGATGCACCAGTTTTAATGATCAATGCACATTGGTGATTCGACCTTTGACTTCGAGATGTCCTCATAAACTCAATGAGTGCATAGTTTTGGAATTTCTCTTCCTTCCTTTGTAGTTTCCATCTATGTTGATCTGCTTCCTAGACATGGTGGGTAGCTATCTTCTTTGTGTCCTAGCCACTACAAATTCCACCTCTGGGTCCATTCTAATGGGAACGATTAGAGGAGTGAGTTTCAATCTTTAGTTTTGTGAGATCTTGCCTCCTTATCAAGAGTGGGGCTACATGTTGAGCATTTTAACCACTGTTGTGGTGTCCCTCATCTTAGGAACAAGCACGGTGGAAAATGTACACACATACCCTCACCTAGTGTATTGATTGTCACATAGACCTAGGGCTTGTATGGAATTCGATGGGTTGTCTAGATGAAGAAACATGCCTGGTTTAAATTGAGTTTTGACTAGGTTTGTTCCTATCATTCCTATGTTTAAAAACTTATATCAAGAGCAAAGAAGTCTTCACGTTTTTTTCTGAGTCCAGATTTCAATAATTGTTTTATTTGGATTATCTCGATGTTGATTGGTCAAAATTTACCTAAACTTAGATAATTCATAAATTTTGCTACATATCTCATATTATGATGACCCCTATATGAAAGTTTAACAATTTTTCAAGATATCCCCGATGGACATGGTTTCATTACCTAGTTTTAATGGGTTTTCATGAGATATTAGAGTTATTATAATCAGGGTATAGGATCCTGATTATCAAACCCTAGATTATTTTTAGGATAATTAAGAGATTAAAGATCATGAAACCTCTTGAGGGATTTCCTCCTATTTTTTAAGTAAGTGGTCCATGTCCATGAGTATTCAATATTTATTTAGTATTTATTATTCTTAGCATGCTTACATCTTCATCTTATTAAGCGTGATATTCATGATTTATGTGGTCTTTTGTGTTAAGATTTCAAGGTGGATATATGTCAATAAAGTTTCATAGGAATGATTATGACACAAGACTCTGAGTTCATGATAAAGATGTAAGAGATAAAATTCTATTAAAGTTCAAGATTTGTTTGCAAGATAAGATCATGTTAAAATTCTTGAATAAGTTTCTAGTTATGATAAGACTTAAGATGACATCAGATTTATGGAGTTAGACCCATACCTTTAGTGCTAGGTCAACTCAAGAGACATGACCCAAGACCTTTATGCAAGTCATCAGGCCCAAGCAATAGAGTGTAGGCTGACTTAGATATATGACCCAGGCTTTATAGTGCAGGTCATGTGACCCAGGTACTACAGTACATGTCTCCATCATAATTTATGTAAAAAAGGCACAAACTAGGCCTAAAGAAAGACCATGTTTTATGTTTAAGTCTTATACAGATTCTTATGTTAGCTTGCATGCATAATGTTTATGAATAATGTATATTCATTTATTATTTTCATATTTCATATATCTAGAGTACTCATACTACTTACTGATAACTATTTTTCCAATGCATGATTAAAGACAAGATGTTTGTAGGTAAGGAGCAAGAGAATATATAGATCCAAAAACCTTAGTAAAAGGATACAATGTAGTTATATAGAGTTCCATGGTGGGGGCGCCATTATCCAAAGAAGTCTTATTTTATATATAAGAATAACTTGTATGTATAAGTTCTTATACAATGTGAATATTTTGTGTTAAGTTCCCTTTAATGTAAACTTTTGGGAATGAAAATGAAAAGTACACCATGTGATGTTTAATCTTCAATTATTTCTTATGCATGGTATTATTGACGTGGCTTATTATCGCACTAACAAATTCACTCGGAGTTGAAATCTAAGAGTTTTTACCAAAACCTTGTACAATAATACTACCTGCAAGCGGATGGGTCTTATCGCAGTATAGTTAAGGATCGAATCCCAAGGGACAATGTTTTTAAGAATCATTGCTTGTGACGTCCCCGGATTTTGATTTCTCCAAACCCTATTGGGAATGAGATGTCAAAATCTGAAAACATCATCCAATCATATCAGAAAGCGATGCGGAAGAATAATACACATACATGAACATACAACCATAACATTTCTCAACATTCAACATGTATCTTTATACAACATGAATTATTACACAATGATTTACAATTACATATTGAATGGAAATTCTACAATCTAAGAACATGTATGCTAAACTAGGATCTACACAATAGGTACAACCTGAACAGTGCTCACTTCACATCTTTTATCCCACGCTATCTCTGAACCTAAAACATACGTGAAACAAAAAATCAACACACAAGGTGTTGTGTACATGGGTAAAAAGATACATATATTTATGGATTTCATAATTTTGAAAAAGATTTGCAGAAGGAAAGAAAATCATAGAAAACACTTCTTTATTAACCGAAATACGCCAATTTAAGTCATTTTCCTAGATGAATTGCATTATCAAGGTGGACTAGTACCAAAACATAAATATTGGGCCCATCCCCGTGTACCAAGTACTCTAGGGAAACTCCCCGTACACCATGTACTCTAGGGAGGTGTACTAGCCAACATTAATCCATTCCCTCGTAAGGGGGATAATGAACACCTTAAATAACTACAAAACATCTACTCATAATTTATGTTTTCAAGTGACAAAACAACGAGTACTACATAGCAATACTACATCCAATATTTGCAAATAGAAGAGAGCATACATACATATCATGATTGCAAGCAAGAAAACCATAGTCATATAATTAAATAAAACCCACGTACCTGAGTTCAGAGATTTCTAACTTATCCTTGATCATCTAGAAGTCTGGTCATCACCTGATTAAGACAAGACCACATACCATCATCAGATTCTCATCATCATTAACCCTATTTATATCCATTTTAGGGTTTTCCTATCTCATTCTGATATCCTCATGATTACTTGTATTCTTGCCTTATATTTATCTTACTAATGTCATTTTCCGGGTTATGATTCATTATCTAAATATTAGGTTCCATATCCTTTTTGTGCACAAATTAACCTTGGTTTATAACCTATTAGGGTTACAACCCATGTATTAAGGGTCATCTTCATATAACATGAATTCTATGCATGTAACTGATCTCAGATTTAAATATTATATTCCAGTTAAAGATATGAGGGTTTTCTGAAAATCTCATCATTTATTGAGCACGTATGCATTTAATACATTATCTTTAGTGTTATTACCCCTAATTATCCATATTAATCAAATTATATACTTTCGTGCATCATCATGACCATATCTGACATCATATGCATTATAAACATTATTATAGACTTACTGATATGTTATCATAATTTTAGAACATCGTTTGATATTTATTATCCATAAAATAAGCCTTACACATCTAACGTGATATCACTGATATTAGTGCATCGAAAGTATAATATTATGCTTTCACATTGTTCTACACATTTTTCTGACAATTTTGGTATATTATTTCTATTTTTCTGATAAGCGAGGTATTTTCTATGTATTATATAAGATCTGAGATTATTACCTCTTAGGGCCAATTGGTGGGTGCCACGTGGCTCTGAGGAATCACGGCTCCTGCTTGAGCCTTACTCATGTTCAACCGGTTCGTGAGTTTGCGTCCAGTTCAGTGTTAGGCCGATCAACGCCCTTCTCCTTCTCACGCAGGTCTGTTTCTCACAGCGTGACCCTGTTCTTCCATGAAGTACTAGCGTCGCCGCCTCTCCAGATCTCCGGCGAGAAGAACGGTCCTCCTACAACCAGCGATCGGTAGCACCCTCTCCTCCTCAGACGAAGCTGACGTTGCGAGGCTGGTCTCTGGTGAAAGATTAGTGCCGCTCCATCGTGGATGGGTCTGCTCCGATCCGCTATGCTCGATGCCAGCTTGCATGAGATCGGCTGCTCCTTGCTCACTGCACCCAGATCAGGGGAAACAAGTGTGTGACCCCTATTCCCGATGTTGTGTGAGTGCCGCCGCGGGCATAGCTCCGCCGAGGAAGCCAACTCGTAGAAGGTCTCACTGTTGGATCTTTCAGGGCAAATAGATCCAAGGTAGCTAGATTGAGCTCTTCGGGGTGGCACCGCGAATAGGTCCGGTAGCAAGGAATCATGTTGTATCGCCCTCCTCCATCTTCCCTTCAGATCACGGCGGTTAGGAGTTGTGGCCATGCCATCGCCTGCTCAAAACCCCTGGTTGGCAGGCCGTCATGATTGGGAGTTTTCTCCCTGGTGTTTGTTCCTGCCTCATCCCTATTTCCCAGCACCGTCGTGGCCTGAGACTACCGTGTAGAACCTCCGATATGATGGTGCTATCTTTGAAGATTGATGCGCACTCAGCACTCGTTGCTACTCTAGAGTGTCTGTGGTACCTCGAATCCTCGGCGAGAGAGCAGTAGCTTGATCTCGCCTGGTCAACTGCGGCTATCTTTGGCCTAACTGGGTCTCTTCCGGCTTGGATTTCCTCCATGTGTGGACCTCCACAGTGCCTCTCATGCATCGGGAGAGGATCGCCAACCTCCCTCTTCCTCTCAGTCGCTTCTACCTGGCTATTGTGATCACAAGGATGGAGATATGTAGAGAATGATAGGGTCAATCACTCTCACTACTGCACGAAACAGAAGTGGTGAGAGGTTGTTGGGAAGCTACAGATATTGCGGATCTCAACTAAGGATGAGTTGGGTATGTGTGTCTCGCTAGTTTGATACTCATCACAGACAAGATCGGGGACTCAGTCATCCCCACTCAGCTCCGTAAGATCTGGAGGTAGCAGATGAGTATCTAGTCATATGATCCTCTCTATTGGTGGTTGAGATCATGCCACCTTGGAAAACTGAGGGCCGTGCCTAAGAAAAGGTGGGACAAACCTGCGTGACATATGAATGTCATGACATATCCATAGGAAACATATGACCAAAGTTTTACAACTAAATCATTAATTTCTTCTTCATCAAACCATTATATTTCTTTGCAGAGACATACAAATATCTTGAAGTCTGAACCCCATGTTCCTCATTACACAAAACATCTTGTTACTAAGTTTAAAACAAAACTCCAACATTTGGTTCTCTAACTCAATTCCCCAAACAACCTTATAAATAGGTACATAAACCTTTAATAAATTTCAATTAACCATTAAATCTTGACCTAACAAATCCCAAAATACTTGTTATGCTCTTAAAACCTTTGGGTGCATCCTTATACCACTTGAGTTCGTTGAGACCGTTAAATGAGCCCTTGGTCATATAGTGTCCAAAACAATTAAACAAAGTTATGTTGGGTTTTAGAGGAGGCAGAGAAGCAGCGGAAACAAAAATTTCTCCCCAAACCCAGAACAAAAGGAATCGCGTCAACATCTATATAATAGGAAAGACAGTTTGTGAATCATACCTTGTCCCGAGGCTTGCTCGGCGACAATACCACGCGCCTTGCGCGGTCTTCACCTCCGGTCTTGGACGGTGTCTGTGCAGCTCCTGGTCGCACCGGGACTGAAGACTCCTCCTCCTACCAGACTGTCGGATGACAGTTGTCCTCCTGAGCGGCAGTGACCTCCCGCCTCTGAAGTAGTCCACACGGACCACCCGGAACTCCACTCTCCTTATCCCACAAGGAAGTGGAAGGAGTCGCACCCTCATGTTGACGTACTAGTCTCCAACACACTCTCCTGCTGTCGACTGCAACTGCAATTGTCCTTCCCTTGCTGCACCTCCCTTTGCGGGAAGCACTTGCTCGGGCTCTCTCTCGGTTACCAAAACCAGAGAGAACGACAACTTTGCAGAGCAATCAACTTGCACTGAGTTGTGTTCTGAGAAGCCCCCAATACCCCTATATATATAGGCAGGTCATGGGACAGGGTTCTCTGTGCCCGACAATACGGGACTAAAGCAGGAGTAGAAGGGTTCGAGAATTTTCCACAAAAAGCAACCGGTTCGCAACCTGAAATGATCGGTTCACAACTGAACCGATCGGTTCGGCCATTGAGCCGATCGGTTGGACCTGAGCCGATCGTTTGGGGCACTCCAACCGATCGGTTGGTGCCCTGAACCGATCGGTTCATAGTCCTAATCCGGCTCAAAAAGACTTTCCTTGTTTCGTTCCCAATTGGTATCGAATACCAATGTTATTCCCAATCGAATTGGGCAATTTGAAACCAAAGGAAAATTCTTGCCGACATGACTTTTCCAACTGGTCGGTTGCACCAGTTGAGCCGATCGGTTCAACCCTTGAACCGGTTGTTTCAACCTGGGCATGAGCCGATCGGCGTGGACACTCCAGCCGACCGGTTCAGCAACCTCAGCCGACCGGTTCAGCAACCTCAGCCGATCGGTTGGGAGCACAGGTTGGGCAAAATCAGTCAATTGCGATTTCAATCAATCCGATACTCCAATCAATGCGTCCAACACCTTGAACCATACGATATTGAGCCATCGACTGATTGAGTGTTTAATTGAACTACTAAACTCCTTTAGTAATCAATCTAAACATTGCTTTGTGGACAAAACTCCTCTTCCAAGTTAAATCCTATGTGTGTGACCCTGCAGGTCCATTTCACGTTGGCAGTGAAAGTCCATAACACTTATGACTTCACAAGCAAAGAGCGGTGCCTAGTCACACATCAGTGCTACCCAAGTGAAAGTAGAAAGTTGGAGAACAACTTTCATCCTACAATCCGTGAATGGTGTTACAGTGAATGTATAATTCCTTTGTCACTGATATCCAGAATGAACTCGAGGCATGGAACAGTCATCCTGTCAATGTTCATTCATTTCCTTGATCTCAGAGTAGACCGAGTGAGATGTGTATGACATCAATATCACATATTGATTCACACGTGCATGCGCATGCCTTTCTCAATCCTACTCATCAAGTGGCCAAGAATATCAAACTCCCTTAGGAGGGACAAATCCCATATCTATCACTCACCCCTCAAAAGCCCCATGTGTCAAAGCCACCCAATCATCACCTTTATAACAACCCATGTTTCAGGACTGCGTTTGATGATGTCAAAGTGTACCCAACGACATGTGTTGAGTGCAGTGATTTCAGGTCTAAGAATCACACTCACCACCATCACTGTGAGAGCTGACTGTGACTACCATGTCATGGTTCCATGTGTCACTCTCACGGTGGGTCTGTCCGGTACCTTGTTCTCTAACAAGTACCTATGTGCTTGGTTTGATATCACCATATCATGACTAATGAGATTATGTCATCAACCAACACACAATCTAGTCTTTAGTGTTATTGATGTCTATGGTTATTTCCACAATAACAACCGACTAGGGACTATACAAGAATGTATACTCTTAACATTCGCATGATCTCATCATATAGGTCCTTAACCTAAAAGCATACGTCATTGAGTAAAACAATCTTTAGACATCTATCATGTTACACCATCATCTCAGAAACAGTTTAAACATATAGATTGGAAATTGCCTTTATTATTATTCAAATCATTTACAAAGTATCCCATTACAATCATCATATGACTTGCTCTATGGGCATACATACCAATAGACTCCCACTTGCACTTAGAGCCAGTCACCAAGGAAACGCAGTCCTTGTGACCTAGCATGACCATCATGCTTCTGCTGAGAAAGGGCCTTAGTCAGTGGATCAGCTATGTTGCCTTCAGTTGGTACTTTGCAAATCTTCACATATCCTCACTGTACGATCTCTCGTATGAGATGGAAGCGCCGCAGTATGTGCTTGGACCGCTGATGTGATCTGGGCTCCTTAGCTTGTGCAATAGCTCCATTATTGTCACAATAAAGCTCAATTGCATCACAGCTACTGGGAACTACACCAAGTTCAGAAATGAACTTCGTGATCCACACAGCCTCCTTTGCTGCATGCGAAGCAGCAATGTACTCGGCCTCTGTAGTAGAATCGGCAACTGTTTCTTGCTTGGAACTCTTCCAGCTCACAGCTCCATTATTAAGGCAAAACACAAATCCTGACTGCGATCTGTAATCATCTTTATCGGTTTGGAAGCTTGCATCAGTGTAACCCTTTACAACCAGCTCTTCCTCACCGCCGTACACAAGAAACTGATCCTTAGTCCTTCGCAAGTACTTGAGGATGTTCTTCACGGCTGTCCAGTGAGCATCCCCGGGATCTGACTGGTACCTACTCGTCATGCTGAGAGCATACGAGACATCTGGGCGTGTGCACAACATAGCGTACATGATGGATCCAATGGCTGATGCATATGGGATCTCATTCATACGCTCCCTCTCTTCACAAGATTGGGGACATTGAGCTCTAGAGACGGTAATTCCATGTAGCATAGGGACGTTGCCTCTCTTTGAGTTCTCCATGCTGAACCGCTTCAGCACCTTGTCAATGTACGTGCTCTGACTTAGTCCGAGAAGCCTTCTAGATCTATCTCTATAGATCTTAATTCCTAAAATATAGGATGCTTCTCCTAAGTCCTTCATTGAGAAAGTTTTCCCAAGCCAAGTCTTTACCTTCTCTAAGGCTAAGACATCACTCCCCATCAAAAGTATGTCATCCACATACAATATGAGAAATGTGGTCGAGCTCCCACTAACCTTCTTGTACACACAAGGTTCATCTTCATTTTGAATAAAGACAAACACTTTGACTTCTTCATCAAATCGAAGATTCCAACTCCGAGATGCTTGCTTCAATCCATAGATTGACCTTTGCAGTTTACAGACTTTATTGGCATTCTTTGGATCTACAAAACCTTCAGGCTATGTCATGTACACATCCTCATGAATATTCCCGTTAAGGAATGCGGTTTTAACATCCATCTGCCAAATTTCATAGTCATAATAAGTTGCAATAGCAAGCATGATCCTGATGGACTTAATCATGGCAACTGGAGAAAAGGTTTCGTCATAGTCAACACCTTGAATTTGTCGAAAACCCTTTGCAACCAATCTACCTTTATAAGTTTGCACATTGCCATCCATGTCGGTCTTTTTCTTGAAGACCCACTTGCACCCTATGGGTTTTACCCCTTCGGGTGGTTCCACCAAAGTCCATACTTTGTTGGAGTACATGGATTCCATCTCGGATCTCATGGCTTCTAGCCATTTCTCAGAATCTGGTCCCTCCATAGCCTCTACGTAGGTAGTTGGATCATCATCTATGATCAACTCTCCACCTTCCTGAGTTACAAGGTATCCAAACCTCTCAGGTTCAAGGCGAGTCCTACTAGATCTACGAGGTCCTTGTGTTACCTGAGGAGACTGAGATTCCACAACACCTTGTGAATCTACATTTTCCTCTGGTACATCTACCGGTTCAATGTTTTCTTGTTGGGCTTGAACCTCTTCAAGCTCTACTTTCCTCCCACTATTTCCTTTGGAAATAAATTCCCTCTCTCGGAACACAACATCCCTGGCAACAAACACTTTGTTGTCAGTAGGATGGTATAAGTAATATCCCCTCGTTTCCTTGGGGTATCCAACAAAATAACATTTATCGGATTTGGGTCCAAGCTTATCAGGAAACATTTTCCTAACGTAAGCCTCACAACCCCAAATCTTCATAAAAGACAAAACGGGACGCTTCCCATACCATATCTCATATGGTGTCTTTTGAACTGATTTAGATGGCACACGGTTAAGTGTAAACGCGGCGGTTTCAAGAGCATGACCCCAGAAGGAAATCGGAAGATCAGCAAAACTCATCATTGATCGCACCATATCTAACAATGTGCGATTCCTTCTTTCAGACACACCATTATGTTGTGGTGTTCCAGGCGGAGTCCATTGTGATACAATACCACGGGCTCGCAGAAGGTCCTCAAACTCCTGGCTCAAGTATTCTCCACCTCGATCGGAACGAAGTGCCTTAATACTTTTACCAAGCTGGTTCTGTACTTCATTCATGAAATCCATGAACCTTTCAAGGGTTTCTGACTTATGCTTCATCAGGTACACATAGCCATACCTACTGAAATCATCAGTGAAGGTAATGAAGTACTGATACCCATTTCTGGCATTAGTTCTAAAAGGCCCACATACATCAGTATGTATGAGTCCTAATAGATCACTATCTCTCTCACCTTTACCTAAAAAGGGAGTCTTGGTCATCTTGCCCAACAAACAAGATTCACATGTCTCTATTGATTCACAATCAAAAGAGTCTAGATAACCATCTTTATGGAGTCTAGAAATGCGCTTCTCATTTATGTGCCCTAGACGACAATGCCAGAGATATGTTTTGTTTGAGTCGTTGAGTTTTTGCCTTTTGGTGTTTACGTTGTATACACTTGTCTCCAAGTCTATCAAGTATAGACCATAAGACATAGGGGCACTGCCATAAAAGATCCCATCTTTAGAAATGGAACACGTTCCATTCTTAATAAGAAATTCAAATCCATCTTTGTCCAAACAAGAGACGGAAATGATATTCCTATTTATGGTAGGTACATAATAGCAGTTCTTCAACTCTATTATTAGCCCACTAGGTAGAGTTAACTCATAGGTTCCTACGGCACTGGCGGCAACTCTTGCCCCATTAGCAACACGTAGTTCAACCTCGCCTTTCCCTAAAGGCCTACTTCTCTTAAGATCCTTCACATTTGAACAAATGTGAGATCCGCATCCGGTATCAAGTACCCATGACGAAGAAGTAGTAAAGTTAATCTCTATCACGTATACACCAGAAGTGGAGATCTCTATCTCCGACTTCTTCTTCCATTGTTCCTTCCATCCTCTCCATGTAGAAGAAATTGGTTTGGCGAGAGAACACTTCTCTCCCTTACCTACTTTCTTCTTCACCAATGCATTAAGCGTACATAGAGTGGATTCTAAGGCTCCTGGTATATCTGGATTGTGCAGAACACTTCTCACAGTCCTCAACCAGTTATGGAATTTATTCTCAATTAATTTGCCCATTTTAAAATATGATTCTTTTTCCATTCTACAAGAGAAAATTTGCATTTGTCAAAACCTTTTTTTATTTGATTTGAATAAAATTTGACGATAGTTAATTAGGCCTTTAATTAATTACCGCTCCCACTATTTTGACTCAAATTGATAGCCCTCACCATCAATTCGGAAGATTGCAGCGTACAATCTTCTAGTGGGTCAAGATCCTGAAATCCTCTGAGCCATGGACCAGCTAGGGCTGTCACCCACAACTCAGATCTCTCAGGCAGGCAACTCTTGCTAATTGCATCATATGCAACTCTTGAAAGATGTCATATGCAACTCCTTGCCATGATCATCTCCATGCCTCAAGGTACTAGATCCCATCTAGATCACCTTGTTAAGTCTGACCCAAAGCCAACACGATGAATATGCACCCTGCTAGGGCAGACCCACACATTCATCCTTCACGCTTCCACGAGATAGACGGTGCACCACGCTAGGGCGTGCCCACACTTGGTCGATCAAGCTTTTCACGTGTGTCGCATTTGGAAGGCATCTAAAACTTAATATTTAATGAGGGATTTGGTTTTTATATACATATACATATCCAATCACCACAATATATAGTACGTATCATATACATGCTATATCCCACAGAAAACATGCATAAACGATAAAAGCAATGATTATGGCCATCCTATTTGTGATTCCTCGAGCCAAGAGGAATCACGGTCATCTAGGTCTACATCACATGCAACCTGTACAAGATGAAATCTATGCCTGCCTTTCTGGGTTTGATCAGCTCATCTCCATGACTGATCGGCTCGCCATCAGGTAGGTTGTTCGGGTGCCACCATCCGATCGACTGGCGCCTCCAGCCGTTCGGTTCACCGGTCATCGTGCATCTCCTCAGGTCGCCACCTGCTCATCTTGTTCCTTGAACCGGCCGTCTGGATCACCAACCGATCGGTTCACTCCTTGAACCGATCGTCTTCAGGTTGTCCGCCGTTCTTTGACATAACAGGAAATAAAATCTATCCTATTTACAATTGAATTGAGAAACCCCGAGTTACATTCGGGGGGAGCAAAGGTAGGAAAAGAATTCTCGAATTATTTCGAGTTACATCAGGAATATGAGAAAGGGAATCGGTGCGCAGACCGAGATGCAAGCAACCACACAAGCAACCATACACAGATATAGGGGTTTATAGGCCATAATCATGCTACACATCCACCACAAAACTCGTTTAAGGGTGACGCGTATCGAGTGCATTAATATTACATATCATATATGTATATTAGGGATTTTTGGATTGGACATGTATAAAGCTGATATTATTCGCATCGCATGCAATAAATAAAGGCGACAAACCAAAATCGATCATATCGATAATCCTAAAATATAGAGAGGTTGACCTGGCTCTGATACCACTGTTGGGTTTTAGAGGAGGCAGAGAAGCAGCGGAAACAAAAATTTCTCCCCAAACCCAGAACAAAAGGAATCGCGTCAACATCTATATAATAGGAAAGATGGTTTGTGAATCATACCTTGTCCCGAGGCTTGCTCGGCGACAATACCACGCGCCTTGCACGGTCTTCACTTCCGGTCTTGGACGGTGTCTGTGCAGCTCCTGGTCGCACCGGGACTGAAGACTCCTCCTCCTACCGGACTGTCGGATGACAGTTGTCCTCCTGAGTGGCAGTGACCTCCCGCCTCTGAAGTAGTCCACACGGACCACCCGGAACTCCACTCTCCTTGTCCCACAAGGAAGTGGAAGGAGTCGCACCCTCCTATTGACGTACTAGTCGCCAACACACTCTCCTACTGTTGACTGCAACTACAGTTGTCCTTCCCTTGCTGCACCTCCCTTTGCGGGAAGCACTTGCTCGGGCTCTCTCTCAGTTACCAAAACCAGAGAGAACGACAACTTTGCAGAGCAATCAAATTGCACTGAGTTGTGTTCTGAGAAGCCCCCAATACCCCTATATATATAGGCGGGTCATGGGATAGGGTTCTCTGTGCCCGGCAATACGGGACTAAAGCAGGAGTAGAAGGGTTCGAGAATTTTCCACAAAAAGCAATCGGTTCGCAACCTGAAATGATCGGTTCACAACTGAACCGATCGGTTCGGCCATTGAGCCGATCGGTTGGACCTGAGCCGATCGTTTGGGGCACTCCAACCGATCGGTTGGTGCCCTGAACCGATCGGTTCATAGTCCTAATCCGGCTCAAAAAGACTTTCCTTGTTTCGTTCCCAATTGGTATCGAATACCAATGTTATTCCCAATCGAATTGGGCAATTTGAAACCAAAGGAAAATTCTTGCCGACATGACTTTTCCAACTGGTCGGTTGCACCAGTTGAGCCGATCGGTTCAACCCTTGAACCGGTTGTTTCAACCTGGGCATGAGCCGATCGGCCTGGACACTCCAGCCGACCGGTTCAGCAACCTCAGCCGACCGGTTCAGCAACCTCAGCCGATCGGTTGGGAGCACAGGTTGGGCAAAATCAGTCAATTGCGATTTCAATCAATCCGATACTCCAATCAATGCGTCTAACACCTTGAACCATACGATATTGAGCCATCGACTGATTGAGTGTTTAATTGAACTACTAAACTCCTTTAGTAATCAATCTAAACATTGCTTTGTGGACAAAACTCCTCTTCCAGGTTAAATCCTATGTGTGTGACCCTGCAGGTCCATTTCACGTTGGCAGTGAAAGTCCATAACGCTTATGACTTCACAAGCAAAGAGCGGTGCCTAGTCACACATCAGTGCTACCCAAGTGAAAGTAGAAAGTTGGAGAACAACTTTCATCCTACAATCCGTGAATGGTGTTACAGTGAATGTATAATTCCTTTGTCACTGATATCCAGAATGAACTCGAGGCATGGAACAGTCATCCTGTCAATGTTCATTCATTTCCTTGATCTCAGAGTAGACCGAGTGAGATGTGTATGACATCAATATCACATATTGATTCACACATGCATGCGCATGCCTTTCTCAATCCTACTCATCAAGTGGCCAAGGATATCAAACTCCCTTAGGAGGGACAAATCCCATATCTATCACTCACCCCTCAAAAGCCCCATGTGTCAAAGCCACCCAATCATCACCTTTATAACAACCCATGTTTCAGGACTGCGTTTGATGATGTCAAAGTGTACCCAACGACATGTGTTGAGTGCAGTGATTTCAGGTCTAAGAATCACACTCACCACCATCACTGTGAGAGCTGATTGTGACTACCATGTCATGGTTCCATGTGTCACTCTCACGGTGGGTCTGTCCGGTACCTTGTTCTCTAACAAGTACCTATGTGCTTGGTTTGATATCACCATATCATGACTAATGAGATTATGTCATCAACCAACACACAATCTAGTCTTTAGTGTTATTGATGTCTATGGTTATTTCCACAATAACAATCGACTAGGGACTATACAAGAATGTATACTCTTAACATCCGTATGATCTCATCGTTTAGGTCCTTAACCTAAAAGCATACGTCATTGAGTAAAACAATCTTTAGACATCTATCATGTTACACCATCATCTCAGAAACAGTTTAAACATATAGATTGGAAATTGCCTTTATTATTATTCAAATCATTTACAAAGTATCCCATTACAATCATCATATGACTTTCTCTATGGGCATACATACCAACAAGTTATTCATAATAATAGAACTTAATTATCATCATCACCAAATGTATTTCAAATCATACTTTTATGTGAATTAATTCTAATGTTGAATACATCACTTCATTCTAAGACTGATCATCTAGTGAACATTATTGAACCTCGAGTTTTATCTTGTGTATTGGTACCCTAAATTCAGGGTTATGACATTGCTAGTCTAGTTTAGTTCAAGTAAGACTAATATTTAGAACAAAGTTTTGGTTTGAGTTTAACTAAACTAATTGCAAGAAAGTAAAGAGTAAGATTAAAGTTTGATCTGGATTAATGATGGGGATCATTGGGGTGGTCCCAAGTTTCACCACCACTACACCTACAAACATATCCAAACACAAACATCCAGGAAAGATTTAACTATCCAAGTAGAACTGTTGCGAACCCTCTCGGGGGGATGTTTAGGTTCGCGTAAGCATCACTTTAGGCATCAGATGTCTCATCGCCATCCGAATCATGCACTTACGGCTCCAAAGATACATAAATCCAATTGAATTTGTGGGCCCCCTATACAGGCGTTAGGCACACAGAAGCGTCACCATGGGCTAGATGGCTCATCCCCTCACAGATCATAAAATTACAACCTCAAGGAATTCTTTTCTATTTCTAGTCAGGGAGTAAACTGTGTTAATAGACATTCTATCCTACATATTAAAATTATCACAACATAGGAAGGAACAAGATAAAAGCAAGCATGTGATCAATCTACAAGCAAACATCAACGATTAACAGCAAAATGAAAAGTTATATACATTGCCATGGAATGTTTAACGAGATAACATGTAAGCATGGGCAACGGGGCTAGTCCTTGCACCCCAGCAAAAAGGAACTACTCGCTCATGATGCGAGAAACAAGAAGAATAAGAGAGGGAAGATTCCACCATGAGCATGATGCAGAAGGTAGTCACAGTTCGGTGAAGATGATGCAGTCTTCTATGTCATGTTGGAGAAGATCTGGACGAGGAGCGAAGGAGACCAAGATTGACCAGACAGTCTTTCTCTCTCCACCTTCCTTCTCATCTCGTCCTCCTTGCTCGCAGCAGGAGGAGGAGGTTGTGGATGTATAGGTGGAGTGGATGATGGGGGGATGCACAAGTTTACCGCTCAGCTTGGCTGTGGAGATCATCCTCCACTAGGGGTCGAGTGCTTATTAGGCACATCCTGGTGGTGGAGTAGAGGATGAGGAGAAACGGAGGCGGAGGAGCTTTCCCAGGGGTCGATCACGCTAGGTGCCACCTGGTGATGGTGTTGTGGTAGATCGGAGGGAGCAGAGGTCGAGTGCATAGTTACACAACCTGGCGGCGTCCCAGATCTGATGCCTCAAATGAGTACCCTATTGGTCCTATTTATAGGCTCTGGTCGGGGTCTTCACATTTTTGGTGTGAGTCCACTTCACACGGTTTGGAAAATTGTTTGCTTCTTCTTAACAGTTTAGGACTCATGTCCCAAATGGTCTTGGAGACCGTTTAATATCCTCACAATTTTGCTTTAATGGTTTTGGAAACCAGTTAGTCTTCTCACAGTTTGGGATCGTGAGACTTCCTTATAGTCTTGAGACCGTGAGGGTCTTCTTGGTCTGCTGCTTTCATCCAAACTGTTTGGAATATTGCCTCCAATCGGTCTTGGTTTCCTTGGTTCTTCACAGTCTTGCATCCCATGCGTGCCTATCAGTCTCTTGCTTCACGGTCTTGCAGATCATTAGGGCTTGCGCGATCTCATGGTCATTTGCTCTGATCGATTTTGTGCCCCAACGTTCCTGCGTACAAACGGTCTTCAGCATCTAAACGGTCTTCGGATCTTCACGGTCTTGTCTGATTAGTTTTTAAGATCGGTTATGCTTTCACGGTCTTGTTGTCCAATCAGTTTTGGGGGTTGATCACCCAAATGGTTTGGAGACTATTTACTTCTCACGGTTTGAGGACCGTTTGGGCATGTGCGGTCTCAAGACCATTTGCAGCCCATGCGGTCTCAAGACCATTTGTTGGTCGTGAGGAGGATCATATACGTGAAACTGTTTGGAGAAAGAAGAGAAAACTGTGTGGATGCAAACCGAATGGACCAAGACCGTTTGGTCAAGATTTAATGCACATGATCGTTAGGGAAAACCGATTGGCTAAAATCACATGCTCATGATCGAATGTGCTAGCTGTACGTGATCTGCTTGAAAATCATATGAAATTGGTGAATAAGCTTGATAATCCAATCAATTGAGAAAGTAGCAGTTTGTAAGATTTAAGAAATGAAATCGAATGTAATTAGTCGAATTGGGCCCAAAATGATGACTAAAAATTGTGATGAATTTGGATTCATCAATTATGTATGTGACACCCAATAAATATTATGAGTCAGGAATTGGTTCTTCCACTCATGCAAATGTGTTTATAATTTGGGTTGTTATAGGATTCCTAATCTTCCTATTTGTATTGTGTTCATAATTGATCGACTGAGTCACGAGGCAAGTCAGGTGTCTGGTTTTAGCATGAAGCTTGCTTCTTTCTTCCTTAGATCGATCAGTAGACCGACAAATCTAGTGTCCTGATTGGGGCTTCCAATTAGATGGTTATTGAATTTGGCCCCATATCACTTACCAATGGCCGATGATTGGGGAAACGATTATGTGGCATTATAGGTATGATCCTGGATCAATCTTGGTATATGTTCCAACAATAAGAGCAAGAATTTCATATCAAAAATATAGATATAGAAATAAAAGGCAATTGAACTAATCTATTTGAAATTGAGGATATAAGCATGTGAAAATTAATGAATCTACTCTAAAATGTATAACCAATATGAGATGGATATGCATTCATCAATGGTTTGTCATGATGATTTCATCATGCTATGATGTTGATTGCATGACAATTGATGGTTGGGGTGGCATTGATGACAACAATGAGGGGGATCAATGGGGTGCAAGGTCAACAGGTGTTGAAACATTGGGCCTTAATGGTGTGAATTGATGGCTGCATGAGTGGCTCACATATGGACACATCAATGGAAGGACAGAGTCAATGGAGAGGTTCATTAAAGGTGGATCTCAATGGCTAAAGATCTCTATGTCTGAGGGCCTTGAAAGGTGATGGATGATTGATAGGAGGCATTGATGGTTTGGTGTTTGATGGGAGGAGCACATCACACAAGTGGGGGGACGTGTAGCAATAGGACTACATCTAAGCCATCATGGTCAATTATTGTCATGACATATTGGTCGATTGATGTCTACTTGGTTAACATTTTCTTCAAGCCACTGATCTATTAGTGGGACCATTGTCTTAATCATTTGCCTATATATCAAGAACAAGCCTACCCCAAAAAATAGGAATTATATAAAAAATAGACAAATTAGGAAAAAATTGAGATAACCTATATGAAAACTATTTCTAAAGAAAAATGTGGTAACTTGAAGAGAGAAAAAATGCAAATGTGACTAAAAATAGGATGAACACGCATTCAACAACAAGGCCCTCCATGGACTTATCATATAGATGAATACTTGCTCGATCGACAATTTAAGTTGATTGTATGCATGAGAAGTAGTATTGAGAAACTATTCTGGAAGAGCTTGATGTGCATCCTTTAGTATTATTGTAGGGAGTCTTTGATTCTTGAGGGTTTCCTTTGGGAATTTGTGGCATTAGAAACTACTTCCTCTTTCACAATAGGTCTTAAAAGGATACAATCGATCTTCTATAATACTTCTTTTGGGTGCTTCCTATAAGGGATTTTCATATAGGGATATGGGTTTAGGATAGACCATACCCGAGCTCAGACATAATAGTAGGAGTTTACAACTTGACAAGGGGCGTTCCTAATAGCACATGATGGACTACACAGTATGAAGATCCAGTGAGATAACTATTCAAGGTAAGGGTAAGGTTGGGAACCCTATGGTGTTAAGGTTCCAGGTATCCTACTTAAGGATAAGGGATGTATTGGGTTTACCTATTTTCCCCTAGGATGTTGTTGAGCTTTTGAGGGGTGTTCTTTTTGGAGTTCTCCTACTCATGTTTGCATCGTAACATCACCCCATCCCTTACCCAAACCACATCTAGCTTTCTCACTAATTTGTACCCTACATGGGTAAATGTGGATGTCAAAAGTCGTGTTCCAGTTTTAGACCATGGTTTGGAACCACAGATGGAAATAAAAGTAGGGTAGTGGACAAATATTAGGTCATGGTCTGAGACCATTGATAGTAAGAAGTTGGTAGAAGTTAGTCTAGTTTATGGTCATGGTTGAGGATCTGTGTTGTATTAGCTAATTCATTTTTAGGTCATGGTTGATGATTGTGCTTGATAGAAGACAGACTAATTTTATTTCATTGTGAGGACCATACTTGGTAGAAGGTATTTCACTTTTAGGTCTTTGTCAGGGATCATTGTAGTATATGAATATGTGCGGATGAAAATGTTTTTGGGTTTCATCTTATTCAAGATGAAAATTCCTTTGAATCAACTAGAGCTAGTATGAAATGACATTCATCCTTAATTTCTAAGATATGTCCAATTATGATGAGGTACTAGCCTTGTGAAGTAATTGAGAATCTCTATTTGTGAAGGGATCCAGATAAGTCAAAGATTTTTCCAAATATATAGCCATTGTGAGATTAGGGTGTAGGACCAAATATGCAACTATGCAAGTAGGATCAAGGATTGCACATGTAATGATATAGTATGAAGCTAAATGTGGTTTCATAACCTCACTGGAAGAGAAAAATAGGTATCTCTCAATGTGACTCTGAAGGTTTGGAATATATTTTCAAGTGGACAAGTTCTCATAAAAGTGTTTTCTTCAAATTTGGCTAGTCTTTTGGCAGATTTGCATTTATGGTCAAATCTTGAAAGGTGTCCATGAAAAAAGGTGCACATGATCTTGAGTATATTTGGGTATCCTTTTGGTGGGTGATGAATCCATTAACTGGATCTTCATTATGTGCCATTTTCTCATATTTCATGTCAAGATAGTCATAATGCATGTTACCTCCTAATAATTCTCATATCATGTCAAATAAAATTATGGATGATTTTTGCATGTTATATAGGTATTTCAATTACTATTTGATGGAATGTGGAGGAGGTTGATCCTAGGACTTCCCCAAGATTGCAAGAGTCCAAAGTGAGGTAAGATCACCCCCAACCTACCAAGTAATAAAGGGATTTAAGTGAAGCAAAGAGTTGTATGGATGGAAAATTGAAGAACTCAAGTTTACAAGTAAACCTCAAATAGATTGTGGTACTTCACCATAGTTGTGCTAAAAAAGATCGAGTTATAGGAAAATCACAGACATGACAAGGATTCAACAAGATAGTCAACACAAGCATCCTTATAAGCGTGACATTGGCAAGTGGAGGCCACCACAACATCCTTAGCAGTGTGACATTGGCAAGTGGAGGCCCTTACAGTCTTTAAACCCTCCATGGTCATGCCAACCATCCAAGACCATGATTATTCTCACATCTATGATCTGCTTATACACTCTTCACCGCACTCTTGGCCACCACAATCATTCCACCTTCATGGCACCATGGTTGTGTTATCCACCATGGCCTTTCCACTTACCATACCAAAATCCCCATTTTCACTTATATATGCACCATTCCACCATGACCTCTTCCATATAACACGATCATTCCATGTCATGCATCACAACCATGGTGGGTAGAATGACCATTCTATCTAAAACACTAACACACTTTTTCCATTAGTTTACCCATTCTACCCTCACTCCTGGACACCTTAAACCCAAAGGTTAGCTCTCCCTAACATTCATTGTTGCCACGTACCACTCACCTACCCCATTCTCTCTTTGATTCATCACCTTTTACTCCAAAACCCTAATTTTCTAGGGTTTTGTCCATTCTCCACTCCATTTCTATGCTCCAACCTTAGAAAGAGGAGGACCTTAACCTTGCTTCTATAAGAGAAGGAGAAGAATAAATATACTCCAATCTCAATGGCCATTTGCATCTCTTTAATCTCCTTTTTTTAATTTTCTTATAGCATGAGTAGCTAACCCCCTTTTCTAGACTGCCTGGAGGGGATACTTAAATGTGATACCATATTGGAACAATAATAATGCAAAACACTTTGGTTTTGTTAAAAAGGGGTATATTGTTTCTTATTCTTGTTTCCCATCTCTTTTTATGGTTATTGATGTATGAAAACGTCTAAGGTATAGATAGAAAGGGAAATAGGAGGCTAGGAGAGGAAAAACCCTACTAGTGTATTCTTAGCTAGTAAAATCTCTTCCCACCTATTCCTTTACTCCACTAACCCTAGGTCAGAGATCTACGTAGCTAGGTATGCTTCGCTTAATGCACTTAGCAAAGAGCATGTTGAAAGGTTGGATGAGGAGTAACACCCTTATCCTACGCTCCATACAACCCCTTGACACCAATGCAATGAGCAGTTCACTCCTAGAAACCTAGACTAGGATGATCTTGATTGGAGTTTATCTATTCCCTAGTTATTGAGCCTAGTAATGTTGCATCGAAGGTGATCGGGACTAATTTCCCTTTTCACACTCTATGCCACCCATGACAACTAGTAGAATATGACTCTCCATCCTAATTACCCTTAGTTTTTTGGTTTGATAGAATAATTGTTGGATGTGTTTGCATGAATTTGACCCTAACATGGTTGATAGTTGCATATCACAAAATGACCCACTACCCTTAATTGCTTGTTAAAACCCTAACTTGTTCTAGTGTTAGATAATTCTCTTTCTTAGCTATTCAATTGCTTGATGATGTTAGTTTTCCCTTGTTAGATATTTTGTTCTTGTTAAGTTTGCATTTGTTAGGTTTAGTTGGTTATTTATTAGTTTCACTAATTTTTCCTGGTTATCTAGTTGCTTCTCTAGTTATAATTAAGGTTTCTATTTTTAGAGTAGTATTAATTTCTTAATCTCAGTTGCTATATTTAGTGTAATTTCCATCTTTTCTTAGTTTTATAGGCTAATTCATGTAGGCTTAATCAAGGTTTAACTCTTTCCCCTTTAGATTTCATGCACCCTTATTTTAATCCAAATCCAACTTCAAACTCTGAAATCCCTACACTGGGATTTACGTACCTGGTACAAATAAACAAGCTCTAGTCCCCCATATCTCCCTATGGACTCGACCCTGACTTGCCACATTCCCATACTACATCTTGAGCCATTGTGCTTGTAGATCATTTTATAGAGTGTGTTAATTAGGGTATTTTTGTTAGCCCAAGTGAGGGGATGCATCAAGCTTTTGGGTGCCATTTTTTAGGATAGAAATCCCCTTAGCTCTTGAGCTGAGTAGGTATCCTCGAGATCGACTTCTAAAATTGCATCAAGCTGTCTAGCACCATTACGTGGGAGTGTGGTGGTTGGATGAGATAGTTTCTTTACTTTGACTTCTCCTATCATATTGACCATTGATATGATTTAGTATTTGTTTTGGTGTTGCATTTGATATTTCTGACTCCTCTTGAGTGTTTAACGTGTAGGTGAAAATGTAAATTAGTGGAAGACGAGATGGATGATCCCAATGGAAGACCACCACCATTTAATGGAGAGCACCAAGAAGATTTCTGAGGCCTCCTTCCAAAGCCTCTTCATGGCTTCTTCCTTATGCGAACTTACATATACATGTATAATAGGGATTGGTGCTATTCTAGGACAATGTTTTTCCATCCCTCTAGCCCGTGTGCAAATGCTTTCGATCTTCTATGGGTTGGACAATGAGAATCCTTGTTGGCGTGTGGACTCCTTTATAAATATTTCCTCAACCTTATATATTTGAGTCACAACCGAAGATGTTGTCTATTTGACTATGTTCCCTTTCTCTCTAAATCACTTGGTATTCCTAAAAATGGATATCATGCTTTAGGAAGATACAAATAATGCCTTCTTCTAGAAAATATATTCTATTGAAAAATTGATACACGTGTAGTGTGCTATTGTGAACTTCATCTAATTAATTTGTGAGAAATGATATAGCATAGGGGAAGGTTACAAAAGTTATTGAGATATTTCCTCCATCATGAGGTTCCTCTATGAAAACTTGTGATTTCCTTCTACTCTGAGCTATCTCAAATGAGCTAATCTATTATGGACGCATCTTGTGGAGGTTCTTTCATGGCCAAACCCATCAATGAATCATGGCCTTTGTTTGAGTATTTAGGAAAATGTTCAAGACACCAAGCTACTAGTGTGATCATTAATCATGATAGGAACATTTGAATGACACTACTTGTAATCCTTTCAACTATCATTACTTAAATCCTCAATCGATGAAGATTCTAGTTGAAATGGAGAACTTAATGAAGAGCAATGGGGGAGGGGCCTCAAGTAATTATGTGAAAGATGTTAATACATTATAGGAGAAGGTGAAATCCCTTTAATATCATAGAAATTAGGAATATCAAGGATAAGGGAATCCACAATAGCAAAAAAGAAAAATATATAGTTTAAGATTTGAAGATTAAGTTCTCTATAGGTTGAAAGACTTTAGTGAGGTTCAGAATAATGTGACAAGGTTGGAGCAAAGGTTGGACCAACTCTCCTTGACACTTTCCTACCATGAGGAGGAGAGGATTTGTTCCCAAACAATGGTGAACTCAAACAATGCAAGTAGGAAAATGGGAGTCCCTCAAAGCCCATTTTGCACATAATTGCAAGTGCATCCCTCTCTTTTATATCAATGTCCCATGATACTTATGAACTCCCACCACAATACTATCCATTTCACTACCAGTTCACACCTCCACCATCACATCAATCACACCCTCGCCAAGGACATGCTCATCAACATGTTCAACAACCACCTCCTCCATAACTACAATATCATGCCCCTCCTCCTAATTCCTCTAAAGAGCATGTGAACATTGCAACTCTTCTAAGAAGTGGTAAGCTATCTGAAAGAACAAAGGTGAAAGTTGGAAGTGATACCATGATAGATGATGACGTTAATACTATGACTCTAGAGTTTGATGATACTATGATAATGGGCAATGATACTATATAGTGGATGTTATTGTGCCACCTCTGATTCTTACTATGATGTGAAGAAATGATCCTATTGTGCTTGATCAAGATGATGTATAAGAGCCTCCCTTCCTAGATGCTTCAGATGACCCCTTTCCATCCTATAGGAGAAAAATAAACTAAAGACATTCTTTAGACAATCAAGCAAGTGCAAATCAATATACCTCTCCTGGATGCAGTCTGGAAAATTTCTGCATATGAAAATTTTCTTAAAGACATGTACATTCAAAAGAAAATACATGGGAAGGATGCCACAAAAGGTGAAACTCATTGAATGACCAAGTTCATTATGCAAAATTTGATCCCTACAAAGAGAAAGGACCCCAAGGCTCCCATCATTCCTTGCAACATTGGTTGGAACCACATATTGAGCAAGCTCTCCTAGACTTGGGGTTAAGTGTGAATTCAATGCCATATCACATGCATGTTGAACTTGGTTTGGGCCAACTAAACCTAACCAATTTCACTCTTTAATTAGTCTATAGATCTGTAAATGATGTGTTAATGAAATTAATAATGATTCATATGTCATCTTCCCAACTCATTTCATCATACTTGACATTGAGCCAAAAAATAAGAAAGTCCCTATAATATTAAGGAGGACATTCTTAACCACTATTTACATTATGATTCATATGAGGACTAGTATTGTGTTTGTGACATTTATGAGCAATGAATATATTCAAGGCATGTGTCAAAATTGAAGTTATACGGGCCACTAAGGAAGGCCATTATTTGCTTGGTTGTTTGCATGATATTGTTGAGGAATGTCTACTTTCATGGATTGAGATGCTACAAAGGGTAAAAGGCTAGAATCGATAGTCAAAATTTCCAAAGAGCCATTTGAAAAGGTCAAAGAAGTTGAAGTAGTGGCTTCTAGTGAAGATGTACCTTAAGTTGCTATCAAACCACAAAAACCTCTAGTGAGGAGCGTCCCATTGTACCAAAGGTCTTGAGATATGATTTCCTTGGTCCAAATGACACCCTCCTAATAAGAATTTACTCTCTTCTTTCCCCAAACCAAGAATATGTACTTTTTGATGTGCTCAAGAAAAGCCATTGAGGTTTATGGATGGTCTATTGCTGATGCAAGGGGAGTGGATTTTCAATTTGTGTACACTGCATCTATCTCGAGGAAGACACTCAACCATAGTAGGGAAATGCAAAGGAGGTTGAACCCCAAAATTGGAAGCAGTTTTGACCCAAGAGGTCATGAAATTACTTCACGTGGGTATTATATACCCAAAAATAGAATGCCCATGGGTGAGTCCCATTCAAGTGGTTACTAATAAAGGTGGGATCACATTCACACCTAATGAATATTGTTACATGGTGCCAATAAGTGAATATTCCAAATGATGAATGTGCATTAACTATATAAAATTAAATGCAAAGACAAAGAAGGATCACTTACCACTACCATACATTTATCAAATTCTTGAGAGACTATTAGTACAAAGTCTCTATTACTTTCCTAGTGGTTACCTTAGGTATTTCCATGTGAAAGTTCATCCTACAAACCAAGAGAAAACCACTTTAACTTGTCCAATTGGTAATTTTTCTTATAGAAGGAGAAATTGGTATTTGCAACTTGCCCTCCACATTCCAAATATGTGTGACATCTATATTCACCGATATGTTGGATTTTTCAGTAGAGGTGTTTATGGGTTCTTTTTCTACTTCTGGAAAGTCATTTGATGATTGCTTACTCCATCTCACTAGTTGGAAATATGTGTGAAAGTTTTGCTAGTTCCATCTTGGGAAAATAATTACTTCATGGTCCCAGAAGGCATGGTGTTGGGACATAGAGTCTCAAAGGATGGAATAAAAGTTTATGGAGCTAAAGTAGGGTTGCTTTCTACCTTGACCATCCCCTCTATAGTGAGGCATGTCAAATATTTCTTAGTACATGCTAAATTCTACCATCATTTTTATAAAGGATTTCAATAAGACATCAAATTCATTGTGCCACCTTCTTGAGGAAGATGTTGACTTCCATTTTGATGATAAATGTGTATACACCTTCAATTATTTGAGGCAAAAGTTGATTTTTGTTCCTATCACGCAGCCCCTGACCTCTTAAAGCCATATGAGATCATGAAGTATGCATAAGGCATGGTTGTGGGTGTTGTATTAGTCTAAAGAATTGGCTACATTCCACATGAGATTTATTATTCTAGTAACTCTCAATAAGGCCTGAAGAAATTACACAACTACTAAAAAGGACTTACTTTCCATTTTTTTTCTATTGATAAGTTTTGATCTTATGTGTTTCAGAATAGGGTCATTGTCTACAAGGACCATGGTTTCTTAAAATATCTCATGTCGAATAAGAATTAAAAGGTTAAATTAATATGGTGGATACACTACTTCAATTATTTGATCTAGATATCTTGACAAAAGGGTTGTGAAAAACTCTAGTACTAACCATTTATCTCACATTGAGGCTCTGTATGATGAAGTTGCAAGAATTAAAGAACCCATTCCACATGAGCAACTCTTGTTGATTAGAATAGCCTACTATCAGTGGTAAAGCATATAGCCAATTTTTAGTTTGGTGGAAGAGTGTCGGAGATATGATCAAGTGAATAAAGAAAAAGATTGTATGGCCTTGCTAAAATTATGACTCAGATCACCTTCATATATTTATTTATTGTTCTGATCAACTCATGAAAGTATGTGTCCCAAAAAGTGAACGACTAAATATACTCTCCATGTACCACTCTGGTAAATGTAAGGTTCACTTTGGGGAAAATAGACTATTGCAAACATTATTCAATGTGGTTTCTTTTGGCCCACTATATCCAGTGATTCTAATGTATACTGCAATTTTTTCTTAAAATGTCAAAGTCTAGGCACCATCAGCAAGAGAAACATGATGCCTCTAACTCCCATCTTAGAAGTAGAGGTAATGTATGGGGAATCGATTTCACAGGTATGTTTCCTCCATTTGTTTTTGTGTATATTCTTGCAGCCTTTGACTACGTATCTAAGTGGGTTGGAGCTATATGTACTAGAGAAAATGATCACAAAGTGGTGTGTGACTTCATTATATTAAACATATTTAGTTTCTTTAAAGTGCCAAGGATTGTGATAAGATACAGAGGTATCCATTTGTTTCATAAAGCCTTTGAGAATCTTTTGAGAAGGCATGGTGCCAACCAGTAAGTGGCTACCCCATATCATCCTCAAACTAGTGGGCAAGTGTAGCTTTCCAATTGGGATATAATGCTCATTCTTGATAATACAGTGAGACCACATCCTAAAGATTGGTCACTATGACTTGAGGAAGATTTATGGGCTTATAGAAATGGCTATCATTTACCCATAGAAATATAATGTAAGGCCTTTTAGGCTCTCTGGTTTAGTAGTGTGAATGTGGAAAAATGAGAATTCTAAGGAAGTTGTAACTTAATGAGCTTGAGGATCTAAGGCATGAAGTAAATGAAATGTCCACAAGATAAAACGAGAGAATTAAATTCTTGTATGATAAGCTCATAATGAAGAAGACATTTGAACCCAATGAATGGTTTTGGATGTACAACTCCAACATCAAATCGTTTCCCAAAAAAGATGAGATCAAGATGGATAGTCCCAACAATGTGAAGAATGGGTACCCATATGGTCCAATCATGATACAAGGAAGGGAAGGAACAAAATAAGTCATAGTGAATGGACAAAGGTTGAGGACAATTTTTATAGCAGGTAATGACAAGGCAACATAAAGTTTTGATATATTGTCATGTTGGTTGAGATGATCCAGTCGGAAGAGGAACCAAATTTGAATGCAAATGAGAAGGCAATTTACTAATAAAGGGATCCCTAAGGTTCAAAAGGGGTTGATAAATCAATAAAGACCATTTCAGGCTGAAGGCGAAGAACTTAGTGCTAATGGGAGGAAACCCACATTGGTTTTTGAGATTTTGACCTCATACCCCACACTTTTACTTATACTTTTGCTTTACTTTTTCAAAGAAAACGCATACACACTTGTTTTTTATAATTTGTTGTTTCTAATTTTGTGCATAAGACACAAAATTAACAAAATATAGATTCCCCCAAAGTGAACAGAATGAAAAGAAATAAAAGTTGAATTGAGGTTTGAATATTGTTTGAGAGTTGAATTGGAAAAGTGCATAAAAACCCTTAGAACATTTGTTCTACATCTAGAACAGAAATGGTGATCATCATGCATCCTTTTGTTATTTGTTTGAGTGCAGAAAATGACCAACACAATCATGGCTAACAAAATGGTTGCAGCTCCATCTAGCCACCATGGTCATGATGCTTCAAAACTGTTGTGGTGAGAGAGGCCATTTTATAGGCAAATCTAAAGAAAAGGAGGGTCATACCATGATTTTGGTAGCCAAAACAGTCATGATCCCTTGACTCCAACACAATTATGATGACCAGAGCCATGGTTCCTCAACACCACCACAACAATGGTGTAAAGAATGGTTGTAGTGGGCTAGTATTCACCACTTAAATATATGAAATTAGAGAGGTTCCACCATGAACCCTCCTAATTTGCAAACATACACCATGGATGTTCTGCATGTCATTCTCACTAAAAGAGATCCTCCTTTGTCTCCAAGCCTCAATTTGACTCCTTCAAGCTCAATTGAGCAACATCGATCTCATGTGACCCTCCCTCTACCTTTAGATACCCATTTCCATCCTTCCCCTCCTTTTTTCTCCATTTTTGTCTCAATCTCTCCAGCCATAGTACAACCCTAATCTCCTTCATTTTTCCTCTAGTCTTGAGCAAAAATATGTTGGCATTTAGAAAGAAGGTTAAGGAGGGGATGAAGAACATCAACCAACACAAAGCTCGCATCAAAAGAGAATCCCATTTAACTCCACCTTCTCATTCTCCAACTCCCTCCCTTACCAACTCTATGTACAATGCCAAAACAAGCTCTCACAACTACTCCTTTAGGTGTTTCTAATATGATGACATGTGATTATTCAAACTATGGGAGAAGGAGGTCCTGTCCAATGAAGAATTAGAGAATGTGGTGAACTAAGCCCCAAGCTGGACCAAGAGGAGGAAGAAGAAACTTACTTTGTCTACATCGTGTGCTCTACCTCAGCCTACACCACTTGTTACAATGAGGCAATCTAATTGAATATTACACCTTGAACAAATCCACTTGTGTGGTAAGAAGATACATATCCTCACATCTCCCTTAAAAACCTATACTACCCTTAGCTAGGAGGTGATTGACACTTTAAGAAGAGGATGATGATAAAAATTTTGAGAGGAGAGAGTCCGTCACTTTTTCTATAAGCTCTGAATCTAGAAATTTATGAAGAGGAGTAGGAGTCATACGATAGGAGTCATATGATGATGAGGCGTTGAATGTGGTGGCTCAATTATAGGTGGATTGTATGAAATAAGAAGGAAATATGTCAAGAGGGTACCATTTTAGACCGAGGGGCGAGAACAAGAGGAGTCGCACAACTACAGATATATCTGGAATCACTCCACCCCAAGTGCATGAGAAGAAGAATGTGTGCAACACGTTATTCCTGCATATGCTTAATGTAATCCATTAGGGCTGAAGAATCACTATGGATTGTATATAAAGGCTTGTAAATCCGACGCACAAGAAACATATACAAAGTGGAGAATCGGTTTAAAATATATAGATGCACTTGTTGTTGGCCCAACCACATGTTCTACCAAGTCTTTTGAAATTCCAACTATTCCTGAATAGTGGACATGTAATAGGCATTTATTGAGGGTTTTTGAACATGCTAAAAGTGCAAGCCATTTGTGCACTCTAGTAATCCTCCCCCATCGGGTATACTTATTTACATATGCATCTATCTAGTAAATAACTATCTAGATGAATGCATTTACCATTTCATTATTGTTTATATTAAAAGAGAGATTGAGTTGGAGCATACTAGAGGACAAGTGTGTTTTAAGCTTGGGGTGGTGATGAAACCCTTAATTGGGGCTTTAACTTTTTCCATTTTTCTCATATTTTGTGTAAAGATAGTTAGAATACATGTTATTTCCTAATAATTCCCGCATTACATCAAATGCACTTATGGATGTTTTTGGACGTTTTGTAGGTACTTTGACTACTATTATGGAAAGGAGAGAAGGATGTTGATCCTAGGACTTTCCCAAGGTTTGAGGAGTCCAAAGTGATTCCAAGATCACTCCCAACTTACCCAAAGTGATTATAGATCAAAGTGAAGCAAGGAGCTCCACATATGATCAACTAAAGTACTCAAATGCATAAGAAATCCCCAAAACAGTTGGGCCACGGTTGTGCTACAAAATCCCATGTTATAGGAAAATCACAGAGTTGGCAAGGATTCAACAAGCCAGCCACCACATACATTTCCAACATATTCACCATAACAAGCAGAGGCCACCACGACCGCTCCATAGGACTCAATCATGCCAGCCAAGGCCATAACTATTTTCCACAAACTCCTTCCACACTCTTCACCACAACTATGGTACCCATCATGGTTATTCCACTTTAATGCCACCACAGACATGGTATGAACCACAATCGTGCCACTTACCATCTCAAAATCCCTAATTTTCTGACATATACACCATTCCAACATGATTGTTTCCATCTAACACGACCATTCCACATCATACACACAATGAAGATGGTGGGTAGACTGGCCTTTCTACCCAAAACCTAATCCATATTTTCCAACTACTTTATTAATATGATCCCAATTCAACCATGAACCCCTTAGTGGCATCTAGGGGTCTAAGGTTAGCTCCTCCTATCATTCATTGCCACCAACTACCACTCACCTACCCAATTCTCTCTCACATTCATCACCTTCGACCCAAACACCAATTTTATAGGGTTTTGGCCACTCTCCACCCCATTTCCATGCTTTCCACCCTTAGAAAGAGGAGGAGCTCGACCTTGTTGACGCTGTAGAATGAGAACAAGACATCTACTATGAGGTCCATTGTAATTTCTATCTCTTTCTTCTCCCTTTCTGCACTTTCTTATACCATGGGTAGCTAAGCCTCTTTTGTGGGTTATTTGGTGTGGGGGGGATATGTAACCTTGATACCATTTTGGGAAATTATTAAATAGAAACACTTTGATTTTATTAAAAGTTCTATGTTCTTGCTTATTCTTGTTTCCTATCTCATTCTATGGTAATTTATGTATGAAAAAGCCTAAGGTGTAGAGAGAAGGGGATATAGGAGGCTAGGAGATGAAAAATTCCTAAGTTCAACTAGTGGATCCTTATCTAGTATCCTATATTCCCACCTATACTTATACTCCACTAGTCCTAGGTGTGAGATCTACATTGTTTGGTACTCTTAATGCACTTGGAAAAGAGCAGTTTAAAGGTTGAATGTGGAGTAATAGGAGGTGAAATGCCCTTCTGCTACACTCCATACCACCCTTACCACCAGATGCAATGGGATAGACACTCCTAGAAACCTAAAGTAGGGTGATATTGATTGGAATGTATCTATTCTCTATGAAATTGACAATCATAAGGTTGGATAGGAGGTGATGGGGACTAGTTCCCCTATGCACACCCTATGCCACCCATGTCCAACTAGTAGAATAGGACTCTCCAATTTCATTACCCTTAAGTATTTTATTTTATAACATAATTATAGGTTGTGTTTGTATGAATATGACCCTAGATTGGTTGATTGTCACATACTCCAAAAGGACCACTACCCTTGATTACTTATTAAAACCCTTACTTGTCCTGATGTTAGCTAGTTCTCTTGCTTAGATAGTCATTTTCTTACTTATTCTAGTTTGTATGTGCTAGATATTTTATTCTTGTGTAGTTATTGGCTTTCTTGGGTTTAGTTGGTTAATTTCTTGTTTTTTAATTTTCATTAGTTAATAAGTCTCTTATCTAGTTGCTAATTTGGGTTGCTCATGTTGGTGTAGTATTAATTGCTTGACCATAGTTTCTTAATTTAGTGTAAATTCCATCTTTGTTTAGTTCACTAGATTAATTTGTATTGGGTTATTCTAGGTTTAATTCTTGGTCCCTTTCAATTGCATGCATCATAAGTCAAATCTGAATCCAATTTGAAATCTTGAAAACCCTACACTCCTCTTTTGGAACATAGTACAAACAAACAAGTTCTAGTTCCCCCACCTATTTCTATGGATTCAACCCCCAACTTGCCAAATTCATGTACAACATCCTAATCACGTGTTCTTGTAAATCATTTTATATAGAGTGTGTCAATGTAACATACTGAAATTCAGGGTCTTCCATGCAATTTACCCACTTTTGTGTTTTCTTTGCTTTCTAGTCCATTTGGACCTTTTTCATAAATTTCCCTTGTTTTATATTCTTTTTGGACCCCTTGTGCAATTTGAGCACAATTCAATGTTTAAAATCACCTTTTTCCCTCATTTATGATAATGAAGGGGTGTTTGCACAAATAACCCAATTAAGGAGATAAGTGAAGGTTAATAATGTAATTTGGTCATTAAGGATGGAAATAAGTAGATAATATTAATTTGGAGCTTTTTGGATAAATATATTAATAATAATAAGCATTTGAATTTATTAAGAGTATATTAACCTCTTTACTTTCTCTCTCCTCCAATTTTATGATAAATGTGCGAAAACATATTTAAAGGTTGATATTTTGCCCTTAATACTCATATATATCTATCACCTTGAATTTGACTCACTAATTGCATTAATATAGTCATTTCATAATAATTCACACCTTTTAATGTATTAAAATACACTTTAATGAGCAATGTATTTATTAAGGGCCTTATTGGATATAAATACGAAATCTAATTATATATCATCATCATCATCATCATCTAAGCCTCAATCCCAACTATGTTGGGGTCGGCTACATGGATCCTTCGTTTCCATTCAGCTCTATCATGGGTCATATTCTGATTGAGATGTAGAGATTCAAAATCTCTCTTTATAAGTTCATCCCATGTTAATTTAGGCCTTCCTCTTCTTCTATTTATAGTGTTTGGCTCAATAGCATTGCTTCGTATAGGCGCACTAGTAGGTCTGCGTTGCACATGTCCGTACCATCTGAGTCGGCCCTCACGCAACTTGTCCCCAATGCTCGCCACCCCCACTTTATTCCTGATATAGTCATTTCTCAAACGATCTTTTCTTGTCTTCCCACACATCCATCTCAGCATACGCATTTCGGCCACGTTCATCTTGTTGAGACCTTGTTTCTTCACCGCCCAACATTCACTCCCATAGAGCATGGCTGGTCGTATAGCTGTTCTATAAAACTTACTTTTTAACCTGAGAGGGATCTTCTGATCGCATAAAACTCCAGTTGCACTCCTCCATTTCAACCATCCTGTAGTGATCCGGTGACAAACATCATTTTGGACATCCCCGTCTATTTGAATAATAGAGCCTAAGTAACGAAATTTGTCACATTTTGGTATATCTACTCCGTCCAACTTGGCTCCATCATTCACACTACGAGATTGGCTGAAATTGCAATGCATATACTCAGTTTTGCTCCTGCTAATCATCAATCCATTTGATTCCAATGCCTTTCTCCAACATTCAACTTTATCATTCAATCCATCTTTTGTTTCGTCAATCAAAACAATATCATCAGCAAATAACATACACCAAGGCTGAAATCTAATTATATATCATCGTTCTAAATGCTAACATGAACCTATGGTCCAAATTTGGTGTCATTTGGACTTCATTTGACCCTTTAAAATCCATTTTAAAGCTTTTAATATAGTATGATTAAAGTTTTTAAATCAAATGCATTTAATCCATTTCATTTCACGCTATAGTTTCTGGTTTATTTTCTTGTCACGCACCCCCTTTCACCTGCACGCCATCCGATAGTTCTGATCTGCTTCCCCCTCGATCCAAAGGCTCTCTCGCCGTCTCCTACCTCCAGCAACTGAACAGGCGGGCTGCTTTATGCTTCTCGACCCCGCTCACCCTCTCCTCTGTGCCTTCTCGCGCGATTCCTCTCCTAGTGAATTCGGATTCTCATGCCGGTTCTAGCGATCCCTAATTTGCTCCGACTCCTCCACCGCTGATGAAACGCCCAATCGTGACCTCCTCCTCTTCCCCGTCGTGAGGTCGCAGAAGGTACTAGACGCCTCCTCACGCCTATATAAGGCTATGGGAACGACCCTCGGGCCGCCACCTTTCTTCCTCCTCCTTCAATTTCTCCTCATTTGCCACGGAGCTCACCGACCTACTCGGTCTTCTTCCCTGGCAATGGCGACCTTCTGCTTGCACCTCCGACCACCTCAGGTCAATTAGACGCTAGGTAACCAACTCCGGCACCCGCTCTTCCCCTCTCCACTCTCAGTTTACCTCGTGATGCCCCCAAATGCCTGGTCCTATAGCCCACTGGACCGCCATCGCCGCCGCCACCTGCTAGTTGGCATCCTAGTGCTCTTCCGCCCGCGGCGATGCATCCTTCTGACTCACCTTGGTCCCACGAAGGTAACCACGACCTTAGTTTCTTGTTTTCGTGTGTTTTCAGTGTATGGTTTCCCCGATCTTGCTCCCCTATTTCCGACCGGATCGAGCTCGTTTCCATAGTTCTATGGCACGAGAGATCCCTCTTTATGCGTCTCTGTGATCGTAGGAACCTAGGGAACTCGTTCCCAGTTTCCATTCTCGGTTGTGTGCCCTGGATAGAGAGATGTGCCATGGAGCCGAGCTCCAGGCTGTACTGCTCGCAGCCATGGCCAGGGTAGGAACAATCATGGTCACGCAATGACCAGGGAGCCCCTGCGCCCCTAATTAGCCAATTAAACGGGCATGGGTATTTGTGTAAAATCGACGTTATGTTTTGCTTCCTTGCTGCAAATGCTGATACATACAAATGACCATATTGCCCTCATCGTTTTAATTGATTTGTTTTGACGAGCAAGGGTACTTTAGTCATTTCACCTGTTATTTACATCGATTTACATTTTGATTTAAATAGCTGTCACATTATAGTTTTCCTGCATCCTGATTGGTCGATTTTACTTAATTCATAGTAAATCGATCTATTGTCAGAAAAATGCAAATAAATAGTCAATGGAAAGGATTTTTCATGTAGAACCTGATTTTGTGGTTTTTGAAGCCTGATTCTAAATGATTTTTCGAAGTTTGCCTTGAATTCTTTTTAAGTATATAAAATATTCTAAAAATACCTAATTAATTCATTTTAACTCCAAATTGGAAAATAAGATATGTTTTATTAATCAGGAGAATATGAATAATCGTTTGGTCAAGGTTTTGAGTCACAAATCGATTTTTGGTTTTGAAGGTAGAAAATTAGGGTTTTTCATATACTTTATGCCTTAATACATTCTAATACATGATATGTTATATAGTTGTTTTTGTTTGGAGACAATGTTATATTAGGTCTCTCTCTAGGTTATTGCTCTCGCCTCTCTCTAGGTTCTCATGGCGGCTTCCGCTGGGGGGAGGGAGCGCCTCCTAGGTGCTTTCCTCCCCCTGGCCCTCAACGGCGTTGTTGTGATCTTCCCTGACTGATGGTTGTGATCTCCGATGAAAGGGTCCACACAGCGAGCAGATCTCCGCCGTCTCTGCTAGGGGCCCTCCAGCTCGGTATCCAGGATTGACGAGGAGGAGATACTTCGTGCGGGTCTAGGTGGGTTTGGGTGTTGGTTAATCAACTCAGCTTCGACTCCTCTCCGTTCAAGCATGATGGTAGGAGAGAATCGCGCCCACAGACCTATCCCACGTACGAAGCCGCTCCATGGAGGCCGACGGAGCTCGGGCTCCTTGCCCGTCCTCCTCCGAATATGCCCTCTCTTCTCCGGGATACATCCTGGTTACCCAGGGAGTTGGTGTCCCCTGACGCGGCTGGATCTGCCCAACGATCAAGGTGACGGATGGTTTCCTAGGTGGACGGCGCGGGCTTGCATCCTCTTCGTCCGACTGGAATCATCCATCCCAACTGCCTTCATCAGGGTTTCGTCTCTGACCTTGGGTGTTTGCTTGTCCGGCGGTGGTCAAGTCCCTCGCAGGGTGGCCTGGGTTTGCACCCTTCCTGCCCTGCAGGCGGCTTCCCCCTGCTTCAGTGACTCTGTTTCACTCCACGGGGAGGTTGCTTTGACTCACGGGCCCCCAACGCCCTCAAGGTGCTCGCGACTTTGTGGGTGTGGGCTTAAGGGGAGGCTGAGCATATCTTCCCTTCCTCTTTGGTCCCATATGTTGATACGTGTAGGAACACCGGTAAGGTGTTCGAGGATTTCTATCAGTATGGTCCAAGCTCTTGCCTGGACATCTGATACAAGAACTGTTTTGAGCAAGTTAGAACAGCTGCAGGGCTAACAGGGTTGTCTGCTGAGTTAGTAGTGACATGGATTTCCTGAATCTTGGTGCTATACCACATTTTGTGGGTGCGGTGATTGGCAGTTGGTATTGTGCTAAGCTAGAAGGTATGTGAGCTTCTTTCTTACTGCACCCGGTTTGTTTCTGCAGCGTTCTTGCTTGTCACACAGTTAGTTGGTATTTCTTGATCAGTTTTGGAGGTTCCAATTGGGATTTTGCTCCTTTTGGATCCTTGGCTAGTCTCCTTGGTGTAGTAGAGATGTGCAGGGTTTGTTATCTGGTGGTGGTTGAATGATGAAGAGGGGTTGGACATCTACCTAGAATTCACACTTTCAGAAAACGAATCAAACGCCAGTGGAGGAAAGGCAGTGCCCAGCTCAAGGACATTTATTGATGATCAGCTTATGGACAAATCTTGTTGCTTCCTCTTCTACATCTCTGTGGTTATCTTAGTTTCTATCTGACCTGGGTCCACCCCAAGTTCTGGATGAAGTGCATTAGTGCATAGCAGTAAGGGGATCCTTTTGGATGCCTGCTCATCCATATAGAGACCTGAAGTTTTTGAAGGTTTGGTGGCGGAAGATGATCTTTGTCTCCTCTTGAAGATAATGACTTCTTTAGTTCTATGTTTCAGCTTTCAGACTTCCAGGATGGCACACCTTGAAGGTGTTTTTATTGTTAGTGTTGTGTTGGTTGTACTGGGTGTTGCCCCATAGTTATTGGTTGGGGTCTGTGTCTTTTGTGGCAGACTTAGATTTCTTTTCCTCTTCCTTTGAGGAGGTATTTAGTAAGATCTCTTTTGCTTCTTGTTTAGGATGTATCATCCCTGCTGGTTAAGGGGGTGCAATATTTTGTACCCAAAGTTTTGGTAATATTATAGCAACAGGATTTTAGACCGACCAAAAAAAAGACAATGTTATATTAGTCTAGTCTTCCTCTACCTAGATCCTATGCTTGTATAAAGTTGTACTCCCTTTTGGGAAAATTTGTAATGTACTCTTTATACATTTTGAATAAAGTCAAGATTTAATTCTTCTGCTGCCACACAATTGGTGATTTGTTTATCATGTTTAATAGTAGAGACTTGGTCTTTACAACATGGTATCAGAGCATCAAGGTAGTCGGATTCTTGACTAATTCAAATTGTCTCCTAGATAGAACCTCTCACCTCATATATCTTCTTTAGAAAGTTTCCACCTTAGAGTTGACCTAGCATGAAAGTTTGATTTAGGATAATAATAATAATTACATAATTAAAAATAAAATTTGTAAACTTTTTGGTGAATTGTCTATTGAGAAGCTACTAGAGCAATAAGTTGAAGTGATGGTGTCTAGAAAGGGTCAGAGCTTGGGGGCTGGCAATATTTTCCTCCGCCCCACTAGCTTGGTAACGAGGACTCCTGAGCTCATATGACCTGGCCTGGCCTGATCTGATATAGACAGCTCGAAATAGTCTATCTTTGGGCATGTTGCCTAATTGTTGAAAACCTTAGGAAAACCTTAAGTGATGATTTGATCTCTTACACAAAAACCATCCTTAATACCTTATACTCCTATGTTTAGGGTTTAGTGTACCCTATGTTGCACCTTGAGGCTTGGTTAGTAAATCCTTATAGTGAGTTTTATGTACCCTTTTACCCTTAGCTTAGTTTGACTTAGTTGACCCTTTTAAGGGGTAGGATGAGGGTAATGGTGATAGTACCCTATTTGGTTTTGCAAATCTGATTTCGAGGACGAAATCCCTCTTTAGGGGGAGGGAATCCCAACTAAAAGCAAAATCAAATACCTTTGAAGTTAGAAACCCTATCCATGTGGACAATGTACATAATAACTTATGTGAACAAGAAATTTACCAAACACATTATACTTGTAATTCAACTTGTTTGTTTATACACACATGAAATTGTAATAAGTCATATAGATATAATTCATATGTTTGAACCTTCGCATATAGGCTTGATGCACATAATAAACAAGTTACTAATGGTGAATATACATAATGGTGACTATGCCACCCTAATGGTAAAATATGTAAGGACAATGCACCCTAATGATGCTTTAATATGTAATAATCATGTTGACCTAAACCCTAATATGTAATCATCTAGTTTTGACAACATATACATATATATACCCTTAATGCCTTTCATGATACATTAGTGACATTAGGTATCATCATCACATAATATACCTTAATGCATGTAAATGGATTATAGTCACTAAGTTATCAATATATGTAAGGTACACCTCATCATAATTTGATATATGAATTAATTCATTAATATTTAATGTGTTACATCATATTCACTAAAATGCATATAATGACTCAAACATGATAATGAATAATTGGTTTCACATAAATATTCATAAAATGCCTAATGTGAAGTAAAATATGTATAATTTATAATACAAAGTGTAATGGACAAAAATGATTAATGATGTCATTAATATGAGTATGAAAGATGATATAACAATGTGTAAAACGAACATAATTTGGAATTATTATAGGCTTAATAACTTGTTGGATAATATTAACTTTTTCTACAAAATAATTTGTTATAACTCTACATGATAGTTTTAAGAGGATAATGGAAAATGAATTCATGTTATTAAGGTTTTTGACCTAATACATTAATTAATGTTGAAATGGCTTAGTAAACCCTAATTGTGCTTAAAACCCTTGATGAGGGAAATACACATGATATAATATTGAGATATAATTGTTTTGAATAAAATGTGGCACAAGTAGTAGTATAATATATATGATACCTCTTTATGATGTAGATTATATTAATAAGGCAAAAATGTTAGTTTAAGTTTAATAAAAGGCTATAGGTTTTGTGGAAACCTTAGTAACACCTGACTTGTGTAGATTTTGTGTTGTACCCTAGATTAAGTGATATAACCTAGTTGTTTAAGGTTGGGTTGTTGCACACCCACCCTCTCTTTCCTCTTGTTGTGATTTCGGGGACGAAATCCTCTTTAAGGGGTGGTGTGTTGTAACATACTGAAATTCAGGGTCTTCTCTACAATTTACCCACTTTTGAGTTTTCTTTGCTTTCTAGTCCATTTGGACCTTTTTCATAAATTTCCCTTGTTTTATATTCTTTTTGGACCCCTTGTGCAATTTGAGCACAATTCAATGTTTAAAATCACCTTTTTCCCTCATTTATGATAATGAAGGGGTGTTTGCACAAATAACCCAATTAAGGAGATAAGTGAAGGTTAATAATGTAATTTGGTCATTAAGGATGGAAATAAGTAGATAATATTAATTTGGAGCTTTTTGGATAAATATATTAATAATAATAATAAGCATTTGAATTAATTAAGAGTATATTAACCTCTTTACTTTCTCTCTCCTCCAATTTGATGATAAATGTGTGAAAACATATTTAAAGGTTGATATTTTGCCCTTAATACTCATATATATATCACCTTGAATTTGACTCACTAATTGCATTAATATAGTCATTTCATAATAATTCACACCTTTTAATGTATTAAAATACACTTTAATGAGCAATGTATTTATTAAGGGCCTTATTGGATATAAATATGAAATCTAACTATATAGCATCGTTCTAAATGTTAACATGAACCTATGGTCTAAATTTGGTGTCATTTGGACTTCATTTGACCCTTCAAAATTCATTTTAAAGCTTTTTGAAATGAGGATATGATGGCTAGGGGACGTGGAGGGCGTGGGCGAGGTCGTGGGCGATTTCCTGGCGGGCGCGGGGAGAAGACCATTGCAGCTGCAGAGCCATCTCTGACGACTCCTCCAGGATGTCCACCTGCGGAACCTGGGGATGGAGGCAAGCAAATCAACCCTGGCCATGCTGGATCGCCCACTCAATCCAAAGGAAAGGAGGCGGCGGAGGCATCCTTCTCCTCCTCCACGCCAACCCACCCTGTCAACGGAGCAGCCACCGCCTCGTGGATTGCCGACTGGTTGAGCTCCAGTAGACAAGACTGGGAGGTCTATGGGGTTGCTATCATCGAGTATATCGAGCCAATCCTTAAAGATGGGGTGAAATGCGCCTCCATCTCTAGTCGGGATTGCCCCGTGCCGGATTGGGGCAAGTATATTTCTATTCGTTTTGTTGGAAGGAAACCCTACCGTGAGCACCTTGCTGGCTGGATCAGAAGGATGTGGCGCCCCAGTGGAGCAATTGAAGTCTTCGCTGAAGAGAGGGAGGCCTTCATCATCAACATGCCGTCCAAAACAGAAAGATACAGTGTGCTGGATGAGGCGTCGTGGTTCATGGATGGGTCACTGGTTATCGCCCAGTCATGGAAGCCCGGAATCTCTCTCCCCCCTTTGTCTTTCCCTCAGGTTCCGATATGGGTTAGAATCGAAAATGCCGACGTTCCTTGGACTCGCAACAGCATCGCAAGAGTTGCAAGCACGATAGGGAAGCCAGTCGACTTCGACGACAGCTCAACGACCACCGGTTGCTTGGGTGCTGCAATAGCCTGTGTCGAGATTTGTAGTGGATCTGCACTACCTAGGTCGACTAAGGTTGAAGTGGATTCAATTGTCAAGCAGCTGAAGTTTGAGATTGTTTCAAAGTCGGCATCCTGTCCAAGCTATAAGCTGTTCGGGCACAGGGCTTCCTCCTGTCCGTCGAAGGCAAGGAAACCAATCCCGGACAATGATTTGCAGGTAAGGCACGGGAAGCAGAGAGGTGTTTGCATAAATTCCTCTAAAGACAAAGTGACTCAGGTTGCTGAAGAACAAGGAGGATCGTTGGTGATGCCTGTAGGTATTGTTGATGAAGACGAGAGCTTACAGAACTTCATCATTCAGTAGGTTCAAGAAGTAGTCCTCACTAGTTGTGCTTTGGCTCATGATCATCAACCCAAAGGTCCTGTAGGTGGGATTATGGAACCGGATATGATTGGGTCATCCCCAATATGCAATCTGGACAGCCTTAATCTCGATTGGGAATTGGAACTTGCTCGCAGCTATTCTGATTCGTGGAAGGTTAACAAAATCTGGGAAAGTAGTGGCTGTTCGGATGACTACCAACTGAGGAAGACACAACTCTTCGATGATGATGATGTCTCTACGGAAGACTCCCTTTCAGGGATTGATTCTGACTGCTTGGTGATTGAATCTCTGGAGTTTGAGGAATCTTGGGACAACAGGAAAAAGAAGTCAGCAAAGATGAAGAGGGATGGGGGTTGAGGTGCTTCATTTTTTATCTCTGTCCTGGTCTTGTGTTGCTGCTGGTCTCGATCTGGTTTTAAGGAGTTATCAGTCGATTTCTTGGAGTTGGGGTCTGAGTTTCATAGCTCTCAGGTTGCTGATCAGCCCTCATATTTTCAGGAAATGAGTTTAATGTTAGTGAGTGAGCAGTCAGTCATCTGGGCTCTATGATTTGATGAGACCAGCTTTTTGGTTCTTCTTGATGATTGCTTATCCTGCTGGAGATCGTATCTGGTTACTGGTTAGTATAAGAGTTGACCAATTGTGCCTAGGTCTTTGATTTATCTGGTTCAGATTGTCTTTACTGGTTGGTTATTCCACATTCTTTCAGATGTAGTTTTTAAAGCCAGTGTGTGAATGATTATCTTGTTGAGTTAATTTGTGCTAAAGGATCATTGTGCTGTAGGCTTTCTTGATTGATTCTTTTGATCGTCAGAAATTGTGCCTAGATGATAGTAGTTGGGTTTCCTTCCATGCTACTCATGGGTTTTCCTGGATACTGAACTGATGACTCTGGCTGCTCATTCTGCCATACTTTCAGAGGAAGGATATATTGCCTATGTCAGTATGAGTTGTATTGTGGGTCTAGGTTGTATCTTTGGCTACCTCTGAGTCTGTATTGTGGGTCTCCCCCCTTTTGTTGTTTAGGTAGTTAGTTACTATGTTTTAGTAGCTTAGCTCAGTCAGTTTATCTAGTTGTTGGATGTTCTTTTCAGGTTTGTTTTGGGGGGCACAATCTCTAATACCCAAAGTTTTGGGAACTTAAAGCTTAGTAACACGATTTTTTACCGAACAAAAAAAAATGATTAAAGTTTTTAAATCAAATGCATTTAATCCATTTCATTTCACCGTGTAACGCTATTGTTTCCAGTTTATTTTCTTGTCACACGCCCCCTTTCACCTGCGTGCCATCTGACGGTTCTGATCCACTTCCCCCTCAATCCAACAGCTCTCCCGCCGTCTCCTACCTCCAGCAACTAAACAAGAGGGCTGTTGTATGCTTCTCGACCTCGCTCACCCTCTCCTCTGCGCCTTCTCGCGTGATTCCTCTTCTGGTGAATTCAGATTCTCACGCCAGTTCTAGCGAGCCCTAATTTGCTCCAACTCCTCCACCACTGACGAAACGCCCAATTGTGACCTCCTCCTCTTCCCCGTCGTGAGGTCGCAGAAGGTGTTAGACGCCTCCTCACGCCTATATAAGGCTATGGGAACGACCCTCGGGCCACCACCTTTCTTCCTCCTCCTTCAATTTCTCCTCATTTGCCACGGAGCTCACCGACCTACTCGGTCTTCTTCCCCGGCAATGGCGACCTGCTGCTTGCACCTCCGAACACCTCGGGTCAATTAGACGCTAGGTAACCAACTCTGGCACCCGCACTTCCCCTCTCCACTCTCAGTTTACCTCATGATGCCCCCGAATTCCTGGTCCTATAGCCCACTGGACCACCGTCGCCGCCGCCACGTGCTAGTTGGCGTCCTGGTGCTCTTCCGCCCGCAGCGATGCATCCTTCCGACTCGCCTTGGCCCCACGAAGGTAACCACGACCTTAGTTTCTTGTTTCCGTGTGTTTTCAGTGTATGGTTTCCTCGATCTTGCTCCCCTATTTTCGGCCGTATCGAGCTCGTTTCCATAGTTCTCAGGCATGAGAGATCCCTCTTTATGCGTCTCTGTGATTGTAGGAACCTAGGGAACTCGTTCCCAGTTTCCATTCTCAGTTGTGTGCCCTGGATAGCGAGATGTGCCATGGAGCCGAGCTCCAGGCTGTGCTGCTCGCAGCCATGGCCAGGGTAGGAACAATCCTGGTCACGCAATGACCAGGGAGCCCCTGCGCCCCTAATTAGCCAATTAAACGAGCATGGGTATTTGTGTAAAATTGACGTTCTGTTTTGCTTCCTCGCTGCAAATGCTGATACATACAAATGACCATATTGCCCTCATCGTTTTAATTGATTTGTTTTGACGAGCAAGGGTACTTTAGTCATTTCACCTGTATCTGTCACACTATAGTTTTCCTGCATCCTGATTGGTCGATTTTACTTAATTCATAGTAAATCGATCTATTATCAGAAAAATGCAAATAAATAGTCAATGGAAAGGATTTTTCATGTAGAACCTGATTTTGTGGTTTTTGAAGCCTGATTCTAAATGATTTTTCGAAGTTTGTCTTGAATACTTTTTAAGTATATAAAATATTCTAAAAATACCTAATTAATTCATTTTAACTCCAAATTGGAAAATAAGATATGTTTTATTAATCATGAGAATATGAATAATCGTTTGGTCAAGGTTTTGAGTCACAAATCGAGTTTTGGTTTTGAAGGTAGAAAGTTAGGGTTTTTCATATACTTTATGCCTTAATACATTATAATACATGATAATGTTTGCAACTAGGATAATGTGGAATTGGATGCAATCAACTTGGTAAAGGTGATGGTAAATAATTAAAACAGGTATGTGAAACCTATTTTGTATGTGATCCCTATTTCAGTATGTGCACCCTATTTAAGTATGTGACACCCATTATGTGGACCCTATTCATATATGTGATCTCTATGGATGAATGTGAATGTAATTGTGCAAACTACCTATCCTTCAGTTGGGTCTTTTCTAACCCCACAATCATTGTTGTGCTAGCCTGATTATCCCTCTAATTGCATTTATTAGCTCTTTACTTATTTTATGCTTCTAATGCCATTGTGGCTCAATCATTTGAATAATGTGAAACTTGCTATATGTTTCCTCCTTTACTTGGAAATGCTTAATCTTGTTATCGCCTATGTGGCTCATCCTTTTGAAATATTTGGAAGCATTGTATAATGTTGTTGCTTGTTGACTCATTTACTTCTTGGAGTTCTTGGATATTATTGTGGCCTATGATGGCCTATTTAATTAATTTTTGGGTTTTATTCCCAATGCTATGATGTTATCTTGTTATACTTTTCACTCTACTGCCAAGTGAATGTTTATGCATGATATAGTTATTGTCTAATTGACAATGTAGTATACATGAGTACAAACCACCCACAGGGCACTGGGGTTTTAGTCCCCCTGCCGGGCACTAGGGTTTTAGTCCCCCTGACATTTTCTATATTAGGCACTAGGGTTTTAGTCCCCGTGCCACTTTTTAGGCACTGGGGTTTTAGTCCCCCTGCCATTGGTGAGGTCCGGTAGGTGCCTCACCCTACATTGAGAGGATGTTGAGTCATAATTTATATTCATGCAATTGTGATATTTGTTGATATTGGAATGTGGAAGTTTTCTAGAATCCTATTCACTCATTTGCTCTCACTTCTGGAAATCCCTTAATGGAATATTTTTGCTTAGCTTATTGATTGCCTTATTCCTATTTTTAACACATACCTTTTATCTTTCTCGTGCTGGATGACCCCAACCATCCAGGCTAGGATCAGAGTGCGCATGGAAGCTTGGTGAACCTAAGGCTAAGGATAGGACAAGAAGAAAAGGAACATATAGCTTGCATGATCTTAGTTGCTTTTATGTTATATAGTTGTTTTTGTTTGGAGACAATGTTGTATTAGTCTAGTCTTCCTCTACCTAGATCCTATGCTTGTATAAAGTTGTACTCCCTTTTCGGAAAATTTGTAATGTACTCTTTATACATTTTGAATAAATTCAAGATTTAATTCTTCCGCTGCCACACAATTGGTGATTTGTTTATCATGTTTAATAGTAGAGACTTGGTCTTTACAGTCAACTAGCGCATTTTTGTTATCCAAATTGAAAAAAACACTTCAAGATTTGTGGCATGATTGTCGGGGATGGAAAACACCTTATCTCTTGAGTTGAGGAGGTGTCCCCAACATTGACTTCCAAAACCATTGTCTTTAAGTTTTTTGGATTTAAGTTGTGGGACTAATGTGTGAGACTACAATCAGGCAACCCTTCAGCATGGATCATGTCAGAAGATGTTAGGAAAAGGTTGGGGAAGCATGAGATATTTGAGAGTTGATTTGAAAAGACTTGTTAGTGATCAAAGAAAATCTATGAAAGATAAGCAACAATCTCAAGGCATGTAGCAAACAACAATCTTGGAATGCAAAGTGGGCAAGAATTATAGAATATAAAGCTCCCCCATTAGCACATGAATTTAGATGAAGTTTACGTCCTCAATCAAGCATGACCTATATAGGAGGGCTTGGTCCTTATCTTCTTTATGGCATGATGACATTCGCATGTGGTTAACCGAATTTCTCTAGATTTAGGTACTGCTCCCAATCCTTCGTGACTATGGCAACCATCATCATGTTACTTCTAGGAGAGAGGGTACCCTTGAGGTCTTTTCATGTCTAGAATTACGCTTCATTGGAACCTTTACTAACACATACATGCCTCATCTAGGGATTTCACATGAGTGTTGACACCCATTTTGTAAACACATGGGTTTGTAGGAGCGTAAAGTACAAGTGTGCAAACTTTTAGATGGTAATTGCAATCCCATGAGAGAAAGATATGAAAAGTAAGGAGGAATCAAGAAAACCCCAAGAGTAAATGTAAGTCTATCTCCACTTTCCCTATGTCAAAAATCAAATTATAAAGTAATCATGAATGCAGAAGAAAGAAAGGATCTTGCTCATCATGGAAGAGCTCTCTTTTTGTTTCCTTTTTTCTATTTTTTATTTGTTTTTAGGAAAAAATTACTAGAAATAGAAACTAGGAGAAAAGGTAAACCCCTAAAAATAAAACCATAAAATAGAAGCATAAAGGAAACCCTAAAAAAGGAAACAAAAGAGAAATGCATGGGAAACCCAAAAAGAAAATAAATTATATAAGGAAACTTAGATATTGAAAAAGCAACTCTAATTGTCTAGTATCCCTAGTGGAGTCTCTAGACCATTTTACACACAAAGAAAATTTTGTGAAAGATAATCTTACTAGTCACCTATAAAACTAATAAAAATAAGAAAAAGTTACATATTCATATTCAACACCTTATTTTAAAAGAAAAATAATGAAAATTGTAATTATGCATTTAATTTAGTAGAAAAAATGTGAAAAATCCCAAAAAGTGACTCCACCCAGAGATGGATGAGAAGTGAGAATGAATGTCTAAAATATCAATTGACAATTTTGTTATGTATGGGGAAGGTATTAGGCACCACTGTATTCTCCAAATATTGGTATTATTGCTTAAAATCTTGAGTTCATGAAAATCATTCAATTTGGATTTGGTTCAGTTGGTTGTGAATTTATTTTGTCATCCCTAAAAACTCTAATTTTTTTTAGAGATCTCGGATGCCTTAGAATATCCTATGGAGCAATTCAACCCATGTAATTGGGATGACATGCGGGAATATAAAGAGATGACGGTTAGAGAGGGATTCAATTTGAAAATCTACTTTTATGCATGTGATCAAGAAAAATGATATAAAATATAACTAGATTCACATGGTAAAGATCCAGTTAAGAAGTTTTTAATTTGGTAATGACTAGATTAGTAAATATCTAGTTCAATTAATCATGGAAGTTGTCATTAGATGAGAAGTTTTTGAACAAGTGGATGAATAATCAACTTGAAGAAACTAGATATTTACATAATTTTTTATGATTAAGAAGGTTGATTGATAAGTTTCAATAAGTTGAGATCATTATAGATAATCAATAATTATATCTAAAGAACATGTTTCCTTCTTACCGTCTCTACAACCTTCTGGCATAGGAGAGTCGACATGCTCAGTGAAGAATCTTCTAGGAAGTGGACAACATGGACTTGCACAAAGGGAGGTAATCACTCTCTAGATCTAGGAAAGTCACAAGGGAGATGTTTGATATGGTATATATGGGGGGTATTTATAGTTTTGTATTAGATATTCGGGGTTTAGTGTCCTAAACATAAGGCTTGAGAGTAAATCTATGTCAAATAAGAGAAAAGGAATCAAAATAAAGTAAAGATTTTGTTCCCTAGGGACATTTCTGGTGGAACGTTGCATTCCATAGGGATTTGCACTTTAGAACGCTAACTTCTACCACATGACACCTTTATGGAACCTCATATTCCATAGGGTGTCTCTGGGCATTAAATAAAGTCGTTTTCATATTTGAGTTTTGCAATTTTCTAATAGATTATGAAGATATTTTAGATAAGAAAATCATTTAGTTTGTGGGATTATGTCATTCAGGAATACAAATTGATTTCAAAAAGAGAGGAAGAGGAAAGATAAAAAACTTGGAGGCTAAGTATTCCCTTACTCTCTTTTGTTATAAAAAAGATATGAAATCAATTGAATACAAGAAAAGGCAACTAAATTTCCAATGGGAATGGAAATTGGGTATTTTAAGCAAGATAATTCAACTAGGTAATTGATGAGAAAAGGATTATAAAAGCCCAATAGAAAAGGATTTTGCAAGTAAGTTTAGAGAAATGCTTTCTATCAACTGAACCCTCAATGAGTGGTAAATTGATAAATGTGGTTGGGTTAAATATGCGGGAAAGTATGGAAAAAGGTAAAGAAGAGTGAATAAATTATATAATTAGCCAGAGAATAGATATGATCATGATTGTCGATTGAGTGAATAAAAATGGGGTGCCAACACTCAGGGAGAATATGATGACCATATGGAGTGTTCTCACCATTGCTCTATGTTTTGAGGAATTCATGGCGATAAATAAGGGATTTTCCTCTACTTGAGATTGAGCCATGCTTTTGTTTATTTAAATTTGAGTGTTTTAGAGATGAATTTATTTCATTGAAATATTTGGGCCTCAAGATAATAATTGATTTCCTTCTTTCATAAGCCCATTGGTTCAAGCGTTTGGCCATCAATAATTTTGGCATCCACTAGACACCATGGGGTATTTACATAATGTAAATGCATTATTCAAAGGTAGATTTTTCCCCATGCAATGCTCCTTGTTGGAGGCTTGATTTTAACGTTCACTCATTAGTAGTAGTATCATCTAATGAGGCTCACATTCACGTGATAAAGATAAATACTCTCATCCATGTCGTTTAGACATAGAGATTCCAAATTATAGATGTCATGGATGATGTATGGTCCTTTCCGTACGAACTTAACCCGAGTATTAGTGTTCTGGATAATGTGGAGTGCCAAATCACCCTCATGAAAGGTACATAGATGGACTCTCTTTTTTAATACTTGAGCTATTCTAGTTTGACATTATTGTATTCTCGATTTAAATGCATTCAAGTTCAATTTCCAATCACCCAAACATATGAAACAAATATTTGGTTCTAAGTATTTTCAAATAATGTATTATGTTTTTTCATCATTTGTTAGTTTAAATATATTTATTTTTTCCTATATATCTTGAACCATAGTATCTAGCTGCTTGCATTACACTTGAACTGAATATAGACTTTAAATGTACCAACTTAATAAATTAACTTTTAACTAAAATTATATAGCTCTTATCTCATTCAAATAATAACATTAATATTACTAATATGAAAATTTATGTTATCTTTCAAGAGTCCATGAGATCAGTAATTTTGTTACAACCCAATGCCACATGATGAGATAACTCAAAACCAAAGCACGTGATTAACAGCTAAACAAGTACATTACCACAAACATGGTAAATTAAAGCCAATCTCATATAACCATTATGTGTGGAAACATATTACATCAACATCCACAAACTATACCATATCACATATCATGATAGGTATGCACATTTGTATAGTGGCTGACTGGCACACACCTATTACAAAAGATAACATCTTCAGACGTACAATCCATATGTACAACCAAGGCATACTGCCAAAACACGTATCAAGGTACATATCATATGCAACCACAGCCCTCCCAGACTTTAGAGTACATGGACGACACATAGGACTCTACTACAACAATAGCAGCTTATCCAACCTTCTGCGCTCATTGATCTCCGAGTTGCTCTTCCTCAATAGCACGATCTCTACCACACCACATATGACAACCTAAAAAGATGTGGCGAACCACAAGGGTGAGACCCATGCCCCAGTGAGAGATATAACTCTTCGCCAACAACTATTGAAAAATACAAAATATGCTTAAGAAGGAAATAACATTATTAAATAGGATGAGTAGATTCAACTAAATGAGTAATTTGAAATTGGCTACATAGACTAGGCAGGTTAAGAATCTACAATTGATAAGTAGAACATGTTATGTATTTAGAAGGAATATGAAGAACATGTATAACAGTTGATTTCTCTTACCGTAATATAATATAACTAAGATGTATAAGAAACAAGACAAGGATAAACATCTAATGTGAAATGTGTTTGATCCTAAACAAATATACTACACGGTTGTAATACATCTTTTATTAAGACATGGGTAATTTGATTCGTACCACCTAAATTTCAACTGACCACTGATGAGTTGAGATTAGTTCCATACAAGATCAAGGAAGAGTCAGACTCTAAGATCTTCTCCAATACTACTCAGTCAATATGAGTCTACAACACAGTGACATATCAGTCAAACTGACAATAATGACTTATAGTCAATCTAAAAATACCTAGCTCACCTTAGTACAAGTCACAATGCTAGAAACCAAGGGATATAAACCCAATCTCTGAGATACAACTATAGTCATCCTCTAATCACATCTCACACATATATAAACACCAAGATGTGAGCACAGCTATTCTCAAATGATTTAGGTAAGGATGATAGGGACACACAGTCACTACACCTCACATACTCAACAATATGCACTCTGAGTTTCCCTTAGGAAAACTTGTTTCACCATCCAACAAGTTCTGACATTGGGATAGATCTATGGTACAGGGCACTACATGATTAATTGGGTGCCTTTTAACTACATCAATCAAGTTACATACAAACCCTAAAAAGATTCTTCAAGGAAAAGGGTAGATTGCAACTACAGAAGATATAAAACATATAAGATACAAACATGTCATATTACCACATGATATTGTTTTGATGCCCACAAGGCCATCACCATTAATACATCATCATGGGATATCAATCCCTTATCACATCACATAGAGGATATCATCTCAATTAGGGCATAGATCCACTACTAGGGTTATAAGACCATTCACCTTGTTCCCTGCAAAAACATTATCATTTGCCCATGTCCCATCAAGGAACATCATATTGACACCATATATAGGATACATAAATACTATAACTAGCCAACATTAGCCATGATTCTTATTCAAAAATAATATTAGGGTTACAACAAGTACGAGAGAGGGAAAATACTCATCAAAATACTAGTTACTTAAGCTAGCTAATTATTAATCACAATGTACTCAAATTAGGGTTAGGGTTCCTCATAGATAACCAATTTAGGGTTTTCATAACAATAATTAATATTCAACCCTAATATTCACCACCTCCAATATTCATGGAAGCCATTAGATTAAACATGATTGTAATAAACCATTGATCATGAAAATAAGGAAGCATAGCGACCATATAAGTCAAATATATCTCTAGCGAGCGCTAGGATTTGTGTGTTCTAGTGACCGTCAAGGTTAGGGTCCACCGTAGCAACTAGAAAGGTTATGGAGACTACAATCAACACCTCAACATAGCGACTAACATAAATAATCAACATAGAGACCTCTATAAGTTCAAAATATAGTGACCACTTCAAGAGTTGCATGCATAGCGACCACTTGAAACTAACCACTTTAACCAACATGGTTCAACATAACGACCATGAGATCAGAGAAACATAGTGATCATGCCAGGTCAGAGAATCATAGCAACGGCTAGGGTTAGCTTACATTGGAGACCACATGAAAAATGTAGCAACCCAGAGAATTGGGACTAGGGTTATAGCAACCAAACCAGAACCTAATCCTCAACGACCACTATGGCCTTAGCAACCACATGAAAACAGAGATAGATAGCAACCAAAATAGATGGTTTATGATCAAGAATTCAAAGAGTCATCAAGGTGAAAACCACATGACGAAGATGAAAACAAAAACCCTAATTATGATTGTCACAAGGCCAACATAGAAACTATGATATGAGAAAGAAAATCAAACATTGAGAACATGCATTAAAGAGTCAAAACCTCCATGTTAACCAAGAAAGCCATGTACAAGGTCAGGGTTTAGCCAAAAGAAGTTATTTTCACAAAGATCTTCATAAAAAGTAAACCCTAGAACATGATATTGTCACCATACTACTTGTAATCACGTTTTTAGTGTAGATCATTAACATGCAAGATGAGTGCAACAATAATTGAGGGGAAAGTATATAACTCGCCTTGGATTAAGATGTAGAGATTCCAAAAAGCAAGATACTCCAAGGAAGAGAGGAAAGCCAAAGCTTGGTTCAACTCCACGTCCAAGCTAACATCACCTCAAAGGAAGAAGAACAACCCTAGGTTAACGAAAGCTCAAGGAAGAGAGCACAAACTCTAGGCCTAAAAGAAAAGAGAAGAGAGGATATCTTCTACTCAACTTAGGCACTAACATGGGAAAACCATGGATTCAACCACAAAGAGAGAAGTTACTCATCATGAAGAGGGGTACGGTTGCAAGAAAATGAAACCAAGAAGGATAGGTCACTTACCAAGATCAAAGAACACCAAATGATCACCAAAGGAGAGTTGCTCCATATCACACATTCAAGGGTTCGATCACTTGATCCAAAGTTGAGATCTTCTCTACCACCAAGATCACAAGGGATGAGCTCCAAGGATGAGATAGAGAGAAAGAGGGTGTAAAGAGATCACTTTCATGGAAGGAGAGGGGTATATATACCCAAGGGAAGGAGAGAGGTAAAGGGGGTTAGGTGTTAAGACACTTGTGCCACTTGTCCCTAAAAACTCAGCCATGCAAGCACCAATAACATGCATGCATCATGGTTGATAAGATCAAGGAAAGCTAGCGACCATCTTGGTCATCAAAACACTTTGGTCGAATAAGAAACATAGCGACCAAACAAGGTAGTGATCGCTATCACCATAGTGACTAAGAAAGATAGCGATCTTGGTGATCATAGAGACCAAGGTCCAAGAGAAAAAGATTGCCAAGACTATAGCATATGTCAAAAACATCTTTGACCGCTACAAACAAGACCAAAGAAAAGCACGCTATTCACCACACAAAAAGGGGTCAACATCAACTTAGGCATCCATGCAAAACCCTAACTTCAACACATGATGCCACCTCATCAACCAAGGTATGATAAGGTGCCCCTATGCACCACTCTCTATAACATGATGCTAAAACATAAGAGGCATCAAACATGTGACAAATTGCAAGATAAACCCTAAACATGGGTAAATTACAATTTGGTCCAAAACAAGCACACATATAGCATAACTAGCTCAAATAACATTCAAATTGGACCAAACTTAAAACATAAGCTTTTCATATGTTATTAACACACATCACATGATTATATCAAGGTTTAAAGCATCTTAGTATGCTAAACAAACAAGATCAATCAAAATCTAGGTCAGGGGTCTCACAACCATAAACCCCTAAGAAGGATTTCCCCCCACCCAAATTCTATGTAAAAAGAGATTGGTACTTTCTATGCATATCATCCTCCAACTCCCACATGGCTTCCTCCACACCACAATGATGCCAAAAAAAACCTTGACAAGAACTATATGCTTCTTCTTCAAATCCTTCACTCTTCGATCCAAGAACAACACATGAACTTCCACATACGATACATCCTCATCCAACTCAACCTCCACCAGCTGTAGCACCAACTTGGTATCTATATGACACTTCCTCAATATTAAAACATGAAGACTGGATGCAACCTATTCAAATCTGGAGGTAGATCCAACTTGTAAGGCACCTTTCCAACACGTGCCACCACAGGGCAATGTCCCATAAACTTGGGAGCCCTCTTACCAAACCTCTACACATCTATCTAAGGAGAGACCTTAAGGTACACCTTGTATCCCACTTGGAACTCCAAGGGCCTATGACAGTTGTCGGTGTAAGACTTTTGCATGTCATGGAATGCCTTTAGTTGTTGTTGTATCACTTTGATCTTCTCTCTAGTCTGTTGCACCAACTCGGGATGCAAAAGTTGATACTCACTTATTTTGTACCAACAAAGTGGAGGCCTACAATGCCTCACATATAAATCCTCATAAGGTTTCATGTCAATATTCCTCTGGTAATTGTTATTGTAGGAAAATTATATCAAACTCAGGTGCACATCCCAACTGCCCAAAAAATGTAACACACATGCCCTCAACAGATCCTCTAAAATCTAAATGGTCATCTCTGACTGACCATTTGTTTGTGGGTGAAACATTGTACTGAACATCAACTGTGTACCCATGGTTGTGTGTAGATGCTCCCAAAAAGACGGGTACATTGAGGACCTCTGTCAGACATTTTTGTCATCAGGATACATCACAAACGAACTATCTCATCAACATACACTTGTGCTAACTTCTCTGTTGCATACATTGTCTTCATAGGAAGGAAGTGTGATGACTTGGTCAACCTATAAATTATAACCTAGATGGAATTGTGCCCTTACACTATCCTAGAAAGACCAACCACAAAGTCCATCATAATATTATCCCATTTCTACTGTGATATAGGCATCAGTTGCAATGTTCCTACAGGCTTTTGATGCTCAGCCTTGACCTGCTGACACATAGGACACCTTGTCACGAACTCAACCACATCACGCTTCAAGCCAGGACACCAATACAAATCTGTCAAGTTATAATACATCTTGGAACTTCCTAGATGCATCACATACATTAAAGAGTGAGCCTCCTAGAGAACGAACTTCCTCAAACCATCAACATCAGGAACCACTGTCCTGCCATGGAAAAAAATTATCCCATCCTCTGTCTCATGGAAGTCCCCACACTTCTCATTGCCAAACTCTAATTGGATATGTTGTATCACTATATCATTACATTTTGCATCCCTGACTCCCGCAACAAGGTAGGCTTCACTTGCAACTATGCCAACAAACCCTCCAATAAGGAAACTTCTAACTTCATGTTCATCTGACGTAGAGACACCAACACGCCTCGCTTATGGCACACCAAGTAACACAATTACACCTTTTCAACATATGGTGACGAAGAAGAATTCCTACTTAAAGCATCTTCCACCATGTTTTCCTTCCCTAAATGATAGTCTATGGTGCAATCATAATCTTTGATCAACTCCTTCCAGAATCTATGTCGCATATCCAACTCCTGCTTTGAGAAGATGTACTAAAGGTTCTTATGGTCAGTGAATATCTTACACTTCTCACCATAAAGGTAGTGTCTCTAAATCTTCAAAGCATGGACCACAACCACAAGCTCCAAATCATGTGTCGGGTAGCTATCTTCGTGTTTATTAAGCTATCGTAAAGCAAAAGAAATCATGTTCTTATCTTGCATCACCACACATCCCAAACTGATCTTCAACGCATCATAGAATATGATATAACCTTTCCCTTGCTCTAGCAGTACTAACACTATTGCAATGGTCATCTTCTCCTTCAAAATTTGGAACGAACGTTGACACTTGGCATCCTAGACAAAAGGTACACCTTTCCTTCTACACTTCATTAGGGGTAACAACACAACACTGAAATTTTTAATGAACATCCTATAGTAGTCTGCCAAGCCTAGGAAGTTGGGAACCTCCATCGATGTCTTAGTTTTCTCCCACTCTAACACTAACTATATATTCTTAGGGTCCACACAAACACCTTTAGAAGATATGATGTGCCCAAGGAAAGACACCTCCTTCAACCTAAACTCACACTTGTTGAACTTGGTGTGCAACTTGTGCTGCCTCAACAATGTCAATGCTAGACATAGATGCTGCTCATGTTGCTAATTGTCCCTGGAGTATATTAGGATGTCATTGATGAACACCACTACAAACTAATAAAGATACGTATAAACATCTTGTTCATTAGATCCATGAATTGTGTAGGTGCATTGGTTATCCCAAATGGCATAACCACAAACTCGTAGTGATCATACTGAGTTCTAAAAGTTAACTTGGGTATGTCATCCACCTTGATCCTCAACTGATGGTATCCCGACCTCAGATCAATCTTCAAAAACACAATAACACCTCTCAACTGATCAAACATATTGTTTATCCTTGGCAACAGGTACTTGTTCTTGATTGTCACTTTATTCAGCTGTCGATAATCTATACACAGCCTCATGGAAACATCCTTCTTCTTCATGAACAACACGGGAGAACCCCAAGGGGAAGTGCTTGGCCTGATAAATCCCTTCTCTAGCAGCTCCTGCAACTACTTCTTTACCTCCTGCATCTCTTATGGTGCCATCATGTACAATGACTATGTGATAGGCTGCATACCACGAAAAAGATTGATCTCAAAATCAATCTCTCTAGAAGGGGAACACTGGGAAACTCTTTAGGAAAAACATATGCAAACTCTCAAACTACTGGCACCTCCTGGATACTAGGAATCCTCACCTTGATATCCACTACATGCACCAGAAAAGCTTCACACCTATGTCTCATCAGTCTCTCTACCATCATAGTTGATACCAAACACGTCGAAAGGATCTTCCTATCTCCTTGGAAGACCCACAAAACATCACTATCAAATAATGTTGTTACCTTGGAGCTACAGTGCAAGACCACCCTATACTTATCCAAGGTATCCACTCCAAGGATCACATTGAATCCATGCATGTCAAGTAGCATAAGGTTCACTTGAATGCTACGTCCTGAGAAAAAAGAACATAAGATGGACACACCTCCCACAACCGGCAGAACCAACTAGAGGGGTTTCTAGAAGAAGACTATCAGACCTATGACTAACAGGCAAAGAACAACTATCTATCACCTCTCTGGTGATAAAAGAGTGTGTTGCACCTGGGTCAACAAAAATAGATACAAAGGAAGATGTATAGAAATCAGAATGAAATAACTCTATCTGAACTTTCGCAACCCATGGATTGACCACTCCCTCCGGCTGACTCATGGCATAGAATTGAGCCATCTCCTATTGTCACCCCTGTCATCTACTGATCTACCCAGAAGATCCTACATGTGATGCCAGACTGCATCCTCTGCTACCACCACTGCTTGACTGTTGTCACAAGGACTCTTGCTGACTCTACCTCAGCTGTTGTGTCACTTCCTCATCCTTCACTAGCAATACCACTTTGTATGCCCTGTCTGTCCACACTTGAAGAAGGTATTACTCTCATACCATGGCTTAGACAACCCTATCACTGAAACTGATGTTGTACTATGAGCTCCTATCGGCAGAAAAGTACAGCTTCTTCCCTTGCTCGGTGACCACTGTGTTGCACCTGGGTCAACAAAAATAGATACAAAAAAAGATGTCGAGAAATAAGGATGAAATAACTATTTCTGAACTGTCACAACCCATGGATTGACAACTCCCTCCAGATGACTCATGGCATAGAATCGAGACATCTCCTATTGTCACCCCTATCCTCTAGTGGCCTACCCAGAAGATCCTACATGTGATGCCAGACCGCATCCTGTGCTACCACCACAGCTAGGTTGTTGTCACTAGGACCCTTACTGACTCTACCTTGGCTGTTGCGTCACTTCCTCATCCTTCACTGAAAATACCACTTTGTATGCCCTGTCTGTCCACACTTGAATCAAGTATTACTCTCATACCATGGCCTAGACAACCCTATCACCGAAACTGATATTGTACTATGAGCTCCTATTAGTGGAAAAGTACAGCCTCTGCCCTTGCTTGGTGACCACTGAGATGGCACTCCAGATCTCTACTATGACTAAGATGATGAAAACCTAGGCTTCTTGAAGTATCCAAAATACTACCCCTAAAACTGAGCCAACCTATTCATGACATTATCATCTTCCTTCTCCACAACTGATCGCTCTATCCGTCTCACAGACTCAATAAAGGTAGCAAACCGCTCCTGATTCTCTAAAGTAGATATTGTCAGCATCAACTCCTTACTTAAACCCTTATCAAACTGTCTGATCCTCTCCTCGTATGTTGCCTCCATGTGAGGAAAAAACCTCTACAACTCCATGAACTTAGCCTCATACTCGTTGATCGTCATCCATCCCTGTCAGATCTTCTACAACTACAAGATCTTCTTGTCAAGATATGTCTCTCGGAAGTATCGACTCACGAAATTCCGTCGAAAGTCTTGCCAAATGATCACTATATCATGCCTCTCCTCCTCCTCAATGTCCCAACAACGGCTAGCACTTCCCTTCAGTAGGTACACTACATGGTTCACCTTATCCTCTTCTAAGATATTGAGGATCTTAAATGCCTTCTCCAGCTCTGTCAACTACATGTTCACATCTTCCAGATCTATCGTACCCACATAATCGATCGCCCCACATGCCTCAACCTCTTGAAAGTCTTCCCATAACCTTGGGATTCCGCATTGGGGACACCTACCCTCGCTTGAGGTATGAGAAATTTATCCACCATATGAAAAATCATGGCCATAAACTGTCCAAACATGGACTCGAAAGCGGGATTGGCCATAGTTATTGGGCTAAACTAAGTCACTTCAGGAACTCCATTTACTCTATCCTGCCTCCTGGAACCACCTCCTGGTACAACACCACTACTCTCAAAATGTTCTTCGTGTTCTCCAGACATATCTTCTTTCTTCTATATAAGCAGAAGTTGCAATTAGATATACCGTATAACGCAAGAATGGTCACAAACCCTAGTCCTATCTCCTATAGACTCAGCAAACCTAGAGCTCTGATAATAACCTTTTCATGTGACAACCCAATGCCACACGATGAGATAAATCAAAACCAAAGTGTTCTATTAACAACTAAACATGCACATTACCACAAATAGGGCAGATTAAAACAAATCTCATATAATCATTATGTGCATAAACATATTACATCAAGGTCCACAAATTATATAATATCACATATCAGGACATGTATGCACATTTTTATTGTGCCTGACTGCCACATGCCTATTACAAAAGATAGCATGCTCACACGTACACGCCATATATACAACCAAGGCATACTTCCAAAACACATATCGAGGTACATATCATCTGCAAACACAATCCTCCCGGACTTGAGAGTACAAGGACGACACATAGGACTCTACTACAACACTAGCAACTTATCCAACCTTATGCGCTCACTGATCTCTGAGTTGCTCTTCCTCAACAGCATGATCTATACCACACCGCACATGACCACCTAAAAAGATGTGGCAAACCACGAGCTTGAGACCCATGTCCCAACAAGAGATATATAACTCTCCACCACAACTATTAAAACACAAGTTATGCTTAAGCAGGAAATAAAATTATTAAATAGGATGAGCAGATTCAACTAAATGAGCAATTTAAAACTAGTTACACAGATTAAGCAGGTTAATAAGCTACAACTGATAAGTAGAACATGTTATGTATTTAGAAGGAATATGAAGAACAAGTATAACAGTTGATTTCTCTTATTGTATTACAATATAACTAAGCAGTATAAGAAACAAGACAAGGATAAACATCCAAGTGAATTTGTTTAATCCTAAACAAATCTACTACACGGATGTATTACATCTTTTGTTAACATCTGGGGAATTTGATTCGTACCACCCGAATTCCAACTAACCACCTCTTTTTCGCAATTAGTTCCATACAATATCAAGAAAAGCTTGACTCTAAGATTTTCTCATGCAATACTCGATCAGTACAAAACTGCAATGTAGTCACATATCAGTCAAGTTGTCAACATTGACTTATAGTCAAGTTGATAACACCTAGTCCACCTTGGTATAGGTCACATTTTTAGAAAGTGGGGTATAAAAACTTAATCACTGAGGTACAACCGCAGCTCCTCCAATCACATCTCAGACATATATAAACACCAAGACATGACCACAGTCATTCTCAAACAATTGAGGTCAAGATAACAAGGACACGCTATCACTTGCACCTCACATACTCAACAGTATGCGCTCCTACTTTCCCTTAGGAAGACTCGTTTCACCATCCAGAAAGTTCTATCAGTGGGATGGACTATGGCACATGGCAATACATGATTACGGTTTTACTTGATTAGTTAGGCCAATTGGGTGTCTTTTAACTGCATCAATCAAGTTACATACAAACCCTAAAAAGATTCCATAAGGATAAGGGTAGATTCCATTAAGGCACACCATATTGTCACCATACGTAGTATACATAAATATTATCACAATCTAGCATTAACCATGATGCTTATTCAATAATAATATTAGGGTTACAACAAGTAGGGGAGAGAGAAAATACTTCATTAACATACTAGCTACTCAAGCAAGCTAATCATTAATCACCATGTACTTAAATTAGGGTTAGGGTTCCTCATAGCTATCCAATTTAGGATTTTCATAACAACAATTAACATTTGACCCTAATATTCATCACCTCCCATATTATTGGAATCCATTAGATTAAACACCATTGTCATAAACCATCAATCATGAAAACAAGGAAGCATAATGTTACAACCCCAATTTTTGGGTTTATTTGGTGAGAAATGTAATTTCTCATATTAAAGATATTTGAACAAATAATGATATAATTTGGTTTGAATAAATGGATTTCATTTACAATAGCCTTGATGTTTGGGTTGTGGGCTTTATTGGTTATTGGGCCCAATAACAAGGAAATGGAGAAAGGAAATTCAATTATTAAATGAGTAAATTAATAATTGAGTTTTTGAGAAAAGAAAAACGTGGAAACCTCTAGAAGGCAAATCCAAAGAGGGATTTCGTGCATCTTGGGTTCCTTGGGTTCCAAGGAGTCCAAAGTTGCATAGAGAATGCAATAAGAAAAGAAAAGATCAATTAAGTATTTCTTTATTAAGAAAAAAATTGATAATAATGATAAAATGTGGAAAATGAGTGGAAGGAGGCATAAAGGAGAATTCTTGGTGAATTTTCGTATCCATGAGGTTGCTAATATTAAAAGGAATGCCAATGAGGAAAATAAAAGAGAAATAAAGAGAAAACCTCAAAAAGAGTTATTTTAATAAACATGATAATGAAGAAATAATGCATATAGATGCATCTAGAAGGATAATGAATATCCAATAAAAAGGATTTCGAAATAATAGAGTTTCTTGGGATCCAAGGAGTCCCAATAAAGAGGAAAGAAAGAGAAAATACCAAAATTACAAAACAAGATGATAATGTAATGCATTATTAATGAATTTTGTGATATTTATAAAAAGGAAGTAATTTCTATTAAAAGAGAATAGAAATCTGTGGCCAATGAATAAAAAGGGCAAGTACAAAGAAAATGAAAGAGGAATTTTGAATTCCTAATATCCATAGAGAATAACCAAGGATAAAGAAGAGAGAGAATATTACTTCTCTTTGAAGGAATTGACTTCCTACTTGGAAAAGGACTCTTAGATTCATGAATAGTCGACATAGGGCTTCGTTTCTCACCCCTATATAAGGAGTAGAGCCCTCGTTCAAAGGGAAGAGAGAACCCCACGTTTCTCTACCTTCTTCTTCTTCCAAGTTTTCATTTGAAACCCTAACCTTGGGAGTAGTTCCATCCCTGGATCAACGGAGAACTGTGGAGCCGTCTTGATGGAGGAGGGGATCTTCCAAAATGACCCTGGACCGTTTGGTTACCATCTCTGAGCCTGGACCTGTAATAGGCAGCACGGCCAACCGCAATGTGCAGGCTGAGGGCACTTGAAATAGCCGCCATGGCCGCAAATAGGGGGCACCCTATGTACACCAGAGCAAGGCGGAGAGAGGGCAGTGGGTTCTAGCAGAGTTCATGGTCCAGGGAGGTGAGGAACGGCATGCGCAAGGCTGCAGATCGCGGCTAGGGTGACACCGCTGTTGTTGCGCGAGGTTGAAGGAGGAAGAGGTCCCTTTGGACCGTTTTGCCCCTCCGGGGTGTGAAGAAGTGATGACTTACGCGGGGGCATAAGACTCATTTCAAAATGTTTTCAAAACAAGCCGTTTTGCATGCAAGGAGCGATGTGGCACTCTCCGATTGACCGAAGGTATTCTTATTTTGCAAAAATCATATATAATGATTGGTAACTTCGATTAGGACAAGTAATATATGAATATTGATCGGAAGAATGCAAGGAATCCAATAAAAATATAGTTAGAAGATAATTCCTCTTTCTATTCGAAAAGTAGTGTAAAATATCATCTTTAATAAATTAAAGATTAAGAAACCCTATTTTGAAATGAATAAAGTGTTTAATAGGGTTTAATGGATCATTAAAGTTGATAATAACAGTTAATTGTAAAAAGGTACTTTAAGATAAAAAAGAATGATCTTTGCACGTAATTAGTTTAATTTAGAGATTATGTGCATAAATATGCTTGAAATTTGAAAAGTACATAAAGCTATCATCTTTAATGATTTAATTAATGAAAACCCCTTAGATTTGATTATAGATGGATTTAATGTTGTTCAATGGATAATTCAAGCCAATATTAACTTGTTGTTGATAAATGTGAAGATAGAATCTAAAGAGATGATCTTTTTTATATAATTGGCTTAATTTAGGGTTTCATGCATGAACATGCATTAATGAGCTTGAAAACCCTAATTTAGGTGAATATGTCTTTTAATTGTTTTAATTGTTCAAATCCATGAATAAATAAGGATATGATGATCCTAAGTCAATTTGGGTATAAAAGACTATTAAAAGGGATAGTTGAGCAATTAAGGTTCATATAAGTGGAAAAGAGTATTTTAGGGTTTGTTGACCTAAAAGGGATAAAGTTTGAGAAATTGATCTAAGAAACCCTAATGAATATTAATGAAACCTTAATGCGGATTAGAAACCCTAGAAAATGAAACCAAGTCAATAAAGTAGATTCTTGATAAAGTGTGTAATAAATAGAGTACATATTCTTTTCAGGAATTATGTGATTGTTGAATTACTTGCTTGGATTGCATTCTTGGTTGGATTTGCTTAATGCTTGTGAAATCATCAAATCAGGTATGTGGTTACGCTTATGAATAGTCGATTTAGTTTCACGGTGATTTCCGAATGATTTTATCGGTTGCTTGAAAATAACTGTTGGATGCTTTTATTTCATGCAACTATAGAGTGACTATGACTATCACTATGAATATACATGTATAACTGGCTAGATCTGGGTCCACCTCTGTGACTTGTAAAGGCTAAAAAGGGGTAACCTATAGTAAGGTCTAGGTTATCGTGGGTTAGAAATTGGGCTACCAAGTGTAGTGCCATGAGACCCATTAGCATGCCATGAGTTAAGGAGTGGGTTACTTACGAGTAGTCCCATGTGACTCAACCCTAGAAACTGGTTCACCTATAGGTGGGACCATGAGGGGTTTAATGGGGATCTACCATAAGGAAGGTAGTATCCAGGTCTACTGCAGGGACAACATAGAGGATAGGGTACTCATGGATCGCGGAGTTATAGTTAAAATGTAATCTTGGTTGTTAAATGATTACGTTGTTATCATAGTTGCACGTTTATTGTTTCCCCCACATACCAGCTTCGGCTAACCGACGTTTTATTTGTCGGCATTTTAGGTACAAGTCAAAAGGATAAATAGTAAATCGTCATATTGTGAAATACATGAAGTAAAATACAAGGAGGATTAGTTAGAATAGAATCCATAAGTGGATAGAAGTTTAGAGATCCAAGTTTTCAAAAAGGTATGCAAAAGTTTATTTTCTTACAGATTAGTCTGTTAAAATTTGATAATTATTCTTGGTTAATTGTCGAACCTTTGATCCGGAAGTTATGGGTGCGGCTTCGACCTCTCGGTCTCCCTTAATTAGGGGTTATCAGGAGGTGGGGTCGTAACATTTTGTATCAGAGCGTAGGTTCCTCACTTAACCATTAATAATTATTAAGTTTTACAAACTCCATAGAACCCAAGGGAGTTATTAGAGGATTATCTGAAAGACAGAGGTGTCTAGAAAAGGATCACGACCGGGGGCTGGCAATATTTTCCTCCGTACTGCTAGTCAGAATATGAGGACTCCCGGATCTGTGTGACTGCCTGGCCAAAGTCTTAGGGTATGAATCGAAATAAGATACCTTTAGGACTTTCTCATCTTATTCATCCCTTCTCATCACAAATTCTTAAGGACCTTAAGGATTAAGGTTTTTCTCTCTTCTCCTCACCCTCTTGAGGTATGGGTAAGGATAACAAGGTCTAAGGAATCCTCCACCAAATTAATGAAAAGTATGTAAATAAGATGTCATGGACATAAGCTTAATAGATTAAGCGCAAACTAAAGAATAGATACATGCTTAGGTCGTATGACATAAGTTGGCATGTCCTTAGAATAGACCTGAGGCTAGACCTTCTTATCAGGAGGATAGATAAAGAGAGTTAGTCTTGGAGATAGAAATCTCCATTGCAAGTAGAGACCTGGCACATCCTCTGAGGATGATGTTAACCCTAACCCTAAGTGAAGGTTAGAGAGAGAGATGGCATGATGAGTTAGACCAGGTGTTTGGATGGACATGCCTTGGATGACGTATGAGCCATGAGAGGTTGGATGACCTAGTACCTATGGAGACCCAACCCTGGGGAGGGTCGTGCATGTTAGAGTGAAGGATAGCTCCCTCATTATTGAGGTTAGAGAAGAACCTATGGAAACCCCATGAGCTTATATGGGCATAATAGGCACCCATAATGTATCAGTAGTGTGAGCAATAGGTTGAAACCCTGACCGAGAGAGTTTGATGGATAGCTTATGTGATAAGCCTAAGGGGCTATGGATAACCTTGAGCGGACATGAGTTGAACATAGGCTTCATCTAGGTAGGGGCATGCTTTTGAGGTTGACCCTTCACGAAGAGAGGACCTCTAATTGTGGGGTTGGTTGTAGGGTTAGCTCTAGAAAGAGAGAGCAGGAACCAAGTGAGGAGGTTGGATTCCTAGACTCTGAGATATGAGGAAAAGTAGGGAGTTGAGGATGATGCGACCTAAGTGGATGATAGTGGTTGCCTTATGCTTGACACCTAGAGGCTGATGATATCTTGGTTGCCTTTAGAAGAACCAAACCCTAGAGAGAGGATGAGGCTTCTGGCACCTATGTGCCTATGGTATAAGTGTTTACCTTCTGAGAAAGGAAGAAGTTCTGTATACCATGTAGAGGTTTAGTAACAGGTTGAAAGGCCTTGTACCTTGTTGATTGTCCTTGAGAAGGACTCAACTCTGAAGTGGTGCTCGAATAAAAGGATCATGGGAAGCGCATGACATACCTTGGACATGCTTGGTTAAAGGTTGAGCATGCAGTGGTATACCTAAGTGGGCCTAGGGTTCCTAGGCCCAAGAGGGGAAGTAGCATACCTGATGCTCGTGATGAAATTTGAGTCTCTATAAGTTCAAGCATGATACTCCTCATGTTTAGAGGAAAAAGGAAACCCTTAAGTTTAAGGTGTGTTTGATGAACCCCCCCACAACTAAGTTGATGACAAGGGAAGGTATGATCCTGATCCAATGTAGAGGAATGAGAACAAGTATGACCTAGCATGGTTTAGTAGGTGATCTGCTTGTACCTTAGTAGCTCCTGGGTTAAGTATGCTCATATGGATGTAAACCCTAAGGATGTTTGTGACCTTGTTGTCAAGAGTCATAGTTTCCTCCCATCCTGGGAGAGGAACCCTTTTGTAGGGTGTATACCAATTTTGTTGGTTTAAGGTAACCTAAAGAGGTCTCATAGGATTTTGAGAATCTAAGTGAAAAGTACATAGTAAGAGAATGAACATGTAGACCCATAGATAACTATCTCTAAGTGCATATGGATGTGTTACCATGAAGGTAACTGGTATGGGGCTTGACCAAGGTAGGCAGGTTGCCATGACCCCTATGAAAGGATGAAAGTCAGCCCATGAATGCAAAGAGAGAGATGATGAAGGCTTGGGTAAGGTTTTAAGTTGAACGTGTACTATAAGAGAATCCCAAGTCTATCCTAGGGTCAGGTGGGGATAAGACCGATGGAAGTAGGAGTTGCCTAATTCCCTAGTTGCACATGACCATAGGGTCGGGAGGTAACAACTATCATTGTCTGGGGGCCATGGGTTAGGAGATTGATCACCTTCATGAACTCATGGGACCCAAAGGGCAGATGAGTAGGGCACTCTCTGGATGCATAAGGGAAGAGGGATGACCCCAAAAGTGTCGGCACCCTATAGACCTAGAGGAGATGACCAAGGGATGTGTGTAAACCTCAGTAGGTTCAAGACTAGTTTTCCATGGAAGTAACCTTGATATCGAGATGATTGTGATATAGAGACATAGGTGGCACGTCTCAACTTGGATTTAAAGGTGTACTGTAAAGGTGGGATGTACCATCTCTACTCTTGGAACAGGAAGAACTCTATATTTGGACTGCAGCCAAATGCTCATTTCCTCTTATTATGGGGGTGAGTGATAGAATAGTACACATGCCATACACCAAGGATAAAGATGATGTGGGTTAGAACGTTGCCACGAGATATGGGGACAGAGAAGATAACATACCCTGGTAAATTGAATGATGCATGGATGGTTTGCAAACACTAAAGAGAGATAAGATAGTCATCTTATAAGGATGTTGTTAGCCTGAGCTATGTGGAATTTGCAAGTGATGCAAGGTATAGTTTGATCATCATGAGGATGAGCCCGGAGTTTTCTCGATGAAGATAGTTTTAGAGTCAAGATGAGATGATAAGTGGAATACATGAAGGTGTATGTCTCCAACATTACCTAATACCTAAGGATGTGAAGTGGTAATGGATGCTCAGGTTGAGATATAGCTGCCTTAGTTTGGCTAGAAGAGGCTGTTAAGCTAACCCTAAGGTTGGAAAAGAAGATATGTTTGGCTAACACTAATGTAACGAGATCAGTTAATGGTTGTCTGGTTAGCCAATTTAGTTTGATGGAACGAAAGAATGGTGGTAGAACCTCAGATGCACTTCTTTGGAAAAGAAGGTGATGAAACCCCGACTAGAATGGTTTAGGGTTTTGAGGTATTGATCTTGAGGAATAATGACATACAGGAGATTATAATTTTAAGATCACCATACACCATACTACGAAGATAATAAGTGATAGTAGTACTTTAGATACCTAAGATAATGTTGCATGTGGTATATGGCCATGCAAGCCGAGGGTGAAGGACGGACACCAGTAACCCAGTGCATTGATATAAAGGATAAAGAGTCCCCCAAAAGAGAAAGGGAGTTCATCACTATGGATGTTGTAAGTCTCCCCTGGATCAAGGAAGGTCGAGATGCAATATGGGTTATGGTAGATCGCCTTACCTAGATGACATGAGAAAGAAAGAGTAATGTCAAGGGACAGATCGGGTTGAACTACATATGAGAGAGATGGTTCAACTACACCATGAGGTTGAGTATAAAAGTTATTGAGTTTGATCTAAAGGTTCCCTTCCAAAAGGTGGAAGTAGGTACATGAAGAACTCGATGTTAGTAAATTTTATCACCCCTAACTAATGGTTAGTATGATCCAGAATAAAGGGTATGATGAGGGCATATGTGCTTGTTCAGGGTGATAGCTAGAGACAGTTCTTGTCCTATGAAAGATGTGAGGATAACCACCATAGCTAGTATCGAGATTTAAAGAAGATCTATAAGAGGGGTTGTGTCAGTCACCACTTCAGTAAGGTTATGTTGGTGAAAGGACCACATGATGATTAGAAAAGGACCACAATGTGTGTAGATGAAGTCACTTTGATCATGCAATGGCTGAAAGGAGCTTAGAGATGACGTGAGTCGTGAGCAGATGCAAAGTAGACTGTCATGCAATTCACTGTGGGATAATATGTGACATGAAAATCTGACACCTCTAAGTTATAGCTAAGAGAGTTGAGTCTCTGATGCATGGGTTCTTTTGCATGGTTTGGTGGAGAAGGCTAAGTTTGACCTTACCCCTCAGGATAAAGTAATGTGTGATGAGTTCCATGTGTCCATTTTAGAGTACTATGTGAGGTGCCCCAACCATGTGCTGAGAAATGAACCTAGTGAGCCCTAAGGGAGGCTGAAATGGCATGAGTCACCTGTGAGTTTATAGACACCAGGATGAAAGAAATCAGAGAAAGGAATATGTGATGATAAAGGTTCTTTGGAAGCGCCATGAGTACGGTAAAGCCACATAGGGGCCAATGATGGACATGGAAAAGTCTTATCCTGAATTGTTTGTTTGCTGGATAGAATTTTGAGGACAAAATTCCTATAAGGGGGGAAGGATGTTACAACCCCAATTTTTGGATTTATTTGGTGAGAAATGTAATTTCTCATATTAAAGATATTTGAAAAAATAATGATATAATTTGGTTTGAATAAATGGATTTCATTTACAATAGCCTTGATGTTTGTGTTTTGGGCTTTATTGGCTATTGGGCCCAATAACAAGGAAATGGAGAAAGGAAATTCAATTATTAAATGAGTAAATGAATAATTGAGTTTTTGAGAAAAGAAAAATGTGGAAACCTCTAGAAGGCAAATCCAAAGAGGGAGTTTGTGCCTCTTGGGTTCCTTGGGTTCCAAGGAGTCCAAAGTTGCATAGAGAATGCAATAAGAAAAGAAAAGATCAATTAAGTATTTCTTTATTAAGAAAGAAATTGAAATAATGATAAAATGTGGAAAATGAGTGGAAAGAGGCATAGAGGAGATTTCTTGGTGAATTTTCGTATCCATGAGGTTTCTAATATTAAAAGGAATTCCAATGAGGAAAATAAAAGAGAAATAAAGAGAAAACCTCAAAAATAGTTATTTTAGTAAACATGATAATGAAGAGATAATGCATATAGATGCATCTAGAAGGATAATGAATATCCAATAAAAAGGATTTCAAAATAATAGAGTTTCTTGGGATCCAAGGAGTCCCAATAAAGAGGAAAGAAAGAGAAAATACCAAAATTACAAAACAAGAGGATAATGTAATGCATTATTAATGAATTTTGTGATATTGATAAAAAGGAAGTAATTTCTATTAAAAGAGAATAGAAATATGTGGCCAATGAATAAAAAGGGCAAGTACAAATAAAATGAAAGAGGAATTTCGAATTCCTAATATCCATAGAGAATGACCAAGTATAAAGAAGAGAGAGAATATTACTTCTCTTTGAAGGAATTGACTTCCTACTTGGAAAAGGACTCTTAGATTTGTGAATAGCCGACCTAGGGCTTCGTTTCTCACCCCTATATATGGGGTAGAGCCCCAGTTCGAAGGGAAGAGAGAACCCCACATTTCTCTACCTTCTTCTTCTTCCAAGTTTTCGTTTGAAACCCTAACCTTGGGAGTAGTTCCATCCCTGGATCAATGGAGAACTGTGGATCTGTCTTGATGGAGGAGAGGATCTTCCAAAATGACCCTGGACCATTTGGTTACCATCTCCGAGCATGGATCTCGCACAGACCACCTGCAATAGGTTGCACGGCCAGCCGCAATGTGCAGGCTGAGGGCACTTGAAACAGCTGCCATGGTCGCAAACAGGGGGTGCCCTATGTGCACCAGAGCAAGGCGGAGAGAGGGTAGTGGGTTCCGGCGGTGTTCATGGTCCAGGGAGGTGAGGAACGGCATGCGTACGGCTGCAGATCGCGGCTAGGGTGACATCGCTGCTGTTGCGTGAGGTTGAAGGAGGCAGAGGTCCCTTTGGACCATTTTGCCCCTCCGGGGTGTGAAGAAGTGATGACTTACACGGGGGTATTAGAGTCATTTCAAAATATTTTCAAAACAAGCCGCTTTGCATGCAAGGAGCGACGTGGCACTCTCTGATTGGCCAAAGGTATTCTTATTTTGCAAAAATCATATCTAATGATTGGTAACTCCGATTAGGACAAGTAATACATAAATATTGATCAGGAGAATGCAAAGAATCCAATAAAAATATAGTTAGAAGATAATTCCTCTTGCTATTCAAAAAGTAATGTAAATTATCATCTTTAATGAATTAAAGATTAAGAAACCCTATTTTGAAATGAATAAAGTGTTTAATAGGGTTTAATGGATCATTAAAGTTGATAATAACATGTTAATTGTAAAAAGGCACTTTAAGATCAAAAAGGATGATCTTTGCACGTAATTAGTTTAATTTAGAGATTATGTGCATAAATATGCTTGAAATTTGAAAAGTACATATCATCTTTAATGATTTAATTAACGAAAAACCCTTAGATTTGATTATAGATGGATTTAATGTTGTTCAATGGATAATTCAAGCCAATATTAACCTATTGTTGATAAATGTGAAGATAGAATCTAAAAAGATGATCTTTTTTATATAATTGGCTTAATTTAGGGTTTCGTGCATGAACATGCATTAATGAGCTTGAAAACCCTAATTTAGGTGAATATGTCTTTTAATTGTTTTAATTGTTCAAATCCATGAATAAATAGGGATATGATGATCCTAAGTCAATTTGGGTATAAAAGACTATTAAAATGGATAGTTGAGCAATTAAGGTTCATATAAGTGGAAAAGAGTATTTTAGGGTTTGTTGACCTAAAAGGGATAAAATTTGAGAAATTGATCTAAGAAACCCTAATGAATATTAATGAAACCTTAATGCGGATTAGAAACCCTAGAAAATGAAACCAAGTCAATAAAGTAGATTCTTGATAAAGTGTGTAATAAGTAGAGTACATATTCTTTTCAGGAATTATGTGATTGTTGAATTACTTGCTTGGATTGCATTCTTGGTTGGATTTTCTTAATGCTTGTGAAATCATCAAATCAGGTATGTGGTTACGCTTATGAATAATTGCTTTAGTTTCACGGCGATTTCCGAATGATTTTATCAGTTGCTTGAAAATAATTGTTGGATGCTTTTATTTCATGCAACTATAGAGTGATTATGACTATCACTATGAATATACATGTATAACTGGCTAGATCCGGGTCCACCTCTATGACTTGTAAAGGCTAAAAAGGGGTAACCTAGAGTAAGGTCTAGGTTATCGTGGGTTAGAAATTGGGCTACTAAGTGTAGTGCCATGAGACCCATTAGCATGCCATGAGTTAAGGAGCGAGCTACTTACGAGTAGTGCCATGTGACTCAACCCTAGAAACTGGTTCACCTATAGGTGGGGCCATGACGGATTTAATGGGGATCTACGATAAGGAAGGTAGTATCCAGTTCCACTGCAGGGACAACACAGAGGATAGGGTACTCGTGGATCGCGAAGTTATAGTTAAAACATAATCTTGGTTGTTAAATGATTAATTGAATGATTACGTTGTTATCATAGTTGCATGCTTATTGTTTCCCCCACATACCAGCTTCGGCTGACCAACGTTTTGTTTATCGGCATTTTAGGTACAAGCCCAAAGGACAAACAGTAAATCGTCATATTGTGAAATACATGAAGTAAAATACAAGGAGGATTAGTTAGAATAGAATCCATAAGTGGATAGAAGTTTAGAGATCCAAGTTTTCAAAAAGGTATGCAAAAGTTTATTTTCTTACAGTTTAGTCTATTAAAATTTGATAATTATTCTTGGTTAATTGCCGAACCTTTGATTCGGAAGTTATGGGTGTGGCTTCAACCTCTTGGTCTCCCTTAATTGGGGGTTATCGGGAGGTGGGGTCGTAACACATAATGACCATATAAGTTGAATATATCTCTAGAGACTACTAGGATTTGGTTTCCCTGGCAACCGTTAGGGTTAGGTTCTACCATAGTGACCACCAAGGCCATGGCATCTGCAAGAAACACCTCAACGTAGTGACCAACATAAGTCATCTACATAGTAACGTCTATAGGTTCAAAACATAGTGACCACTTCAAGATCTCCATCCATAGATGTTGGATCTAGGGCTCTAGAGGGGGTGAATAGAGCTTCAAAAATTCTCACAAGATAGAATAGACCTTCAAATTATATCAATCAAAACCAATAGCTTAAGTGCAATTTGAAATCCTAACTTACAAGCATAACAAGGATGAGAGAAAATGAAACTAGAACTTGGATAAGGTAATTTATAGTGGTTCCACTCTCCAAACTAGGAGACTTAATCCACTACCTAGAGAGGTCAACCTCTAGGACTTTGTAAGTGTTTTCCTCTATATATTCACCAATAAGAGTTACAATACAAGACCCACCAAAGGACTTACCTATCCAATACAAAGAGACTTCAACCTTACCAAGGACTTACCCACTTTGCAAGAGTCTTCTACCTTCTTCCAAGGACTTACCTACTCTTACAAAAGTCTTCATCCTTCAAGGGATTACCCACTCTTCTTGGATCTTCAACTTTTTCCTTCTCCTTCACCTAGAGAAGATCTTCACCTCTTCTTCAACCTTAAAGAAGAACAACAACAGTTCCACCTTCACTCAGAGTAGCTTGCTCCACCTTTGCTTCTTTGAGGAAAGGGTAGGGAAGATGGAATGGAATGAGAGCTTTACAAGCACAAGGAAGTAGCTCTCTTACAACAGGCCTAACTCACTCATAATCATGAAATGTTGTATAAACAAGAGAGAGAAACGGGCTCAAGGAGTTGTAACACACTCACCTATAGAAAGGACTTAGAATATCATGAATGAGAAAACTTGGAATGAACTCCAAGGGGTCCTATTTATAGTTGTGGGTGTTCCCTTGAGTGTGGGATCACTTAAGAGTGAAATATAGCCGTTTTCCAAGTTGCAACAGATCTATTTTTGCTCAAAACAACACACCAACAGTTATAATCACTTTTTTTGTGCTTTCTGTACAGTACATTCGGCCGAGTTCTAATAATAGTAACTCAACTGATCCACTAAATGACAAAGCCAATTTTTAAAATATCTGTCGAGTTTGTTCTAGGAAACTCGACCGATGAGCTCAAATCAATTTTTCTCAGTGAGTCGGTCGGTCGAGTTCTGTGAGTGTACAACTCGATCGATTGGTCTCGCTAGAAAATCCATCACTGGATCGGTCGAGTTTCCAACTCGACCGATAAACAACATGTGACAAATTTTCTAAATTGATATTTGAGTGATCAAACATTGGAATTAAGTGTCTCTGGTTTTTTCTCATCTTAGTTACAAGTCATATCATCAATACAAGTGATTAAAAAAACCATCTAAGCTCATTTGGAGTGATTTCTCGAAATGTGCACTTGCATTACTTTTAACTTGAACTTGAACAAGCTAGGGTTTGAGTAATTTGATCCTTTTCATGCACCTAAAGCCTAAAATCAATCTTGAACAAATATTTTAGATACATAAGAATGGAATGGTAAATTCATTATCAAAATATGGGCAATGTATAACTCTCAAGTCAACATTATCCCCCTTTTTGACAATGACAAACCATTCCTCAATCATATTGAAAAGGATATGTAAAGTTATACCTTTTCCTTATGAATTGCAAGGGGATTCAAGATTTGAACAATGTGAATTGCTCCCCCTCAGTCTATGCTTACTCTTACCTGCATAGTTAGTTTATCTACACAAAGCAACATGACATATATATGTAGTATATGGTCCTTTAGCAAGTCATATGATAAAGCATATAATGAACAAGAAAAGGATCACATAGGCAATAAGATAAATATGGTTGAGCTTCAAAACATTGAACTTCTCTCCCCCTTTTGACATTATAAAAAAGGAAGGGGGTAGAAGAGCACAAAAATGGGTCTTCTTCAAGCACAACCAAACATACATCCACAACATGAAATATCAAAGCATACACCTAGTAGAGACGAGAGAAACAAACAATCGAAGAGATAATCAAAATATGGTAAACATGGCACAAACTCATGAGATATAGTAAATCAAAGAGCAAGTGTACAAAGGATTAAGATTACAACCCAGAAAGCATGTTCTCATAAAACAACTATAAACCAAAATGATGAAAGCTAGATGATTAAAATAGTACAGCTCAGAAAATGTGCCCATGTGTTTTAATACAAAAAAGCCTAGAAAGATATAAATTATCATCATCTAGACTAAAAACTAGAACAACTAAACATCTAAGCTAACTATGTTCATTGCATCATCATCCTCAGCATCAGAAGTGTCTGGCTTGTAGTCATCATCTCCTTCTGAAGGTGCAGTAGAGAGAACAACATCACCCTCATCACCAGAGGCACCAACAAAGCCATCATAGCCATCATCAGAAGCATCGCCATCATCATCATCAGCCTCCTCGTCAGCAACAACCTCCTCATTAGCTTGTTCTAGCATTTCCTCATCAGCAAGAGAACTGAAACCTTAATCGGGCCAATGGGCATTCTGCTCATCCCAAGACATGCCAAGAGCATGGATCTCATTGGCCTGTGGAAAAGACGGAGCAAAACTACTAAGACTAGCAAGTAGAGTGGATAAGGGGCCACCTGTCAGAGGTAGCACACTAGGGGTAGATCTACCAACAGTAGAGGGTGTAGCAACGGAAGGTGCAGGTGGAGGGGCAAGGTAAAAGTGATCATATGCAAAGGTTGCATAGTCACCTCCTGGGTAGGGCTGGTAGGTAGGGTAAGGGTGTGCACATGACAAGTCCATGTTGGACATGATGGAACATAGGTCTTGATGCAGGTGCTCCTGAACCTGAAGGTTGTATGTATGTTGATGCATCATGTATCCCATAAGGGTTGCATTGAATACATGAAATGAGGCACAAGTAGGTCGGGTAGGCTGAGGTGGTGGAGGTGCTTGGGTAAAGGTAGAGGAACCAGGTGTGGTAGAGGATAGGATAGGCATGGACTTCTGAAGTGTGGTCTTACTAATGCAAACTCCTTTTCAGGCAGATTAAGGTGCATTAGTTGGGGTGGCCCTCTTCCTCCTATTAGATGCCATGGAGACAAAAAGGAGACGAGGGAGAGAGCAAAAGCTAAAGAATCCACCACAAAACTCATCCACTGACCTAGGGTTGATAGGGAGAGGGTTAAGAAAGGTCGAGCTAGGTCGAACTAGGGCTAGGGAGAGGAAGGTCGGGGCTAGGGTTGAGAGATTGAGGGAGATAGAGGTTGGATCGGTCAACTTTTCTCTAGTTGAGAGGGAGAAAAGTCGACCGAACCTATCTTAAGTTTGCTCCAGCCCAGCCATCGGTTGAGTTCTATGAGTCAGAAACTCAACCAACATGCTCTTTAAAAAAGCTCTCAGCCTCTGATCGGTCGAGTTGGTAACTTGACCGATGGTCAACCTGAACCAACTTTAAAAATTCTAATTTCTAGCCATTAGAAATTTATTTTTCAAGTCCATTTTGCATTTTGAACATACTTAGTCACATATCACTCATCATTGGGTACTATTTTGTGATAAAATAAGCGTTTGTGAAAAATACCCAAAAATAAGAGAAGAACAAGGCAAAAAGAACATGAAAACTGATTTTTAGCAAATTAGCAAGTAGTTGCGATCAAGACATAAGCATAGCATATAGGATAGATGACAACTAGCTAGAAGGCATATCAGATTCATTCAAATAAGTTATGAGCAGTTTAGATATAATACAGTTAAATTGCTCTCTAGCTAGAGGTTTAGTGAAAATGTTTGCCAACTGATTTTTTGTGTCCACATGTGCGATATAGATATCCTTTCTGGAAATTTGATCACAAAGAAAATGATGGCAAACCTCTATATTCTTAGCTCTACTATGAAAGATAGGATTATATGACAAGTTAATTGCACTAGTATTATCACAAAAGATAGGAGAAGCATCAAAATGAATGTTAATGTCTTAGAGCATTTGCTTCATCCATAAGACTTGGGCACAATAACTCTCGACTGCAATGTATTCAGCCTCAGTGATTTATAATGTCGTTGTGCTCTATTTCTTGGAGAACCAAGACACCAAGCATGGTCCTCGGAGAAAGCAAGTGCACTTGTGCACTTTCTATCAATCAAGCACCCTGCATAATCCACATCACTATAAGCAGTAAGAGTAAATTCCCTTGACTTGGGATACCATAGTCCAAAATTTTGGGTTTTGGCTAAGTACCTTAAAATCCTCTTAATAGCTAGAGGATGTGATTTCTTAGGGTTTGATTGAAAGTGAGCACACAAGCCAACATTAAACATTATATCAGGTCTAGAGGCAGTTAAGTAAAGTAAACTTCTAATCATACCTCTATAGAGCTTCTCATCTACCTTCTCACCTTCTTCATCATTGTCAAGTTTGGCGGTGTTTGACATGGTTGTCTCCATCGGCTTGGTGTTCTCCATCCCAAAGCATTTCAGTAACTCACTTGTGTACTTGCCTTGGTTGATGAAGTTCCCATCTTTTGTTTGCTTGATTTGAAATCCAAGGAAGAACGTCAGCTCACCCATCATAATCATCTCAAATTCACTCTACATAAGATCACTAAATTCTTTGCAAAGATCAAGGTTAGTTCTGCCAAAAATGATATCATCAACATATATTTGAATGATAAGAAAATTGTTAGAAGTGTTCTTTAGAAATAAGGTAGAATCCACTTTGCCCATGATATACCCATGATCTAACAAAAAGTTCTTTAATTTCTCATACCAAGATCTAGGTGCTTGTTTAAGTCTATAGAGAGCTTTTTGCAACAAATAAACATGGTTAGGTAAACTATCATGTTCAAAGCCCGGAGGTTGTGCAACATACGCTTCCTCCTCAATTGTATCGTTCAAAAACACACTTTTAACATCCATTTGACATATAAGAAAGTTTTTATAACTAGCAAAGGCAAGTAACATACGAATGGACTCAAGTCTATCTACAGGTGCATATGTTTCATCAAAATATATGCCCTCCCATTGATTGTAGCCTTGAGACACTAACCTTGCTTTGTTCTTTACCACTTTTCCGCTTTCATCAAACTTGTTGCGGTAGACCCACTTGGTACCAATGATCTTTCTATCACTTGATCTTGGCACTAGGGGTCCATACTTTGTTCTTTTCAAAATTGCTCCAACTCTTCTTTCATAGCTAGGATCCACTCATCAACCCCAAAAGCTTCCTTGACCTTCTTTGGCCTGAGTTGTGAGATGAAGACGTTGTTGGCTTGTTCTTTGTTGAATGCATCCTGTGTCTTCACTCTTTCAAATGGATCTCCTGAAATCATCTCTTTTTGATGATTCTTTGCAAACTGGGGAGTTGGATCCTTATTCTCTTCATCTTTCTCTTCTTCTTGATTGACCACCTCTTTTCTCTTTTGGGTGATGTTGAGTTCTTTTTTAATAGGAATTACTTCACTTGCAACATCATCATTTGGATCAATATCTTTGGGAATAGATGGGTTATTCTCAATAAACTTAACATTTATGGATACTTCTACTTTAGTAAGATCAACATTAAACACTCTACAAGCCTTGTTTGTAGTGCTATAGCCAAGAAAGAAAGTCTTGAAAGATTTCATATCAAACTTGTTGAGAGAATCTTTCGTATTCAAAACAAAATAAGGACATACAAATACATGGAAATACTTAATAGAAGGCTTCCTACCACAACATAGCTCAAAGGGGGTTTTCTTCAAAGAAGGATGTGTAAAAATCCAATTTTACACAAAACATGAGGTACTAACAGCTTCAGCCCAAAACTTCTTTGGAGTGTCATACTCTAGAAGCATGGTCCTAGCCATCTCCTGTAGTGACCTATTCTTCCTCTCTACAACCTCATTTTGTTGAGGTGTTCGAGGTGAAGAAAAATTATGTGCATAACCTGATTCTTGACAAAAAGTTCAAAAAGATCATTTTCAAATCCTCCCCATGATCACTGCAAATGGAAATGATCCGGAAAGAAACTTCATTCTCAACTCATTTACAAAATCTCAATAAAATATCAAGCGTATCACTCTTACAAATGAGAAAGAAGGTCCAAGTATATCTATAGAAATCGTCGACAATAACAAGGCAATACTTGGAGCCACATGTTGGATAAATTGACATTATGATAAATCCCTTTGTTTCGATGATGACAAACATTTCATTCTTATTGATCTAACGTGCTACTTGAGTGTTGCAGGAATGAGGTGGATGAAAAAGCACCAGGGAATCTATATGCTTGAATGCTTGTAAATTTCATGAAATGTAATCAATTGTAAACTTGTACAAATATATAATGTACAAGTACTTAGACTTCATGTAAATCAAGCGTTAGATCTTCCCTAGTCAATCACTACACTTAGATAGATCATCCCCTTCAATAGTGTCACATATTCACACTCACATACACACTTAGTACTTTAAATTGAAACATTGAAACAGGGTCACTCTCGGTCGACAACTTCCTCGACCGAGACACTCTCGGTCAACAAACTCCTCGACCGAGAAAGACCCAGGTAGCCGTTAGACACAGCTGACAAGGTAGTTGGCAGTTGGAGATGAACATTGCAAACACTTGATCCAGAGAGCCTGTCGGTCGACAAAACTTCGACCGAATAGGTATCTCGGTCGACAATTTCTCGACCGAGATGGACTCTGACAGCCACTGCAGAATTAATTAACTAGTTGTTGCTAATGCAACTAACTTATACCTAACGGCTAGTTAAGCACTTAGAAACCCCTAGAAATTATCTAGAACATCCTTAAGCACTTGTAGGTCATTCCTATAAATAGGACATGCCTTAGGACACTCATATTTATAAAAATTCCACACTTGAGCAATCTTTGAGCATATACTTGCATTAGCAACCTGTTTGTGAGCAATTGCGCATATTTGCAATTGGCTACTTTCCTCCTGGCTCAAATTTCGTGTCCTATAGGCTAGTATCTCCTATCCACAGCAATCACAATTTCATATACATTGGCTAGGAGATCTACACGCTTGATCTAGGCAAATCAAGCCTTGAGCTTCAAAGGATAAGTTGTAATTTCCATTTTTCTTTCTTGTTCACTTTCATTGCTTGTACTCTCCTTGCTACTCCTAGGTTGGAGGCTGCAGATTGGAGAGGGTCGTGATCTTCTTGGTGAAGAAGGAGACTTTGAACTACTTCTAGAAGGCTGGTGCAATGGGAGGTTACTTCTAAGAGGAATGCTACTTCAAGGGGGAGCTTGGAGTTACTTCAAGAAGGCTACCACGAGTTGGTGCATCTACTTCAAGTGAAGGTTGTTCAAAGGGGTGTAAGAAAGTATTGTATTTTGTGTAATTCCTTGAGAAGGTAATAAAATTAATACTTTCAAAATCCCGGTTGGGTAAGCAACCGGGTAGTGGACTGACAACCTTAGTATTTGCTAAGGTTGGAACCACTCTAAACCCTTTGTCTCCTTCTTGGTTTCTCATTTGTGGTTGTTTGAGTTAAATAATTTTTAAATTACTTTAAAACCCTATTCACCCCCCCCTCTAGTGGTTTTTCAATTGGTATCAGAGCAGGCTTCAAGGAGCTCTAATCGAGTCTTGAAGAATGAAGGGTGATAGTGTCTACAACCGCAAGCAAAGGAAAAGCATGGACCAATCCTCAACAAGTTGCAATTGGTGCTTAGGAACAAGCCATACAACACCTAGCTGTCCATGGAAGTCAAAGAAGGAAGAAGTGCATAAAGAATGTCTAATTGCTACTATAAGTGGAGAAGAAGAAGAAGAGGTAAGTCTTTTTGATCTACCTAAAGAAGAGTTAATTGCTAGTCTTGAAGAGACACATAATAAGTATATTGAGTGCAAGAAGAAATTAAAGAAATCTAATAAGGAAAATGATGAGTTACAAACTAAAATATTTGCTCTTACATCTGAAAATGAGGATCTTAAAAAGATTATTGAAAATCATGATATTAGACTGAAATCCGTTGAAGCAAATTGTAATCTTCTTTCCCTAGAAAAGTTAAACTTGCAAACTCAACTAAATGATCTTCAAAAACAACCTGTCTTATGTATACATCTAGATTATGATACTATTGTGAAAGAAAGAGATTCTTTAGTATCTAATCTAGATCAAGCAAAGCTAGACATCAATAAGAGAATGGATGAGATTGTCAAGTTGCAACAAAAGATTGGTAATTTGAATAACAATGATACTCTTGATAAAATCTTAAACAAATCTTATCATCAAATTGGAAGAAGAGGACTAGGTTATAATCCTAAATGAAAATCTTATCAAAAACCTAGAAAGACACAAGCACTAGAAAATCAATCTATGTATGTACCTAAAGGCAAACAGATATATGTAACCAAGAACAACCTAGAACAAAATCATAGAAAGAGATATGAGGTTGATTCGATATGTTGTCATTATTGTTTGCGTCTTGGACATTACTCTTTCTCATGTCCCTACAAGAAAAAGGATGTTGAGTTAGTATGGGTTCCAAAACTCCCAAACTAAATGAATAAAATTAAGTTGAGATATGACCAAAGATTATAAGTTGTATATCTCTATGTCTATCACAACTTAACATAATAGGACACCAAGTTTCCCAATATACATATTAAATTACTTGTTTTAGTTCAAACTCTCAAAATGTATATGATTAGCTGAGATTTAACCTAAATGATGATTTGGTATCTAAATATCTCAACTAAACTTTCATTTTCTTGATTTACTTAGAACAAATTACTGAAAATGATTATGAAATGGTACAGAAACTCTTTCGATCGAGAAACTGTTCGACCGAGAACAGTATCGGTCGAAAAATGGTCGACCGAGCAGGTTCCTGTTCTCAAGTTTGCAATAAATCTGAACCTGTTTTATCTCAAATTTTATTCATTAAATTGAAAAGTTTATATTACCCTCTACATGATTTGACTTAAATTGGAAAATTATTGTTTTATCACAATCCACATGGTTTTCCATAAGAATTCTTTTGTATCTATATTGGAACCATGTGTGTTAAAATGATCATAATCACTGCATTTATATACCTTTATCTTGATCATTGTACTGTAGATATGCTTCCACTATTCTATCATAATTTCGGTGGCATGATCACTATGTTTCATTTGTCTAAAATAACCTTTGATTTCTATGACAAGCCAAATAGTGTATCTTAGAAGAAAAATATAATGTTTTATATAAAGCACAATTATAACTTTAAAATATCAATCTTGCTTTCAAGGATATCACTTAATGTGCTTCAAATTGATATTTATTTAAGCTATCTGCAGAAACTATACTTCACAAATGAATCTACAGAATTTGCCTCTTGGTTGAAATTAAATTTGACCAAGGGGCGTTATGGTCGTAATCAAGGTCGACCTAAAATAAGCTTGACACAACACTTATTTGGATAATCATTCTCTATAAATTGTGATCAAAATCATGACCACAAAAATTGTCCAAATCTTTAGAAAATATAGAAATGCTCTACAAACTCAGTCTACCATTTACATCAAAAATCAGCTTAATAGAAAATGTCTCGGTTGACGAATTACTCGACCGAAAACATCTCGGTCAGCTATCCCTTTTCGACCGACAGATTTCAAGAAAGAACTACACGAGCAAAGCTCAGACACACTTCCGGTCGACAATTGTTCGACCGAGCCAGTGTCGGTTGACAAATTTCTTGACCGAGATTTGACCGTTGGAATACGACCGTTGGAATCTTACCGTTTGAATATGAGCGTTGTCTGTCGACCGTTGGGCGAGCGAAAGGCACGCCTAGGATATAACCATTGCGATCGTCGGTCGACCATTTGTTGACCGAACTGGTCACTGGATTGCTATAAAAAGGACCAAAAATGGGTCATTGCATCACACTTTCACATTCTTACTTCTTTAGCTTCTCTATAGTGCATTTTTGTGCAACTCTTTAGCTTTTCAACCTCCAAGACCTTCTTGCTTCTTTTTCACCTCAAAGCAAAGCAATTGCTTCATTATCTGCGCGTGGAAAGAAGCAAGTTGCTGGCAGGAAAGGTAAGACGAACTCCCCACCATTGACGATCATCAATGACATCCGCTTCATCGACGCAGCTGCTGGTGATCGCTACCTCAGGCTCTCCTCCAAAACTCCTCTTCCACGACGGCCAGTTGACGTCATGGACTTCTACAGCATCGTCGACCTGGAGGATCTCTTTGAGGTACAAAACTTGAAAGATTTTCTAAACCCTTCCTTTCCCTCCTACTCTTCAAAAGTTGTGAATGAGTTCTATGCAAACTTAACCTCCGATCCCGAAAATAACTCCTTCTCCTCTATGGTCAATGGGCATAGCTTTAACTTTACTGAAGAGGATATCCTTGACATGCTCAACATAGATGTAGAAGAATACCAAGACACCCTTGACTTTACCACCGGAAATCCACTCAATACATTTTCCCAAGATGATAATACGGTAAGTCTTAGTGACATTAAACACACTATCTTTCAATCTAACACAACTTGTCACGAAGATAGGGGTACCTATTATGCCATTAACCTCAAACCTGCAGCTAGGATTATCAACCTTATTGTTTCCACAAACATACATCCTAGAGCAAACAAGTCTGAAGTTCCTACCTTTCGCATGTATCTAATTTATGCCATTATCAAACACATTCCCATAAACTTTATCTGCATTATAATTAAGAATATGTTTGAGTTTTCTGGCAATCCCCCTTATGCTGATTTTGTATGCCAAATCACTCAACATTTTCTTAAGAAACAGATTGAGGATCTAGGATACACATGGGAAAGAAAACCACAAAAAATAAGCAAAAACACAGTAGAAAAGATGGGAATTGATTTTGGTCACAAGAGGGCTAGGACTGAAGGGGAAACATCTACTCAAGACATACCACCACCTCCTCCTACCTCCCTACCCTATGATCCCATCCAAAACACCCTAACCTACATTGTTGGATCCCAATATCATCTAAGTAAACAATTAGATTATAGCCACCATGCCATGACCTACTTAAACCAAAGGATGCAAGGCCTCTCTTCAGATCAACCAGATGAATACCCTTACTCTCTAAATATTGGCATGATTAACCCATATAATCCTTCCTATAACTACTATCAAACTCCACCTCCACCATCTCCTGATATCACACATACTCAGTTTTCACACATGCAACTACAAGACATTGCTGCTCATTTTCGCTTTGATCGTGTTCCCACCTTCTTGGAAGCATATGCATTAACCAAGATAGGTGCTTTGGAGTGGCAAACTTTAGTCACGTATTATGGAGCTGAGCCATTTCTTGGAAAAGACCCAGATATCGATGTAATACTTAAGTCTTTTCAGTGAGATCATGAGTGCCTATAGTTGTAATGAATTGGTTATCTTTACATGATTGTAATGAATTGGTTATTCTTGCAATAAATTGGTTATCTTTGCATGATTATAATGGATATCTTTCAAAGCATATGAGTCATCTTGTAAAATGTTAAGCTGTTGTTCCTTCTATGGCATCACTTGAACATAAGTTTATAAGACTATTATAGTAGAGCATACAAAGTAAGAGGAGTAATATATATAAAAACATTCACAGAGGATAAAATCTTTGCAAATACCTGCAATTTATGGCTAAATTGACCATCTATTGGAGTGCATTAATCCTTGATTAGAATTGGGATATCTATTTAAGGGGGAGCAATGCATAAGGATTCTTAATGGAATTTTCTAAACAAATCAGGGCCTAACATCCCGTGCTTTTGGTTAGAAATATTTTTCATATACTCTAAAGCTTAAAAGGATTCTCATATCAATATCAAGGCTTCACAACCTTTGCTAGTGATTGAGTAATTACTTATGACTAACAGACACACAAACATTTATCTTGAATATCTTTTTGAAATGACAAAGGGGGAGAAAGAATATAAAATCAAAAACATGAAATATGAGTTTCATAAATAAACATAAAATATGAGTTTCATAAATTTCACGGCCAGCACTCATTTGCAAAATAAGAATGACTACAAAAGGTAATCTTCAGGTATGAAAGTCACATGCTTTATATTTCCTTATTTTATAGGAAATGTTTGTCATCTTCAAAAAGGGGGAGATTGTTGGATAAATTGACATTATGATAAATCCCTTTGTTTCGATGATGACAAACATTTCATTCTTGTTGATCTAACGTGCTACTTGAGTGTTGTAGGAATGAGGTGGATGACAAAGCGCCAGGGAATCTATATGCTTGAATGCTTGTAAATTTCATGAAATGTAATCAATTGTAAACTTGTACAAATATATAATGTACAAGTACTTAGACTTCATGTAAATCAAGCGTTAGATCTTCCCTAGTCAATCACTACACTTAGATAGATCATCCCCTTCAATAGTGTCACATATGCACACTCACATACACACTTAGTACTTTAAATTGAAACATTGAAACAGGGTCACTCTCGGTCGACAACTTCCTCGACTGAGACACTCTCGGTCGACAAACTCCGTGACCGAGAAAGACCCAGGTAGCCGTTAGACACAGCTGACAAGGTAGTTGGCAGTTGGAGATGAACGTTGCAAACACTTGATCCAGAGAGCCTGTCGGTCGATAAAACTTCGACCGAATAGGTATCTCGGTCGACAATTTCTCGACCGAGATGGACTCTGACAGCAACTGCAGAATTAATTAACTAGCCGTTGCTAATGCGACTAACTTATACCTAACGGCTAGTTAAGCACTTAGAAACCCCTAGAAAGTATCTAGAACGTCCTTAAGCACTTGTAGGTCATTCCTATAAATAGGACATGCCTTAGGACACTCATATTTATAAAAATTCCACACTTGAGCAATCTTTGAGCATATACTTGCATTAGCAACCTGTTTGTGAGCAATTGAGCATATTTGCAATTGGCTACTTTCCTCCTGGCTCAAATTTCATGTCCTATAGGCTAGTATCTCCTATCCACAACAATCACAATTTCATATACATTGGTTAGGAGATCTACACACTTGATCTAGGCAAATCAAGCCTTGAGCTTCAAAGGATAAGTTGTAATTTCCATTTTTCTTTCTTGTTCACTTTCATTGATTGTACTCTCCTTGCTACTCCTAGGTTAGAGGCTACAGATTGGAGAGGGTCGTGATCTTCTTGGTGAAGAAGGAGACTTTGAACTACTTCTAGAAGGCTGGTGCAATGGGAGGTTACTTCTAAGAGGAAGGCTACTTCAAGGGGGAGCTTGGAGTTACTTCAAGAAGGCTACCTCGAGTTGGTGCATCTACTTCAAGTGAAGGTTGTTCAAAGGGGTGTAAGAAAGTATTGTATTTTGTGTAATTCCTTGAGAAGGTAATAAAATTAATACTTTCAAAATCCCGGTTAGGTAAGCAACCGGGTAGTGGACTGACAACCTTAGTATTTGCTAAGGTTGGAACCACTCTAAACCCTTTGTCTCCTTCTTGGTTTCTCATTTGTGGTTGTTTGAGTTAAATAATTTTTAAATTACTTTAAAACCCTATTCACCCCCCCCCTCTAGTGGTTTTTCAATTGGTATCAGAGCAGGCTTCAAGGAGCTCTAATCGAGTCTTGAAGAATGAAGGGTGATAGTGTCTACAACCGCAAGCAAAGGAAAAGCATGGACCAATCCTCAACAAGTTGCAATTGGTGCTTAGGAACAAGCCATACAACACCTAGCTGTCCATGGAAGTCAAAGAAGGAAGAAGTGCATAAAGAATGTCTAATTGCTACTATAAGTGGAGAAGAAGAAGAAGAGGTAAGTCTTTTTTATCTACCTAAAGAAGAGTTAATTGCTAGTCTTGAAGAGACACATAATAAGTATATTGAGTGCAAGAAGAAATTAAAGAAATCTAATAAGGAAAATGATGAGTTACAAGCTAAAATTTTTGCTCTTACATCTGAAAATGAGGATCTTAAAAAGATTATTGAAAATCATGATATTAGACTGAAATCCGTTGAAGCAAATTGCAATCTTCTTTCCCTAGAAAAGTTAAACTTGCAAACTCAAGTAAATGATCTTCAAAAACAACCTGTCTTATGTACACATCTAGATTATGATACTATTGTGAAAGAAAGAGATTCTTTAGTATCTAATCTAGATCAAGCAAAGCTAGACATCAATAAGAGAATGGATGAGATTGTCAAGTTGCAACAAAAGATTAGTAGTTTGAATAACAATGATACTCTTGATAAAATCTTAAATAAATCTTATCATCAAATTGGAAGAAGAGGACTAGGTTATAATCCTAAATGAAAATCATATCAAAAACCTAGAAAGACACAAGCACTAGAAAATCAATCTATGTATGTACCTAAAGGCAAACATATATATGTACCCAAGAACAACCTAGAACAAAATCATAGAAAGAGATATGAGGTTGATTCGATATGTTGTCATTATTGTTTGCATCTTGGACATTACTCTTTCTCATGTCCCTACAAGAAAAAGGATGTTGAGTTAGTATGGGTTCCAAAACTCCCAAACTAAATGAATAAAATTAAGTTGAGATATGACCAAAGATTCTAAGTTGTATATCTCTATGTCTATCACAACTTAACATAATAGGACACCAAGTTTCCTAATATACATATTAAATTACTTGTTTTAGTTTAAACTCTCAAAATGTATATGATTAGCTGAGATTTAACCTAAATGATGATTTGATATCTAAATATCTCAACTAAATTTTCATTTTCTTTATTTACTTAGAACAAATTACTAAAAACGATTCTGAAATGGTACAGAAACTCTTTCGATCGAGAAACTGTTCGACCGAGAACAGTATCGGTTGAAAAATGGTCGACCGAGCAGGTTCCTGTTCTCAAGTTTGCAATAAATCTGAACCTGTTTTATCTCAAATTTTATTCATTAAATTGAAAAGTTTATATTACCCTCTACATGATTTGACTTAAATTGGAAAATTATTGTTTTATCACAATCCACATGGTTTTCAATAAGAATTCTTTTGTATCTATATTGGAACCATGTGTGTTAAAATGATCATAATCACTGCATTTATATACCTTTATCTTGATCATTGTACTGTAGATATGCTTCCACTATTCTATCATAATTCCGGTGGCATGATCACTATGTTTCATTGGTTTGTCTAAAATAACCTTTGATTTATATATACAAACCATGAATGGATATTATTTTTGATCATCATTGAAAATGCCTTGACATAATAGATAGGAATAGCTTGTAATAAAATAATGATGATGCTATGACAAGCCAAATAGTGTATCTTAGAAGAAAAATATAATGTATTATATAAAGCACAATTATAACTTTAAAATATCAATCTTGCTTTCAAGGATATCACTTAATGTGCTTCAAATTGATATTTATTTAAGCTATCTGCAGAAATTATACTTCACAAATGAATCTGCAAAATTTGCCTCTTGGTTGAAATTAAATTTGACCAAGGGGTGTTATGGTCGTAATCAAGGTCGACCTAAAATAAGCTTGACACAACACTTATTTGGATAATCATTCTCTATAAATTGTGATCAAAATCATGACCACAAAAATTGTCCAAATCTTTAGAAAATATAGAAATGCTCTACAAACTCAGTCTACCATTTACATCAAAAATCAGCTTAACAGAAAATGTCTCGGTCGACGAATTACTCGACCGAAAACATCTCGGTCAGCTATCCCTTTTCGACCGACAGACTTCAAGAAAGAACTACACGAGCAAAGCTCAGACACACTTCTGGTCGACAATTGTTCGACCGAGCCAGTGTCGGTCGACAAATTTCTCGACTGAGATTTGACCGTTGGAATACGACCGTTGGAATCTGACCGTTTGAATATGACCGTTGCCGGTCGACCGTTGGGCGACCGAAAGGCGCGCCTAGGATATAATCGTTGCGGTCGTCGGTCGACCATTTGTCGACCGAACTGGTCACTGGATTGCTATAAAAAGGACCAAAAATGGGTCATTGCATCACACTTTCACATTCTTACTTCTTTAGCTTCTCTCTAGTGCATTTTTGTGCAACTCTTTAGCTTTTCAACCTCCAAGACCTTCTTGCTTCTTTTTCACCTCAAAGCAAAGCAATGGCTTCATCATCTACGCGTGGAAAGAAGCAAGTTGCTGGCAGGAAAGGTAGGACGACCTCCCCACCATTGACGATCATCAACGACATCTGCTTCATCGACGCAGCTGCTGGTGATTGCTACCTCAGGCTCTCCTCCAAAACTCCTCTTCCACGACGGCCAGTTGACGTCATGGACTTCTACAGCATCGTCGACCTGGAGGATCTCTTTGTGGTACAAAACTTGAAAGATTTTCTAAACCCTTCCTTTCCCTCCTACTCTTCAAAAGTTGTGAATGAGTTCTATGCAAACTTAACCTCTGATCCTAAAAATAACTCCTTCTCCTCTATGGTCAATGGGCATAGCTTTAACTTTACTGAAGAGGGTATCCTTGACATGCTCAACATAGATGTAGAAGAATACCAAGACACCCTTGACTTTACCACCGGAAATCCACTCAATACATTTTCCCAAGATGACAATACGGTAAGTCTTAGTGACATTAAACGTACTATCTTTCAATCTAACACAACTTATCACGAAGATAGGGGTACCTATAATGCCATTAACCTCAAACCTGCAGCTAGGATTATCAACCTTATTGTTTCCACAAACATACATCCTAGAGAAAACAAGTCTGAAGTTCCTACCTTTCGCATGTATCTAATTTATGCCATTATCAAACACATTCCCATAAACTTTATCCGCATTATCATTAAGAATATGTTTGAGTTTTCTGGCAATCCCCCTTATGCTGATTTTGTATGCCAAATCACTCAACATTTTCTTAAGAAACAGATTGAGGATCTAGGATACACATGGGAAAGAAAACCACAAAAAATAAGCAAAAACACAGTAGAAAAGATGGGAATTGATTTTGGTCACAAGAGGGCTAGGACTGAAGGGGAAACATCTACTCAAGACATACCACCACCTCCTCCTACCTCCCTACCCTATGATCCCATCCAAAACACCCTAACCTACATTGTTGGATCCCAATATCATCTAAGTAAACAATTAGATTATAGCCACCATGTCATGACCTACTTAAACCAAAGGATGCAAGGCCTCTCTTCAGATCAACCAGATGAATATCCTTACTCTCTAAATCATGGCATGATTAACCCATATAATCCTTCCTATAACTACTGTCAAACTCCACCTCCACCATCTCCTGATCTCACACATACTCAGTTTTCACACATGCAAGTACAAGACATTGCTGCTCATTTTTGCTTTGATCGTGTTCCCACCTTCTTGGAAGCATATGCATTAACCAAGACAGGTGCTTTGGAGTGGCAAACTTTAGTCACGTATTATGGAGCTGAGCCATTTCTTGGAAAAGACCCAGATATCGATGTAATACTTAAGTCTTTTCAGTGAGATCATGAGTGTCCTATAGTTGTAATGAATTGGTTATCTTTACATGATTGTAATGAATTGGTTATTATTGCAATAAATTGGTTATCTTTGCATGATTATAATGGATATCTTTCAAAGCATATGAGTCATCTTGTAAAATGTTAAGCTGATGTTCCTTCTATGGCATCACTTGAACATAAGTTTATAAGACTATTATAGTAGAGCATACAAAGTAAGGGAAGTAATATATATAAAAACAATCACAAAGGATAAAATCTTTGCAAATACCTGCAATTTATGGCTAAATTGACCATCTATTGGAGTGCATTAATCCTTGATTAGAATTGGGATATCTATTTAAGGGGGAGCAATGCATAAGGATTCTTAATGGAATTTTCTAAACAAATCAGGGCCTAACATCCCGTGCTTTTGGTTATAAATATTTTTCATATACTCTAAAGCTTAAAAGGATTCTCATATCAATATCAAGGATTCACAACCTTTGCTAGTGATTGAGTAATTACTTATGACTAACAGACACACAAACATTTATCTTGAATATCTTTTTGAAATGACAAAGGGGGAGAAAGAATATAAAATCAAAAACATAAAATATGAGTTTCATAAATAAACATAAAATATGAGTTTCATAAATTTCACGGCCATCACTCATTTGCAAAATAAGAATGACTACAAAAGGTAATCTTCAGGTATGAAACTCACATGCTTTATATTTCCTTATTTTATAGGAAATGTTTGTCATCTTCAAAAAGGGGGAGATTGTTGGATAAATTGACATTATGATAAATCCCTTTGTTTCGATGATGACAAACATTTCATTCTTGTTGATCTAACATGCTACTTGAGTGTTGCAGGAATGAGGTGGATGACAAAGCACCAGGGAATCTATATGCTTGAATGCTTGTAAATTTCATGAAATGTAATCAATTGTAAACTTGTACAAACATATAATGTACAAGTACTTAGACTTCATGTAAATCAAGCGTTAGATCTTCCCTAGTCAATCACTACACTTAGATAGATCATCCCCTTCAATAGTGTCACATATGCACACTCACATACACACTTAGTACTTTAAATTGAAACATTGAAACAGGGTCACTCTCGGTCGACAACTTCCTCGACTGAGACACTCTCGGTCGACAAACTCCTCGACCGAGAAAGACCCAGGTAGCCGTTAGACACAGCTGACAAGGTAGTTGACAGTTGGAGATGAACGTTGCAAATACTTGATCCAGAGATCATGTCGGTCGACAAAACTTCGACCGAATAGGTATCTCGGTCGACAATTTCTAGACCGAGATGGACTCTGACAGCAACTGCAGAATTAATTAACTAGTTGTTGCTAATGCAACTAACTTATACCTAACGGCTAGTTAAGCACTTAGAAACCCCTAGAAAGTATCTAGAATGTCCTTAAGCACTTGTAGGTCATTCCTATAAGTAGGACATGCCTTAGGACACTCATATTTATAAAAATTCCACACTTGAGCAATCTTTGAACATATACTTGCATTAGCAACCTGTTTGTGAGCAATTGAGCATATTTGCAATTGGCTACTTTCCTCCTGGCTCAAATTTCGTGTCCTATAGGCTAGTATCTCCTATCCACAGCAATCACAATTTCATATACATTGGTTAGGAGATCTACACGCTTGATCTAGGCAAATCAAGCCTTGAGCTTCAAAGGATGAGTTGTAATTTCCATTTTTCTTTCTTGTTCACTTTCATTGCTTGTACTCTCCTTGCTACTCCTAGGTTGGAGGCTGCAGATTGGAGAGGGTCGTGATCTTCTTGGTGAAGAAGGAGACTTTGAACTACTTCTAGAAGGCTGGTGCAACGGGAGGTTACTTCTAAGAGGAAGGCTACTTCAAGGGGGAGCTTGGAGTTACTTCAAGAAGGCTACCTCGAGTTGGTGCATCTACTTCAAGTGAAGGCTGTTCAAAGGGGTGTAAGAAAGTATTGTATTTTGTGTAATTCCTTGAGAAGGTAATAAAATTAATACTTTCAAAATCCCGATTGGGTAAGCAACCGGGTAGTGGACTGACAACCTTAGTATTTGCTAAGGTTGGAACCACTCTAAACCCTTTGTCTCCTTCTTGATTTCTCATTTGTGGTTGTTTGAGTTAAATAATTTTTAAATTACTTTAAAACCCTATTCACCCCCCCCCCCTCTAGTGGTTTTTCACCACAGAGTGATTGAGTTCTTATTGGTCCAAATAGATCAATGTGAAGAAGTTCAAGAGCTCTTTTGGTACTAACGACGACTCCTTTGGATTTGAAGGAGTACTTGATTTTCTTTCCTTGGGTACAAGCTTGGCATTCCTCATCCTTTTCAAAATCCAATTTGGGAAGTCCCTTGACCAAGTCCTTTTTGCTCAACTTCTATAACTAATGCATATTTACATGACCAAGCTAACAATGCCAAAGAGAAATATCATTCGAGTTGACTACTAGGCATCTACCAACAACAGGCTTAATAGACTCAACAAAAATTACATAAACATTACCACTTCTAGTTCCCTTATATATAACTTGATAGATGAGGGGATCTAGAATCAAGCATTTAAAAGAAGTAAATAACACAAGGTAACCATTACCACATAATTGACTTACACAAATTAAATTGTGATGTAGGTCGTCCACAAAAAGAACATTCTTGATACACAAGAATTCACCTACATCACCCTCACCTTTGACCTTACCTTTCTTGTTGTCCCCAAAGGTAACCGAATCTCCTTTCTTTTTGGTGAAGTTGTTGAAATGGCTTATATCACATGTCATATGCTTGGTGCATCCACTATCAACAATCCATCTTCCTTTTCCCTACAAGAAAGGAGAATGTCGGTTCCCAACTCAAACTTTGGGATCTGGAGTTAGCTTGGGGACCCATTTCATCTTTGGATTGGTTCCCTTAGGCTTGTAAGTACAATAAGTAGAGTAATGATCATCACACTTGCAATAAGAACAAACCATAGGATTCTTAGTGTCGGAAGACTCTCCAATAAAGAAAGAGGTCTCCTTGCTCTTTTTCTTACCTTTGGATTTGCTCTTGCCTTTTGGTTCTCCCTTACAAATCCCAAACCACTAGTACCACTTTGTTTGGTAGAATGGTCAAGGATTTCATTTAGGGAGTTTTTCCCTTTGAGGAATTTTTGTAGAGAGGCGCTTAGTCTATGATTATCATCATTAAGAGATATGATAGTAGAATACAAACTAGCAATATCATCTCTAGTATGAATAAGGTTAGACTCTAAACAGAGGGCTTTAGTCAAATAAGAATCTTTCTCAAGAGAAATAGAAGCAATATCATTACTAGGAAAGATAGGTCTAGAAGTTAAATCATTAACTTGACCAACCAACCTAGCATTTTTAGATTTAAGCACTTGAATTTCCTTAAGATAAACATCTGTCTCATCCCTACGAGCATCAACAAGAAGCTTTAATTCAACATTTTCAGTTTTAAGACTTTCAAGCTCCTTTAGGCAGTTTTGGTTGTCTTACTTAAGAGTTTCAATATTCTTAAGGCAGACACAATTCTCTACTTCAACTCAATTGTATTGGAGCTCAAGATCAATATATTGTCCTTGCAAGTTATCAATTCTCTCTCAAGATGAGTTTTCTCATTAAGCTCAAGAATTTCAAGTTTAGCATACAAATCATCAATAATTTTTCTAACCTTTTTCTTTTAAATTTACATTTATCAAAAGAAGAACGGGTAGAAATAAGCATATCAATAATACCTTCCTTATATAACTCATGTAAGCTTACCTCACCAATTTCTTCACTAGTAGAGGTCATGAGTGCAAGGTGGCACTCTCCACCTTCTTCGGAGCTTGAGCTACTTGAGGATGAAGCTTCCCAAGCTGCATTCTTGTGTCTTTTCTCCTTCTTATCCTTCCTCTTGTACTTTCTCTCCTTCTTGTACTCTTCCTCCTTCTTTGAGATGCCCTTGTGGTGTGACTTTTTTGACTTGGGGCATTCACTCTTTTATTGTCCCTTTTATCCACACTTGTAGCATCTAGGAGTAGAGGCGGAGGCTTGCTTTCCCTTGAAGTGTTTGCCCTTGATGTAGTTGGCTTCATACTCACTAGGGCCATCATCTTCACTAGAGGAGGAAGGAGAAGTTTGGCAAACAAGTCATCGTTGAAGGATGACCACATCCACTTGTGCTTTGAAAGCACTATCTTTGATCTTCTTGGATTCATTCTCTTGTTGCTTGGCTTCTTCTTCTTGCTAGGCTTCTTCTTCTTGCTTGTCAAGCCTTGGCTCATGAGTTTGGAGGTTGCCAATGAGCTCTTTGGTTGGGATGTTACCAAGGCTCCTCACTTCTTTAATGGAGGTCACATTTTACTCCCATCTCTGTGGTAGAGTCCTCAAGATCTTGGAGTTGATTACACCTCTATTCAAAGTGTTTCCCAAAGCAGCTAGGCCATTGATGATGACATTGAGCCTATAATGCAACTTTACAATCCCTTCTTTATTGCCCATCTTGAAGTCTATATGGTTTTTCAACATGTAGATCTTAGCCTCCTTGGTTTGCTTTGTCCCCTCATAAGTGATTCATAATTTGTCCCAAATCTCATAGGCGGTGTCCCAAGATGAGATGCAGTTGAACTCTGTTGGGGTAAGGGCTACATAGAGAATGCTTATGGCTTTAGCATTGAGCTGAGATTCTTTAAGTGCAGCTTCACTCCATGTTGCAATAGCTCTAGTTGTCTCCTTTTATGGTGTGACCATCACCTTCCACATATCAAAGTTCATGTCTTGAATGTAGAATTTCATGCGCCTCTTCCAATAGAGGAAGTTGGTGTTGTTGAAGACCGAAGGACACATGGAGAAGCCTCCCTCTAGGTTGAGAGAACCAAATAGGTTGTCGCCCATCTTCTCATCTCGTGGGATATTATTGGAGAAGATCCCAAGCCATGATACCACTTGTTGGATCTAGAGCTCTAGAGGGGGGAGGGGGTGAATAGAGCTTCAAAAATTCTCACAAGATAGATTAGACCTTCAAATTATATCAATCAAAACCAATAGCTCAAGTGTAATTTGAAATCCTAACTAACAAGAATAGCAAGGATGAGATAAAATGAAACAAGCACTTGGACAAGGTTGTTTAGAGTGGTTCCACTCTCCAAACTAGGAGAGAGTCAATCCACTACCTAGAGAGGTCAACCTCTAGGACTTTGCAAGTTCTTTCTTCTATATATTCACCAATAAGAGTTACAACACGAGACCTACCAAAGGACTTACATATCCAATACAAAGAGTCTTCAACCTTACCAATGACTTACCCACTTTGCAAGGGTCTTCTTCCTTCTTCCAAAGACTTACCTACTCTTGCACAAGTCTTCAGCCTTCAAGGGATTACCCACTCTTCTTGGATCTTCAGCCTTTGCCTTCTCCTTCACCTAGAGAAGATCTTCACATCTTCTTCAACCTTGAAGAAGAACAACAACGACTCCACTTTCACTCAGAGTAGCTTGCTCCACCTTTGCTTCTTTGAGGAAAGGGGTAGGGAAGATGGAATGGAATGAGAGCTTTACAAGAACAAGGAAGTAGCTCTCTTACAACTGGCCTAACTCACTCATAATCACAAAATGTTGTGTAAATAAGAGAGAGAAAGGGGCTCAAGGAGTTGCAACACACTCAACTATAACAAGGACTTAGAATAGCATGAATGAGCAAAGTTGGAATGAACTTTAAGGGGTCCTATTTATAGCTGGGGGTGTTCCCTTGAGTGTTGGATCGCTTAAGGGAAAATATAGCCATATTCCAAATTACAATGGATCTATTCTCCCTCAAAACAACTCACCAACGGTTATAATCACTTTTTCTATATTTTCCGTATAGTACATTTGGTTGAGTTCTAATAAAGGTAACTCGACCGATCCACTAAATGACAAAGCCAATTTTTAAACTATCAGTCAAGTTTGTTCTGGGAAACTCGATCGATGAGCTAAAATTAGTTTTGCTCAGTGAGTCGTTCGGTCGAGTTCTGTGAGTGTACAACTCGATCGATTGGTCTCTCTAGAAAATCCATCACTGGATCGGTCGAGTTTCCAACTCGACCGATAAACAGCCTGTGACAAATTTTCTAAATTGACATTTGAGTAATCAAATGTTAGAATTAAGTATCCCTTATCTTTTCTCATATTAGTTACAAGTCATATCATCAATACAAGTTATTACAAAAATCATCTAAGGTCATTTGGAGTGAACTCCCAAAACGTGCACTTGCATTACTTTTTACTTGAACTTGAACAAGCTAGGGCTTGTGTAATTTGATCCTTTTCATATACCTAAAGCATGAAATCAATCTTGAACAAACATATTAGATACATAAGAATGGAATGGTTAAGTCATTATCAAAATATGGGCAATGTATAACTTTCACGTCAACAATAGCGACCACTTGAAATAAACCACTTCGACCAACATGGTTCAACATAACGACCATGAGATCAAAGAAACATAGCGACCATGCAAGGTCAGAGATTCATAGTGACCGCTAGGGTTAGCTTACATTGGAGACCATATGAAAAACATAGTAACCCAGAGAATTAGGGTTAGGTTATAGCGACCAGACTAGAATATAGTCCTCAGCAACCACTATGGCCTTAGTGACCACATGAAAGTAGAGATAGATAGCGACCAAAACATATGGTTTATCATCAAGAATCCGAAGAGTCATCAAGGTGAAAACCACATGAAGAAGATGAAAACCAAAACCCCCAAAACCCTAATTATGATCATAACAAGGTCAACATAGAAACTGTGATATGAGAAAGAAAAGCAAACATTGAGCATATGCATTCAAAAGTCAAAACCTCCATCTTCAACAAGACAGACGTGCAAAAGGCCAGGGTTTAGCAAAAAGAAGTTATTTGCACAAAGATATTCATAAAAAGTAAACCCTAGAACATAATATTGTCACCATGCTACTTATAATCACATTTTGTGTAGATCATTAACATGCAAGACAAGTGCAACAATCATTGAGGGGAAAGTTATACAACTTGCCCTGGATTATGATGTAGAGATTCCAAATAACAAGATTCTCTAAGGAAGAGAGCAAAGACGAAGCTTGGTTCAACTCCACGACCAAGCCAACATCACCTCAAAGAAAGAAGAACAACCCTAGGTTAAAGAAATCTCAAGGAAGAGAGTGCAAACCCTAGGCTGAAAAGATAAGATAAGAGAGGAGATCTTCTACTCAACTTAGGTACTACCAAGGGAAAACCATGGATTCTACTACAAAGAGAGAAGTTCTTCAAGAGGCACTACTATGGCAACCCATGGATTTGTCCAAGAGAAAGAAAAGAGGAGCAAGATTGCAAGAAAGCGAAACTAAGAAGGATAGTTCACTTACTAAGATCAAATAACACCAAATAATCACCAAAGGAGAGTTTCTTCAACCCTAGATCACACATGCAAGGGTTCGATCACCTTGCTCCAAGGTTGAGCTCTTCTCCACCACCAAGATCACAAGGGACGAGCTCCAAGGATGAGAAAGAGAGAAAGAGGGTGTAAAGAGATCACTTGCATGCAAGGAGAGGGGTATATATACCCAAGGGTAAGAGAGAGGTAAAGGAGGTTAGGTGTCAAGCCCCTGTGACACTTGTCCTTCAAAACTTGACCATGCAAGTACTAAGAACATGCATGCATCGTGGGTGATAAGATCAAGGAAAGTTAGTGTCCATGTTGGTCATCAAAACACTTCGGTCGAAGAAGAAACATAGCGACCAAACAAGGTTGCGACCGCTATCACCATGGTGACCAAGAAACATAACGACCGTGGCGATCATAGCGACCAAGGTCCAAGAGAAAAAGATCGCCAAGACTATAGCACATGTACACAACATATTCGACTGCTACAAACAAGAACAAAGGAAAGCACATCGGTTGCCACACACAAAGGGGTCAATATCAACTTAGGCATCCATGCAAAACCCTAACTTCCAACACATGATACCACCTCATCAATCAAGGTACAACAAGGCGCCCCTATGCACCACTCTCTCTAACATGATGCTAAGACATAAGAGGCACATCAAATATGTGACAAATTGCAAGATAAATCCTAAACGTGGATAAAGTACAATTTGGTCCAAAACAAGCACACATATAGCATAACTAGCTCAAACAACGTTCAAACTGGACCAAACTTAAAACATAAACATGTCATATGTTATTACGACACGTCACATGATTAGATTAAAGTTTCAAGTATCTTATGATGCTAAACAAACAAGATCAAGTAAAAGTTAGGTCAGGGGTCTCACAAATTTAGTCATTAATTAGAATTAAACGAAAATCAACCTATTAAATTGAATGTTGAGATAAAAGTTTTCCTTTTAACTTTAGTATTACCTAAGCATAACTTGAGTTGTAAACTAGTGATAGGGGAAGGGGTAACGTATTGTTGTTGATGTGATCCCTAAGATGTAGAGATAAAGTCAACCCTTTTTATTAATATTTTTGCCGACCGTACAAACAAAATTGCTTTGGCATCCATTCCGGCTGTAGAATAAAATAATAATGCATTATTTACAATCTCAACTCTTCGTGTGGCTTAAGGACTAATTTGGCAGGATGTAGCTAGGGCCCTGTTTGGTAGGGTGTAATATGCAGAAGTGTTGTTTCAATGTCACTTTTTCAGATTGAAAAAGTATTTGGTAGGGTGTATATTAGTGAATTGTAACTGCACGCAAGTACCCGGTTGCCTTCCATTTCCCGGAAATTGTACCGCGCCCAATTAGGGTGCGGTCGGGTGTAATTCTGCATCTGAGCTGTCCGCTTGTACTTGTTGCCTTCCAAAATCAACTGACCTATTTAAAAAAAAAAAGCTGGAAGGCTAGTACTCGGCACAGTAACGGTGTTGTAATGAAAACGAGCTCCCTCTCTCTCTCCCATCCTCTCTTTCTCCCTCCTTCCTCCACTAGACCACACGCTGCGCTTGTTCTTTTTATAAGCATGACCAGGCTGCGGAAGAGAATGGCAGCTGTTGCTACCAAATAGTTGCAGACCAAAACAAAGAATTTAGGCTGCACCATACCAAATGAAAACGAAACAGTATGAAATGCATTATTATGTTTGCTATGATTTTTAATTCATTAAACTACATCTTATTACACCCTACCAAACAGGCCCTAGGTTGCAAATGAAAATTTGATATTACAAAAATACACTGCAAAATCACAATTTGTCATCCGACTACAACAAACCTGGCTACACAAACCCCATTTGTAATCTCATATATTTAGTTGTTAATAAATAAAGCATAGCCGTTTCCTTTTGTCACGTCGGCCATAAGTTGGAAGCCCTAACCAATCACGATACAACCGTGAGCTCAGCAGTCTGACCGGGGTTGATCAGTTCCTAACCGCGGTTACTTTACCAGCCCCGTCTTAACGGGAGAATTGTCAGTGGAGGGGATAGCCAGTGCAGTCCAAACCGCCACAGCACCCCTCACTTTTCCATCTTCCTCCCGCCACTCTAAACTCCTCTCTGGGGCTAGCTGTTCTCCTTCTCGCTTCGAAACACTTCTACCTCCCTCCGCCTCACCCTCCCTCTTCTGACTTCTCGTCGCGAATCATCCGCCGCTCCAGAGATGGTATCGTCCTAGATCTAGAACCAACGCCGCACCAAATGCTCCGTGAACTCACTCGCAGCTGTGTCCCGTGCAATGCAGGTTGTCGCTCAGGCGCCGCAGAGACTGAAGGAAGCGGAGATCACGGAACAGGATTCTCTGCTTCTGGTACTCGTTTTGTTTTGTTCACGGTCTGGCTGTTTATATTTCGCAGCTTTCTATCGTTCAGCTCTGGCCCCCGACGCTTCTTACGGTGTCAAACTGATCTAGCGAGCCCCGGACGTTTCCCTCCACATACTCCTACCGATATCCGCTATACATCGCGCATCGGAAGCCCTTTGGTTGCTTTAGAGATGTTCGGTTCTAGAGTTTGCTTTCCCCTTTTGGCTCAGTTCGACTGTCGCTACTCGTTTGTTCTGATTGCCGTCGTTATCGAAGGGAGATCCGAGAGGGAATGTACGTATCGGTTATTTGCTTCACGATGTTGCTTCGTTTCAGACGAGGAACTTGCTTCGCATCGCGATCTTCAACATCAGTTACATCCGAGGGCTATTCCCGGACAAGTACTTCAACGACAAGTCAGTCCCGGCTCTAGGTGAGTGGCTCCTTCTCTTCGTTGCGATTCGTCTACTTCTGGATGCTGTGCCTGTTTTTCTCCTTAGCTGCTGCCTGATTCCTGGACGCAGAGATGAAGATTAAGAAGCTGATGCCCTTGGATGCCGAATCCAGGAGACTCATCGACTGGATGGAGAAAGGTCCTGCGATTCTCTCATGTCATCATCTGCATGTTCTCACCATTCCACGCGCTGCTCTCCGATGTTCGATTTTCCTCTGTGACTTTGTTTACCGGTCCCCTTACAATTCCGCTTCGTTTCCCCTTCCAGGTGTCTATGATGCGTTGCAGAAGAAATATCTGAAAACACTCCTGTTCTGCATCTGCGAAACCGTAGAGGGCCCGATGATCGAGGAGTATGCTTGTAAGCATCCTATTTCCCATTTTTTCTTCGTATAACCAGGATGTAGCTACAGTATTTGAATGGCTAGCACTATGTAGACCCTTGTCAATCTGTCATCAGTAGTAAGATTTCTATAGGATGTAGCTACTGTATTTGAATGGCTAGCATTCTGTAGACCTTGTCCATCTATCATCAGTGGTAAGATCTCTATAGGATGTAGCTATAGTATTTGAATCGCTAGCATTATGTAGACCCTGTCAATCTGTCATCAGTGGCAAGATCTCTGTATACCTTGTGTTATTTCTTATCAAGGCTGGCGTATATGCTGTTGGATAGAATCTCTACATGTTCTGGCTAGACTCTGCTTGACGCCATGCGTTGTTTGATACTACTGTACCTTGTTTTTCAATCCGGATACTGAGAGGGCTCCATAAACGGAAGTCTGATGTGGAGTTTTTTTTACTAACGCTGATATGCATAGATGCTATATATTTGTTTTCAATGTAATGCAGAACCAAAATAACGATCTGAATCTTTGGTTAATGAATGTTTTCTATAATCCATGTGGCAGTCTCGTTCAGCTACCCTGACACGGGCGATAACGACGTAATAATGAATGTTAGTGAGCGAGGAAGCAAAAAACAGCCTGCAACGTTCAAGTCCAACTCAACTGAGATAACCCCTGATCAGATGAGGTAGCATTAAACCCGTTTATGATATATAGCCAGTTCATTCATTAACGGTGACATTAAATTGCTGATAGTTTTCCAATTGAACATTCGTTTGATTATGGCTTCAGGAGTTCTGCTTGCAAAATGATAAGAACCCTAGTTCAGCTAATGAGAACTCTGGATCGGATGCCTGAAGAGGTAGAGCAGCATGTGGAAACTCCAGAGAAAATACTTTTATATATTGAGAAATAGTTATGTTACGTTATGCGTTTCTTTTCTGTTCCAGCGTACCATCTTGATGAAGCTTTTTTACTATGACGACGTCACGGTAAACTTCTTTCGTGTTGAACCTCGCTTCTCAACTTCTGCGAGCTCTGCTTTATTATATTTCTAAACAGATCGTAGTAACAATTTTCAAACTATATACCTCTTGTGATTGTTTCGATATGTGCCTTCGGTTGATGTACTTACTGCTAAGTATTAACCTCTTCAAGTAGTTATCCTGCATAGTTTGCTAGTTTGTGTTCATGTTAAATCTGCAATAGAGCTTCTGAATCTTCATGCCTTCTCGTGAGATAATAAGAAATTCGTGTAAGAAAACAAAGATCAAGCGAACGATATGGATGGGAGAAACTGAAACAGACCAAATAGTATCAAGCATATATTGGGAAGAATGAGAGAGAACCACAGAGTCCTTGGATTGCGATTGTAATGCTTAGGGCTAGTTTGGTTGGGTGTAGTAGGGTGCAATTGTGTGAGTTTGCAATGTAAAAAATGTACATCAAATACGCACTTTGTCGTCCGGCTACATCCTACCAAACAGGCCCTTAAGAACAACTTGGGGTGTGCGGCTAGTTTTTCAGTCATATATATGTTAGAAGCTAAAACTGTTCTGTACTCCGACCAACTAGGGAAGCTGTTACTTTTATAAAAAGTGATGTTCAAACAACCTATGATGATACTAGGGACACCATTAACCTTGTAGATACCAATTTCATAAGCAGAACACTAGTATAATTATAATCCACATTTTTGTACGGCTATTGGATGAAATCATTATAGATGATTGAATTTATTATTTCCATTTTACTTCAGAAAAATTGTAACCTGTTTGGTAGCAATTCAAGGAATACTATGATTTAATCTCTCTTTTTCATAAATCACCATTTCTTGCCAAAACAGTGACCCCTCTTTTTTTGCTTGTTGTTATCTCGCAATTGAGGTTGTAACTGTTAGATATAGTGGCTGCTTGAACGCAAGAGATGCAACTCATTTAAGCTCTATCAATGGTTATCAACTTTTTTCATCCATAATCAATTTGTGCATAGATTGTGAGGGGTTAAATTACTGCTTCCTAAAATTGAGCTGCCTATGCTATGATGGACTTTACAGCCGGAGGACTATGAACCTCCATTTTTCAGATGCTGTACTGAAGTTGAAGCGGGCAACATTTGGAGAAAAAACCCACTGAAGATGGATGTCGGTGAAGTTAACAGCAAGCATTTGGTGTTAGCTCTGAAGGTGTGATATATAGCAACATTGTGTTTGACTTATAAATCTTTATGGTCGCATTGAGGGTTTATTTGTAATCTGTCATGCAGGTTAAAAGTGTTCTTGATCCATGTGAGGATGAGAATGATGGACTTCAAGATGGTGTCAGCTTAGATGGCTCAGCATCAGATAACTCTTCTTTTGACACTGAGGTGGTGTATAATCACGTTTTTTGCTTGCATTCTCTTGCGTTTTGGTTATCTTTTTCCGTACAAAAGTTGTACTGTATGAACACAATGTATAAGTTCTGTTTATGGAATCTGTTTCCAGTTCTTGGGTTTACTTAAAAATATGGTTTATGCTGTAACAGCATATATTGCTTAATGCCTTCCATTAAATGAGTTTCAGGTTCAACCTGGACATGCAAACCAGTATGTCATGGCACCTGTAGGTAAGTGTAGTATATTTCATCACCGAGAACTTACTGACTTGTTTATTGCAGTAGATACTTATTTATGCATATTGTTGGGAAGTCTACTTCAGTAATTAATTTATGTTTTATAATTTCCACTCTCAATTTCTAGACCACAATTTTTATACGGTGACAAACAATCCGTCGTTCTAATCCTTTCACAACTTTTAAGATGTACTATGCGTATTACTTATGTATTCGGTTCCTTCCAGGGGAGAAGCATAAACGGCCAGATGATGACATGGTTGATGATGGTTTGTTTCTTTAACTGCTCCTTTTTAATTGTTATTTCTTTATTTGTCATTGGATGTTTTTTCTCTTAGTTGAAATACTCTTCACTATATATATATATACAAGAAACCACTCCTCAATATATATATATATATATATATATATATATATATATATATATATATATATATTGAGGAGTGGTTTCTTGTAGTTTATCGTATACCATTTCTTAAATAATGTGCACGTTGCAGATGATACTCAAACTCAAGATTCAGAACAGGAAGAAGAGAATTCTGCTCGCATTAGGGAATGGATTAGAGCAAGACACTCGGATACTTTTGACCTTTCTGACATACTCACAAATTTCCCTGACATATCTATGGTATGAAAAGATTTTTCTTGTATTTGTATTGTTCTGCGTTGTTACAGCAGCCTTTCAAGATAACAACCATTCTTTTTCTTTATACCGCAGCAATTATCTGAAGGTACTGGAACTGGTCTTTGGAAATTCAGATGTCTTTACTGACTGAAGAAAAGGAACAATGCCATCTGGCTTTTAAAGGCTCAATTCTATAGAATTCTTCTTTGCAATGTTAATCTGTTTTCTTTTCCTGCCAGAAATAGTAGCAACTTTGATGGATGAGGGGCTTATATCAAAAGCTGGGAAGGGCTATACCATAAACAGGGAAAAGGTGAATACAGTTAGAAGACTATCATCTAATCTGTGTTGTAATCTATAACTATGAAGTCTTATCAGGACTGCAACCCGGATGTGGCTGCTGTAAAGGATGAGCTTCAGAAGCTTGACATATCTCCGCGTATAAAAAGTGGAGATTTGTTGTATATGAAGGTCAAATTTGCTTCAGTTTTTGACTTAATTCACATAGAAAGGCATTGCTAAGCTATCTTGCTCTACCAGGCTCTGTCGTATGCTCTTCCCATGGATTATGTCACGATCACAAAGCTACAAAGCAAATTGGGAGACGTCAACCAGACTGCTGTCCGGAAACTGATTGATAAGATGTTGGAGGATGGCTTCGTAAAAGGTGGCAGTAGAAGGCTAGGTACTGTTCTGTTTCCACACTTCTATTTAACTATGGTTACTACGAGTATCCTACTTAATTCTCATATGATCATTTTCCATTTTTTGACAAGATAATGAGTGTTATCAATTATCATATACTTTCTGTGCTGTGTTTATGTTTTCTAATCAGTAGTATAACGGTTGGAAGTTTGAGGGTTTGTGATTGCTGATATGGTGCAGGTAAGCGTGTTGTTCACAATGATTTGACCAAGAAGAAGCTCTTTGAGGTCAGGAAGGCACTTGAAAGCGAATTTGCAGTAAGCATTGTTGGCTTGTTAGTTATTTATTTTTTGCTTGCTATGCTTGTTTGTAAAACATCGATTGCAGTGTGCGAGAAGATAGTTGCCCGATCCATGTTCACGCATCTATTCATCTCTATTTGTTCAGGCCACCAGGAGTGATGATCACATGTTTAAACCAAATGGCGCAAACTTCACAGCGAACGGTAAACTGGAATAAAAAATGATGTGATTTGTGCTTCAATGACATCATCGCTCCTCTTCCTTGCAGCTCGTGATCTGAAAGAAGGATCGACTTATGCTGGCCTCCACTCCATCGGGTCTGACCTAACACGGACCAGGGAACATTCTCCCATTTATCCGAATGGGTCTGCTAGAACTGGACAGACGCCTCGTAGCAAGCCCCAAGATGGTTGCAACACTCCTACAAGCAGGGCTGCTGCGGTAGTATCTATGCATATCTGCATTATCGGAACTACTGCTTTCACTAAGTACTAATAAAGCAGCTTTTGAAAGTATTGCAATGCCCTGAAATGATCATATACTCCGTTTTATATCATGTGTAGCCTATAGCTTCAATAGAGAGCGGAGTAAACAAAGACGGGAATGCCAATGGCCATCTAAAAGCTGACGGCGTAAGTGAAAATTCATCCCAGAACAAGAGAAGCAGGAAGACTAGCACTGTATGTTTTTTTTTCTCAGTTCTATTATTAAGCCCTTCGATCGCCAAATTGTGTTGCAAAAATCAAATTTAACTCATTTTTAAACGTTCTTCAAATTTGCCTTTGTTCTTCTCTACTGCTACTGTTGGACTCAGACGACAATCATTCTATGTAGCAGGTGAGGGAGCCTATTCTTCAGTATCTTAAGCGCCTCAAGTCTCAAGCAGTGAATGATACGTTGGAGGGATAGAAAGGTTAAAAGACCTGAGGGCACTGCCATGCTACGAACTATGCGACTGGCTTGGTTTGTCCATTTGATTATTGCGAGTGTGCTTATGAAGGCTCATTTGTTCTACCTTGGGCGGGTTTGTTTTAATGAGAATTTCGATGACTTCGATGCAAAACACCTTTCCTTGCACAATAAAGACTGAACTATGAATAATTAGTTCAATGGCTCGAGATACTAAACACCTGCAAGAAGCTAGTTTTCAATAATCGATACAATTGAATTTGTTAGTGGGAACACTAAGTTTTTGTCGACATGAGATGCTCTCATCATCACCCGCTAAAATTTGCCTGATAATTGAATCACGGTTCTTGTTTCTTACGTTAACACGGAATCCTTCTAGGTAGACGGCACTGTCGTCCGATGGCTATTTCTGCTTAAAAAACGACGCTGTTCCAACGGGGAACGATTCCGTGTGAAAACTGAAGTTGCTTGCTGAAAAGGTGAACTTTGGGGTCGTTGCCTTTGACGGCTCCGTGATATTGCGTACGGACTTTACTCCTTATTCGTTGCCTTTAAAGGTGAACTGGGGGGTCGTTGCTAGTATTTTGATACATTGGAACAGGACCAGTATCGTGTTTCTCCGGTTCACTTGTTGGTGACGTTTGACGATTTTAAAGCTACATCCATCTTTTTTTCTGATGGAGTGCCAATTGCTTTTGTGAAGTTTGGTTTTGCTGCGGTCGACACCTATATCGTAGGTACGAAGCGCAAACTAGGGTGAGCATATTTTATGTACTGCCTATGAAATTGTATAGTTATTTTGGTTTCAACGACGTAGTTCATTTGACTGCTTTGTTCAGAATAATATGGCTATTAAGCATATGCAAACTAGGGGTGAGCATATTTGCTGATGGTGTGCCAATTGCTTTTGTGAAGTTTGGTTTTGCTGTCGACACCTATATTGTAGGTACGATGCGCAAACTAGGGGTGAGCATATTTTATGTACTGCCTATGAAATTGTATAGTTATTTTGGTTTCAACGACATAGTTAATTTGACTGCTTTGTTCAGAATAATTTGGCTATTAAGCATATGCAAATGATTAGAGAAATTACAATTTTGTTATATAGATGAATACCTTTGTTTAATTAATATATTATATTATAGAATGGTAAGATCACATTGTTGGGATTGAGGCTTAGATGATGATTATGATTTATTATTATTATTATTACTGCTGCTGCTTCCGTTCATTCTCCACCCAAATCTTAACCTCCGCATTAGGATGTTTGAAGCATAGTTATTGTTGAATCCTGGCAAGAAATCTATTTCGAGTTGTGAGACATCCCTATCCTAATGGAGGGCATACAACAAACTTTGTCTCTATGAAGCTTCACAACGTAGATTGTCTCGATTGGGAAGTCTACATCAAAACTCTAGTCAAAAGCAATGGACTGAAGGCTTTCCTTGATCTCATCAATGAAAATGTCACCTGTAATCCAGACTATAGTGTTTGTGTGTGTATTGATAGACTAGCAAAGAGATGGATCATGGGAACACTACTCACTAAGTAGGTTCTCAAAGTTGATGTTGGCTAACCCTCCTCAAATCAGATCTAGACAGTCCCAATTAAGAGTTTATGTGAATTCACATAGTCAGGGGTTTTGAGTTGCAACTACATTGAGGAGAATTTAGAAATGCAACATACATGCATTTGAATTTTTTTTAGAACTCAATTGTATTTATGATCGACTATAAGCGATTCAAACACCTATATTTGATGATGATAAAGCACATTTCCTTCTTAGTGGCATTAGATTAGATTATGTAACTTCCATCATCTCTATCATGCAACTTCATCTCCCTTCTTTTTATGAGGCTTCTTCCTTCTTGAAAGATCATGAGATGTGAAAGTCTTCTACTGAAATGACATTGCAACCACCAGGTGTTGCTTTCATCAATCAATGTTATGATGTATGCAGACACATGAGGCAAATGTGCAATTCAGATGGTTCTACTTTCAAGGTAAATTTTAGACCATCTACACCTCGACAATCTCCTCACGAACATCATGAGAAAGAAATCCTAGAAAGCACAGCTAAAGGGTTGATATCGTAGAGAGAGGTTTTATCCAAAGCATTAAACAGAATGCCCAAGAGAGACATTTATGTCATATATAGTAGATATGGACACGGTGCATTGTGGTTTCGAGATTATTTTCACATCTACCAGGACATTGATATTTGTACATGTTCTACTAAAGAAACCAAAGCCCTTGTCACTCTAAGGATTACTTATCAATATCCTAACAACCCTGGAAATTGGCATGTTGACACAAGATCCATGGAATACATCACACATAACCCATGTATTCTAATTAAAGATATAAGGGAAATGACTTTGTTATGGTAGGGAATGGTCAATTCCTCCCAATTACACACTGAAGATTCTTTTATAAATTAGAACACTCCTTTAAAGCAAATTGTTCTAGTACTGAAGATTAAGAAAAGTCTTCTGTTTATTTCCAAACTTACAAATCAATAACCATATTACTTTTCTTCTTCTAAATGATACATTCTATATAAATCATTTACAGACACATTAAAAATTGGCTAGGGGGAACTTAAAGATGGACTATATATGTGGAAAGCTACAAGAGAGTGAAGGAAAAAATATGCTTGTTGTATACAAATTTAGTTATTTGCAATAGCTAATTTATGTGTAAAAGTCATAGACTAGATTCCAATAATTCATATGAGAGAAGATTCATTTGATTTAGCATATTTAGATCTTTGAGGAAATATTTTGTCTATACACAGACACGATTATTAACTTTGCATGTAGATGATAACAATGATATATGTGGTTCTATCCATTTTTGAAATATTCTAATTTTTATGTAAAGAATTATTCGTTTATGTAAAATAATTTATACTTGATTTAACACTATAACTAAAGGTTTACAATCTAACTATAGTAGATAATTTATAATCACAATTTGAAGGAATTATTTCAAGAGCAAGGGATCACACATCAACTTAGTGTTCCCTATATATGCACATGATATAGTGGTGCCAACCTTCAAAGCTAACTAACAATTTGTCTCCCATTCAAGCTCAAATGAATAAGGAACCGATTGTTCAACACTAATATTTTATTTTTTATTTATGTTTTGCTTGTCTTAGAGACACAAACAAGCATAAATTAGAGCCAAAGTCATTGCCAAGTGTGTCTTGGTTAAATTAAAACCTATAAAGTATATATATGCTTAAATATTTAATCCCAAAACATGTATATCTCTAGGAATATACATTCAAGTTAACATGTTTTCCCCTTTTGTACCAAAGTTCATTCTAATACAATTTTGGGAGAGATATGATATGTAGTGATTTTTTGAATGTTGATGATAGTCAAGCGAATGTTATAATTGCGGATAGAACTTATGTTGTAGCAAATAATCATGCTTGACTATTTACTAGCATTTTCAAAATTATTGACTATAAAGTGATATCATCAAAGTCTTAATTAAGTAATATTTCACAAAAATAACAAGACTAAAAAACTATAATTTTGGATGATGGTCCTAAGACCCAAAAATCTCAAATGCTAAAGAATAATGTCCCTAAGTGTGCAAATAATTAAGACCTCACTTCTACTTAAAGTAATGGATTTCATTCACTTCCCACAATCAATTGGTTAACATTCATCAATGGTTACAAGAGCAAGAGTTATAATCAACAACCCCAATCCTTAATATGCTATGAATGCATAATCCTCTTTGAATTATTCAGACTAAAGATACGATACATGAGCTACAAGATTGCATACAATAACACTTGGATTTTAGTTCTATAGAAAATCATAATATTATCACGTCCAAATGAGTGTATAAAACAAAATTGCATGCTAGTAGTTATCTACAAAGATGAAATTGATACTTATAGAAAGAGGGTACACTCAAGAAGGAATTGATTTTGTAGATACCACCCTTGTCTACTAATAAAACATGGAATCTAGTTTCAAGAAGAACAAATCATAATGTTATGGGGTCCAAATGAGTGTATAAAACAAAGTTCCACGTCGATGGTAGTCCAGATGGACTAAAATATAGACTACTAGAAAGAGGGTACACTCAAGAAGAGTGGTTAACTTTGTTGAAACCTTTATTTAGTGGTTATAAATCCAAATGTCAAGACATTTCTTGATCTTGATGTTATGTTGAATGAAAAATTTGTCAAATTGGTATTTAATTGCTTTCTTAAGTGGTGAATAAAGTAAGTCAGTGTACATGGAACAACCTCTAAGCTTTATCAACGACAAGTTTCCAAAACCTATTTGTAAATTAGACAATCTTACATGAACTTAAACATGCTCCTCATGTCTAGTATAGCAAATTAAGTGATTATGTACCTTCCTTTGCCTTTGTTTCAAGCTTTTTTATTATTTTATAACAATGTTGATATCATGTATCTTTCAATGTATGTAGATGACATCATTATAGCTAGTAAAAAATTTAGTCTCTCACACATATTTGTTAACACCCTCAATAGTAGTTTTAGTTTACAAAATTTTGGTCAAGAACATTACTTTTTGGGTATTTAGCTGTATGAAACAATGTGTGGACTCATCATGAATAAAGGGATTTATATCATTGATGTGCTTACAAAAGAGAAAATGCTAGATTGCAAGCCTTTCACAACACCAATACCTCAAAATTTCACTAAATATTCTTTAGAGAATTGCTCTTCCATCCAAGTATTTAATTTGAGTTTATTGGTTTCTTACAATATACTACATCACACAACTTGAAATTACATGTCTTCATGGAAGCTGTAACCACTTTTTTTTCTCTTGTTAAGTGAATTCTTCCTAAATTAAAGGGACTTTGAATATTGGTCTTCATATACGATTAACCTCTAAAATCAATCTTATTGTATACTGTGACTATGAGTGGGCTAGTTTCTCAATTACCAATCAAATATAGTGTTTCTTTGTCTTTCTTGTTGACACATCTATCATTAGGATCTTTAAGAAGCAAACCACTACTTGAATGCTTAGTGCAAAGATTGAATACATAACACTTGCATTGATAGGGGACGAGATAATATATTGAATACATGGCACTTTCACAAAGGTCAATGATCTACTTTTATATATCAAAAAGATGCTTACATCTTCAACACTATCTTTTGGAACAAAATGAGTGCTATTCAATTGAATCTGAATCCAATGTTCCATGGTAGTACAAAGAATATTGAGATTGATTACTATTTTGTATGAGTAAAAGTCTCTCTCAAACATATGTTTTTTTATCTTATATTCCCTATGATTTGTAGGTTGTTGATGTTCTCTTTAAAACTTTTCTATAGTTGGAGGAGAGAGGATCATGGAGGAGAGGGGAAAGGGAGATGAGTAGGGTAGGGAAAGGAAGAGAAGAAGAAGGACAATAGACAACATGTGGTTGTGGTTGGTGGCGACAGAAGGAAGCAACGTCGACATGGACGGAGGGGTGTGGCTGGACGCAACGTCCACAACAGTGTCAGAGCAGCGGTCAGCAAAGAAGAGGAGTGGCCGATGGAGCAGAGACCAACAATGTTGGAGGTGGAGAGGAGAACAATAGCGACGGTCGACAGAAGTAGCAACGATAACGACCGACGTGGCAGAGAAGTAGCAACAATAACAGAGGCAGCAACAAAATTATTAGAGAGCAGGTAGGAGAGAGGGGGGGAGGGTTTCTCACGAGGTTAAGTAAGATATTTTTGTCTGTTATTTTAAAAATTGACGATGAACCATATTTTTCATCGGTTACAAAAAAAAACTATCGACCTAAATAATACTTTCTCATCGCATGTCAATGGCCAACTGCCGCCTAATCTCATAATCAAACGATACATATGCCTTCAGTTTATTATGAATAAACTGATGAAATATATGAAGTGGAAGTGGAAAATTTTTCACAGGTCACATGGCGCGAACATCTTTATTGTCAGTCATTACCAAAAAAATGCCAAGAAACACCAATTGTTTCCCGTGGGACATATGGCACATCTACCTCTTTATCCTGTCGGGTTTTGATGATGAGAACTGACATTGTAAGTTTTCTGGAGGGAAATAAAATGCTCGCTAAAATTTTGCACAAAATTCTATTTTCACAGGTGTTATATAGCGTCGGTTCCTTTGAGAAGCAATCAACGACACAAATAAAACGCATCCCACATTTTCTCAGCTGGAAAAATCACGACGGTTGCTCACATCGAACTGACAAGATAAATAACATCGTTGGTTTTTCAACCGACACAATATGTCATTTCTATACTAGTGTGGTAAGATAACTAAAACCATTGACAATCACATTAGATGGTACTCCCATCGACACAACTCCTGCATCACTTGCTAGTCCCCCCCATTATATAATAATTCAACCCATCAGGTTTTGTGGGAAGGGGCACAATGGAAATATAAAAGTTTCTGACTACACATCTTTGCCAAAAAAATCTATCATGTCTATAAAACTTTGGTATATTAAATAGATATAAGGATATGAAATATGCATTGGAGCACAATAGTTATGCAATAATTACACATGGCTTATGCATGTACAAAACTTACACTTCAAGATCTAGATCCATAGTCATTGTCATCATAAAATGTCTCATTCATCATTTTTGTAGTAACACCTTGTCGTCTAGTAGAACTTATACTCCAAACATCTGCACAAGTGCCTCATCCTCTACGTCATACACAAGGATGTAGGATCTCTTGTTGAATTACTAATGAGTGCATATTCATCCTAGTTTTATCACATTCTTAGTCTAGTTTTCCTTCAGATTTCTTAGTTTCTCCTAGAAATAGATTCATTTAGTTTTATTTAGAGTTTATGTTACTTTGTTAGGGTTTTGATACTTCTATCGACTTCCTTTGAACATTTGGATTTTTATCTTTCCATACCAATGTGCCATAGGGGGTCCATGTCAGCATTGTTTGCTCAAATCCATGACTGACCACCTCAATTGACCACCTGATCGATCTACTAATCGATGTCTTCCAATCGAGCTACTAATGGATGCATATGGATCAAGCTATTGATAGATGTATTCAAATCAAGATACTCATTGATGAATTCCTATTGAGCTCCACTGATCATTCACCGTGATCAACCAACCAATCAAGATCCATTGGTAAAACACCTTGATAGACCACTCATTTGAAGTCCAATGATGTCTAGGCAATGCAACAATGAGCTTAGAGTAATATCTATTTAGTTTTATTCTCAATTTTGAAAGTATGGATTTACCTAACCTCAATGTAATATACTCATGCATGTTCTGATCTAGTAGTAAGAAACATGTAGTCATGCTGAAGCCCATTCACCCTAGAGTCTCCATCATATGATAACTAGAATCTTAATCTAGTATTTTATTATTTAAAATCTTATCTTCATAAGACAAATCCAAGTTTTGTGATAAATATTAGTTCTTGTATGGTTTCCTTGATCAAATAATTTTTAGAGATCTTATCCTTTAGGTTTGATCCTAACACTATACTAGTAACATACTCAGCCTTGGGTACATATTCAATTTACTTCTTTACCTTATGATATTTGAATTTAGAACCCTATCCTTAACTTATATTGTATTTTCATGTTAGGAATCTATAACTATAGAGTTTTAATTAATAAATCAATTATTCGAGACTTTAATGCTAGAAATAGGGATAATTTCTTAACTTGGGTCTAAATATGTAATAATGCCACATTGATAGGTTTAAGTTCAAAATTATTTTTCTAGAATTTTCCTATAGATAGATATGGGGGAAGAAGAGTTAAAATGAGATTTTAGAATTTACTAATAAAGGAATATACAAATGTAATAAAAAAATTCTTAGAAATCAAGTAAATTTTTGGTAAAATTGGCGAAAGTTAAAAAAACAATGGCAAAATTAAAATCCTCATTCCTCAAATAGCTAGAATACTTTTTTTATAATTTGGGTAATAAATGCCCACTTAATTAGATTCGAAAAGAAAAGAATTAATATTTTGATGTCACTTTATTCCAATTCCTAGTTGGTTAAAGTTTCTCGCATATAATTGTGATGCGACCAATTTTCTTTCCTTTTTCCATTATTTATGTGTGGGACCATTGATTGGATGGTCAGGATGCCCCCACAACATGTGTCCACAAGATCGGCAGGTCGGGGAGTCTTCTTCCTCCACAGCTTCTCTATGTGTTTAGACCTTCTAGGAGCAACATAATCTAGGGTATGGTATTCCTAACCTATATGTATAATTTTTTCTTCCTTCATCTCTTTGTTTCCTTGTCCTTTTCAACCATTAACATTCTGGTCCTCTCGACATATATTTACCCACTCTCTCACCATATGCATACCCTTAGAAACATTTTTTCCTTGCTTCCATGATGTATTTTACCCTTGAACATACCAAACCAACCCCACCTCTCCCTAGATAGTATCTCAAGTTTGGAAGGGTGGCACTAGACACAAATAAGCTTGGTAATGTCCTAGACACCTCCTCGAATCCACACTAGCATTTTTTATCCCTCAAATTTTCCATTTTACTGGTCATCTCAGTTCCCACTTCCCCCACTTGTAATGTGTTGAAGCAATTTATGTTTCTTATCAATGGTTCCTTGTAATTTAGATTTATTTTCCTTCAATATGGCTTGATGAAATTCGTGTTCAATCTTGTTTCGACCATGTTTCCTTGAGTGATGGTTTCCTGGGTGCTTGCTCCTACTGGTTCTATGGCCAAATATTCTAGTGGAGCTCTATTTTATTTATCAATCACCTTTCTTTCTTTCTTGGTCTCCTAGATTTAAGAAGATCCTTCAAACTTGCCTTGATAATCTCTTATTAGTTTTGCTTTGGTTTTTGAGTTCCATGTCATGCAGGAGTCTAGCAACAAAGCTACTCATGTCCATAGCTTTTTGCTCACAAATTGTTCTCTTAGAACAATTGTAGATGCAATGAACTATATGTGAGGGTAAATCTTGTGTCATTCCTATGTGGACATGATATATAAGGGAAAAAGAATCACTTAATCTTGCTCATGTTTGAAATTGTTCTTTGACCTAGCTGTTACTATCAGACATATGGCTGTAAAACCATATGTGAGGATAAATCAACAATTTGGCCTTATTTTTTAGTTTAATTTCAGTAAAATGAATTAACTTATACAATTCATTGAAAAGAATATACAAGCCAAAAAAATCTGGTAAAATATGATTCTAAATTAGAAATTTATTATGCATATGGGTGTGGCCATCTTTAAGATGATTCAAAATGTGTGAAAAACGTGATTTTAGGGATTGTGTATCTAATGGAAGGCTAACCCTATTTTTATATATTTGTTGAATAGGTTTTTGAGGCCATGTGACACTAGATATATCTAGACTAGACCTCAAGTATTTTGCATTCTTTTGGTTCATATTGGGTAATCATCTATTTTTATCTCTTTTGATCTATTTTATGACTGGAACAATAATTTCCTTTTTTCACATGAAACCATGATTTGATTTCCTATTTGCATCTAAGATTCTTTATTGAAATAGACTTCATCATGATTTGTTTGTATTTTCTTGAATATTGAGATGATCAAACCTTCATTTATAGCTCCAATGACCCAAATTCTTTACTATAGATGTTCTTGACCCTTTGTGAATGAAATGTTTTGAAAAATAAATAAATGTTATATCAATTTTCTCAATTATGCATGTTTGTTTAGACTAATTTTATATATGGTAGATTAACCATACCCAATGGATGCTCCTTTCCACCTGGTCATATATATTGGGTTTGCCTTTCCACCAAGGGTGCATCTTTCCATCCATCTATATGCTAATAGGGTGTGTCTTTCCACCCATCTATATAGTAATTTGGTGTGCCTTTCCACCCAAGGTACATCTTTCCACCCATCCCTTGGTTCGGGTTCTTATGGTGTCCTAACCCTACTTTAGATTTTTTTAGTTTTCTTAGAATCAACATACAATTGATTAATATGTTTATGAATGTGGTATGGTTAGAAGGAAAGAATTGTATTTTTTTGTTTATCCTCCTTTAATGGCATACATCATGGCTTTCAACATCATTATTTTCTTGAAATTTATTTGGATGATTTCATATCTCTCCTTTGTTAGGATCCTTGATATGTTAATTATTGTTCCCTTTCCTTAATGTTATCCAATTCCCTAATATATGTGCATACATGTGTTTTCTAATAAATTTCCACCATTCTTCTTTGGTGGGGTATGCTTCCAACCCCTTAGGTAAAGAGGACTTTGGAATGATGACTAAGTTGACTAGGACCTGCACTTGTTTGGGTGATTCCTTGGGAAATAGAGTTGAAGTGGTCAGGTTAATCTATGTTGACATGGATAATTAGTATAACTTTTCCCTTGATGTATTCACCCATGTGGTTGTTAGCCACACAGTCCTATATAATTTTGATTATCAAAATAATTTATTATGCTGCTAAACTTCTCATAACCTAACATACTAGTTGAATAATATATTGGATCACATCTCCTTGCCAAAATTATGATGGTATTTGGCATTGGGATTATTCTCTTACTTTATTAAGGAGTGGATCCCCGCTCAAGTCTCACTACTTATGAGGAAATTGATTGTACATAGGCGTTATGTTTTAATATATATTATTCTTTGTTAAGTCTTAAATATTTCGACATTTCTCTTGGGATAGACATGTGAGACATTTAAAGAGTCTCTCCTTGTGGATAACACACATCAAGATAAATAAACATGTGTTGGTATCATTTTTACACAAATTAAAGTTAACTGGAGATACATTAGTTTTCTACTCAATTTCATTTAACAAATTGGTAAGTTTACTAATCACAAATGATTGTTATCACATGATATAGTAGCATCTTATTATATCTACAATAGTCAATTAAACATAATAATCATCTCATTTAAATAAAAATTCCAAGACTACGATAAGCTGTAAGAATCAAGATAATTGATAACTTCTACATCCTACTTGATTGTATTATATATGTTACTTGCATTCAAATATTTGGAGTGTAATGGCCAAATTACTAGCTAATGATTGTGAAGTCCTTTAGCCCATTGTAATGGATCTTAGGAGTATTTAGTCTCACTCATGCCCCACCACACCTCAGTGTGTGGGTATAAATCTTACAGACTCATCGGCGTGTGACCTACATAAACACCAAGTTTAACCTAGATCCACAACTAATGTCATGTACCTATCACATTGGAAGGCCTTAGATATAATAACATATCACTTTGATATTGTTTCAATCACATTGAAAGGACTTTCATATGACAAAATGAGCTACAACCTAAACCACACTCATATAATGGATGGTTTCGGGGCCACGATGCGGACCATACAATATGTGGGTTCCTACTTAGTAGTTTATGCTCAATAATATATGGATCCAAGTACCTTCTCATGATCCTCAATCATTACAAGAATACATGTTTCCCTTCCTACCAAACAAACATAGAGGAAGTTCTTTGATGCATAACGGATACACTGCCTGATTAGAGTTTTGCTTCTTACTTAGTACAATTACTCATCTTTCAATATATTTTCACAAAAAAAGGGATATTGTCTTGCTTACCCTCACTCAATCAGTTTTTTTTCATCTCAGCATCATTATGCAAAGGCCAAATAAAGAAAGCAACAATTATACTTTTAGGATCCAATCCTAGTAATCATCTTCAATGTGATTTTAAAGTTCCAAACATGAAATTTGGATCAAATTAAACCCCAACCTCAGGTCTTCTATGTAAAGGAGCGACAAAAATATATTGATTATTTAATAGAGATAATCTTTGCACTTTTAGATATATGAAACTAACATAATATTCAAGAATCACTATTTTCATATAATAAGTTCTTTGTATTGCATAAAAATGCTTTAAACAATCTCAACATTGATAAATTATCAAACCAAGATCAAGTACAAAACAAAACTTGATTACATAAACCATTCATATAAACATTGTAGGAAAACTCTCCCAATACCTCAGTACATGAAGAGGTAGACACAAATAACATCTAGGTATCACTTATGATGATGAGCTTAGAGCATAACCCAAGATGACGAGTCCCCACTTCAAATCGAAATCGAAACATTTTTTTCATTGGCTGATTAGCCAATGTCTAGGTGAGTATACAAGCATAAGAGTAAGTATATATTTATTACATCCTCTTTCTTCTCTTGAGTAAGATATTTAACAAGTTAAGTATTTAGCATAATAACAAGAATAACTTACCATTTTAATTAGTAGGAAGAATATGTATCAACATTCTGGAAGATATCTAAACAACAACAATGTCATACCATGAAACAAAAATATGATTTCTTGACAAAGAATGCATAATCATAATTCAGAAAATCTTTTTATATCAAGAAATTGACAACAAAGCTTTACACATCATAAACATATTTTTATTTATGTTTAGAATGTATTTGACTTATACCTACTAAAGAAGATGTTGTCACACCATGTCCTCATGTACGAATCATCATCCATGCCTTAGGGTTTATTCAAATGCCCTAAGACAAAACAACAACAATCCCAAGCATGTCTCTGGGTAGGTAGGGGCCTATAGACTCTCTACTTTTCATCCCCACATTGTTACAAAGTTGATATACAACACATCATATTGCATAGACATCAATACTCATATCTCATTTTGTATTGCAATTCCTACCGTCATATTGCAATCCTAGATTGAGGTCAAATACCATAATCCTCATATCAGTAAACAAGAATGGATTTGGGTATTTTTTTCACCTTTGTGAAAATTCTCCTAACCCTCTACATATTAGACTTTGGCATCCAACCCTTATCCCTTTACATATTAGGACTCAGGATCTTATGTACTCCAAGTGAGATAAACCCATCCATTCATCCCAGTTCAAATGTTAGGGAAAGTTCATGTGTTCATGGATCCTATCTAAATGAATTATTATTCCTCTTCATTGTTACACAGCTTACACATTTAAGGCTTTTTGAGCAATAGGAAATTGCATAATATTCATGTGAGTCTGATGACTAAGACCTAGAGAAATAATATAAAAGATCAACATATATAAACAAGACAAGGACAACAATATTAGAACTAAAATAATCAACACATATAAACAATACAAGGCCAAAAATATTAGAATTATCAACTTAGTCATGCAATGATGACATATACTTTATATTACCTCAAGGTCATAAACATAATCATATCTTATGACAATTTTTTCAGCAAGGAAGGAATATTGCCCTTCAGACCCATAACCTCAAGCCCAAGCATTAGTCCAACAAATATGACTCATATATCACACATCCAGCTTTGTCAGGGCACACCATACTCTATCCATGGCTAGAATCCTTCTGATGCATCCTCATCTCAATACCTAGATCATTGCCATGTTCAAATAGGTATAGGTCTCAGTATTTACCCTTATGGTTAGGCACCATTCATGATCCATAAACAATTATTACTCAAAAGGATATGAAATTAGACTTTATTACAACATTATAGATAGACTTAGTATGCTTAAGATTGGGATAAAATGAGATAAATATTACACCAGACTTTACCATATAGTACATAAGAACAACAACATTGACTAAATCTAAAACATCACGAAAAACTATGACTAAAATGTGGCAACCCGTCACGCTAAATAAGATTACTCAAAACCAAAAACTGATAAAAATTGATGAAGCACATTGCCAATGAGGAACATAATTAAAACCAAACAAAATTTCCAATCATGTCAAGAGACATTTACACAAAGCTCCAACTTCACGTACACAAAGATTTATTGTAGGTAACTTACATGATTTCTGTAACCTTAGTAGCGACCTATTATAGAAGATTTTGCCCACATATTTACAACATTTACATTATACGTGAACCAAAGCTTACAACCAACAACTTCAGTTGATATACATGATATAGAAAACTCTCTACCCAGACCTAAGATTGTAGGGATGACTCAAGGACTCTACACATCCCAACCAACATCTCTGGCTCTATGGATCTTCAAATTATTCCCCCTCACCACTCTACATCTGCTAGTGAGTTTGATCACCTAAAAAGCGTGTGGAAGCTCATGAAGTGAGACCCATGTCCCAACCATATGATATAACCTCTGGTAACATTATTGCTTACTAGGTCATATACATTAAGTAATTAAAGTAGATCATATCAAAGAGTTGAAAGACTATATATCTTATACAAAATATTGGACATAACTAGAGATACAAATACAATTAATTTCTCTTACAACATTATAAATCACCTATATGTCAAAAAGAAGCATAGCAAGGATCATCATCCAATGTGATCGCTAAGTAACCCTAATAGTTATACTACATGGCTGAATTACATATTTTGTTAAGCCCTAGGTAGTTTAAGGCGTACCATTCGAACTGCAAGTTGATCACTTTGACGTCAAAATAAGCCCTGTATAAGATCTAGGATGACATGAATCCTATAGATCTCTTCCCCTCAGTCTATACAAGCAATATCCATAGTGGCATATCAACCCAACCACTAAACAACCTAGTTCGTCCTGGGTACACAGGTCACGACACCAGAAACTAGGGTATAAGCCCTCAAAAATGAGTTATGGCCACAATCACTCTCAACCACATCTATATCTGAGACACAATCTCAACCTCTCTCCACAACCTTGGAATTGGGACATCAGGGATATATCCTCCCTGCACTCACATATACTCAATGGTATACGACTTAAAGATCCTTACGAATTACTTATTTCACTATCTAGAAAGTTCAGACACTAGAATTGTTCTATGATCACATGTCACTACATGACTAGAGTGACACTTGATTACTTAAGTTAGTTAAACACTTTTGACTACATCAATCAAGTTACATACAAACACCCTAAATGTTTGTACAAATTAGTTGTGGTGTACAATCTCAAAAGATATAAAGCATATAAAATAGTTTCATGACACTCTAGGCATATGTGAACACACACATCAAAATTTATAACAGATGAGCCACTTTCAATACTAGTGTTTCACAACCATCATTACAACATCATAACAAATATTCCAGGTCTTACAATTGCATAAGATGCTCAATAAACTATAAGGTATAATATGCAGGTCAAATTGCCTTACTCCTTCAATGACAAAATATTACATATATGTCATTTTAGGAGTTCAAACACTTATATTTCATAGTTTAAGGTCTTATGTACTCAAATAATAGTTCAATATGAAGTAGGTAATGTTCATAAGATTAAGTAATGCTTAAGAACTCGCATCATCATCTTGATAACCTCCTATTTTAGTAGTTTATCTTAGTCTTTTTCCTTAGTTTTCCATACTCTTTCTACATTTATATTGTACTTAAACCTAATTTTACCCCTTTTTTGTAAATACATCATCAAACTAACTTTTCCTTTTATAATTGCAGAAAAAGCACAAAAAATAACAAAAGAATAAACCAGCCCAAGGGTCGAGTGGATCCAAACGGTCCCAAGACCGCATGGAGTTCAAACGGTCCCGAGACCGCATGAAGCCAAACGGTCCCAAGACCGCATGAAGTTCAAACGGTCCCGAGACCGCATGAAGCCAAACGGTCCCAAGACCGCATGGAGTTCAAACGGTCCCGAGACCGCATGAAGCCAAACGGTCCCAAGACCGCATGGAGTTCAAACGGTCCCGAGACCGCATGAAGCCAAACGGTCCCAAGACCGCATGGAGTTCAAACGGCCCCGAGACCGCATGAAGCCAAACGGTCCCAAGACCGCATGGAGTTCAAACGGTCCCAAGACCGCATGAAGCCAAACGGTCCCAAGACCGCATGGAGTTCAAACGGTCCCGAGACCGCATGAAGCCAAACGATCCCAAGACCGCATGGAGTTCAAACGGTCCCGAGACCGCATGAAGCCAAACGGTCCCAAGACCGCATGAGCTCAAACGGTCTCAAGACCGTTTGACGCCAAACGGTCCCAAGACCGTTTGACGCCAAACGGTCCCAAGACCGTCTGACGCCAAACGATCTCAAGACCGTTTGACGCCAAACGGTCCCAAGACCGTTTGAGCCCAAACGGTCTCCAAACCGTTTGGATCTCACTCAAAGCCTATAAATAAGACCTCAGGGCCGTCCATGAAAAGGGGAGTCCAGACGTCCAGAGGCTGTCTCTCCACTACCAGAACAACTCCATCCATCACTAGAGGCTGCCGGTCTGAGACTCACGTCCATTGCAAGCTACGTTGCTCTCTCATCAACAAGGAAGGTGAGAGGAGAAGATCCGTCATCAAGCAAGCTACAAGGGGTGGAGATCGTTGCTCTCTCCACCAAGGGTTCAACCTTCTCTCCTCAGTGGAGATGATGTTCTTTCTATCTCTTCTTGCCTCCTTCTTTGTTGCTCCCTCTATGAGGAGCGAGTAGTTCCATCCACTGGGGCGCGGGGACTAGCCCCGCTGCCCATGTTTTGTATTTCGTACTGTAAAAAAGATGTTATCATTTCGTTTTAATACTAAATCGTTTCACACATGCTTGAATGATGGCCACGTTCTTGTATGCATTTATTGTCTTTCGTTGTGGTTTGTCTACGACCGCTATCGGGGCTTGAATACCGATTTAGTGTTGGTTTCTGGTGTGTGTATCCACCACGCATCCGTTTCGGTGTCTAGAAGTGTATCTCAAAGAGTGGAGTAAACTCACTATCATTTGGCACACTCCCATCTGTATGGAAGAGACCTTTTGTAAGTCGAGGAACACACTTTGCGAGGGGTATGATGTAAAACATGTGACCATTTGTTCGGGAATGGCTGGCGTTGCATCATTCCCGCACTTCTCGTAGCTAGGTTATCCGAATAGGAGACTAGGCCTACAAGGACGCTATTCGATTTGGTAATTATCGCTCGCTTGTTAGTTTTAGATACACGTTCCTTGCGGTTGAGTAAGATTCTCTCTTCGGAGACTACATCCTTCAGTGACGCGTAGTGATGTACCGCATGAGAGTTACTTAGCCCTTGGAGGATGAGATGCATTGCCCTTTTCTTATATGGGCATTGGTCTTGTGGAACATCGAAGGGTGCAATGCATCGCTCTTGTCTTATGTGGGCATCGGTCTTGTGGAACACCCTTGGATGCAACGCATCGCTCTTGTCTTATAAGGCATCGGTCTTGTGGAAACATCCATGCATCTAGCTTATAAGTCTTGCTTAGTACATATACAATGCATGTGTAGCGGTGGTAAATACCTGCTTAACCCCAGTGATTCATCATCATTTGTTAACTCTTAAGATTTACTTGCTTTATTTACTTTCTTGCTTTACTTTCTTTGTACTTAGTTTAAAACAACCAAATCAAACTTTCGATCTAAATATCAATCTTTAAGTTGTTAAGTAAAGGCTAAACGTTTTCCATCTTGACTTCGTCAAGACCGTTGTCCCGAGGATTCGACCCTTAACTATACTACGATAAGACTTCCACATGTCTTAGCACATGTGGGTGGAGTTCTTACCATAGCACTAGCAAGGCTAAACTTAGAGACTCATCATCTCTAGGATTTTTAGTGGTGTTGCATAAAGCAAAACTTCCATCAAAAATTGGCGCCGTTGCCGGGGACAACGGAACTTTTTAGTTTTTACTTACCAATTTCTTGGTTGATTAGGATTTTACACTTTTTCTTAATAACCAATCCAATATTTCTTGATCTTTTTCATTTCCTTCCATTTTTCCTAACTTGAGATTTTCCTTCTACTCAGGTAGAAAACGTGTATGCAACCCCCGCATAGCATCGGATTCTCCCCTGAACCAGAATACGATTCTGAGGTAGAAAGAAGTTTTCACCGAAGGAATAGACTTAACCGCCAAAGAGCCAGACAGATGGCCGAAGAGCAACGCCTTGTTGCAGAAAGAGTCAACGCCGCCATAGCAGCACAACGAGCACAACTCATTGCTGACACTCGTGCTCAGGTGCAAGCTGAGATCCGAGCTGAAGAACAAGCACGCATCCAAGCAGAGCAAGCTGCTGCTCAACTCGCGTTAAGAAACAAGCAACTTCGGGATTACGCCGTCCCGAAGAATTACGAAGATAACCATCCGGTCCGGCCTCCGATCATTAACATCCCACACTTCGAGATCCGGACCCAATGGATTCAGATTATGCAAGGGATTTCTTTCTCTGGAAGTTCTGGAGACGACTGCATGGACCACCTGAAACGGTTTAAGGCATTATGCCGACTGGTCCCACGAGCTAGCATTGCTTTCGACGCAATAATGCTCCATCTGTTTCATATCACTCTATCTGGAAGGGCCTTAAGTTGGTATAATTCATTGGATAGAGAACCCATTATTACCACCTGGGCCCCTCTAGAGGAGAAATTCCTGGAGAAGTTCTTTCCACCCTCGCTTACTTATGAAATCAGAGGGCAGATTAACCATTTCTCTCAACTTCCTGGAGAGACCCTCGCCGAGGCATGGGAAAGATTCAAAGAACTTCTTCAAAAATGCCCTCATCATGGGATTTCGCAAAATCAACTGATTGAGACCTTTTATCGGGGGGTAAATGATGACATTAAACAGTTCCTAGATTCCTCATCTGGAGGAAATTTCATGAGGAAAAACTATGAAGACGCCTGGAAGATCGTCACTTTAGGGGCTGAAAACCAGTCCAACTGGGGGCGAACAGCCGGAAAAGGCGTCCTCAAAGTCTTTAAAGCTGAGGAATCCACAGAATTAAAGTCAATAGCAGAGGCTCTGAAAGCAATCGCCCATAAACAACAAACCCTTGAATCATCTCTAGGGGAATTCAACAAGAAACAAACCCCGCAGCTGCATCAAGTCAAAGCTGTCACAGGTTCCTGTGAAGCTTGTCATGCATCAGATCATCCGACCTTATCCTGCGGAATGCTCTATAGTGTGATGATGGATCTTCATCCACCACCACAACCCTATGAGGCCATCACTAATCAGATTGAAGATCAGACTCCGGAGCAAGTCAACTCTATCCATACTATTCCCGGGCAAGTCTACTATAATCCCAGTCAACCAAGGAACCATCCTGGATTCCAGTATGGGAACCCTTCTGGGACTGCAAACCCGCAACACCAGACTCAAGGGGGATTTGACAGTAGGTTGCCTCCTGGGTTATCAAACAATCAAGGGAATCCAAGAAACAACTTCCCTAGGGTTAACTACCCTAGAAATCAGTCAGCCTACTACCAGTACACTCACCCCCCGCTTCACCCACAATTGCATGTTCAACAATACCAACAACAAAATTCTCAGAAGAATGTTACCACGCAGCCGGAAGATGAGCTATCTTCAATAAGACAGATGCTGCAATCTCAGCAAACCATGCTGGCCAATCAACAAGCCCAACAAAAGGCAGTTGAAACACAGCTTGCTCAGATTGCTGCACAATTGAAGCCTTCGGCTGGCACTTTCGCTGGACAACCCGAATTAAATCCGAAACATGGGCTGAACAAAGATCAACAATTAAATATGCCAGCAGTATAACAAGTTTTAGCTTCGTCGAGCCAGCGACATAAAACCAAGGCGCTTCTTGGGAGGCAACCCAAGACCTGAACATCAATTTCTCTATTTTCTAGTTTTATTCTCTCTTAATTTTGTTTTGCTTTCTTCAAGTTCTTTTATTACTAAATCTAAAAATACAAAAAAAAATCTACATAATAAAAACTACAAAAACAATATATAAAACAAACAACATAAAAATCCATAAACCAAAATACAAAAAAATATACAAATATATACATACTCAAAAACATAAAAATATATAACCCCTTTTGTTACCTCCAAACGGTCTTAAGCCCGTTTGGGACCGAACGGTCTCGAAACCGTTTGGGACCAAACGGTCTCGAAACCGTTTGGGACCAAACGGTCCTCAAACCGTTTGGGACCAAACGGTCTCGAAACCGTTTGGGACCAAACGGTCCTCAAACCGTTTGGGACCAAACGGTCCTCAAACCGTTTGGGACCAAGCGGTCTTCAAAACTGTTTGGAATACGAAAGACCACCAACCAATCACTATATATTTACACCATCCCTACTCCATCTTTCTCTCTTCGAATCTTTGAATTCTCCAGAGCGTTCGTGCGAAGAGTCTTCTTCCTGCTACTGTTGCATTCGCCCTAGCCGCTCACCCGTTCGTTCGACCTTCTTCCGCAAGGTAGTCCGGCGACTCCAAACACGCCGCTCACGCCGACGTTTCCTACACCGCCATTGCAGCCGTCATCGAACGAAGTTCTCCGACTCCTCTGTCGCCTTCGTCACCGCGCCATTGTGTCGCCACCACCGCTGAACCAGTCGCCGTCTCCTCGACCATCGCGCAACGTCTCTTTTTCCGCTACCACCGTCGCTGTCGAAAGAAACTCCGATTCTTCCACCGCTTCCATCGCCGTCCCCGTTTTTCCTATCGTCTTCGTCATCGTCGAGGTCGCTGGCGCTCTCACCTTCGCGCCGTTTCGCCTTCCCCTGCGCCGGCAACCTGCGACTCTTCGTTTTCCAAACGGTTTTCCTAACGATCCCGAAACCGTTTGGGACCAAACGGTCTTGAAACCGTTTGAGACCAAACGGTCTTGAAACCGTTTGAGACCAAACGGTCTTCAAACCGTTTGAGACCAAACGGTCTTGAAACCGTTTGAGACCAAACGGTCTTCAAACCGTTTGAGACCAAACGGTCTTGAAACCGTTTGAGACCAAACGGTCTTCAAACCGTTTGAGACCAAACGGTCTTGAAACCGTTTGGCATCTAACGGTCCTGAAACCGTTTGGGACCAAACGGCCCTCAAACCGTTTGGGACCAAACGATCTTGAAACCGTTTGAGACCAAACGGTCTTGAAACCGTTTGGAACCAAACGGTCTTGAAACCGTTTGGGACCAAACGGTCCTGAAACCGTTTGGGACCAAACGGCCCTCAAACCGTTTGGGACCAAACGGCCCTCAAACCGTTTGGAACCAAACGGTCTTGAAACCGTTTGAGACCAAACGGTCTTGAAACCGTTTGGAACCAAACGGTCTTGAAACCGTTTGAGACCAAACGGTCCTCAAACCGTTTGGAATCAAACGGTCCTGCAACTAAGAAGCTTCTAAATTGTTTCTTAATCTAAATTGTTTCTTAATCTAAATTGTTTCTTAATCTAAATTGTTTCAATCCTCTTTTCTAACTAAGAAACTTGTATCCTTTTCAGAAATGGCATCAAACAAGACTTCCGGATCTGCCCCTGCTCTGACAAGGGAGCAGATGATAGAGGAGCGAGAAAAACTCGTGCAAATCAGGGACACCTACAACACCACTGGAGTTGTCCCTCCAAAAATCAAGATCATCGACGTCCTATGCGAAATAACCCGCCTTACCCAATGCCTGGGTGAGGCTCCTGAAGAAGAGATTGAGCATGTCTCTTCGGACGACGATGAAGGTTCGGATTACATACCGAACCCCGATGAGGACTCCTCTGCCCAAGAGACAGAGGGGAAACGCAAGGCTGCAAAGGCTGCATCTGGGCAGCCTCCAAAAAGGGCAAGAAAACAGGTCCACCCTTCATCCGCCATGGACCAACCCTTCGCCAAACCATCCACTTACGCTGCTACCACCATCACCTCTGCAGCTACTATCCCTACCACCTTCATTCCCATTACTGCTCCAATTCCACCACCTCAAAACCTATACATACAACCTTCCATCTCCATTGACAAAACCCTCAAACCGACTAAGTATGTTTGCTCCAGCATACTAGTCAAAATGGGAATTCAAGATCGCATTTTCAGCGTACTACAGAAAGCCAACCTCGCCAGGTTGTGCTCATTACCTGAAGTGTCATACTTTGAACCTACGGCGGAATTCTTCTCCTTTCTGAGAAAGGAGCCCGTTGACATCGCTGATAGGTCACGGGATGGGGGTGACAGAAGAATTGTCACCCAGATCTTTGGTAGCGATGTCGTCTTGACAGAAAATATGCTGAATTCTATGTTCATCGACGACACGGAGCAGCTACAAAAGGCCAAGCTAGTGGGAACCGATCACCCAGAATTCAACCGCCATACATTCTGGAAAAGCTTAACCGGACTTCCCACCTACGACGCAAAAACCTGTAAAGCGTCCAACATACATTCCGGATTTGTGCGCACTTTGCACAAAATCCTATCTGGCGCGCTTTTTCCAAGATCGGAAGGAGGAAACGTCACAATATCTGACCTCTTTGTCCTCTGGTCTATCCTCAACGACAAGCCAATAAACATTGGACGATTGATGGTCCAGAAATTTTCTGCTGCCCTAATAGGGAAAGAGATCTGCTTGGGGGGCCATGTCACTTCCATAATAAAATTCTTTAAGATGGACAGGCTACTACCCCAATGCACGCTAATCAAGGGCGACATCCTTACGAACGAGCAATCTCTGAAAAACTCGTTCATAATCAAAGAAAAGGATGGGAAAATACACTACGTATTCTGCCCGATGGTTAAATCTTCAAGAACCCTCCTTCCGCTACCAGAGCTAGCACACTATGACATGACACAGCTCCTGTTTTCTGACGACGAGCTTACTAAGTTGCTAGCTTCGGTTAAACCCGCCGAGAAAGAAAAAACTGCGGGTCCAACCGAGATGAGTATTACAGCCCCGACAGCACGACTTACAAAAATCCCTGTCAAACGGCTCTCTAGGAGGTTGTTACAGGCCAAGCAGCTATCGGAGACGCCAACATCCCGCCCCAACCCGGAGGATGAGCATTTCAACGATGACATTCTCACAACATCCTCCCTTGACTCTTTCATCCAGAGTCTAAACGAGCAGCTCTCCACTGCTCCCACCACCGCCTTCCCCTCCACCTCCACGCCAGCATTCACATCCACCTTTCCACCCTCCCTAACATCGGGCTTCCCCTTCCCCACCTCCATGCCTGATTTCACCACCTTCGCCTCCGCATCCACATCAGCATTCACATCCACCTTTTCACCCACCCCAACATCGGGCTTACCTTTCTTCACCTCCATGCCCGACTTCACCATCTCTCCATTACCATCCACAATCCCCACCCCTTCATCATCAACTCCACCACTCTTCACATCCGCCACCACCCCGACACCGCTGGTGACCTCATCAACAGTCACTACGCAGTTCGGGCCTTCATCAGTGTCTTTTCCACAAGACACTACCACCATCCCACATAGGCCCCAGCCACATCACCCTTCCGCCTCTGGGGCCCCCTTTACTAACATCGGTGAGGAATTCGGCCGTCAATTTGACGCTGTCCGACACCTCCTCACCGATCCTTCTAACTTATTACATTCTTTTTTTTCTTGTGTACAGGATTTAACTAAACAGGTAACAAGGATCGACAATCAGCATCAAGCTCTTCCTGTCGTCCTACAAGGTATTCAGCAACGACAGGATGAAGTGGCTAGGCAAGTTGAACATATCAACAGCCACACCAACAACCTGCCGGACCTGATCCTTGAGGCAACACGTCAGCAAAAAGCTACGACGAGAAAAGTCGATGTGATCTCGACCCAGACTCACCCTCTGTAAGAGAATCTCCGCAAACTTGAGCAAAACTAAGACAAGCTAAGCTCGCGCCTGGCTACCATCGACGAAACAATTACGCAGCTCCACCATCATCAAGAGGAGGCTACCATCAATGAAATACAACAACTACGTGCCCAAGTCACAGATCTGACTGCACGCCTCCTCTCCGCCGAGGACAGATATACAGATCTCAAAGAAGCCCACGACGCATTGCTCGAAAAACACGAGCATCTGCAGGTGGCTTTCGATGAGCTACATGCCACTCACCGGCGGTGTAAAAAGCCGTCTAATAAGAAGAAAACAGACGAAGCTGCGGCTGACAACGACAATGATGATGAAGAAGAAGAAGACTCTGATTCATCTGCTGACTCCAATAAAGACACACCTCCAGGAGACAAGCACGATGATGGCGAAGATCCAGGGAATGCTGCAGGACCCTCCCATAAAGGGTCCGATAAAGGTCACCAGGAAAGTGACTATCACCCCAAGTCCCCACAGCACGATAACGTCAACATTTCTTATGGGGACCAATTCTTTGATTACTCCGCTATGGGGTCAATGGGAGAAGCCGCCAAAGATGCAGCATTCGCTGAGCTCCAACAGTGCATAAAAGGAGCTAGCGCTACCTCGCCGAAAACCCCTCTTCCCTATTCAACACCTTCTCCCCCTCACCTGGACGACGCGGACCGAGTGAGTCTAGATACAGACGAAGATCTTGACTCCGCCTCCGACCAGGATGACAATATCAAAGGCCATGAAGAAGCCTTCGAACAACACGCCTCCCCTCCACCACAAAACCTCCCCCCGCCCCCCCCCCCTCTTCCACAAAAAATGCATGATCTTGACAGGACAGCCATCTCTACTTTAGATGCTCAGGACATTTTCATCCTGAACACTATAGTAGACGATGCAAAAGCGGGGGACGATACAATTTACATTAATACAAAAACCAGGCGTACGTTGACACGCGAAGATTTCCGTTGCATCCTCCGACCACGGTCTACGATGCCACTGTCAATTTTTCGTGTCCTCCTCGCCAACTGTATAGAAATATATAAAAGTAAAAAACGGATACAACCAGCCTTCAACGCCTCACCTGCACTGTCTCTTGGCCTTTTACACAAAAGCCTGCAGGCGAGGTCGATTGAGCGGCTACGTGTCGGATTAGCACATCGGGCACGCTATATCACGCTGCCTTTCCAAGTCTCGGGACAATGGCTCTTTATGATAGTGGACACCGCGGCAAGGGACGCCAAAGTCTACAACTTCAATACCGCCGAGCTACCATCCGGCATAATTAACTTTATCGGAGACGCAGCAGGTGAAGCTCGGTGTATACCCTTCCGGCTGCTTAAAGTAATCTGGGTTGTACGCCCTTCTCTTCGCCAAGACTGGAGCCAACCATGGTTTAGAATCATTAACCCTCCAGTTCAAGCCACCACGGGATCCGGGGACAGCGCCTTCTATACCATCAGACATATTCAAGCGCTTAACCAGGAAATCCCATTCACAGACTTGGCAGCTGAAGACTTCCATTCGCTACGAGGACGCTATGCCATGGAACTCATCTGTGACAGAATATTTTTCAACGATCCGACTATGTCACCAGATGATGTTCCACGGTATCTTTACTCAGCTGTGCAACGTCGACAGCGGCGACCTTTCCGCCAAGTTCTGGAAGAGTCAGAACAAAACAAGTTGCCCAAAGAGGACACCAGCAAGAAAGACCCCGCGTACACAACTACACCAACTTTTCCTGATTTCGATCGCGATTCTTGCAAGGGTCTAAACGACCTTGAAATACGCATAATCATGGCAAAACTCTCCGCAGAAAAAGACGGCATCGTATTCATGTCTCAAGACATTATCGTAATGGCTGATTCTTTGCGAGAGACTTTACAAGATAAGGGGCAACTTTCTTGCAGCCTCATGGCCGCTTACCAATCTCAGATTGGCCAACACAATCCCGATACATATATGGCGTCCCCGTACATGAAAGACGATCTGCTCAAACTGAAAAACTTCGGCACAATAGAAGCATTGATTGCATATCTTCAACATACAACGCCGAAGTTCATCATGCTACCGATCCTACATCATCAGCACTGGCTCCTTCTGGCAACCAATCTCCACACCGGAACCACTACAATATACAACAGTTCCGACAGCCAGTTCAATGCCCGACAACGACAATACGTCGTAACGCCCAAGACGCCGACAGAAGAAATGGCAAAGGAGTGTGCTATGAAATTAATCGAACTTCTGAGTCAGCACACTAGGGCATACAACACTGAGCACTTCAGCCGCCCCACCTTCTGCCATAAATGCCCCCAGCAAATACGACAATCCAACGACTGCGGCTTCCACGTCCTCTACTGGATGTACACTATAATCGTTCTCCAAAGACCAGTGGAGGAAATGACGGACGTGGATTACCACGCCTTACGTGGGCAGTTCGCATCTACACTACTGCGTTCTCCAGGGGCAACCGACAATCTACCTTAACTTGCAGCCCTTGTTCTAATGTTTTCTCAACCTATCACTTTGCCACTCTGGGGACAGAGTGTGTGATAAGTTGGGGGGGGATACATTAGACAAGGGCTAGGTATCAACTTCTATACTCCCTTCTTTTTCTCTAAACACTTTCCATACATTTCTTTTGTTTTACAAATTCTTTTTATTCTTTCAAGATTCTTTTTACAAATTCTTTTTAATCACCTCAACTAACTCTAGAATCATGTTAGTCTCTACAAGTATTTAGCACTTAGACATCAAATGGCGATTTATCAACCCCCATCCACTATGGATCCTATATTTTTGCTCCATTTCTTTATCTGACTCTCCATAGGTCAAAATCAGGGCAGAAATAAACCGAGATCTCAAGGATGAGAGTGAAATCAGGCAACTTCCAAGTCAAAAAGCTCTGCAAGTGGACCACAAACCAAATAAGTGCATGCTGAAAAACTTTAAGAACAACTTTCCTCTCTTCAAAATAAAAGAGGCTTGGCCGCCCAAAATAAATCCTCATCCCAAAACCCAAGCCTGTGAGTTTTTGAATAAAAGCCAGAGAGACGAATAAAATCATGAGAGTTGTGCCACGAATAAGGACCTATACAAAGAACTGATAAAGGGCTCACCCGGCCGGCACATTCCGCTGCCCTCACAAAGGCAGATGCGTCGCGTCCGGTAGTGAAACCCTAAAAGTTCCAAGTATATGAAAAGGCTAATAAAGGACTTGCCCGGCCGGCACATTCAGCTGCCCTCATAAAGGCAGATGTGTCGTGTCCGGTAGTGAGATCCTAAAAAGCATAGACAGCCCCTCCCCCACTCGAAGGGGAGTTACACTTCAAAGCCTTTAGCCAACCCTCATACCCTCTCTAGTTTCCAATAGGTTTCCAGAGAGGTATAAAGTTGATTAGAGTCAACAACATGCACAAAATAAATGTGGCCCCAAGGCAAACTTTGAGATACGGAAAAACCTAAAATCCAAGCAACTCTCGAAATCCAAAAGGATCAAGGCATGCAATAAGCCTCGATACGACCCCTGGGGAACTCAGGTCAAGAATTGGAGCAAGAGTATGGAAATTTTAATTAAGATCGCCGCGCCATTTCATGTCTCAGCTCTATCTAACTTGAGGACAAGCTAGACTCTAAGTTAGGGGGGGTGATAACCTCCTATTTTAGTAGTTTATCTTAGTCTTTTTCCTTAGTTTTCCATACTCTTTCTACATTTATATTGTACTTAAACCTAATTTTACCCCTTTTTTGTAAATACATCATCAAACTAACTTTTCCTTTTATAATTGCAGAAAAAGCACAAAAAATAACAAAAGAATAAACCAGCCCAAGGGTCGAGTGGATCCAAACGGTCCCAAGACCGCATGGAGTTCAAACGGTCCCGAGACCGCATGAAGCCAAACGGTCCCAAGACCGCATGGAGTTCAAACGGTCCCGAGACCGCATGAAGCCAAACGGTCCCAAGACCGCATGGAGTTCAAACGGTCCCGAGACCGCATGAAGCCAAACGGTCCCAAGACCGCATGGAGTTCAAACGGTCCCGAGACCGCATGAAGCCAAACGGTCCCAAGACCGCATGGAGTTCAAACGGCCCCGAGACCGCATGAAGCCAAACGGTCCCAAGACCGCATGGAGTTCAAACGGTCCCAAGACCGCATGAAGCCAAACGGTCCCAAGACCGCATGGAGTTCAAACGGTCCCGAGACCGCATGAAGCCAAACGATCCCAAGACCGCATGGAGTTCAAACGGTCCCGAGACCGCATGAAGCCAAACGGTCCCAAGACCGCATGAGCTCAAACGGTCTCAAGACCGTTTGACGCCAAACGGTCCCAAGACCGTTTGACGCCAAACGATCTCAAGACCGTCTGACGCCAAACGATCTCAAGACCGTTTGACGCCAAACGGTCCCAAGACCGTTTGAGCCCAAACGGTCTCCAAACCGTTTGGATCTCACTCAAAGCCTATAAATAAGACCTCAGGGCCGTCCATGAAAAGGGGAGTCCAGACGTCCAGAGGCTGTCTCTCCACTACCAGAACAACTCCATCCATCACTAGAGGCTGCCGGTCTGAGACTCACGTCCATTGCAAGCTACGTTGCTCTCTCATCAACAAGGAAGGTGAGAGGAGAAGATCTGTCATCAAGCAAGCTACAAGGGGTGGAGATTGTTGCTCTCTCCACCAAGGGTTCAACCTTCTCTCCTCAGTGGAGATGATGTTCTTTCTATCTCTTCTTGCCTCCTTCTTTGTTGCTCCCTCTATGAGGAGCGAGTAGTTCCATCCACTGGGGCGCGGGGACTAGCCCCGCTGCCCATGTTTTGTATTTCGTACTGTAAAAAAGATGTTATCATTTCGTTTTAATACTAAATCGTTTCACACATGCTTGAATGATGGCCACGTTCTTGTATGCATTTATTGTCTTTCGTTGTGGTTTGTCTACGACCGCTATCGGGGCTTGAATACCGATTTAGTGTTGGTTTCTGGTGTGTGTATCCACCACGCATCCGTTTCGGTGTCTAGAAGTGTATCTCAAAGAGTGGAGTAAACTCACTATCATTTGGCACACTCCCATCTGTATGGAAGAGACCTTTTGTAAGTCGAGGAACACACTTTGCGAGGGGAATGATGTAAAGCATGTGACCATTTGTTTGGGAATGGCTGGCGTTGCATCATTCCCGCACTTCTCGTAGCTAGGTTATCCGAATAGGAGACTAGGCCTACAAGGACGCTATTCGATTTGGTAATTATCGCTCGCTTGTTAGTTTTAGATACACGTTCCTTGCGGTTGAGTAAGATTCTCTCTTCGGAGACTACATCCTTCAGTGACGCGTAGTGATGTACCGCATGAGAGTTACTTAACCCTTGGAGGATGAGATGCATTGCCCTTTTCTTATATGGGCATTGGTCTTGTGGAACATCGAAGGGTGCAATGCATCGCTCTTGTCTTATGTGGGCATCGGTCTTGTGGAACACCCTTGGATGCAACGCATCACTCTTGTCTTATAAGGCATCGGTCTTGTGGAAACATCCATGCATCTAGCTTATAAGTCTTGCTTAGTACATATACAATGCATGTGTAGCGGTGGTAAATACCTGCTTAACCCCAGTGATTCATCATCATTTGTTAACTCTTAAGATTTACTTGCTTTATTTACTTTCTTGCTTTACTTTCTTTGTACTTAGTTTAAAACAACCAAATCAAACTTTCGATCTAAATATCAATCTTTAAGTTGTTAAGTAAAGGCTAAACGTTTTCCATCTTGACTTCGTCAAGACCGTTGTCCCGAGGATTCGACCCTTAACTATACTACGATAAGACTTCCACATGTCTTAGCACATGTGGGTGGAGTTCTTACCATAGCACTAGCAAGGCTAAACTTAGAGACTCATCATCTCTAGGATTTTTAGTGGTGTTGCATAAAGCAAAACTTCCATCACATCTTGTTATGTAAAATAGTAGTAAAAGGACCATCTTTTATCATTCTAAGAGTTTCTAAAGCAAGATTAGTGACATGCACATAGAAATTAGTCAAGAAATGTGTTTAAGGTTACATCACTCGCCTCTTGTAGGGAAGAAAATTGAATTCTAGGATGAAAATATCTAAAATCAGCGGAAAGGCACCAAGCTTGGTCCACCAAAGCTCCAAGAATGCCTCACAACTTCACGAACGGGTGATTATAGAGGAAGGAAGGAAGAAAGGAGAGTACTTAAAACCTTAATCATGGGTTTTCTAGCAATAACCACCATGATACTCTGTTGTTGGATGAGTGGAGGTGAAGAGCAGAAAGGAAAATGGTAGAGAAATAGGAATCTTACACGAACAAAGCTAGAAACGAGATCAACAACCTTAATCAACCCGAGGAGAGCTTGAAATCAAGCATGCACCCTTGGAAAAGTTGTGATCATCAACTCCGATGGGTTCTCGCTGACCTCCTAATTGCACCACTAAGCTCATAAAAGATGACAGGAGAAAGAGAGAGGTGGTATTTATAGAAGGGTGTAAGTGGGTGAGGTTCATGCTGGTCATTGGGAAAGCATTCACAAAAACTTTGTCAATCGCATACAGTAGAAACTTGTTGCTCACTAAAAACTCATCAATCACCAAAATCCACCAGTCACCAAAGAAGCATCAGACAGGGAAAACCAACAGTCAGTGAAAAACCATCGGTCACCAAAAACTATTTCTCACCCAAAACTCATCGGTCACCATAAGCCATCGATCACTGAAGACCCATCGGTCAAACAAGTTAATGAAACCCAATTGGTCAGAAATCTCATTAGTCATAAGATTCTTCAAGCATAGAGGATCCTTCGACCCGAAGATTAGGCTAAAATCCCTCAATCGATGAAAGCAATATACTACTATGAAACAAACTATACAAATTTAAATCTTATGAAAAGTTCAAAAACATCTAAAGAAGAAGAAAAAAATTGTAAGATTCTTAACATTGTCATGAAGCAAATCAAGCATGTGTTAAAAATTATGTTTACACCCCAAAAAAAGGTTAATTTGCATAAAGTTCCACGTATTGCAAAGATTATGCATCTAGAACAAATAAGCTCGAGTTTGATTTCAAGACTAACACCCAATTAAGTAAAACAATTATGTTTTCAATTTAAGCATGGTTAATGGGTCTTACAACTATAAAACCATAGCAAGGATCTTGCCCAAAGAAGGGTACTTCCTAAGCATCTCTTCTTCTAACTCCCACGTGGCTTCCTCTACACCAAAAAGATGCCACAACATCTTCACTAAAGCAATATCCTTCTTCCTAAGCTTCTGCACTCACCTATCCAAGATCAAAATTGGAACTTCAACGTAGGTAACATTCTCTTCCAACTCTACCTCTATTGGTTTTATTATCTATTCTACATCAGTATGTTACTTCCTCAGCATTAAAACACAAAACTCTTTGTGTAACCGGTGCAACTCTAGCGGTAACTCCCACCTGTAAGCCACCTTACCAACTTTAACTAGAATAGAGTAAGGTACCAGAAATCTAGGAGCCAATTTACCCTTCCTACAAAACCTCAACATACCCTTCCAAGGGGAAACCTTTACATGTACACAGTCTCCAACCTAGAACTCTAATGGTCGATGATGATTATTTGCATAAGACATCTACCTATCATGTGTTTCCTTCAATTATTGTTGAATCACCTTGATCTTTTATGTGGTTTGTTGAACTAGTTCTAGACCCATCAACTAATATTCACCAGCTTTATGCCAAGAGAGAGGCAACTTGCAATGCCTACCGCACAGAGCCTCATATAATGCCATGTCTATACTCTTTTGGTAACTGTTGTTGTAGACAAACTCAATCAGACTTAGGTGAATATCCCAGCTTCCAAGAAACTAAACTATAGATGATCTTAACAGATCCTCTAACTTATGTACGGTTCTTTCAGACTAACCATTTGTCTTTGGGTGAAAATTGTATTGAACCTCAACCATGACCCCCACATTGTATGTAGATGTTTGCAAAACCGGATTGCAAACTGAAGGCCTTTGTATGAAACTATGGTAATGGGTATGCCATTCAGTCAAACTATCTCATCAGCATAGACCTGTGCTAACTTCTCTGTAGTGTAAGTGTTCTTGACTGGAAAAAAGTGAGATGACTTCGTTAACTGATCAATGATCACCCATATAGAATCATGATGTTTAGTTGGACTAGGAATACCAACCATACAATATGATTATATTATCCCATTTCCATTGAGAAATTGGCAATGGATGCAACATCCCTATAGACATATGATGTTCTGCTTTGACCTTGTGACAAATTCGGCACTTGGCCACGAACTCAACCATGTCACACTTCAAACATGGCCACCAATACAAGTCTTTGAGATTATGATACATATTTGTATTGTCATGATGTATAGTGTACACTGAAGAATGAGCCTCCTCAAGTACCATCTCCCTTAGGCCATATACCTTAGGAACAACCATCCAGTTGTGGAAACACATTATCCCATCCTCTGTCTCATGAAAGCCATCATGACTCTTTCTACCAAACTTTAACCTGATGTTTTGTGTCACAGTATCATCATTCTATGCATCTTTGATTTGTTGCCTCAACATTGGTTTAACTTACAACTGTGCCAACAATCCCTCCAAAAAAGACACTCCTAATTGTACATTCATATGTCTAAGTCATAATAACATATCACACTTGTGACAAGCCATGGAGTACAACTGTGGTTTCTCTATAGATGATGATAGAGATGATTTTCTACTCAACACATCATCCACTATATTTGCCTTTCTTGGATGATAATCTATCATATAGTCTTAATCCTTGATCAACTCCATCCACCTCCTTTACCTCATGTTCAACCTTTTTTCAAGAAGATGTATTGTAGGTTCTTGTGATATGTGAAGATTTGACAGTTCTCTCCATAAAAATAGTGCCTCCAAATCTTCAAGGCAAGAACCACAATCGATAACTATAGGCCATGAGTTGGATAGTTCTCATGTTTCTTAAGCTGTTGAGAAGAAAAAGAAATCATGTTTTCATCCTACATCTGAACACATCCCAACCCATTCTTCGAGGCATCACTAGAAAATGATGTAGCCCTTAAAAGCTCTTGCAACACCAAGACTGGAACACTTAACAACTTCTCCTTCAACATCTAGAAAGAGTGTTTCCACTTGTCATCCCAAACAAAAGGGACACCCTTCCTAGTTATCTTGATCAAAGGCGAAGCTCCTACCTTGAAGTTCTTTATGGACCTCCTGTAGTAACCTGCCAAATGTAGGAATCTTTAAACCTTAGTCAATGTCTTGGGATGCTCCCACTCCAAAATTGACTCCACTTTCTTAGGATCCAGACAAACACCTTTTGTAGAGATAACATGACCAAGAAAAGACACCTCAATCAACCGAAACTCACACTTACTAAACTTAGCATACAACCTATGATGCCTCAACAATTCCAACACTTGAAGAAAATGTTTTTCATGTTGTTGTCCAACTCTAGAGTAAATCAAGATATTATCTTAAAACACCACCACGAACTAATCAAGGTATAGTCTAAACACTCTGTTCATCAAGTCCATGAACATTGCTGGCAAACACAAACTCATAATGGCCATATCTAGTTCAAAAAGTAGGCTTAGGTATATCACCTCCTTTGATGCTCAACTGGTGATATGTTGACCTTGGGTCTAAATTAAAAAAACTACATCACCTCTCAATTGATCAAACAAGCCATCTATCCTCAGTAAGGGATACTTGGTCTTCACTGTGACATGTTCAACTGTCAGTAATCTATGCAATCCTTCTTCTTCACGAATAACACTGGAGTGCCCCAAGGGGAAGTGCTTAGTCGTATGATGCCTTTCTCCAAAAACCCTTACAATTGTTTCTTCAACTCTTTCATGTTAGTTGGAGTTGTCCTATAAGGTTCTTGAGATATGGGTTGTGTACCAGGAACTAGATTGATTTAAAAATAAATCTCTCTTGGGGGTGGAACACCTGAAAACTCATTTGGGGAAAACATCCTCAAACTCCCTCACTATAGGTATGTTCTGGATACTAGGACTCGTCACCTTGACATCCTCCATGTGTGCCAAGAAATGTTCACATCCTCATCTCAACAACTTCTCTACAACCATTGTTGGCACTATTTAGGTAGGAAGAATCTTCCTATCTCCTTATAAAGTCCAAGAGATACTCCCCTCACAAAACATTGCCACTTTGGAACCACGGTCCCAAACAACCTTGTACCTCTTTAAGGCATTCGTCCCTAGGATCACATCAAATCTATGTATATCATGTGGCATAAGATCCACTCAAATGCTGCATCTCAAGAAGGAAAGAAGGTAATATCGACACACTTCCCGCAACACACCAAAACCAACCAAAGGGGTTTCTAGCAAAAGATTATGAGTTATACTACAAATAGGCAAATTACAACTATTTATCACTTCTATGGTAATAAATGAGTGTGTCGCACCTGGGTCAACTAAAATAGATATGTAGGCAGATGCAGACAAGTTGGAATGAAAAAAGTTTCATTTGACCTATCACAATCCATGGGTTGACCACTCCTTCTGGATAACTCATGGCGTAGAATCTAGACATTGCCTATTGTCGTCCTTGACCTCTACTAGCTGGACCTGAAGACTCTGCCTGCGATGACTACCCACGTCCCCTATTGCCACCACAACTGAATGGTTTTTTTTGTTGTGAACCATGTTGGCTTTGTCCCAGCTATTGTGTAACCCCCTGGTTCTTCATAGGGCAAGACAATCTCATATGCCCAACTTATCCACACTTGAAATAGGTCCTCCTGTCATATTTCAGACTAGATGGCCCTATCACAGATATTGAACCTGAACTATTCACCCCTGCTGGAAGAAAACTACGACCTCTCCCTTTGCTAGGAGACTAATGTGACTCCACCTATGCCCTTGGCTCTAAAAACATCAACCTCTGCTAAGACTGTTGGTACTATGGTGAAGAAAACCTTGGCTTCTTAAAAGTTCTAGATGGTGATCCGTGGAATTGAATAGACCTCTTCTCGGCACTAGCCTCTTGTTGTTCCATGACACTCCTCTCTATTCTCCTTATAGATTCCACAAAGCTAAAAAAACATCTCATGGGACTCTAGGGTTGACAAAGTTTGTGCCAACTCAGCATTCAAACCCTTCTCGGCCTCCTGATCCTCTCTTTCGTGATGGCCTCCATGTAAGGACAAAATCTCAACAACTCCATGAATTTTGTCTCATAGTCATTAATAGACCACGATCCCTGGTGAAACTGCTCAAATTGAACCATCTTCTCCTCTAGATACATCTCTGGGAAGTAATGACTCACATAAATCCCATCAGAACTCCTCCCAACTGGCCACCTCACCTAGTCTCTCCTCCTCCTCAATGGTCCATCAGTGGCTAGAAATACCCCTGAAAAGATAGATTGCATGCTTCACCATGTCGTCCTCAGTAATATTCAGAATCATGAACCCCTTTTCCAGCTCTATAAACCACATGTCAACATCTATTGGATTTTTTGTGCCTGCATACTCTGTGGCTACCACATGTTTCAACCTCTTAAAGGTCTTCCCTGGACCATGATATTCAACATTTGCAGAAGGTGCCTTTGGTTGAGGTATAGGCACCCTATCTACTAGATGAGTGATTGTCGTCATTAGCTATCCAACAAAATATTTAAAGGCTAGATCAACTATGTTCTAAGGGTCGAACGGAGGTAAGACGGGATGTTTGAGCCCCGTCTCAAGTACTCTTTCATCATGTACAAGTCTCCTGGTGCCACAAGGCTACTCTCAGCATGTTCTTCATGTTCTCCAAACATATCCAAACCACCATAACCCATGGTTTTATATGTCAGATACATAAGAACAGACACAACAACCTAGGTCATGTGTCCATGTAGACTCAGTAAACCTAAAGCTCTGATACCACCAAATGTGGCAACTTGCTACACTAAACAAGATTACCCAAAAGCAAAACACTGATAAAAACTGATTAAGCACAATACAAAATAGGTACAAAATTAAAACCATATAAAATTTCCAACCATATTAAGAGACATTTACACAAAGGTCCAACTTCACATACATATAGATATAGTCCAGGAAACTTAAATGAGTTGTGTGACCTCATCCACAACCTATTACAAAATTTTTTGTCCACATTTTATAACTTACATTATACACAAACCAAATCTTACAACAAAAATTGGAGTAGATATACATGATATACAAAACTCCTAGACTAGACCTGAGAGTACATAAGTGATTGTAGGACTCTACACAACTAAACCAACTTCTTTGGCTCTACGCATCTTCAAACTGCACATCTTCACCACTCTGCATCTAACAATGTGGTTGATCACCTAAAAAGGGTGTGGAAACCCACGAGGTGAGACCCATGTCCCAATGATATGATATAACCTCTAATAACATTTATTGCTTACCAGGGCATATACAAAAGTAGTTAAGGTAGATAGTATTACAAAGTTGAAAGAAATATTATACAAAAGATTAAGCATACAGAGTTACAAATATAATTGATTTCTTTTTCCGCGTTATCAATTACCTATATGACAAAAGAAGCATAGCAAGGACATCATTCAATTTGATTCGCCAAATAACCCCAATAGTTATAATACACAGTTGAATTCTATATTTTATTAAGCCATGGGTAGTTTGAGGCATATCGCTCAAACTACTAGATGACCATTGCGAAGTAGAAATAAGACACTAAAATCTAGGATGACCAGAATCCTAAAGATCTCTTCCCTTTGTTCAGTACGAGTAATATCCATAGTGGCATATCAACCCAACTACTAGACAGCTTAGTCTGTCCTAGGTAGACAAGTCATGGAACTAGAAACCAAAGTATAAAGCCTCAAATCTAAGTTACAATTGTAGTCACTCTCAACAACATCTAGATTCAAGACACAACCTCAATCGCTCTCCAAAACCTTGGAATTATGATGGCAGGGATATATCCCCCCTGTATCCACATATACTCAACAGTATATGAGTTTGAACTCCTTTTGATAGTCATTTCATTGTCTAGCAAGTTCTGACACCAGAATAGTTCTACAATCACATGGCACTACATATTAGGATTACACTTGATTACTTAAGTTAGTTAAACATTTTTTACTGCATCAATCAAGTTACATACAAAAACCCTAAAGGTTTGTACACATTAATTGGGTTTTGTAATATCAAAAGATATAAAATGTATAAAATAGTTTCATAACTCTAGGAATAAGTGACCACACACATGAAAACTTACAATAGATGGGTTTCTTTCAATACTAGGGTTTCATCCAACCATCATTACATTGTCATAACAATAATTTCAAGTCTTTCAATTTCATAAGATGCTTAACAAACTGTAAAGCATAATATGTGGGTAAAATTGCCTTACTCCTTGGGGTATCAAAACATCACATATATGTCATTTTAGGAATTTAGTCACTTAGATTTCATATAGACCTTACATACTCAAAGAATTATTCAATATAAATTAGGTAATGTTGATATAGATTACGTAATGCTTAAGAACTTCCATCATCATCTTGTTATGTAAAATAGTACTAAAAAGACCTTCTTTTAGCACTCTAAGAGTTTATGAAGCAAGATTAACGACATGCATATAGAAAGTAGGCAAGAAATACGTTTAAGGTTATATCACTTGCCTTTTTAGGGAAGAAAACCAAAGTCTAGGATGAAAATCTCTGAAATCAACGACAAGGCACCAAGCTTGGTCCACCAAAGCTCCAAGAATGCCTCCCAACTCCACAAACAGAGAGATTCTAGATCAAGGAAGGAAGAAAGGAGAGTACTTAAACCCTAAGCATGGATTTTCTAGCAAGAACCACCATGAATCCCAGTTGTAGGAGTAGAGGTTAATAATATTAAGGAAAATAGTATAGAAATAGGGATCTTACACGAACGAAGAAAGAAATGAGATCAATGACCGTAGATCACCCCAAGGAGAACTCAAACTCAAGCATGCACCCTTGAAAAATGTTTGATCTTTGACTCTGATGGGTTCTCGTTGGCCTCTTATCGCACCACCAAGCTCGTACAAGATGAGCGGAGAAAGAAAGAAGGGGTATTTATAGAAGGGTGGAAGTGGGTGTGTTCAGGCCATTCATTGGGAAAACATGCACAAAAACTTCATCAATCACGTATAGTAGAAACTCATTGGTCACTGAAAACCCATTGGACACTGAAAACCATCAGTCGCTGAAGACCCATCGGTCACCAAAATCCATCAGCCACTAAAAATTCATCAACCACTAAAAATCATTGATCGTGGAAGACCCATTAGTCAGTCGAACTAATAAAACCCCATTAGTCAGAAATCTCATCAATCACAAGATTCATTGGGAACTGAGGATCCATCGATAGGATAAAATTCGTCGACTGATGAAAACACTATACTATTAAACAAACTATACAAATTTAAATATTATGAAAAGTTCAAAAGCATCCAAAGGAAAAATATTTGTTAGATTCTTAGGATTATGATGAAGCAACTCAAAGAAGTGTTAAAAATTAGGTTTACAACCCCAAAAATGGGTAATTTGCATAAAGGTCCACATATTGCAAACATTGTGCATCTTGAGCAAATAGGGTCTGATTTGATTTCGAGACTAACACCCAATTAAGTCAAACAAATATGTTTATAAATTAAGTAGAGGTAAGTGGCCTTACATAAAAAGAATGGCTAAATTGGCACAATCTCAACACTATCCCACAAAATTAGAAGTTCCAAGTGCATGATCAAGATTGGAGCCCTTATGGTTCAACTTTTCTCATTAATCCAGAGCTAATAATTACATAATTTCAGCTTAGTTGGAGATCGCCAAGGGTTCAAAATTATTTTAACTAGACTAGAATACATCATATTTACCCTTTTGTGAATCATAAGAGATTAAATATCATATATAATCAATAAAATAACCACATAATAACATCTTAGAGATTATCTTGCATTAACATAGCAATAATGAGCTACAACACCAAGCTAGAAGACAGTTTTTTCATGGAAATGGTAAGACTTATCTTTTTTTTAACAAACTTAGCATGATTTGAACATATACAAGCATGGACATGAAGAAGAACAATGAATCTAAGGCTTCCCATATATTATCATGGAAATAAAGAGAATAAATTGGATGGATTCATATCTGATCTCATACATCAAGGATGAATTCTTGGCTTAAAATTTGTTCAGCTAGATTTTAGGGTGATTTTGAAGCTTTGAATATGAAACCGCCTATGCAAAGATCTCTCTCTCTCTCTCTCTATATATATATATATATATATATATATATATATATATAAACATGACAAAATCTCAAGAAGAGGATTAAAAGATCATAGATCTAGAAAGAGTGGAAGATATTATTGTCCAAAAACTATGTTCATGGGAAAAATAACCTCATAACAACCTTGAAGACCCCTAGGTGAAGGAATATGAGTTTGTAAGCATAGTGAAAGAAGGAAAATTTTTAGAATAGAGTTATTTCATGAAGAATGATCTATAAAGAGGGGTGGAAAAGGAAAACAAAATAAAAATGTGTAAAAAGCGAAACTAGTAAAGGATTAACAAAAAAGAAGAAGAATAACATGATTCTATCTTAAAACCTTTAGGAAAGATCAAGATTTTGCTCTAATCACCTCAAATTGTCCAAAATCATCATAGGAATCACCATCTAAGTCTCCTATATTGCACTTTAAGGTTTGTTTGTGTATCCACTTTAAACACAAATCTAGGAAAACAAATCCTATACAATGGCATTAAGTATATTAGAAATGATAACCTTCTTAGTGATTGGCTATGTTGGGCAGAAGTGTTGAGAAACATCCCCAATGGGTTGCTCATGTAAGGTTGTAGATGCATTGATCGTGTTCTTTGGGTGTGCATGGTGGCTAGGAAAATTGGTAATCACTTCAAAATTGAGAGCACCATGAAGCTACACACATCGGTCAACTACTCACATTGGGAAACTGCTCACACCACCACATCAGGCAACTACTCACACTAAGAAATGTGATTCTTTTTTTTTTAATCTAAACTCCAATTACATCCATTCATTATGATTTGGTTCATAGTTAAATTTTCTAAAAATACATTAAAAGTCTAAAAAAGCACAACAAACAATTTATTTATTTATTAATTACTTAAATCATTTATGTATGGAAGCCTTTCCAACATCTATGTGCATATTCATTTTGCCTCCTTTAAGGATTAACTTCATCATAAGCACAAAACATATCAATACAAGCAAGTTATACTTAATTGGACATTTTACATGTAAATCTAGGGTATACTATCTGCAACACATGCTTATATGAGTTCATCACCCAAATTAGGGTTTTCTAATTACTTAAAACATTCACAGTCAGCTTAATCACATGACTTAGGTATGAAAATTTCTATGTTTCCATGCATTAGGGTCTTTAGATAAACTCATACAAGGAGAGACTATATTAATCAAGATAGATAATTTGGGGTTTAGGGTTGACCTAGTTTTCGGTTGTTATAACTAAAGTAGTAAACAATGTGAGCATGTTATACATAAGAGGCATAATATAGACATGGAATCACATATATTTTGGAACACAATTTGATTAAATTATCAATAGGCCACATTCTTATAAATTTCATCACACTCACTTGAAGATGCCTTAACCATGTCTTATCACCTGGAAAACATGTCCCTTATGTGTATAGATAGCCATCTAATGACCTTAAAGAAGATTTCAACATTTCCTTAATCAATACATCACCAATAATTATAATTCATGTAAACTACAACATGTTTTTGCTCAGAAACATGAACAATCAGATTAAAATAATAATCCATTCTATTATATCTTTGAGATGATACATAGAGAATACAACTTTGCTTTAAGCCACTCAATAATTGTTGATCATTAAAGCATGTAACAAGATTTTATTCAATTTTCAAAGTCTTCTCGAATGATCATATGATGTATAGAAAATTATGAATGTTTAGAGCACAAGAAGAATATAAGATTAGTTGAATCATCGTTGGTGATCCCTTCTTGGTGACCCATGTCAGAGAACCCATTAGAGTGACCCCTCGATAGTGATCATCAACCTCACAGAATATCCACTCATAGCTCATTCTCAACCAAAATTTAGTGTACTCATATTAAAGTGATCATCATCCCTACTCTTGTTCATATTAGATCATATGAAATAATGAGAGAAACCGTGTCATTTATTTTTCTTTGGGACGGAATATTGCTAATTATGACTAGTTTTTGTATATAACAAACCTCTTTTAAGTTGTCAACCCACATATTAATTATGTGGTTTTATTTGTTCTATAGACTAAAATGGGTCAACAATTGGTTTGAAAAAGCATAGTAGCCACCACATTTATGGGGAAATGAGGGAAACCATAAAGATCTTTGAAAGCATATGGATAATGTGGTTAAAAGATAAATCAGCTATAAGGGTAAGCGCCTAGTCATGTGTGTGGAAATTGTTAAGCACCCCATGATGCCCAAACTTGGCATTGTGGTCAATCCCAATGAGTTATAAATGATATTTTTATCCGAATGAGTTATAAATGATATTTTAATTTATTAATTGGGACTAGCTGAAAAAAATATAAAAAAGAAACCAGTAAGAGTTAGCACATGCACACTAGACATAGTTTCATGAATTCTAAGAGATCATAACATCACACCACTTTTGGAAAAAGGGAGGGAGGATATCATTCTAAATTGTGAATAGACCCAACCTACCTTAATTGGTTGTTTTTGGAAGTAAAGAAGGTTTTTCCATCTTTCTCTACCAAGGAAAAAATGATTTATAGGGTTTTTTAGGTAGGAAATGAAGTGCTAGGGTGTTTTTGGGAAGGAGATGGTTCTCTTTCTAAGTGGGGATCACTAGGTTGTAATCTCTTGCAAATAAGTAGTTAACCCTTTCCAATTAATAGTAAATGTTATTTTCATTGATGGTGGGGGTTTCTTAGGGTTATTGTAACGTCCGTTTTGCGAAAACAAGATTAACTTAAGCGGAAGCGAATCATTTGCAGCGGATTACAGAAAATCACTAAAAATTAAAACTTTTTGCAAAGAGATCCACACATAGGAAATCTTTTCCATCAAGAACCATTGTATAACATTTACATTTTGGTTCAAGTGTACATAATATGTACCATTTCTTTTCAGAGACTACATCATCAGCTGCCTTATAAACATTATATACATACATCATATGAATCTCAAGGCATCAAGACAAAACCTCAGATCGATTCATTAAAATACTGACTAAAACTCCGAGGACCTGAGAGTACAGAGACGACACAAAGGACTTTCTAACTACATAGCTTGACAGACCGTATCTCCACCTGAGATCTCACTGCTGTCCCTACCGTTACTACTGTTGTCCATTCCCTGCAATGGGATTCTGCTTCTTTGTCCGCGTTCACCTAAAAGGTTGGATCCCACGGGGGTGATACAATTGTAAATTGCCCCAGCGGGAGATATAACTCTCTGCCAAAACATTATTATAGGAGCTTGTCAAAATAAACTGAGCAGAAGGATTTATATATATAATCAACAGTAGGTAAGTCACTTGTATGAACAAAGTGAAGTAATCTCCTTTTTCAAGGATAACCTTGCATCTACTCTTGGTAGACTCATAGTTCATCCATCTACTTGTGATGAATACAACATATATGAACGACATCAATGAACTACATATATAGAACAGAAATGTAACATCAGCCAATAAATTTCTGTATTCAATCCTTAAGCAAACATGCTATACGGCTGATTTCATTTTACAAACACACTTATGACCTGAGGAGATGAGGTATACCGCTCAAACTCCAACCGACCACTGTGAAGTCAAAATTGGTACCATACATAGGTCAATGGAAGAGCCGGATTCCCATGACCTCTCACATCCTGGTCAGTGCAGGACAACAAGCAGGACTGTGTTAACTACTCAAGATAGCTTTCTAGGGTATACTGGAACTTCACTATAGAGTTACAACATCAACTACACTCTCATAAGCCATCGAGAGATTTAATGTTTATCTCCTCGACCCGACATAAGTATTATGGGAAGATGTGTACGACATCTGTCCCAATCATCAGGAGATTAGTGATACATCCATCCTGACACATGAAGGATTGAGAGGTTTGATGTATACCTTCCCTCAATTCTCTTCATTGGACGTAAGGATATTTTTCGCCCATTCACCCCCACATATTCAAAATATGCGTTCCGGGTATTGCCGCGGAGCACCCGTTTCACCATCACCTATTCCTGACGATGATGGATCTATGGTCAGGGCTTCCACATGAAAATATTTCACTTAATTAATTAAGTACATTTTCATATTGTTTTAGCATCATCCAAGTTCTCAAACAATACTTATTACAACAATGCTATAAAGAGACATGTACTACTTTCATCAAATATTTATCAGTCTTTCAAAGACCTTGGGAACTCAGTCCCTTATTTCAATACTAGGAATTATCATCCCTTCACATTCTCATCACCATAATCATATGGTTCTGGGTATTCAAACCCTAACTCATCATTGAGCATCATTACCATCTATTAGGTAATTATCACCTTCAGGTCACCTGACCAAGGCATTCATGATACTTGTTATACAAGTATCACACATGGCTCACAAGGCCACAGAATATCTTATCACCTCTTTCTAGGCAACAACTTACTCATATGATTTATAAAATCCATGCACATTGCTACTTTCATTAAGCAACAATAACATCAAGGCACAAAAGGCCAATCAACATCTATTATATAAATGTCACAGCTCAAACCTGGCTATATTCATCATCTCATAATATCTGTATGGTTATTAGTCATGATAACAGTCATACAAGATATTCATCACATCATGTGATACAATAGTAACACCATTATTCCTTTTTCAAGAATTAGGGTTTACTATCAAATAGGGCTTATCATTCCCTTTACCCAAATTAGGGTTAGGGTTCCCCATTACTCATTAATTAGGGTTTCATGATCATATAATCTATCCAACCCTCAATTGATTATTCCATACCTCTGGGGCATTCAAAGGTATCATATTTGATTATTCAAGGACATTACTTTCATCATATGACATTAATGATCATCAACTCAAGGTATGAGTTCATTTCTCATCCTTATCATGGTATGACTACATCATACTCATTATTTGGGATTAACCCCATTCTCAAGGTACATTAGTTAACACTCATCACAGTGCAACAACTCATTACATTTCATTGTAATAGTTGCTTAACACACTCCATATGTTTCTTATTCAGACATATAAGATTTGAAATACATCAAGGTATATAAACCCTGAAATGCTGAATGTGATTACTATCATATTTTGATGTATCACTTTCTCATCATTTCAGACTCTCTTGAGTTAACCAACTTATCGTGTATTAAGGTATTTCCCCTCTTAATACATTACATCACTAAACTCTCACCTTTAGCATATAATGCATAGGCCACACATTAGAATTGTCCAACTATCTTTAATGATATGGACTTGTCTAATGCTAAAGACATTGCTTACAATAAGGTTGTTTATAATCAACCACTTGGAATATTTCACCTTTATAAGGCCATTCCTTTTATTTCATCATTAGGGTTTCTTTATACCCTTACTTAAAATTAGGATTATGATTCGTTGGCATATTGCCCAGGATTAGGGCTTTATGCATTATGAATTCACATTAGAGTCTCATATACCTTCACCCTTCTTAGGGCCTCTCATCACAACATAGCATTAGAACATCATGTGATGCTAGTTCTTAATCAGGGTTTCTCATGGAATCACCCTCAACTAGGGTTTCACATGGAATCACCCTCAACTAAGGTTTCACATGGAATCAACCTCAACTAGGGTTTCCACCATAGTCACCCAAAATTTGGGTTTACTATTCATATCCTTTAGGATTTCATTCAATTATCCATAATTAGAGATTCACTATTCGTCCCAATTAGGGTTTTACATCTCATTTCCCTAAATTGGAGTGTCATATATCATTACCCTAAATTAGGGTTACCTCCTCACCCTGGATTAGGGTTTTAATTAGAATTGCCCTCAATTAGGGATAGAACTCAATAGCCCTGTTAATTAGGGTTTATGTTCATGATTAGGGTTTCATGATCTCTCTACTTAAGGATCGTACCCTTAATCACCACATGAATCATATTCATGTATGAATTCATGCTATCAACTTCTCAACTTGATTAGGTCATATCAACCTTTCAATCAAGTACATACAACTATGATCAACATAGTGTACCAAGTCATTGATCCTATAAGCAATTAGGGTTCATCCCTTAATTGTCACTAATCACTTAGGTACTATTATGGTTTCAACCTTTGTACCTTCATTGATTATCATTACTAATCATCATTGTATCAATGAATCATTCATCATCTTAATTCTCAAGAGATTCAATCACATTGGACCTTCATTACATGAGGTATCCAATTGAATTGACCAATTGAATCTTCACTCAACTTTGACTACTTGAGCCCCAAACGGTCTTGGTCTCTCAAAGTTCAAACGGTTTGAAACCGTTTGGTAAAGGTGGTGCTTGAGACCATTTGCTAAAGCAAATACTTGAAACCGTTTACTAAAGGTGACCTCCAAGACCGTTTACTAAAGGTGGTCACTTGAAACTCTTTGGTAAAGTTGCACACTCAAGACCGTTTGCTAATGTAGGAGGTGAAGACCGTTTGCCCAAGTTAGACTTTTAAAACAGCATGGGCACAAACGGTTTGGGATCGTTTGGCCCCAAACGGTCTTGAGACCGTTTGGACTCAAACGGTCTTGAGACTTTTTGGTCCAAACCTCCTCAAAACTGCATGGACCAAAAAGTGTCTCAACCACTTCAATTGTATTAGGGTTTCCAATGTTGATCCCCTCAATCGATCTTATAATGTTAGGCAATCATCAATTGAGTTAATTACCTTCAACGGATTTGACCCTCAATTGACCCTCAATTGATCATCAATTAGGGCTTGAATCAATTGGATTAGGGTTTGGAATCGATGATCCTTCAACACTAATCAATGTGAGTCTAATTGATTTGAACCCATTAAACCATCATCCAATTTGGTCATGACCTGACCCCAAACGGTCTTGGGATCATTTGGATGACCTCCAAACGGTCTTGAGACCATTTTTCCATCACATCATCAAAATCCAAGTCAACCAATTAGGGTTTGGATCATTGGATTGATCACCAAATCAGCAATTGATCACAGTCCAACTTAGTATCTTTGGATCTTCAATTGCTTAACCATACTCAACCCTAGACCTCAAAATGGTCTTGGGTGACCTACAAACGGTCTTGAGACCGTTTGGGTGATCCCCAAATGGTCTTGAAACCGTTTGGGTCAATCAACCCAAGTTTCCAACTCAATCACTTATAAAATCAGCACTTAACCCGATTAGGGTTTTGGTGATTGATTGTCCTTTAACTCATGAACCAATTGGAACTAATCAATCATAATTGATGGGTCATTAACCTAGATCATTTTCAACTGATCTCCAAACGGTCAACCCTGGTCAACACCACCAAACGGTCTTGAGACCATTTGGTCTCATGTAGTTTGGTGAAACCGTTTGCTTCTAAACGGTTTGAAACCGTTTGCTCCCAAACGGTTTGGGAAACCGTTTGAGCAACTCAAACAAGACCGTTTGCCTTGGATATTTGTAGAGGTGTGTTCTTATCATCTTCAACCTCTAAACTCATGAAACTTGCTGTGGTTTCCATGGTGATTGCATCAATCAACCAAATCAATTATTACAATTATGGAAATGATCATTATTTTGATAAGGAATTGAATGCAATAACAAAATCAAGGGTTCAAGTTATAAAACCCGCCTCCAATTGAGCTCCAAAGCTCCATTTCCACGGCAACAATGGTGGATGCAACTCCTTTCACCATTCCAAGGATCGTCCTCAAGATTTGAGTGAAAAGGAATGGTTAGAATTGAAGAGGAGACCGAAAAAGGAAGAAATCCATAATTTATTTTCGATTTCCACCATGGAATCAAGGTGAAATGGATCAAGAACCTTACCAACAGGTTGGGGGTCGTCCTCCTGACCCTCCCAAGCTCCCTTGGTCATTTCCCAATCTAGGAGAAGAAGTGGGGTCGAAAAAGCCTTCCATTTGGCTTGTAAAAGGTTCTTTTATAAAAATTCAATGAGAGAGAATGTACTTTACAAAAATCCAATTAATCCCAAAAATGTGACCGCCTCTTCCCCCTAATCTTCCTTAGGGACAATGATATATTTTTTGCCTATTATCCCTCTCAATTATCCATGATTTAAAGAAAAGCAAATCAAGCACCTTAAATCATATTATATTAATATCCATATGTGAGTGGATATTTCTTTTTCTTATAAAATTGTGTGTGAGTTATCCACTCCCTTGGATATTTTCGTGGCCCTTGAAAAGCTCAAGGACGTCACACACACATCTGAATCCAACCATTTTAATTTTTTTTAAGTCCCTTTAGTTAATACATTTATTTTTTCCCTAAATCAAATTAGGGTTTCAATTAGGATTAAATCTTGATTATTTTAATATCAAGATTCTCTCTCCTCCAACTTAATTCAAATGAGGCGCCCCTCTCATTTTCTTTGGTCTACATGGTTCCAAGAAACATTAGGGACCTTATTGAAGTGGTAAATTACATATTGCACCCTAGGTTTTGGGTAAATTGCACATTACACCAAAACTAGGTTTTCATGCACATACATTACTTTATCAGCTCTTTCTTGGTATTCAGGCTTCCATAAGCCATACCTCAGCATCATTTTCACTCTCATGATGCTTCAACACATGAGGAACATATTATCATGCACAATTTGCACTTAAACCCCTCAACTTGGGTAATTTGCACTTTAGTCCAAAACAAGCAAACATTGCTTCAACATTATTCAAACAGGACTAGAATTGCAACATAAGTTCCTCTTGATGCCTAATTACTTTTTACAAGATAAGATTAAGCATTTAATCACCTTTCTTAATCAAAACACCTAGGGTTCAAGTATAACCCAGGTCAGGGTTGTTACAAATTATAAACCCCTAACAAGGATTTCGTCCTCAAAATCCAGATAAAGGAAGACAGATGTCTTTTATTCATCATACTATCTAGTCTTCACATATCATCTCCTTATTATGGAGACACCATAAAACTTTGATCAACATAAAGTGTTTCCATACAAGATTCTCATAGAGTCAACACACAAGGCACATGCTCCAATGTTCCTCATCATTGACTATAGAGTCAACTTTGTGTCAAATAACACTTTTCTTTTTCAAAGAAACATCATACATCCTTTATTAATATCATGTTTATGCAGAGCATAAACCCCTAACATATGATGTTCATATCATTTTATATAATCAGACTAATTTCATTGTTGACCACTCCAGGTAGCCAACATAAGCCATCTGATATATCTTAGATACCAGAATCTTTCACCTTAGTATATATCACATGAACATATTTATCTTATGCACATCAAGTGTCCTAAGACCCACTTGATTTCCATGTCCCAGAAAGGAAAGAAAACAAGGATTCATATTCCTCTTATTAATTCATGTATTTTCAACTATTCATGAACCATTTACTCTTTATCTCATCCTAGGTTCCTTGCCTTTAGCATTGGAATTTGTAAGGATGACTGCATGTCATTATCCCTTTCTTTATTATTATCTAGCATGTTTATGATCATTTCATGATGTCATCACATTTCCCATTTCCCTATTATGGGAAAGATCTTTATTATGCTGGCAGCATTATTGAACATGGTTCATCTCCCTTATTCTATTCTTATCTTATGAGGAGTACACTTTTAGTTCCTCATACAACATGCTCATCTGATATTATCTCAGGCTTTTCTTTCTTATGCACAGGATATGACATATTTATTCATTCCATATTCCTGATTTCATGATACTCATTAGATTGTCTCAGAATGACTACTTTATCAGAGCAATCAAAAAGACAAAAATCTAAGAGTTTCCATACTCACTTTATCATCAAAATGTTGTATACCTATCCACGGTATATAAATACTAAGATTAAGTGGTATGCACTTTGTATACTATCATATTCTTTCTTTTCATATTATCACCAGCATAAGGTTTAACATCCCTGAATTTCATTCATGCATCTCTTCTATACCTCATCTTTTCTCAAAGAGGTAAGAACAACATAAAAACATTTGTAATGTTTTACTATGCAAAACATAAGTCCTCATAGGACTAAGCAAGGAAAGTTCAATCATTTCATTTCTCAGTTAATCTAGGAATTCATAAGATAACATATTTGAATGACATTATCTTGTCTAACTTGTCATAATTCATGGATTATTCACTGTCTCAGGCTAACTCTACCTCAAAGATTGATTAAACAGGCTAAGGTTGAGCACAGACTCAATTTAAGTCCAGAAATTCATCATTTCCTTCTGCTTCAACCTGCAGATGCTGATTACAAATCCTGTTGATATCTAAAACATCATCATTGAGGCTAGTAATCTAGGCTACTCTGCCAATGCTTGATCCACTATATACATTACTGTTGCCCTAAATTCTCCAACAATAACACTTAAAGAGGAATTTTCTTATTATAGATGGATCAACTAGGGGATTCTCAGGCAATTGTCTCTCTCTTGCCTATCCCCATGCACCTCTTCTTGGTGCAACATTGCTGCTTTCAGAAACAACCTCCTAATGTGACCCAGTCATTTTTAAGTTCTTCTTCTCTTATACGAGCAGAAGACACTATCAGATACACTGGATGACACCAGAACAGACTCTACTACCTTAGTCCTATGTCTATGTAGACTCAGTGAACCTAGAGCTCTGATACCACTAATTGTAACGACTTTCTCACAAAAACAAGATTAACTTAAGCGGAAGCGAATCATTTACAGTGGATTACTGAAAATCACTGAAAATTAAAACTTTTTGCAAAGAGATCCACACATAGGAAATCTTTTCCAGAAAGAACCATTGTATAACATTTACATTTTGGTTCAAACGTACATAATATGTACCATCTCTTTTCAGAGACTACATCATCAGCTGCCTTATAAACATTATATACAAACAGCATATGAATCTCAAGGAATCAATCCAAAACCTTAGATCGATTCAATAAAATACTGACTAAAACTCTGAGGACCTGAGAGTACAGAGACGACACATAGGACTTTCTAACTACATAGCTTGACAAACAGTATCTCCACCTGAGATCTCATTGTTGTCCCTGCTGTTACTGCTGTTGTCCATTCCCTGTAATGGGATTCTACTTTTATCCGCGTTCACCTAAAAAGTTGGATCCCACGGGGGTGAGACAATTGTAAATTGCCCCAGTGGGAGATATAACTCTCTGCTAAAACATTGTTATAGCAGCTTATTAAAATAAACTGAGTAGAAGGATTTATATATATAATCAACAGTAGGTAAGTCACTTGTATGAACAAAGTGAAGTAATCTCCTTTTTCAAGGATAACCTTGCATCTACTCTTGGTAGACTCATAGTTCATCCATCTACTTGTGATGAATACAACATATATGAACAACATCAATGAACTACAGATATAGAACAGAAATGTAACATCAGCCAATAAATTTCCGTATTCAGTCCTTAAGCAAACATGCTATACGGCTGATTTCATTTTACAAACACACTTATGCCCTGAGGAGATGAGGTATACCGCTCATACTCCAACCGACCACTATGAAGTCGAAATTGGTACCATACATAGGTCAATGGAAGAGTCGGATTCCCATGACCTCTCACATCCTGGTCAGTGCAGGACAACAAGCAGCACTGTATTAACTGCTCAAGATAGCTTTCCTGGGTATACTGGAACTTTGCTATAGAGTTACGGCATCAACTGCACTCACATCGGCCATCGAGAGATTTAATGTTTATCTCCTCAACCCGACATAAGTATTATGGAAAGATGTGTATGTCATCTATCCCAATCATCGGGAGATTAGTCATACATCCATCCCGACACATGAAGGATTGAGAGGTTTGATGTATACCTTCCCTCAAATCTCTTCACTGGACGTAAGGATATTTTTCGCACATTCACCCCCACATATTCAAAATATGCGTTCCGGGTATTGCCGCGGAGCACCCATTTCACCATCACCTATTCCTGACGATGATGGATCTATGGTTAGAGCTTCTACACGAAAAGATTTTACTTAATTAATTAAGTACATTTTCATATTCTTTTAGCATCAGCCAAGTTCTCAAACAAGACTTATTACAACAATGCTATAAAGAGACATGTACTACTTTCATCAGATAATTATCAGTCTTTCAAAGACCTTGGGAACTCAGTCCCTTATTTCAATACTGGGAATTCTCATCCCTTCACATTCTCAACACCATAATCATATGGTTCTGGGTATTCAAACCCTTAACTCATCATTGAGCATCATTACCATCTATTAGGTAATTATCACCTTCAGGTCACCTGACCAAGGCATTCATGATACTTGTTATACAAGTATCACACATGGCTCACAAGGCCACAGAATATCTTATCACCTCTTTCTAGGCAACAACTTACTCATCTGATTCATAAAATCCATGCACATTGCTACTTTCATTAAGCAACAATAACATCAAGGCACAAAAGGCCAATCAACATTTATTATATAAATATCACAGCTCAAACCTGGCTATATTCATCATCTCATAATATCTATATGGTTATTAGTCATGATAACAGTCATACAAGATATTCATCACATCATGTGATACAATAGTAACACCATTATTCCTTTTTCAGGAATTAGGGTTTACTATCAAATAGGACTTATCATTCCCTTTACCCAAATTAGGGTAAGGGTTCCCCCATTACTCATTTATTAGGGTTTCATGATCATATAATCTATCCAACCCTCAGTTTATTATTCCATACCGCTGGGGCATTCAAAGGTATCATATTTGATTATTCAAGGACATTACTTTCATCATATAGCATTAATGATCATCAACTCAAGGTATGAGTTCATTTCTCATCCGTATTATGGTATGACTACATCATACTCATTATTTGGGCTTAACCCCATTCTCAAGGTACATTAGTTAACACTCATTACAGTGCAACAACTCATTACATTTCATTGTAATAGTTGCTTAACACAGTCCATATGTTTCTTATTCAGACATATAAGATTTGAAATACATCAAGGTATATAAACCCTGAAGTGCTGAATGTGATTACTATCATATTTTGATGTATCACTTTCTCATCATTTCAGACTCTCTTGAGTTAACCAACTTATCTTGTATTAAGGTATTTCTCCTCTTAATACATTACATCACTAAACTCTCACCTTTAGCATATAATGCATAGGCCACACATTAGAATTGTCCAACTATCTTTAATGATATGGACTTGTCTAATGCTAAAGACATTACTTAAAATAAGGTTGTTTATAATCAACCACTTGAAATATTTCACCTTTATAAGGCCATTCCTTTTATTTCATCATTAGGGTTTCTTTATACGCTTACTTAAAATTAGGATTATGATTCGTTGGCATATTGCCCAGGATTAGGGCTTTATGCATTATGAATTCACATTAGAGTCTCATATACCTTCACCCTTCTTAGGGCCTCTCATCACAACATAGCATTAGAACATCATGTGATGTTAGTTCTTAATCAGGGTTTCTCATGGAATCACCCTCAACTAGGGTTTCACATGGAATCACCCTCAACTAAGGTTTCACATGCAATCACCCTCAACTAGGGTTTCCACCATAGTCACCCACAATTTGGGTTTAGTATGCATCTCCTTTAGGATTTCATTCAATTATCCATAATTAGAGATTCACTATTAATCCCAATTAGGGTTTTACATCTCATTTCCCTAAATTGGAGTTTCATATATCATTACCCTAAATTAGGGTTACCTCCTCACCCTGGATTAGGGTTTTAATTAGAATTTCCCTCAATTAGGGATAGAACTCAATAGCCCTATTAATTAGGGTTTATGTTCATGATTAGGGTTTCATGATCTCTCTACTTAAGGATCATACCCTTAATCACCACATGAATCATATTCATGTATGAATTCATGCTATTAACTTCTCAACTTGATTAGGTCATATCAACCTTTCAATCAAGTACATACAACTATGATCAACATAGTGTACCAAGTCATTGATCCTATAAGCAATTAGGGTTCATCCCTTAATTGGCACTAATCACTTAGGTACTATTAAGGTTTCAACCTTTGTACCTTCATTTATTATCATTACTAATCATCATTGGATCAATGAATCATTCATCATCTTAATTCTCAAGAGATTCAATCACATTGTACCTTCATTACATGAGGTATCCAATTGAATTGACCAATTGAATCTTCACTCAACTTTGACTACTTGAGCCCCAAACGGTCTTGGTCTCTCAAAGTTCAAACGGTTTGAAACCGTTTGGTAAAGGTGGTGCTTGAGACTGTTTGCTAAAGCAACTACTGGAAACCATTTGCTAAAGGTGACCTCCAAGACCGTTCACTAAAGGTGGCCACTTGAAACCGTTTGGTAAAGTTGCACACTCAAGACCATTTGCTAAAGTAGGAGGTGAAGACCGTTTGCCCAAGTTTGACTTTTGAAACTGCATGGGCACAAACGGTTTGGGATCGTTTGTTCCAACCCTCCTCAAAACCACATGGACCAAAAAGTGTCTCAACCACTTCAATTGTATTAGGGTTTCCAATGTTGATCCCCTCAATCGATCTTATACATGTTAGCCAATCATCAATTGAGTTAATTAGGTCAACCTTCAACTGATTTGACCCTCAATTGACCCTCAATTAGGGCTTGAATCAATTGGATTAGGGTTTGGAATCGATGATCCTTCACACTAATCAATGTGAGTCTAATTGATTTGAACCCATTAAACCATCATCCAATTTGGTCATGACCTGACCCCAAACGGTCTTGGGATCTTTTTTATTACCTCCAAATGGTCTTGATACCGTTTTCCCATCACATCATCAAAATCCAAGTCAACCAATTAGGGTTTGGATCATTGGATTGATCACCAAATCAGCAATTGATCACACTCCAACTTAGTATCTTTGGATCTTCAATTGCTTAACCATACTCAACCCTAGACCTCCAAACGGTCTTGGGTGACCTCCAAACGGTCTTGAGACCATTTGGGTGATCCCCAAACGGTCTTGAAACCGTTTGGGTCAATCAACCCAAGTTTCCAACTCAATCACTTATAAAATCAGCACTTAACCTGATTAGGATTTTGGTGATTGATTGTCCTTTAACTCATGAACCAATTGGAACTAATCAATCATAATTGATGGGTCATTAACCTAGATCATTTTCAACTGATCTCCAAATGGTCAACCCTTGTCAACACCACCAAACGGTCTTGAGACCATTTAGTCTCATGTGGTTTGGTGAAACCACTTGCTTCTAAACGGTTTGAAACCGTTTGCTCCCAAACGGTTTCGGAAACTGTTTGAGCAACTCAAACAAGACCGTTTGCCTTGGATATTTGTAGATGTGTGTGCTTATCATCTTCAACCTCTAAACTCACGAAACCTATTGTGGTTTCCATGGTGATTGCATCAATCAGCCAAATCAATTATTACAATTATGGAAATGATCATTATTTGATAAGGAATTGAATGCAATAACAAAATCAAGGGTTCAAGTTATAAAACTTGCTTCCAATTGAGATCCAAAGCTCCATGCCCACGGCAACAATGGTGAATGCAACTACTTTCACCATTCCAAGGCTCGTCCTCAAGATTTGAGTGAAAAGGAATGGTTAGAATTGAAGAGGAGATCGAAATAGGAAGAAATCCATAATTTATTTTCGATTTCCACCATGGAATCAAGGTGAAATGGATCAATAACCTTACCAACAGGTTGGGGGTCGTCCTCCTGACCCTCCCAAGATCCCTTGGTCATTTCCCAAGCAAGGAGAAGAAATGGGGTCGAAAACGCCTTCCATTTGGCTTGTAAAAGGTTCTTTTATAAAAATTCAATGAGAGAGAATGTACTTTGCAAAAATCCAATTAGTCCCAAAAATGTGGCCGCCTCTTCCCCCTCATCTTCCTTAGGGACGAGGCTATCTTGTTTGCCTCTTATCCCTCTCAATTATCCATGATTTAAAGAAAAGCAAATCAAGCACCTTAAATCATATTATATTAATATCCATATGTGAGTGGATATTTCTTTTTCTTATAAAATTGTGTGTGAGTTATCCATTCCCTTGGATATTTTCGTGGCCCTTGCAAAGCTCAAGGAAGTCACACACACATATGAATCCAACCATTTTAATTTTGGTTTAAGGCCCTTTAATTAATACATTTATTTTTTCCCTAAATCGAATTAGGGTTTGAATTAGGATTAAATCTTGATTATTTTAATATCAAGATTCTCTCCCCTCCAACTTAATTCAAACGATGCACCCCTCTCATTTTCTTTGCTCTACATGGTTCCAAGAAACATTAGGGACCTTATTGAAGTGGTAAATTACATATTGCACCCTAGGTTTTGGGTAAATTACACATTACACCAAAACTAGGTTTTCATGCACATACATTGCTTTATGACCTCTTTCTTGGTATTCAGGCTTCCATAAGCCATACATCAGCATCATTTTCACTCTCATGATGCTTCAACACATGAGGAACATATTGTCATGCACAATTTGCACTTAAACCTCTTAACTTGGGTACTTTGCACTTTAGTCCAAAACAAGCAAACATTGCTTCAACATTATTCAAACTGGACTAGAATTGCAACATAAGTTCCTCTTAATGCCTAATTACTTTTTACAAGATAAGATTAAGCATTTAATCACCTTTCTTAATCAAAACACCTAGGGTTAAAGTATAACCCGGGTCAGGGTTGTTACAGTTATGGTTTAGATAAACACGCTCTTGAGTTGAGAAAAGTTGGGAAGGAGGAAGGTTGTAGATGTAGAGGGCCCCCTATCTTCTAAGTACTTCCCGTTTATGTTATTTTCTCCTGAAACCGTCTAATGGACGTGGGGGAAGGGTAGGGGCAAGTGGGGGATCACCTTTAGTGCCTCTCAATTAGATTTCAGTGGTTGTGGTTATGCCCATGGCCCATGACGAGGTTTGTTCAAATTTAGAAACAATAACATATCTTAGTTTGATTCAATAACCATTTTGATCAACACTTGTCACAAAATTAATTCATTTTGCAACCATATTGGGTGGACTCAAAAAATGGAGTGTGAATAGTTTTCCCCACTCAAGATGAGTTTTGAAACATGGTTAATGAATCTATCCATGATGGGGGATGAAATCTTGAGATTGTAAGACAATCATATTTGTTCATATGTGTGTCAATATTGTACAGTGGTTGGGGACAATCATACTCATGGAGAGAATATAATTGGTCCAAGTAGACATATGTTTCTTATGTGAGTAAGGCTACATCATATGTGCTTATCAGATAAACTTGGCTAATCATGATTGGTATGGAAAGCCATTAGTGGATTGAAGGGATTTCTTGCCTAAGAAAGGCTTGAAGTTTTATGAAGTAAGCCTTTGAATCAAATTGATCATCACAAATCAGATAAACTTGCTTAGTCATGATTGATATGGAAAGCCATTAGTGGATTGAAGGGATTTCTTGCCTAAGAAAGGCTTGAAATTTTATGAAGCCTTTGAATCAAATTGATCATCACAACAAGGCATATATGTGGTTAACATAAAGGACAAGTAGCTAAATGTGAATATTTTGGGATATATCTTGGATTTTTTTTAGCTAAATGGGCATGCAATGACTCATATAAGGGATAAAAATTCTAAAAACATCATTATGGGCCTAAAAAATAGGCCAACTGCCAAGGCATGTGTTGGGTGCATGTTGACCTACTCACTCTAATAGCATTAGATTCAAATGGAGTATGTACCCTTCACATGACCCAAGCATGGAAGCACCACGGTTAGGGAAAAGGATAGCTAATTTTGATATGCATTTCTCAAAGACGATAATTAAGAGGAGTGTAACGTAGGTGGGCACCCCACTTGAGTAGGCCTTATTAAAGCACTCATGTGTGCAAGTGTCTATCAAACATCTTGGAAATCATATCTTACATCTTGTTGGCATCTTACTGTGATTGAAGGAGAAAAGTCTCTTAGACCCTCTGCTTAGATTTTAGGAGTCTATATTATTATTATTTGTTATAGTTCTTGATATGGCCTTTGCTTCCATATATTAGCTTTTTGTTGACTTTGAGGGTGATACTCAATAAATCATCTAAGTCGGTGCCTCAATTATTATCTGCTCGAGGTAGGGATGTGTTTGTGTTGGAAGAAGGATAGGCATGATGAGGACAAATGATGATTGGCCTATCTTCACATGCAAGGATTAATTCGGCCTACCATATGTTCTAATGCATTATTGAGAAGGTGATTGCATCAATGTGAGTTTTGGAATCTTGAGGTAAACAACTTAGGATTTGGGAGGATGTGTCTGAAACCCATGTTAGAAGATATGGTATATATATATCACAACTATCATTGCATGATCAATGGTCACCACAGTGTGTTCAAGATTCCTTAGTGCATCTTTTGGAGAGGATGTTGGGCATAAATAAACTTGAGCAATTATCCTTATCATGTGATGTGCAAAAATGTAGTAATGATGGTTGTGCGACTCATTCAGATTGTAGAAGTGTCTACCTAGATATTCCAATCTAAGGGGTCGTATTGCATCATTATTGATCACTTTAATTAGATATAAACTATTTTAATAGCTCAGGGAACAAGTGTATATGCACACACTTCTTGTAGTGAAGGCCATCATCTAGAGAGAATGTATTATCACTCTAACTGTATTAAAGTTGTATTGGTGTTTGACAAGCACCAAGCACATCAAGAACATTGAAGGTAGAGTCATTCTCCCCCTGTAAAATTGGCTAGTGATGCACCTTGGCTGTATTAGGTATTTGCCACCTTTGAAGAGAGATATAAATATAGTGTTTTTGTATTGCAATTTCTCTAATATTGATGGAGTTAGGCTCCTTGAGCTTGAGGTTAACTGGTGTGGTGTCTAGCTAGTTTGAAAAACATAGATGTTTGTTGGTGATGGGTGTGGTGGGAGGAAAGTCAGGTCGAGCCATGTGTTTTGGTGATGGAGGGTATATAACCTCGTCGCTCTTCTTAGATCAAGGCATTTTGTGGTCTACAATCAAACCATTATCCTTTGTCAATTCATACATCTTCATGTGGACTAGGCGATATTAGACGAGCTTCCTATGTGATGGTGAGAGGATATGCTCAACAATCAAGTTTTTTTATGCTTGCAAATACCATTGTTGGAGTCATCGGGTGATGTTGACTATAGAGGTTGTCCACAAGGCTAGTACATCACAAAGGAGATGAATTGTTTCATTTGAGGTGTCCACATCAGGAAATCACTTATATCAATAAAGGCAAGCTGAATGAAGGAGCAAATCCATAATTTCTTGTTTATCTATCGAGTTGTTTGGCTTTTTTATTGTTTTCTCATGGAGTTGTATCAAAAAAATGTTAAATTAAAAAAATGGTATTGTGTTGCATTTTAAGTGCCCCTTGTTGGATACATGGTTATTTACAATCCATAGCATTATTTCATATATGCGGCTAAAAATAAAAATTAAGACAGTGAAGGCCCTTTTTAGGAGCAAGAAACCCTTGAAAATATGATATAATATGGTATGGTTATGTGGTAAGTTTAGTGAATGTGAGTGTATGAATTCTATCTACTTTCCATTAGTCTAACGACCAATGTCCTTGATACATATTGTGGGTGTATATAGGAGTAATTTTGCTATTTGGACACAAAATTCTCCATAGGATGAGTGTTCTTCTTTCTGGGAGTAAGAACGTTCCTTTCTAACTATGGAAAATAGTCTACCCTTCGGTTTGCAACATGATACAAACTCTTTTTATAGTAACACCTTGTAAGAATTACATGTTTTAGTGTTTGTTTCAATCAGGATGAGAACTTTGACATTGGTTCTTACAACCTTAGGATGGAGGTTGGTTCCTCTCTAGTTTTAAAGATGTATAACATGATGATTTTTGGGTGTGTTGTGACAAGTGCATAGCTAACAGGCTGTGGTACTCATAGAATTAAAAAGGGGACAAAGCTTTAGACACACATAATACATGAGGACTGCTTATATTTGAACTTTGTCTGATTGCAATTTCCAATTCTGAGGATTCTTTGGTCCTCTAAACACTAGTATACATGGCATTTCTTGTAGGAGTTTTTCATTCCTTCATATGCATTGGGATGTTGATGAGGTGGTATATTTACATTGATCATATGAAGACTATATATCAAATAAAGATCTCCTTTATAGAAGACTTTGTAAGCATAATAGAATCATCATTGCCCTCATGAAAAGGTAGAAAATATATGATATATGTCTGCATGAGGTCACATGATTACATAACTCACCTCTCAACCACAGTAGCATGGTAACCATATTAAATTAGATGGACTAGGGTAATATTAATTAATATATGATCAGTCTTGATTTGTGAAATGGTGAGGTCAAAGTGATGGTCATGGAATATTCCGTATTAGCGTCAAATTTCTACTTGATCAACCCTCATCATCTCTGGTGATCTAAAATCATCACCATATTAGTTACAAGGGGTTTACAAAACATGTTCTTTTGTAGTTGCCTCTTCACCAACACTAGTACCTCTTGATGTGACTGTCATTGATTGCAAACAAGCGGATGGTCATCCATGTCTTGTAGTCGCATGGGAACACTATTTTAAACATTTTGGATGATGTATATGGCCTTCCATTTTGTTTTAAACTTACCCTAAGTGTTTGGGTTGAGATACATGTGTATCACAAGGTTGCTTTTCTAAAATTGGTGAGGGCGCACCTTCTTGTAAAAAGATCAAGCCCTCCATACTTGATAGCATTATGCATGGTTTAGAGCATGAAACCTTTGTTATTTGATCACATTCATCATGTATGTGCAATCTTGGAACCAATCTTCGTCAATGGTTTTTGCTTCTTGAAGTATTCTCAAACAAAGGACCCCAATTTCCATTGGTGAACGACTTCTATCTCGCAAACAAGGCCATAAGGTGTCATGTATGCCGATGCACATATTCATGGAAGATATGCCAATAAAGCCACAGACAATTGTTCATGCCAATTTAAAGTGGTTACAATAGTATTATTGAGTATCTTGATGAGATTAGTGTTGGGTGCTTTGACCACTCCATTCATTTGAGTTTGATAAGAAGAAGTTAGGTGGTGCTTCATGCCAAAAGAATCAATGTACTATTGAACTGATTTTGTAATAAAATTGGTGTTGTTATCAGACATGACTTAGTTGAGTATGCCATACTTGATAAAAAATTGTTTCCAAATAAATTGATGACTTGTGATGCAATACGATGGATATTGAGATTACTTTTAACAACTAGTGAAGTAGGCAATGGTGTCTAACATAAAACACTTATTGTTGAAGGCCGTTGATGTATATTTTATCACACTACAAATCACTAGGTTTGAGAACCCTAGTTTTTACCTAAACCAAGTGTACAATAATTTTCTATAGGTTTCAAACAAACCATTAACAATTTTCAAACATATAAAACACTAACTGAAATGATTCATATTGGAACCATGATACGAAAAGATATATGGTTTTAATTCACTAAATCCTAATTGGTTATACTAATTACATGCAAACATGAATTTCAATTGTGAAACATTTCAAACAACTAGTCAGGGTTATGAAACATAAACACACAAATTTTAAGGTTATGAGGAAGAGTGAATAAATAAGGGTTGTAATATGATATAAATGATATTCAGTTCTTGTATATTGTTTGTTAGTTATCACAATATAAGTTACCCAACTATTTTATTCATTGGAAGATAAGAGAACATTTTAGTTCTTTGTAATGTGTATAATCACTATTGATACATATGATCTATATGAAGCTGAATTATATCCATTCATTGGTACACTCTAGGTCTCATGATAGTTTTATTGTTGTTTCTAGGTACAATAAAAACACAAATATCAAACTGATAATGATGCAAATTTGAAAAATAAATTGTGTTATATTCCCATGTACTCTCACTTTTTGTGGTGGGTGATTGATGCATATTATATTGTTTCTCTCTTGTTCATGTAGCATAATGTAAATTGAATTCTATAATGTCAATTATGTATTAAATGTGGAGATTACTGAACCAGTGGATTATTAATTTGTCCCTAGTGCCCACACCTTCAAGGCTGTAGGAGTAGTTTCTAGCCCAGTTGATGACAACCCATTTTTTGTCAACATTCAATGATCATGACAAAATAGTAAATCTATCTTATGATGGAATTCATGCCATTTATTCTACATATTTTCCTTTTTTCACCCATTTAATCCACCCATATCATTAATTTATCACTTATAGGAGTTTCAATAGACAAAAGCCCTTTCTCTTAAGTTAAGTGCAATTTGCCCTTTAATTGAGCCTTTTACAAACTTTTCATCATTGGCCAGTTGAATATCCTAGATATAATATTCAAATCCAATCCCATGGGAAATTCAATCGCCTCTCTTTTTGACATTATTTTAATGGTAAAATTTATTTTTTAAATCCATGTCTTTAAGGGAATACTTTGCCTCCAAGTTTTATCTCTCCTCTTTGCTATCTTTTTTGATCAAGTTTTATTCACATATGATTCAATTCCACGATCAAGTACATTTTACCTAGCATATTTCCACAATATTTCAAACAACTGGAATACAAAAACATTTTTTCTTTCTGTTCGAGGACACTAGGAAGAATCCAACATTCTACAAAGGTCCGACATGGTGGAATCAAATTTTGTGCCACATGCTTGCCCAATGGAATGTAGTGTTTCACAAGGCTTGCTCCTCAAGGTACAACATCCTAAAATGTCCCCTACTTACCCTTATCCTAATGGGGCTTATGCTCAAAACTTCTCTCTAAAATGTTGAACTCCAAAAACCTCATACAAAACTATAAATACCCCCATATCCACTAGACCAAAACCTTCCTTTTAACTTTGCTAAAGAGAGAGACAGAATCATCCTCTCTTTGTAGTTAAGATGCCCAAATGGCTAGAAGATTCTTCTTGTAGCACAATAGACTCTCATATGTCAAAAGTATATTGATATCGTAAGGATGCAATAGTGTCACATTTTTTGTTTGTTTATTCATAGACTATAACTACTTATCTAGAACTTCTCTAACCGCCTATATAGAATTATTCTAATTGTTTCCCCAAAGCTAAATAACTTATCATCCAAAAATAACTAATCTAATCAATTAAACTAGTTGTTTTCCATAATAATCTAGATTCTATTCAATAATAACACCACATCTAGAATAATTACCATGCAATCTAGTTGTTCTTTACATGTCCTACTTGTTTTGTTGAAACAAAAGTATCTCTTACTCATGATTTATTCTTTATGCATCATCTCTCCCTATTTCTCACCTCTCATCATAGTCACCTGAGATGGATTCCAATATGAGAGATCATGAGGTGATTGGGATATGATAAATTTAAAAAATTAGAGTCTTCTGAGATGGTGTCAGGAAAGTCACGACCATTTCTTGTCCTCAAAGTTTAACAAAACTAAAATGTGTATTATTTGCTTTCATCTTTTGCTTTCTTTAACCAACAGAAATTGACAATTTTAACTAAATCGAGAATAAAAATAGAAATATTAATTTTTCAAGTGATGTGGGCGTGCCTAACATCTTCCTAGTCATAATAGGATTGTTGATCATGGTCGTTTGGCCACATTTTATATGCTTTACCCGCCCCTAGGTGGAGTCATTTTCTAACTTTTTGCATTTTTACTGATTATAAAGCATGTCTACCTTTTTTTCTTGTTTTTATCATAAATTAAGGTGGTTACTCTAATCCTTGTTATATTTACATTTCCCTTTTAGTTTTACAATGATCTTGACTTCGAGTTCTAATATGATTTTTCTTACAGGTAAAACATTTCAGCGACTCCATTGGGGAGTATTAGATAATTTGGGTTGCTTCTTTAATTATGAAGTTTCCTTTACAGTTTGGTTTCTTTTAGGTCTTTTTATTGTTGTCATATATTCTTCCCTTTAGGGTTTCCTTTTCTCTTGCCTTTTAGGTTTTTCTCTCTTCTTGCCTTTTATGGCTTCTTATTTGGTTTCCTTCTATGCTTTCTTTTTGTTTCCATATTTGCAGTTGTTTTTATTTTTTCACTTATTTTGTTTCAGATAACAAAACAAAAAACAAAATAGAGAGGACATGAGAAGTTTTGTGTCATGATCAAGATTCTACTTTCTTAATACTTTAATATGTGCTTTCTTGCATGTTTGGATTGATTTTGGGAAGGTGGGTAACATGACATGTTTGATTGGGGTTTCCCACTTGCTTAGTAATTTTCTTACCCTACTATCATGGGATTGCAATAAAAATGTATAAGTTTGCACTCTCACTTTACACACCTACAAACCCATGAATTTATTAAATGGGTTACAACATTCATGTCAGATCTCGAGTTGAGGCATGGGGTGTTAGTAATGATGTTGGTGTAGTGCAATGTTGGACAATCAAATGCCTTGAGTACACCCCCTCTCCTAGCATTAACAACTAATCACATATGTTGTAGTCATAAAGTGTATTGAGAGTACTACCCAGATCTGAAGAAATTGAGTTAATCCTAGATAAATGACATCATGTCATACAGAAGCTAAGGAACAACCCCTCCTATACAAGTCATGCTTGAGTGTGAAATAAATCACATCTAAACTCATGGCCTAAAAGGAAAAGTTTCACCTTCTACACACGCATCTAAAAAATTGTTGCTTGCCTTAAAAGTTCAAGGATTGTTGCTTGCTTTGTATATTAAGATTGTTGATTATTAATCATTTTTCGTAGATTTCTCATTGTCTTCCTAACATCTTCATGTGTCTGATACCCTATTATCTAACAAGTACTTATGTATTTAGTTTGATATCACATATCATGATTAATGAGATTTTGTCATCAACCAACACACACTCTAGTCTTATGTGTTATTGTTGTCTACCAACATTCCACAATGACATCCGACTAGGGACATAACAAGAATGTATATACTCTTAACATTCATATGATCTCATTGTTCATGTCCTCAACCCGAAGACGTACATCATTTAGCAACATCATTCTTTAGACATTTATTATGCTACACCGTTATCTCATAACTAAATAAAACAAAATAAATTGGAAGATTTCCTTTATTATTATTCAAATTATTTACAGAATGTGTCATTTAAATCATTATATGATTGGCTCTATGGGCATACATACCAAAAATTTCAATATAATATTTTTAGTGAGGGGGTTATAAACTAACTGTGGGTACAAAAAATGTTGGAATGTTATATCGAACCCACCCTAAAGGAGTAATTTGAGACCAACATGTATTGGTATTTACCACATTTCAGAGAATTCATAAGCGATGGCCAATTTTTTTTGAAGTTTTCCTTTATAAAATCAATGACAAAGGTTGGTGTTGAAAGCTAAAGTATAACTCAATCGATGTATAATTACTTCTAATTCAGATTCAACTATTGACTAAATCTAAATGAAGATGTAGATCAGGTTTAAATGCTTAGAACGTTTTATCTGCTAGTCTATATATCCTTAACAAAGAGGATTTCATTTACTTATGTCTAGCTACTCCCGTGTCAGCTTCACCTGTAGGATGGGTTACTTATGTGTTAGATTCATTGAGTTGTTTTGCAAAGAATGGACTAATTATCACACAAACAGACAACTATAACTTATTGAAATGGTTGGGGCATACGTAGAGGAGGCATTAATAGCCACCATAATCATCATCAACTAAGCCTCAATCCCAACTATGTTGGGGTCGACTACTTGGATTCTTCTTTTCCATTCAGCTCTATCATGGGCCATATTCTAATTCAGATGTAAAGATTCAAAATCTTTCTTTATAAGATCTTCCCATGTTAATTTATGCCTTCCTCTTCTTCTATTAATTGTGTTTGCCTCAATAGTATTGCTTCATATAGGCACATTAGTCGGTCTGCGTTACACATGTCCATATCATCTGAGTCGACCCTCGCGCAACTTGTCCCCAATGCTCGCCACCCCCACTTTAGTATGATATAACATCTCCATCATCGTTTAGTATGATAGATGGTAGTTGAATTGGGTACACAAACAATATGAACCGAGCAAAGTAAGTTTACGGTTACCAGAAAACTAATAGTTGGAAGACTGAGGGACACATCAACATCGTGGTAAGAAATGAGTGGAGGAGCATACACAAAGTGAAGCAAGCAAATGAATAGCTAGACCGACTCACATGTGACTTGGCTCTATTATACATATATATGTGTGTATATATAAGCATATATATATGTATATATATGAGGATCAGGATCTTAAACCAAAGAGTATAGGAAATCCCCTATATTGGAGTTTATTTGGCATGATTTAAGTGATATTTAATGTAATACAATGGTAAGGATCCCAAATCTATGGTTTGGATTATATTCTATTAAAATTTCATAGAGATCACATTTTTACTTTATTAGATATAAATCAAAACATTTGAGTTGTAGTTGTTGATGTTCAGGGTTATTATTCATATGGATGATCATAAAACTTTAACATGAATGTGCTACATATTTGATTTGAATGCTTATTGAAACAAAATTTATCTATCTAGTATTCTTAATATCCATACGGTTGGATAATGCCAAAAGTCTTGGGAATCATACAAAATAAGGTTTAGGTATAGGACATTTCATGTCCAGGGATAGAGTCCCTTTTGTGTGTGTATTATACATATATATACTCAGAAAAGCGGTGATTTGAGTAGTTTGTTTCCATTAATTCTGATTATTATTTTAAATAAAATCAGTAACAAAGGATCGTGTTGTGTGATATCCCATATTCATCCCAGCGGAGAATACGTTGTGACAATACTATTTTTCTTTTTATAGCTTTTTTTGCCATATTTTGTGACTGGGTGATCATCATAGGACCACTCTATTCCTTTATAAGATGATGTGGTCACTATTTAAACATCTAGATTTACTTCATATGTTTTTAATGGAGTATTTACGGACTTAATTGTATGTATAGACCAGTATAAATTGTCAACACAAACTGTCAATTTTTAGTTTCATATTACATATCAAAGAACATCATATTAGACTCATCCTAATAGAGTAATCCAAACCAAACATGTGTTGTATCAGAGTTTTGACTACTATTCAAACAAGTTGCTTTTAAATTTTTTGCTATAAAAGCAGTGAAAATGACTATTTGAGTAGCTAAAATTTTGAATTTTTTTTCTCAAAATTAATGACTAAAATTGATGTTGATTATTACTTTTATACAGATGATACATAACTAATTAATTCAAATTCAACTATTGAGAATATTTTTTTCTCATTGATAATGTCAATTTAGATTTAGTTCATGTGAACTCATCCATCATGGCACATGTGCTCTGATTCAGATTGTCCTCCCCGGGGGAACCAAGTTTGAATCTCCTATTGTGCTATTCACCAACCCTTGGGTCATCCAATATCTAACAATTGTTTGAGAGTGGGGAAGACTAGTGTCTCTTCTAACTAAAAAAATATAGTTCACGTGCTTAGCTTGTGCATTCTTCTAATACTACATGAGTATTTTATCAGCTTCACGTCTGATTTATGTTAAGAGAGTACCTCATCCATCCACATATATTTCTTTTTGAATATACTCAAATAGAGAGTTGGAACTTTTACTAATACATGGAGGCCATGATAAATCAGAAGATACTAAATACTTCAGTTGTGCTATCTTTTGACACAAGATATAGTGTTTTTTCTCTTCTAGGTCAGAAAGTACTAATATTGTACATTTTGTGTTGGTGTTATCAGTTAGATACAAATTAAATCTAGCATGCATTAAGAAAAAATTTGGTGTGGTGAGTACCTTTAAGTAGGAGATAGATTGTAATTTTATATTTTTATTGAAGGTTTCATCTTCCACCTTCTCTTTACAAAAAAGGAAAAATGCTTAATTAATTTCCTAAATGTTTTTCTATGAAAACAAATGTGTTTCTCCATGTAATAGTGACCCATTTTTTAATTTGTTATCTTCATAAATGGTTTTCTAAACCAAATAGAAATGTGTCTCTTTGTGTAAAATAGGGAACAATTATTGAATTGATTGTTTTTTCTTGAACTATTTTCTAAATTAACAGGATCATGTCTCTTTGTATATAAGAGTGAACGTTTGTTTGTTACGTGTTATGGAAAATTTAGCTAGATCTAGGATATCTATGGTACTATAAACAAGACTTGGGTGATTAGGGTTAAAATGACACACACTTTCAACCATTGTATTTACCCTAACCACCATAGGTTTTCTTGTGTCTTCACCTAGTCCATGTTGTCATCAATACCTGCAAAGACCTTTCTTTTATATGAGCACTGTAGCCTCTCTCTCCCTCGTTCACTCTACTCTCTTCCTGAGCACTAAACAAATTATTGGGTGGCAGTACTTGACATTTTTTGAGCCATTAGTAGTCATTGTTGTTCATCATCATCATCGTATGTACATGATGGTCATTTTTTCTAGAACCATGCTAGATTATTTTGAGGGAACGACCTACTTCCTATGTGTAGTAGAGCACTAATTTATCTAAGTATCATAACGTCCTTCTTCGGATAGAAGGCAATCAAGTTTGCTTGATCTAACTCATTTTCTATTCTCGTGTACCATTTGATGTTATTGTTTCTTATCTAGATCAACTAGCTATCATGTAAAGTGTGTTACTTAATTTCCAATTATCTTCTATCGCCTATAAATAACAATATAAAACACAACCATCTTAGAGAAATAAAATTACTATCATTTTTAACATGATTGTCCATGGTTCTTATCATCTTAAGATTTATACGTCTAGTATGCTTTTAAAAAAATATTGGTGCCAACTTCACATATTGGTAGAGTTGGATATAAGTTTAGCTTACAATGATAAGATTTGTTGACTACGTTAAAAAGGATGAACTGAAATTAGATGAAATTGGTCCTAAGAACGCTAAGACGTTCTCTAAGTGGAAAGAGAATGATTAGTTGAGTAGATGATGTATTCTCTATGCAGTGTATGATATATACTCTAAGCCTCCTATCACAATAGTGAAATATCTATGGGGATGTAAGATAAAAAAATAAAGTTGAGAATTGGGATATTGAAAGTATTTTGTTTGTAAATTTCTGAAATTTCATATGGTAGAGGGTAAACTCATTTCTTAACAGACATAAGGTTTTCAAATCTTGTGTCATGAAATCCTAGAAGAATTTATGAAATTATATATTTAGCCTTTCATAAAATTCCCTAAGTCTTGGGAGGTCTTTGGCATGAATATCAAGCACAAGAAGGTTGATATATCCCTAGATGAACTTATAGTAGATATTTTAATATGGTATAATCACTTGAAGGAGATAGATTTCAAGATGCATATTGATGTCAGCCCTAGTGTAAATCTTATGACATATAATAACAAAGATTTCATATCTAAGAACACTCATAAACCTAAGAACAAAATTTAGAATAAACCAAAAAAACCAAACCTTTTTGCAGTTGTGGACATGTTGACCACTTGAATAAGGATTGTGCTTTTAAGAAAGCCAAGAATGCTACCATATGTGTAGTTGAGGAGGCACTGGTTAACATGATGGTTAGTCATGAGAGAATACATGTTGTGGAAAATATATTCCAACTTTATTTAATATTTTTTCTTGTGATTTGTTTGTCATTGCAAAACAACAGGAAATTGCAGTCTCTTGACAACAAACATGGCAGCTTTTCATGATATTTTGGCATTAATCGTATTATTGGAATTCAAAAGCTTGTCCTTTTCTATACCCAACTGTTGTCTCAGCATCAATGACATTCTTACTGAAGTTTCTGCATATAAGTCGTGTAACATTACAAAGACTTGCTAAAGGATCAATAATTTTGAGTAACATAATTGAACAATTTCTTTTTAATTTAACTTGTGGAGTGGAACACCAGAAGGGGCCACAGAATTCAAAAATTCATATTCTTGATATTGATTGGTGTTGTCAATAGTTGAATCAAAGCTAAAATACTCTCTTTTCTCTCTAGGGAAAATATCAATAAATATATCATTAAATTTCTACAACAAAATCATTTTTAGTCATTAAAATTGCATGGCTTATAAGGGCATGAATGCTATCATTGACATTCATGGTGTTGGGAAATATTTCTAAGAATTCATTGACCCTTTGATGAGATTTCATCACTCAATACTATAGATTTAGGAACTTCAATTTGATTGTCAAGAAGCTTTCAATGTGTTCCATTTCCAACTTGAATCAACTACCTAGAAAATGACATGTTTAGTATGACCCTCATATTTTGTTTCACATATAACTTCTCAACATGTTGCCATAACTTTGACTTAACAAATCATGTCATAATGATTTTCTCCTTACCTCCTTGTGGAATAATAGGAAGAATTTGTCCAAAGTCTCCATCAAACACAATAACTTTTTCCCCAAAAAGTGTTGTGTTGTTTGTCATATCTTTTTAGTAACAAATGTTGAGATTCAATCTTTTATTTTTGGACAGAAATATTTCTTCCCAAACTATAGCATAACTTCTTCAAAGTAACTCACTCAAACTACTTTGTTTTGAAATATTGCATATATTTTGTCCTTTGATGTTCAAAAATATTTTAAACCTTGAATGTGTACTTTAACCAAAAGATAGTAAATATATTTCCACATCAGAGGATGCAGTTGCAAGTGCTATTTGGTCACACATTCTTACTTTAGAAAGTAAATCATGATAAATAAATATTTACCCATACCTTCTTGGACCATCAATAAAAAGATTCCTTATTTTCCACTATCATGACAATCGATTATAATTCTATAAGAACAACCTTGATCATAATTTAGTTTTTATGTAGTCAAGATATATTCATCAGAGACAACAACATTAAATTCTTCTTCCACCTCTTTGTAGAACTTTTCATGTTCATCTTGAATAATAGACGATAAGTCGAAGTCAGATAATTTCTTTCATGTCAACTCTAATCATGTATTAATATGTTTCAAAGTATTATTATAAGCATTCATCCAATCTATTTCTTTCTATCATAAAAATCTTCACACATTGAATTTTTGAACTTTTTTGAAAGTTCTACAGGATGAACTAAAGCACAAAAGACTATTGTAGTAGAAAACAATTATCAGAGACTTGATGGAATATAAAATAGCATTGTTTCAACTACACATTCTTCAATATTGTTATTGGAACCCAGTAGATTGAGATTTTCTGTAGCTTCTTGGAATGTATGATATCGAGTCCCATTTACAGCCTTTAAATGCTCAAAAGATTTATGATTTTTGACATGATTCAACAAACAACACAAGTAATATCGTTCACCTTTAGTAGGCTTCGTGAATACAATCCTTTTGATGGAACTCATTTGCTTTCTTTTAGTCCAACACTTGGATTTTTTATCTAATACATAATGATTAGGAAATTCCTTATACATATATCTTATGGATTCCTCGTCAACACATTTTTTGTTGACTCAAGGTCAAATAGGTCAATGTTGACTCGCGTCTAAATTGACTAAACCCATATTTTGATGATGACTAACCATTCCACATATTGGTGTCTAATGTCTCTTATTGAGTGATTTCAGATTAGATATAGACACACTCCAAATGTCCTAACTTGCACATCTCAAATTGGAGAAAAGACAAGTCAAAGTCATACAAGTGCACATTTTTGTAATATGATGTAAATCCATTAGAATCATGTTGTACATCACTTGTAATGATTGTATGACTTGTAATTAAGCTTAGAAAAAATCAAGAGCACTTAGATCGAATGTTTAAGCACTCAAAAGCCATTTTCCAAAATTCACATCAGGTTGTTCATCGATCGAGTTCTATGAGTTGCAAACTCGACCGATCTTGATTGGATCTTGAAAATGACTTTTGATCAATCGAGTTTACACTACAAAGAACTCAACCGATGGAGTGACTGACCAAATCAATTTTCATTGGTCGGTTGAGTTTTCCCAGGACAAACTCGACCGATGGTCTGAATATCGGCTTTGTCTTTTACTATATCGGTCGAGTTACCCGTATCGAAACTCGACCGATTGCACTATATGGAAAAGTGCAGAAAAGTGCTTCTATCCGTTGTGGAGTTGCAACAAGTGAAAATATATCTGTTGCAAGCCACAAAATGGCTAGTTTTCATTCTCAAGTATTCCCAAAGGCTAAGAGGCATCCCCATATATAAATAGGACCCCTTGGGCTTCATTCCAAGGTTGAGAATTCATTGCAAAACTCTTTGTGAGGTTCCTATTCTATAGTTGAGTGCTTCCTACTACCTCCTCTCTCTCTCTAAGCTTAATCACTTGCTACATCTATTAGAGTGAGTAGGAGATTTGTAAGAGAGCTAGTCCTACATGTATATCTTGTGAGGCTCTCACTTCCACCACCTCCCCATCTCTCAATTTCAATCATGAAGATGAAGGTTCTCTCTCTTGGTTAAGAGAGGTGAAGAAGAACAAGGGAAGGAGTCCCTTGGTGAAGATCAAGGCTGAAGACTTGGAGCAAGAGTGGGTAAGCCCTTGGTGAAGACAGGAGACTCCTTGCTCAAGTGGGTAAGTCCTTGGTGGAAGCTTCTCCGAGTGAAGGTGAAGTCAAATGCAGAAGATCCAAGAAGAGTGGGTAATTTCTTGAAGGCTGAAGACTTGTGAAAGAGTAGGTAAGTCCTTGGAAGAAGGTAGAAGACTCTTGCAAAGTGGGTAAGTCCTTGGTAAGGTTGAAGACTCTTTGTATTGGATAGGTAAGTCCTTTGTTTGGACATGTATTGTAAGTCTTATGAATGAATATAAGAATGCAATGGTTAGGAAATCCTAGAGGTTGACCTCTCTAGGTAAGTGGACTGACATACTTCGAGTTTGAAGTGTGGAACCACTCTAAATAGCTTGTGTATTGGTGTATGTTCAATCTCTCTCTCCCTTGCTATGTATGCTTTAGTTTCACACAAATTTCCTATTTAGAAACCTTATCTTGTGATATATCTTGAAGGTCTAATGAATTTTGTTTAAGTGCATTCAGCTCTATTCACCCCCCCTAGAGCAGCTAATCACCCATCTAGGATCCAACAATTGGTATCAGAGCGGGTCTTCTCCAAGCATACTTCAACAAGTAGGAGAAGATGGGTGACTACCAAGGAAGGAGATACTTGATCAGCCTACCAATCTTTGATGGGAGCAATTTCCTCTATTGGAGAAGAAGACTTCAATTCTACATCTAAGGATCAAGTCTTGAGATGTGGCAAATGGTGAAGAGCCCATACATGCTACCAAAGACAAAGATTGAAGAAGGTAATGAAGATACCTTGAAGAAAGCAACATTGAATTCTAGAGCCATGCACATCCTCTATGCCTCAATGACCCCCACCGAGTTCAAACGGATTTCTTCATGTGAAACAGCCTATGAGGTATGGAGAAAGCTATGCATCACTTATGAAGGGACAGATCAAGTGAAGGAAAGCAAAGTCTACATGCTCAAAGGGCTACTTGAGAACTTCAAGATGGGAAAAGAGGAGAGGATAGCCAACATGTACTCAAGGCTCAACACCACTGTGAATGGTCTTTCTGTTCTAGGACATCCTATGTCTAGTGGAGAGATCAACTCAAAGATCCTTAGAACTCTCCCCAAGAGGTGGGAACCCAAGGTGACTTCCATTGAAGAAGCAAGGTCCCTTAAGGATGTCCCTATCGAAGATCTCATTGGAAATTTACAAGCACATGAAGCCACACTTGACAAGAGGGAGGAAGTAGAAAGACAAGAAGAGAAAGAACTCAAGAGAATGAAGAAGGCTGAAATCAAAGCCTAAATCAAGGTTATTGTTGGTCAAGCTTCTCCATCCTCTCAAGTTGAAGAAGATGCCATGTACTCCAAGGGTAGAGTCTACAAAGGCAATTCCTCCTCCATACGGTGCTTCACATGTGGAAAGAAGGGTCACTGCAAGGAAGATTGCCCACAAGGCAAAAAGACCCATCTTCACAAGAAGGAGGAGAAATGGCACTCAAGCTCAAGTGGCTCCTCCAACTCAAGCTCAAGTGAAGATTCAAGTGAAGGATCAAGCTCAAGCTCTAGAGATGAAGGAGAATGCCATTTTGCTCTTATGGCATCAACAAGTAAGGACTCAAGTGAGGTAAATCTAAACTCTTTAGATAAAGAATCTTTGATTGCTATTATTCATGATACTTGTGCCTCTCTTAAATCTTCTAAAAGGAAAAGGAAAAAGCTTGCTAGAATTGTTGATAATTTGCATGTAGAACTAGATGATCTTGAACATGCTAATTCTTGCTTGCTTGATGATAAAAATAATTGTCTTAGTCAAGTAGATTCTCTTAAACTTGAAAATTTTAGTTTGCTTGATAAGATTAGATTTCTAGAAGCTCAACCTCTCATGCCTAGTTCTAATGAAGAGCATACTTTAATTGTTGATTCTCTCATGCATGATATTGATATTCTTAAATCTGAAAAAAAGGACAAATATTTTGTTTTGCCAGAGTTAGAAACAGAAAATGCCTCCTTGCTTGCTAAAATCAATGTGCATGAATCATATTCTAGTTCTACTAATAGAGAGAATGATGTTGTTGCTCTTCACATTAATAGAGATTCTTATTTAACTAAAGCTCTTTGCTTAGAAAATGATCTTTTACATGCTAGAGATAATATCAATCATTTTTCCTCTACTATTACTTCTCTTATGCATGATAATGATAGTTTGAGATCTTCTTTGCAAAGATTCTTAGTTGGTAAGAAGAGCCTTAATGATATCCTACACCATACTACCAAACAAATTGGTAGACATGGTTTGGGGTATGATGGTAGTCAAAGGAAAAACAAAGGTAAAGGACCTCCAATATTCCATGGATAATCCTCTAGTTCCAAGACTATGGGCACATACAACTATTGCAATGAAATTGGTCATTATTCTACTTGTTGTCCTTTTAGGAAAGCAACCAAGAGCAATAGGACTTGGGTTGCTAAACTAACCCCTCCGGACCCAAAAACATGATTGGGGACCATTTTATCTTTCTTCTTGTAGGTACTTGCAAATGGATTGACTTGAGCTATTGAATTACAAATTAACTTCTCAATCCACATGAAAGAAGAAAGGTGAGATGTGTAGAGGGTGACAACAAGTGAAAAAAGGAATGGTAAGACAAAGGTAAAGGTTTTATTGCTTATAACCATTTCTAACTTATTTTTTTCAAGTTAGTGTGCACTATGCATGTGGTTTTTGAGTCAAAAGTGGTACTTTGGGATTATCTTCACACTCTTGCTCAAAAACTATTTCTAATGATTCTATAGTGCATTAGTAACTTGCTTAGACATGTTTGGATATGGTTTGTATGTTTAGCATGCCTTTAAATATGTTTTAATGAAATATATGTGTTTTTTGATAGCTGCTCTGTCGGTCGAGTTTGCCCGGTTTGAAACTCGACCGATAGGCACTTATGGGTGTTTCTAACAGCTATCATCGGTCGAGTTGTCAATACACAGAACTCGACTGATAACACTGTGCACAGAATATACATTTGGCAAATTGAATGAGAATTTCCCTCTCAACTAGATTTTCTCAACCAATAGCCTTATTCTTTGGCACTCTCATTTAGTACCTGTATATATGCATATTGCCATGTTCAAAATTGCCTATCTTGCTTACAACTCTATCTCTCTAATTGCTCTAAATTGGTATATCTATATTGTGTAATTACTTGCTTTGAGTTGTTTTACAGGTTTTGATGATGATCTCTTTGGATCTCTTGGTTGTGTCTAAAATTTCTTCTATTGTACTCTAATTTGCTACATCTATCTAGGTGTATATCTTGTTTTGATATAACCTTGAGGTTCTTAGAGGAAATCATATTATGGTAAGGATGCATATCTAGTGAGTTATATCCTTTCATGCTTCTAAAATTGCTTATCTCTTTGTTTGGATATATCTCTACATCTACTCATAGCTTGCTCTTTAACTTGTGCATCTTTCGCTATGATCTAGATCCTACTAGTAGTCCTAACTTGTGTTAACATCTACTAGTAGTTCATATACATGTAGTTCTATCCTTGTTTATAATTGGCATCTTTGCTCATCTATATGCTATGATTGCATCTTGTCTCATACATGCTCAAGCGTGTTCCTTGAATTGCATATCTACTATCTTGAGTTGCTTGCATAACATTGTGATGCAGGGTACATAGATCTACATTATATGTAAAAATTGGAGTATTTTTGGATTTTGTGCAGATTTTTCTCCAGTTTTAGTTTTTGATGCAAGACTAGTGTTTTTCATGCAGAAACAACCTTCTAAGCAAGACTCATTGCGTTGTCATGAGCCCTGATGCTTTGTGGGAAAATTATGTCATCTTAAGGGTTAAAATTGTGATTTTTTTTCTGCAACTCCTTATCTTGCATTTTGGGTTATTCAAGTATATGCTTTAACTTGCTTTTCTTTCTATGCTTGGACAAGCCCCTATCTGTGCTCTTCTACTCTCCTTATATATATTTGTGTTATCTCCTTTCTCTTTAACAAGTGATGTTTCTTATTTCTTCATAACCCCACTTTTTGAAATGACAAAGGGGGAGAAAGGTATGTCTTCTTTTAAAAGAGGAAGAAGGCATGCCTTACATGAAGAGGAGAAGTATGTCCATGTAAAGGGGAGAAGGTAAATGGGAGAAGACATATATGTGTAGAACATATATGAGTAGAAGACATAGTATTCTATAAATGTTATGAAAGCTAACCATGCAGGAGAAATAGCATCAATTGAGGGGGAGTATGAGAACTCCATGTGCATCAATTGAGGGGGAGCATATGAGCTCAATCCTATTGAAACCCCTAGGTTTCTCCAAAGGTATGACTTTACTTAAATGCTTTCAATATATTTATGGAATGGTTTGTCATCTTCAAAAAGGGGAGAATGTTGACTCAAGGTCAATTAGGTCAATGTTGACTCACATCTAAATTGACTAAACCCGTGTTTTGATGATGATTAACCATTCCACATATTGGTGTCTAATGTCTCTTATTGAGTGATTTCAGATTAGGTATAGAGACACTCCAAATGCCCTAACTTGCGCATCTCAAATTGGAGAAAAGACAAGTCAAAGTCATACAAGTGCACATTTTTGTAATATGATGTAAATCCATTAGAATCATGTTGTAAATCACTTGTAATAATTGTATGACTTGTAATTAAGCTTAGAAAAAAATCAGGAGCACTTAGACCGAATATTTAAGCACTCAAAAGCCATTTTCCAAAATTCACATCAGGTTGTTCATCGGTCAAGTTTTGTGAGTTGCAAACTCGACCGATCCTGATTGGATGTTGAAAATGACTTTTGATCAGTCGAGTTTACACTACACAGAACTCAACCGATGGAGTGACTGACCAAATCAATTTTCATTGGTCGGTCGAGTTTCCCCAGGACAAACTCGACCGATGGTCTGAATATCAGCTTTGTCTTTTACTCTATCGGTCGAGTTACCCTTATCGAAACTCGACTGATTGCACTATACTGAAAAGTGCATAAAAGTTCTTCTAGCCATTGTGGAGTTGCAATAAGTGAAAATATATCCGTTGCAAGCCATAAAATGGCTAGTTTTTGTTCTCAAGTGTTCCCAAAGGCTAAGAGGCATCCCCAGCTATAAATAGGACCCCTTGGGCTTCATTCCAAGGTTGAGCATTCATTGCAAAACTCCATGTGAGGTTCCTATTCTATAGTTGAGTGCTTCCTACAGCCTCTTCTCTCTCTCTATAAGCTTAATCACTTGCTACATCTATTAGAGTGAGTAGGAGATTTGTAAGAGAGCTAGTCCTACATGTATATCTTGTGAGGCTCTCACTTCCACCACCTCCCCATCTCTTAATTTCAATCATGAAGATGAAGGTTCTCTCTCTTAGCTAAGAGAGGTGAAGAAGAACAAGGGGAGGAGTACCTTGGTGAAGATCAAGGCTGAAGACTTGGAGCAAGAGTGGGTAAGCCCTTGGTGAAGGTAGGAGACTCCTTGCTCAAGTGGGTAAGTCCTTGGTGGAAGCTTCTCCGAGTGAAGGTGAAGTCAAAGGTAGGAGATCCAAGAAGAGTGGGTAATTCCTTGAAGGCTGAAGACTTGTGCAAGAGTAGGTAAGTCCTTGGAAGAAGGTGTAAGAGTCTTGTAAAGTGGGTAAGTCCTTGGTAAGGTTGAAGACTCTTTGTATTGGATAGGTAAGTCCTTTGTTTGCTCATGTATTGTAAGTCTTATGAATGAATATAAGAATGCAATGGTTAGGAAATCCTAGAGGTTGACCTATCTAGGTAAGTGGATTGACATACTTCTAGTTTGAAGTGTGGAACCACTCTAAATAGCTTGTCTATTGGTGTATGTTCAATCACTCTCTCCCTTCCTATGTATACTTTAGTTGCACACAAATTTCCTATTTAGCAACCTTATCTTGTGATATATCTTGAAGGTCTAATGAATTTTGTTTAAGTGCATTCAGCTCTATTCACCCTCCCTCTAGAGTAGCTAATCACCCATCTAGGATCCAACATTTTTTTCTAAAATATTCGATAAGCATTTTTCTCAAAAAATGATCACTTTGTAGAATTGTTGATAGAGGTTAATTTTCATAGATCGTGATAATATGCATGTCCTCCAGATGAATTTGTAAACATTTTACATATGGGTGTATTCTACTTAAAGGAAACTAATAAATTCTCTATACTTCTTCTTGTGGTGATATTCATCTTCCAGATACAAATTGTGTAATTTCATCGTGCATATTCTCACTTTTATTTTCATTCACTTGAAAGAATACATAGTCATATATGTATAAGGAATTCATCATGCATATTCTCACTTTTGTATATGTACTTACATAAATATTTGACTATTTTAATTGAAGAATAAATCTCAACATTCACATGACATTTGTATTTTTCTAATAAATAAGGATTATATGGAACAATCCATAAATTGTTAACTGTTGTAGAGCCAATTGTTATTATATGACCTATTTCTCTTCATTGATATAATAGGGTAAAATTGTTGTCTTCTGTTGTTACTAAGCAAAAATATTTTAGATAATGTTTTTTTGCATCGCCCATTATCCATGCATACATTATTTGGATTTAAGACCCCACATGGTCCATGTACCATATTTTTCAATACCATTCTATATAGATGTGGATATGATATTGTTTTGGTATTTTAGTGGAAATATCCCATACATGTCTAGTGTGGTAGTCTTTTGATTCTTTTCCAATGTGATAAAAAATGTGCATGAGGTAATCCTCTTTTCTGATATATTATGACATATACATAACCAATGACATTCCGAAATAGATCTCTTTTAAAGAGATCAACTTTGATCCATTCAAGTTTTGTTTTAAATACTCTAGCAATTAGATCACGTCTATTTTGTGGTTCTTAGTAGCTCTCTTTTTACTTCATTCCATGATGGATTATACGCAAACGTGACAAAGATATCAAGTTTTCCATGTGTCTGAACTAATATCATTGCATCTAGATAACAATGTCTCATAAATCTGGAACCTCAATAAAAGAAGCTGGAAGAATAACCTTTTCCCAACCATTTTTACCACAACTTTATCCATGAGTATAGTTATCAACTACTCTTTTATATAAATTATCTTGTATTTTTTGTTGGTCTTCTAATATAATCCAAACGTATGTTTCAAGTTTGATGCACATGTAAACAATATATCATTATAGGAGTCTATCAGAATGCAATTGCACTCAATTGACATTAATCTGATTTGTAATTTGTAGCAGTAATATTCATGGCATGATATTGTTTTCCTACTCTTGCTTCTACTTTCTAGATCAGAGCATAAGATGAAGTACAACTATAAAAGTGATAGTTTATTAGTAAACATGTCTATTTTTAATCATTTTACCCCTTTGTTCTTGTTGAAAAAGCTCATATACATTGTTAAAGTATAGTAGATCAAACGATGTACACCATGATCATCCACTGGCCTATCTTTTTATCTCTTCAAAAAATTCCATCATGTCAACCCATCTCACCCCATGGAAATAGTAATGGATAATGTAAAGGATTGTAGCATTCATACTAATAATGAATACAAGGACTACTATCTGTATGAGTGTAAACGTGAGTATCACATTCAAAGTTGATATTGCTAATATTTTCACCCTCATTTCAATCCAAAATGTTGGTACTTGTGAAGAATTTGGTGCATTCTAGACACCTTTATGAATAGATGGATTTGTTCTGAGAAATATCTACACATTCTCAAGGTTGTCAAGGTTCCATAGGTTCAAAGGAATTTGAGTAAGGATTGTGTCATAATGTATTGATCAATATATTTACTACATCCTCCTTTAGTCTAAATGATTGATGTAATCAATTATCTATTTCATGATCAATATAATAAAAGTACAACTATAAATGGGGTGGTGGCCAACCTCTAGTATCATCTTATTTATAAAGTGATGCAGTTGCCCATGTACCTTAAATTTGTATCTTCCTCTATTTCTCTTAGAAAGACTTGTATCCTCATACACCCCCATGGATGTAAAAAAATGTATTATTATATGTTAATATACATTGTCTAAAGTGAATAGCCACTTTGTTAGATGAAGTATATAGACTCCATAACTAAAATGAAATATTATTTTTTGTTAAAAGAATTTGTCCATAATAGCAACAAAATGTTCTTATGTCATACATAAATCTCTTTACATCACAGTGTTCATAATTCTACAACTCGGGAGAATGTTTGCCTCATTAGGTGTCATTAAATCTAAACATATTGTAATATCATATGATCATCTTTATTTTCATAATTGTTGAGCTAGAAAACAAATTCATTTGAATAGTAATTAATGAAGATCCAAATTCCTATGTACTAAGAATCTCATATGGTAAGTGTTCTTTTTTTTGCACATTTGAGTAATGAATTTGTTTGAGAAAATAAATCAAATATATTTGTTTGTGTAAAAGTTCCACTTTTTTCTAAAGTTTTATCCCATTATAATTTTCTCTATCTTTTTCATGTCTAAGATATTTTTTCTCTTCCAAAAGATTATTGTAGTTGTCTCTACTCTTTTTTCAAATTAAAGATTTTATTTCCTCTAGTAAATCAGAATATTTCATCATGTAAAAGATTTGAATATAAAACTAATTTTCTTTCAGATATCAACTAATGTAACATACATTTATACTTCAAGAGAAGAAACATTAATTTATTTATATAAAAAGTTAACATATGTGATTAAGAAAGAGTGAGACACACACATATTGTATAATTCTGAAATAAATTTTTGTATGAACAAATTCATAATATAAAAACATGTGATGTTATCACAATAATGATGAAATTTTATTTTAATTGAAGTGTCCAATATACTAACATATTTATTAAGGTGTAAACAATGTAAAAAATAGAGAAAAAATATTATCAATAATGGTTATATTTATATCTCACTCTAAATTTATAGTAACATACCATCTTGAAGAATTTTCCATTTTGTCTTCCCATAGAAGGTTATGAGAATTGCAATCAGAAAAGGAATATTGACATGCACTCTCTTTTTCTATTACCTACTTTTGTCGAAGTTGTGATTACTGAAACTTATTTCTAAAAGATTGTCATTGCATTGACATAATAGCGGGTACACTTGATAATTTATATACATACCCCATTTTGAACAATTACTTGACAACAATGATTGTACTTCGTCGATGTATACGTTTATACAAATAATAGATTGTGGATTTTCATGCAAATGTAAATATTTAGTCAAGTGTGCCATATTTTAAACAATACTAACTGACTCCAAAATCAATAGGAAGCACAATTTATCCAGAGATATGAACACACGTAGGAGAGTGTCGAGGATGAGGAGGTCATGTCCCGCGGTGAGGCTGAAGCATTGGTCCCCATTATCAGTACCTACTATCACTTTTGCCTTCCTATTTTTCCACAACAACTCCTACATCTTCTGAGGCCTATGATGATGACAGTGATTTCAAAATTTGATAACAATGTTTTACTATCCTCCAACTCCCATCTACATCCAATATTCCCAAAATATTTTTGGCCTCACTAGATTCAGCAAACAGCTGATTCCACCTTTGTGGAGAACAATGATGACACCTACATCCAATATTCCCAAAATGTTTTACTGTCCTCCAACTCCCATCTACATCCAATATTCCCAAAATATTTTTGGCCTCACTAGATTCAGCAAACAGCTGATTCCACCTTTGTGGAGAACAATGATGACACCTACAAACCAAAAGATGCAAGCAAAGACAAAAATGTTGGTTTAAACAACCATCCCATGTGACCCAACACATAGTTGATCACTCAATCAATGTTTTATAAAAATAATGAATTACTCTAGGATGAGTCTAGTGTGATGTTATTTGACACACATTATGAAACTAAAAAGTGACATTCTGTGTTGATAATTCATACTTGTTGTATACCTACAGTTAAGTTTGTAAATGCTCCATTAAAAAATAACATATGAAGTGAATCTAGATGTTTAAATAGTGCGCAAAACATCTTAGTAAGGAAATAGAGTGGTTCCATGATGATTGAGGCTCGATATACCTATTTGTTTCAGTCAAGAAACAACACAATATGAAATATGATTATCTCTTGGTTTATAACCTTGAGGTCCCTCACAAACTTAAAACAAGGTTAGCTCTTGAATTGTAACCCTGAGGTCCCTCATGGACCCTTCCTTATGAAATTGGTCAAAGGCCTAATAATGATGTTGTTCATATAAAGGAAACACGCTTATAATGTTCTTTGCCGAAAAATAAAGTCTCTAAAGATTGTTTCTTCTTTTCTATATAATATAATGTTTTTATCCAAGAAAAATTATATATAAATTTTAAACTACGATTTCATGTCTTTACACAATGTATCGATGCATTTACATTGATATATTTATTTTCAATACTCTCATATGTTTCCAAGGGATGATATTGCATATATCTTCTAGACTACTCAACTTCAAATGTAACATTAATGGAATTTTATAAACTAATGTGAGTACAAATATTATCTCTAAGATGTAAGTAGTTTTTTTTAGCATCTTCCTTAACTTTGAGCTGGTGATAATCAGAGGGAAGGTCAATCTTTGAGAAGATATGATAATAACAAAGTTGATCAAAGAGATCATCCGATCTAGGAAGTGGATATTCTTTTCTTGATAGTATTTTCATTGATAATACAATTACCAATGCACATCCTCATTGACTCATCTGACTTTTTGACGAGAATAATATGTGCACCCCAAGGAATTGAACTATGGTAGATAAACTTTATCAAGAAATTCATGTAACCATTACTTGAATTCTGATTGCTTTGTAGGTGACATCCTATACATGTCTTGAGATATGGGTGTGGTTACCTATGCTAAATTAATCTATAGTTCAACATAAATCATATCATGCAGACCTAGGAGCTCCTTCAGAAAAACACTCGGGTGTTGTTAGACACATCAATGCTCTCTAGAACAGTTGTAATAGGATTGCATAAGGTAACTAAGTCAAGTTAATATTTGCACCCAAGGTTGTGGTTTGAATATTTTCTACCTGGGATAGTGATTGTAGAGGAATATGGTATAGATATCAATATCCTCTTGGTATGAAAATCAAAAAATGTATGGTTCTTATACAACTAGTCCATCTCAAGAATAATGTCAAAGTCCACCATATTGAGCACAATGAAATCAAATTCTAGTTCATGATGCTTCTAACAGATTCTTGATTTCTTCCCTCTTTTCTCTAGCTACCCCTTTGATGAAATCTACTTTCATCATATTAAATTTTACCTTTTGACCCGATACTTTTTCTTAGTTGATGACTTCAACTAACTTCTAAGAACTTTACACTGGATGCTTTCATGAAAAGGACGCTATCATCTGCAAAGAATTGATATGAAATGTGTGGCTCACCATGTCTGACTCTAATTCCATGAAATAAATTTTGTGGAACATCTAGATTTATTAGAGATGAGAAAGCATCAACAGAAAAAATAAAGAGACAGGGTGAGAGATGGTCTTCCTGTCTTAGGCCTCGTATCACTAAATGATTTTGGATATATCCCCATTGATGGAAAAAGAATGACTAATAGTGGCAACAAAATCCATGCCTCTACCTCTTCAATGTCCACCAAAACCATTTTTGCCATCATGACATCAAGAAATTTTCAATTCTATCATGTGCTTTTGACATGTCAGGTTTGAGAGTTGTGTGAGCCCTTTTACCTCTTGTACTCCTCTCAATGGCATGCAAATATTCATAAGCAACCAGGGCATTGAGCATGATGAGTCTCCCTAGTATGAAGGTACTCTCGTTTAATGAAACTAGCCGATATATGAATGGTTTTAGTCTATTTGGAACCACTTTTGCTACAATTTTATATAGAACATTGCATGATAATTCAAATATCTCTTTTAGAGAGGCAAATATTGGAATTAGAAACACTAAGGTTGAGTTCATATCTTTAATTGAGTGTTCTCCTCTCCACCAAATCCTTATGTAGCCCATGACATCGTCGCCCACTATGTTCCAATATTTTTGAAAAAAGATATGTTTCAAACCATTTTCTCTAGGCATCTTATTAGGATGCATTATTTTAATTGCCATCTTGACTTCATTTTCTTTAATGTCCCTTTCAATCATAAATGCCACATTTAGAAATACAAATTGATCCATCTTGATCTCGATATATCTTCCATTCTTATTTTTAGTAATGCAATAGAAAAATGAAAAGTGTTAGAGACACATTATAAATATATAAAATCATCAAAATCCTTGGAGCTAAATCAATTTCATATGGATATTCTCATCCCAACCTTTTTAAACTTAGAATTGAACCAGGTCAAAAAATAAATAAAATGAATCTAATTCTTTTTTCGAGTCATAATTAGTGATCATGATAATTTACATACAACCTTCTAAAAGAGAACAATTTGATTAAACAATTATTAACATACTATTTTCAACTTCCAGACTGTCATTACCAAAATTGCATGTCTCATCTTATTTGCCAACGGTCTATTGACTGCTATAAATAATTCAAAAAATTATCGAAGAAACAAATAAGCATCATGAAATACCATATGATAAAAAATGGACTAAGATAGGAAAAGAATATATTTTTGACCTGGATCGAAAAAATGTATAACCAAAATTTCTATTCTTGTCTAGTTCATAATTAATACTCACAATAGTTTACATACAACTCATTAAAAGAGAACAATTTGATTAACTTGTAACATACTCCCTCCACTCAGTACTGTGTTATTTTTAAAATTACATCTACTCCATTTATCTGGAACGTGCATGTTCATTGCTAAATAAATATAAAAAGTAATAACAAAACAAATAAACAAATATGAAATGCAATGCAACTAAAAGAAAAGAACTAAGCAGGCAATGAATTGGTTGTTGACCCAAATTGAAAAAATTGAAGGCAGAATCAATTTTTCTACATAGCCTATAATTAGTAGTTTTAATACTTTATAGACTATCTACTAAAAAAAACTTCATTAATTGTTAGTTGACTCTCCAACATATAGAGTGATATTGATAAGATTACTTTTTCTCTCTTTTTCTACCATGCACATCTTGATGGTTAAAAACATAGAACCACGATAAGAAAATAAATAAAAAGTTGTGCTAAAAAATGAAGATAGTAAATAGCCCAATGAAATGACAAACAAACTGGCAGTCACATTTTCAACTATCTTAACAACTGCTTGATGACGCGGCTAAAAATTACATTATTGTTTCTAGAGGCTCAACAACAGGCAACATGCATGTGATTGTCATTCTCTACTTTCGTTAAAATATGATAACGGTAGAAGGAATTGAAATGAGTTTTGCAATTAGTTAACTAGGCTCACAGACGTACATGATAAGCAAATAGAAGAGTATCTACACGGATAGATAGGTGACTCTGATTTATTATAGGGCATTGTTGGATCCTGTTGAAATAATAATAGGATCTAGAGAGGGGTTGAATAGAGCTAAAACCACTAAAAAATTCATTAAACCTTCAAGTTATATCCCAAGATAATATTACATATATGAAATTTTCGTGCAACTAAACATGCATAGCAAGGAAGAGAGGGATTGAACAAGTACCAAATAATAAGTTATTTATAGTGGTTCCAACTTCCAAACTAGAAGATGTACATCCACTACCTAGAGAGGTCATCCTCTAGGATTTTCAACCATGTCTCACTCTGTATATTCCATTATAAGAGTTATAACATAAGACATCCCTTTTCAAGGTTTAGGGTACCTAGCCTTCCCTTTAAGGACAAGGGAGCCAACAACCTTAAAAAGGGCTTACATGTCCGTGACCAAGAGTATTCTACCTTACCAAAACTTACCTACTCTTGCAACAAGTCTTCAACCTTCTCCAAGGAGTTATCCACTCTTGTAATGAGTCTTCCTCCTTCAAGGGTTTACCCACTCTTGATTTGGATCTTCTGCCTTTGACTTCACCTTCACTAAGGAGAAGCTTATACCAAGGGACTCCTTCACTTTTTCTTCTTCACCTCTCTTAGCTAAGAGAGAGAATCTTCATCTTCATGGTAGAAAGAGAGATTGGGAGGTGGAGGAAGCGATTAGGAAAATGAGAATGGATGGAGTGTCTTGGGAGGCAAATTTCATGCAACTATAATATAAGAACCTTCATCATGATTGCCAAACTATGGGATGAAGAACAAGGGGTCCTATTCATAGTTGAGATCACCTACTAGCTAGTAGAGACACATAGAATCAAATTCTATCCATTTTGGGTGTTCCAATAGAAATATTTTCAAGTTTTACAACACTCTAATAGCTAGAAACACTTTTCTACATTTTACCATACAATGTTGTAGACTAAGTTATCTTTTAGCTAACTCGATCGACAATACTATATGACAAGTTAAAGTGATGGGTGTTGATACATTTTCCACCAAGACAAACTCTGGCCCTAGACATTGCCAAGAGCCAGAGTGGTTATCGGCTGAGTTGTCACCAGGACAAACTCGACTGAAAAGACACTCTATAATCACTTTTGACAAATATCAAAGAAGTGTTTATATATTCAATTTAAGTTCTCTAAACTTTCATTAAGCTTAACTACAAGTCATAAAACAATTACAAGTGATTTACATTCGAGATCTAAGGAGAAAACTATTTATTCTTCAATCGTGATCTTTATGCGTGTATGACTTGATTTCTCCAAGTTAGGATGCACAAGTTTAGGCATTTGGAGTGTGTCTTATCTAATCTAAGATCACTCAAGTAGAAGAATTAGACACAAATGAGGGGAATGATTAGTCATCATCAAAACTAGGGTGTAGTTAATTCAGACCTTGAGTCAATATTCTCCCCCTTTTGAAGATCACAAACCATTCCATAAATATATTGAAAGCAGTTAAGTATAATCTTACATTTGGAGAAACCCCTAGGGGTTTTAATAAAATTGAGGTCATAAGATCCCTCTCAATTGATGCTAATAGAGTTCACATACTTCCCATCAATTAATGCTAATGAAGTTCACATACTCCCCTTCAGTTGATGTTATTTCTCCTACATGGTTAGCTTTCAAAACATTTATAGAAACTATGTCTTATATGTTTTCTACTTATGAGTTATCCCCTTTACATATACCATGTCTTCTCCCCCTTTATGTGACGTCCCCCAATTTCTATATACTTTCCATAGTGACATTCATAGATATGCGTGCACTCATATCTATAGATGTCAAAAGGGAAAATATAAGAGATTAAGGTAGTCAACTAAAACCAGAGATTGAGCCAAGACCTAGTTCACATCATCGGATAAAGCCACACAAACATTCATTCATAAGGATAATAAAGTCATTACATATGAAGAGAAAATATGGTTCTAAAGAAAGTTAACTTATTACATGGGATTTAAATCATCCTCAAGATCAATAAGGAAAGAAATAAACTAACATCTATCAAGAAATGAGATAAGAGGAAAAGAATCTATCTATTACATCCTCCAAGTTTATTATTTGTGTCTCCAGGTACTTTGAGCATGCATTTCATTTTGTAGTCAAATGTTCCTTGCACCTAGAAAATATGAGAAACAAAACATCAGCAAGGCTGGTACGTGGTAAAAGTTACAATTAATAAGGTTGCATAAAGGAGAATATTTGAACAAGAAGAAAGGAGAACCAAAACCATTTCTTAAGGCGAAAATCAGGTAAACATCCTTTTTATTACAATCATTTTGATGCGGTTGTACTACACACATTGCACTTATCTTACATCTAGTGTGGGCAACATATTATCATCATACATCTAACATGGGCCAAGGAAAACATACATCCATGTTAGGCAATATACATCCACACCAGGCTATGTGCTCTAGTAGCTACAACCCATCATAACCATTTATGTTTCATTAGGTTTGGCGAAATATATCTCATACTAGTCAACCAAGCAATAATATTCAAATATGAGCATTCAAGGTATACATATCATAGGCAACCAGAAATCTAGTCATATACTTATATGACCACGTACCTGCTTGTTCAATCAAAAGTCCACAGATCTAGATTCAAACATGAATTTAGTCACCCTGCAAAGAAAGCAAGGGTACAACATTATTATTGGTCCATGTGACCAGGACTAAGTTATGTTCTTAATTATTATTCCTTTTTATGTTATCTTAATTTAGATCAGGGATTTCCCCATATTCTAATTAGGTTCGCAATTATTATCGGGTCTGATTCGTTATAAACTATTTGTATTAAAGATAATATTTAATTGATTGATTAGAAGATTTCCCAAAATTAGGGTTTCTAGGATGGTTAAAGAAAAAGGGAGGGTAATCCTTAACATGTTAACCATTCATAACATCATGGTTCGTTTTAAGGATTCAGACCAATTAATAAATACTAATTGTCATATAATTATATTAACTTTGACATAAGAAATATATCTTTAAATTCATGTAGAAAGAGGAAGCTAAAATTAGGGTTCCTTCTAATCCTTTGATCACTTATCAACTTAGTATAGGATTTCGAGTTATTCTGAAATCAGGGTTTCATCTAATGGTTACAAACATTTTAGAAGTCATATATCATCAAGAAAGCCATTTTTAATAATTAATTATGATTAAGGATGTCCTTTAGGCCTTAGACAGTTATTTTTGAAATAGGGAACGGATTCAGGTATTGATAATATTTTATATGGCTAGAGCATATTTTTCTGGTCAATATAGTATATTGGTTTGCTATATTCTGATAATCCTAGCATTTATTATGATTTTTCTAAGAAAATGTATTTTCTTGAGTACTAAAAGATTAACAAAAATAAAAGAAAAGGAAAAATACCCCCAATCGACAGCCGGATCCGACTGGATCACGGCTCAAATCGATCAAGTTGATCGGGCGCTCAGGATCAGTCTGCACCTGATCTGACGGTCGGGATTGGTCTTCACACGATCAGACGGCTCGGCCTAGCTCCGCAGGCCTGTAGCTCGCTCCAGCAGAGGAGGAGGATCTCCGGCGAGGTCACGTTCACTCCTGAGTGTCACTGGAGGGAAGGTGAAGCGGAGAGTGCCTTCACGTGCTCATTCCGAACGCAGACAGCCAAGCCACTGATCGTGGCTCCCTGTGGATTGGTGTGTCGCCGCAGCAGGGGGAGAGCTCACCGGAGCTGAGTCGGAGAAGGGTCAGTAGGCTCTCCCAAAGGCGGAAAAGATGCCGCCCAAGGTCCTCGTGACCTCGCGATAATAGGGGAGGCAAGAGTGTGGAGGAAGAGAGCGAGGTGGGGAAGATCGGGTCCAATGTCAGGGTGGCGGCGCCGCAAGGCTTCTGGAGGTCGAGTGGAGATCTCGGCGGCAACCAGGGTCAGAAAGAATAGGGTTAAAGGCAAAGGAAGGTGGGGGCGACATCGAGGGGTGGTTTTATAGGCTATCTGGGTAGGTTTAGGGTAGATTGGGGGTCATGGGTGTTGCAGTCACCGCCGGAGTGGGAGCAATGAGAAAAGGGGAGTTCATTCTCCCAAATCCGGGGGTCTTGGGTGACGTGTGAGGGTTTGTTGAGTTCGTTTTGGTGAGAGGATCGTGTCCTCCAAAAATCTCAGGTGGGCGACGCAGGAGTCAAGCGCCCGAGATCGTCGATGGTCCAGGGTTCTGTTGGGATCAAGGCCGGGAAAGGCGGGAGGTAGGTGGCGGGTCAAGGATCCTTGGATCATGGCATGGATCCGTGGCCATCAGATCGGACGGCTGAGGGTTGGCCCTCCATCAAAAGGTATGCGCCCAGCCTGAACATAGGCTGCGTGACATATCATTTGTCAAATAAATTGAAAACCCTAAGTCCTAGGGTTATTAGATTGAATTATACACCTGATTTTCAAATGTTAATAACTCTCAAAAGGTACATCCAATTGGAACAAAATTTTAGGGGTAGCTTAATGATGTCAAGATGTGACTGTAGTATAATTTTGGGATCCAGATTCAAATATTTGATGTGTTCATTTAACTAAATACATTAACATATGTATTTTATCATCATAGCATATTAGGGTTTGCATAAATTTGAAATTGGTGACACATATTTGTTCTATTGAATGAGGAAAAATTATGTGGGTGTTTTGGTCAACAAATATGATAATAAGACTTTTAAGAGAGAGAAATATAATAAAAACTCACTTTGTCACATTCTCCCCTCCTTTTAAGAATTTTGCCCTCAAAATTCAAGTAGCCTGAAAGAGGTGTGGATATTTCCGCTCGACTTCGGACGTGAGCTCCCATGTAGCATCGGTTTGATCATGGTGGCTCCAGAGAACTTTCACCATATCTATACGCCGATTATTGCGAAGCTCCTTTGCCTTGAAATCAAGAATTCTAACAGGTGACTCAGCATACGTCAAATCATCTTTCAGCTCAAGAGGCTCATGATTCAGAATGTGACTGGGGTCTTTGACATAGGGCTTTAGATTGGATACATGAAACACATTATGCATGGCACTATACTGAGGAGGCAAAGCAAGACGATAGGCACATTCACCAACCCTTTCTAGAATCTCGAAGGGTCCAACATAACGAGGACTGAGCTTTCCTTTGTTCTTGGCCAAAGCTCGAATAGGTCGTATCTTCAAAAAGACCTGATCGCCCTCCTTGAACTGACGTTCCTGCTGGTGAGCATCTGCATATGATTTCTACCTATCCTGTGCTCGCTTCATTCTTTGCCGGATCAGTGCAACTTTATCTGCATACAGCTGCATCTCCTCAGATTTCATCAAGGTGTTTTCCCCGACATCGTCCCAATGTAATGGAGATCTACACGGTCGGCCATAGAGAGCTTCGTATGGTGGCATCCCAATGCTCGCCTGATAACTATTATTATAGGAAAACTCAGCTAAGGGCAGGTAATGGTCCCATGAGCCTTCCCAGTCAAGCACGCAAGCTCGTAGAAGATCCTCCAGAATCTGTACTGTTCGTTCTGACTGTCCATCTGTCTGCGGATGATAAGCTGTACTAAAATTCAGTTTAGTGCCCAATTCTTCTTGAACCTGCTTCCACAGCTTTGAGGTGAACTTCGGGTCCCAATCCGAGACAATGGATGCTGGAATTCCATGCAGACGTACAATCTCCCGTATATAAAGGTCAGCCAACTCAGAAACTTTCACGGTAGTCTTCACAAGTAGAAAATGAGCTGACTTGGTGAGACGATCCACAATGACCCAAGCGGCGTCGTACCCCTTCCTGGTCCTGGGTAATCCCACTACGAAATCCATAGTGATGTGCTCCCATTTCCATTCCGGAATCTTGAGGGGTTGCAGTAGACCACCTGGTCTTTGATGCTCGGCCTTGATTCGTTGACATGTCAGACACCTGGATACAAAATCTGCAATGTCGTGCTTCATGCCTCTCCACCAGAACTGTCGTTGTAGGTCTTTGTACATCTTGGTCGTGTCGGGATGAACTGTGTACCTGGACCCATGTGCCTCGCTAAGAATGGTTGTCTTTACAGCTGACTGCTCAGGGACCCACATACGTTTCTTGTATCGAAGACCACCATCCAGACCCACTGACAGATGTGTTTGAGGTTTAGCTAGGAGAGAGGAGAGCTCTGCAAGCTCGGGACTAACTTTCTGTGCCTCCAAAAGTTCAGAATGTAGGTTGGATGTGATAGAGATGTTGTTGACATGCATACGATCAGCCAGGAATTGTGGCCTCCAGCTTGCTAGGTCCTCCATGTTCCTCCATTCGGGTACAGACAGGGATGCACAAACAACTCTTTTCCTACTAAGGGCGTATGCAACCACATTGGCCTTACCTGGATGGTAGCCAATGGTGAAGTCGTAGTCCTTCAAGTACTCAATCCACCATCGTTGTCGGAGATTCAAGTCCTTCTGCGTCAGGATGTACTTGAGGCTTTTATGGTCAGTGAAGATATCGAAAGTTGCCCCGTATAAGTAGTGCCTCCAAATTTTGAGAGCATGGATGATAGAAGCTAACTCCAAATCATGTGTAGGGTAATTCAACTCATTGGGTTTCAGCTGTCTAGAAGCGAAGGCCACTACTTTTCCGTTCTGCTGTAGGACACAACCTAGACCATGCCGGGAAGCATAAGTGAATATCACAAATCCTTCATTGCCAGATGGTAGAACAAGGACAGGTGCTGATGTCAACTTCTACTTGAGCTCTTGGAAACTAGACACACAAGCTGCTGACCAGATGAAATGCTCATCCTTCCGAGTAAGCTTAGTGAGAGGAGGTGCTACTTTGGAGAAATTCGGAATAAAACGACGATAATATCCGGCCAGACCTAAGAAACTCCGGATTTCAGAAGGATTGCGAGGGGGTTGCCAATCAAGTACAGCAGATACTTTAGCGGGATCAATGGATATGTTACCCCCAGAAATGACATGACCAAGAAACATAACTTTGTCAATCCAGAATTCACATTTAGAAAGCTTGCCATAGAATTTCTGGGCACGAAGAATCTCAAGGACGGACTTCAAATGCTCTCGATGTTTCTCCATAGAATCAGAATAGATTAGAATTGATCAATGAAGACGACCACAAACTCATCAAGATAAGGTTGGAAGACTTTGTTCATCAAGTTCATGAATACGCCAGGTGCGTTGGTCAACCCGAACGACATTACCAGAAATTCGTAGTACCCGTAACGAGTTCGGAAAGCAGTCTTAGATATATCAGAATCCTTGACCTTAAGTTGATGGTAGCCAGAACGAAGATCAATTTTTGAGAAAACTTTAGCAGTACGAAGTTGATCAAAGAGGTCATCAATACGAGGGAGAGGATACTTGTTTTTAATGGTAGCTTGGTTCAACATGCGATAGTCAATACACATCCGCATTGAACCATCTTTCTTTTTAACAAAAAGGACAGGCACACCCCAAGGGGAAACGCTAGGGCGGATAAAACCCTTATCGAGAAGTTCTTGTAATTGTTTCTTCAGCTCCATAAGCTCAGCAGGTGCCATCCTATACGGTGCCCTAGAAATCAGAGTGGTTCTAGGAAGAAGATCTATGGAGAACTCAATGTCTCGCTTTGGAGGCAGCCCAGGAAGCTCCTCTGGAAATATGTCAAGAAAATCACGCACCACCTCCAGTCTTTCTACAGGCCCGTTGTCAGGACTGGACTCTGAGACGGATGCGAGGAAGACTTTACATCCTTTAGATATGAGCTTTTTAGCTTTAAGAGAGGAAACTATTATATTATTACAGAATCCGCTTCCCCGAGGGATCACTACAGGATAGGAATGAGGTTGAGAGAGAACTACCATCTTGTTTCTACAGTCAATATAAGCATGATATGTGTACAGCCAATCCATGCCAAGAATAACATCAAAGTATTCCATGGTTAAGAGAATGAATTCAAAGGGCATGTCATGATTTTCAAATTTCAGAGTGAGAACATCGGTTTTCTGCAATGTAGTGAATATTTTGCCACTAGGAGTTGACACATCCAAAATGTATCCCAAGTCCCTGGTATGTAAGTGCAACATTGAGGCTAGATTGCGAGAAATAAACGTATTTGTAGACCCAGAATAAAACAATGCCTTAACAGGATGTCCATTCAAGAAAACAATGCCTACACATGATAATTACATTGTAAATAATTGAAGGCATTGAACAAGATATTAGATATATGAAAAAGATTTAAGGTTACCTTCGACAAGCTGGTTCGGATTTGCCCTAGCCTCCTCTGCTGTTACTGCAAACACCCTGGCATTACGGTGTCCCTGAGGGGGTGGAGCACCTACTGGAGGTTTGCCAAAGATAGATGCATTGGGGAATTTAGTGAGGAAATGTCCCTCCTTCTTGCAGTTGTAGCAGACCGTCTTGGTGTAGCGACAAGGCCCGTCATGTCCTCATCCACAAGTCTTGCATTTGCTGCGGTAATCCATCAGCTTGTTATTCTTTGGTCCTTTCTTCCCTGAACCTCCTCCTTTCCCTGATCCTTTATTATGGTCGGGGTGGAACTTTTTGAACTTCTCCTCCTCAGTGGTGGTCAACCCTAAATATCCCATGCTAGAAGGCTTCTGTAATCCCTGCTCCCTTTCCTGCTTAAGGGCCATGTCTAGGGCTTCATCAATACTTCGGGGACGAGAGGCTATAACCAGGGTTTTCAGGTGTGCGGAGAGACAGTCTACATAATGCTCAGTGAGGCGGTCCTCAGTCCGGATAGGGGCATAGCGTTCCAGAAGTCTAAACTTCCAGGTATAATCGGCCACTGAGAGACTACCCTACCTAAGCTCCATGTACATCTTGTCTTTCCTCTTCCTCTCAGCTATGGGCATGAAACAGTCGATGAAGAGGGTCTTGAAGGCTTCCCATACCAAGTTGTCTACTTCCTCTCCCCGATTCCCACCATAATTCTCCCACCAGATTTTCGCCCCTCCCTTAAGCAAATGGGTGGCGAATTTAACCTTCTTTTCTTCGGGTACTTCTAGGTTACGGAAGGCATTCTCTATGGAGAGGACCCAGGCCTCAGCCTTGTCCATGACTTCGGGTTGGTCTTCCCCCCAAAAGCTATCAGGGTTGAGCTTAATAAAGTCTATCACAGTCACTTCCTTTTTCTTAGAGGAGCTAGATTCAGGGGTTCCTTTGGTGGCGAGGGTTTCCATAAAGTCTAGAAGGATTTTCTTCTGTTCCTCCCATCTTTCCTTGGCCTCAGCATCAGGATCAGGTACTTCAGAGGTTTCAGGTTCTTTTCTTTTCTCAGAGGACGATTCCCCTGAGCTGCGAGTCTTAGGAGGCATCCTGTAATTAATTTGAACGCATTAGATTTATTACTTCAACAATTATTCTCGTCATTATCATTATTATTATCACATGATATTTCATTATTCTCATTATTTAATAATTAATGTTCTTAATGTTATGATTAATGGAGGATATCCTAGAATCCTTATCAGTCGATCCTTAGGACTTTCTAAATAGAGAGACTCCTTCCTAATCTTATAACAGAGATAAGAGGGAAAATTTAATTTATTTTAAAACATAGATGAGAGGGAGAAATTTTTCCTATAGAAGAGACGAGAGGGAGAATCTATATATGAGAAGGTTCCTAAATTAAGGTACGCCCAAGAATAGGGGACACTTAGGATATTGGCCAGGTAGACTTATACTGCCATAAAGGTAGCCTCGTAATTGCCAAGCTAAGTGGATCAGAGACTTTAGTCAGACCCATGGCAGATGCTATCCTAGACACCTCAACCCTTCACATCCCAAACTCAAGGACTACCCTAGACTCAAAATAGGGCAGATGAAGTTCATGTGACTTGATGTGTGAACATTGGCTCTGATACCAACTGTGACGTCCCCCAATTTCTATATACTTTCCATAGTGACATTCATAGATATGCGTGCACTCATATCTATAGATGTCAAAAGGGAAAATATAAGAGATTAAGGTAGTCAACTAAAACCAGAGATTGAGCCAAGATCTAGTTCACATCATCGGATAAAGCCACACAAACATTCATTCATAAGGATAATAAAGTCATTACATATGAAGAGAAAATATGGTTCTAAAGAAAGTTAACTTATTACATAGGATTTAAATCATCCTCAAGATCAATAAGGAAAGAAATAAACTAACATCTAGCAAGAAATGAGATAAGAGGAAAAGAATCTATCTATTACATCCTCCAAGTTTATTATTTGTGTCTTCAGGTACTTTGAGCATGCATTTCATTTTGTAGTCAAATGTTCCTTGCACCTAGAAAATACGAGAAACAAAACATCAGCAAGGCTGGTACGTGGTAAAAGTTACACTTAATAAGGTTGCATAAAGGAGAATATTTGAACAAGAAGAAAGGAGAACCAAAACCATTTCTTAAGGCGAAAATCAGGTAAACATCCTTTTTATTACAATCATTTTGATGTGGTTGTACTACACACATTGCGCTTATCTTACATCTAGTGTGGGCAACATATTATCATCATACATCTAACATGGGCCAAGGAAAACATACATCCATGTTAGGCAACATACATCCACACCAGGCTATGTGCTCTAGTAGCTACAACCCATCATAACCATTTATGTTTCATTAGGTTTGGCGAAATATATCTCATACTAGTCAACCAAGCAATAATATTCAAATACGAGCATTCAAGGTATACATATCATAGGCAACCAGAAATCTAGTCATATACTTATATGACCACATACCTGTTTGTTCAATCAAAAGTCCACAGATCTAGATTCAAACAGGAATTTAGTCACCCTGCAAAGAAAGCAAGGGTACAACATTATTATTGGTCCATGTGACCAGGACTAAGTTATGTTCTTAATTATTATTCCTTTTTATGTTATCTTAATTTAGATCAGGGATTTCCCCATATTCTAATTAGGTTCGCAATTATTATCGGGTTTGATTCGTTATAAACTATTTGGATTAAAGATAATATTTAATTGATTAATTAGAAGATTTCCCAAAATTAGGGTTTCTATGATGGTTAAAGAAAAAGGGAGGGTAATCCTTAACATGTTAACCATTCATAACATCATGGTTCGTTTTAAGGATTCAGACCAATTAATAAATACTAATTGTCATCTAATGATATTAACTTTGACATAAGAAATATATCTTTAAATTCATGTAGAAAGAGGAAGATAAAATTAGGGTTCCTTCTAATCCTTTGATCACTTATCAACTTAGTATAGGATTTCGAGTTATTCCGAAATCAGGGTTTCATCTAATGGTTACAAACATTTTAGAAGTCATATATCATCAAGAAAGCCATTTTTAATAATTAATTATGATTAAGGATGTCCTTTAGGCCTTAGACAGTTATTTTTGAAATAGGGAACGGATTCAGGTATTGATAATATTTTATATGGCTAGAGCATATTTTTCTGATCAAAATAGTATATTGGTTTGCTATATTCTGATAATCCTAGCATTTATTATGATTTTTCTAAGAAAATGTATTTTCTTAAGTACTAAAAGATTAACAAAAATAAAAGAAAAGGAAAAATACCCCCGATCGACGGTCGGATCCGACTGGATCACGGCTCAAATCGATCAAGTTGATCGGGCGCTCAGGATCGGTCTGCACCTGATCTGACGGTCGGGATTGGTCTTCACACGATCGGACGGCTCGGCCTAGCTCCGCTAGCCTGCAGCTCGCTCCAGCAGAGGAGGAGGATCTTCGGCGAGGTCCCGTTCACTCCTGAGTGTCGCTGGAGGGAAGGTGAAGCGGAGAGTGCCTTCGCATGCTCGTTCCGAACGCAGACAGCCAAGCCACTGATCGTGGCTCCCTGTGGATTGGTGCGCCGCCGCAGCAGGGGGGAGAGCTCACCAGAGCTGAGTCGGAGAAGGGTCAGCAGGCTCTCCCAAAGGTGGAAAAGATGCCGCCCAAGGTCCTTGTGACCTCGCGATAACAGGGGAGGCAAGAGTGTGGAGGAAGAGAGTGAGGCGGGGAAGATCGGGTCCAATGTCAGGGTGGCGGCGCCGCAAGGCTTCAGGAGGTCGAGTGGAGATCTCGGCGGCAACCAGGGTCGGAAAGAATAGGGTTAAAGGCAAAGGAAGGCGGGGGCGACATCGAGGGGTGGTTTTATAGGCTATCAGGGTAGGTTTAGGGTAGATTGGGGGTCATGGGTGTTGCAGCCGCCGCCGGAGTGGGAGCAACGAGAAAAGGGGAGTTCGTTCTCCCAAATCCGGGGGTCTTGGGTGATGTGTGAGGGTTTGTTGAGTTCGTTTTAGTGAGAGGATCGTGTCCTCCAAAAATCTCAGGTGGGCGACGCAGGAGTCAAGCGCCCGAGATCGTCGATGGTCCAGGGTTCTGTTGGGATCAAGGCCGGGAAAGGCGGGAGGTAGGTGACGGGTCAAGGATCCTTGGATCATGGCATGGATCCGTGGCCATCAGATCGGACGGCTGAGGGTTGGCCCTCCATCAAAAGGTCCGCGCCCAGCCTGAACATAGGCCGCGTGACATATCATTTGTCAAATAAATTGAAAAACCTAAGTCCTAGGGTTATTAGATTGAATTATACACCTGATTTTCAAATGTTAATAACTCTCAAAAGGTACATCCGATTGGAACAAAATTTTAGGGGTAGCTTAATGATGTCAAGATGTGACTGTAGTATAATTTTGGGATCCAGATTCAAATATTTGATGTGTTCATTTAACTAAATACATTAACATATGTATTTTATCATCATAGCATATTAGGGTTTGCATAAATTTGAAATTGGTGACACATATTTGTTCTATTGAGTGAGGAAAAATTATGTGGGTGTTTTGGTCAACAAATATGATAATAAAACTTTTAAGAGAGAGAAATATAATAAAAACTCACTTTGTCACACTTTATCATTTCAAAAAGATAGTTGGTTGAAGAGCTAAAATACAACTTAATATAAAAGAGAGTGTAGAGGAGCAAAATCTAAGGTCTTGTCGAAGCAATGTATGTAAAGATAATCATGACATGCATTAGAACAACCTTACATGTAATTCTAGAAAATATCAAGGAAATGTTATTGAAACAAGTAATTCAAGATAATATATGCACATAAAGGGACGAGCATGAGTAAGTACGAAACAAGATACAAGCATAGCATGAATTTAAATACCAATTTATGGGCAAATATATCGATTGATGAAAAACACTAGAGATACATGTAAATGGACTACTAGTAGACAGTATCACAACTTAGGACTACTAGTAGGATCTATAGCATAGCATAGGATTCACAATTTAGGAACAAGTTACGAGTAGATGTAGAGAAATATTCAAACAAAGAGATGTGCAATTGCATAATCATGAAAGGGTATAATTTACTAGCAGATATGCATCATTATGAAAACATGATTACCACTAAGAAACTCAAGGTTGCATAAAAAGATATACAACTATATATATGTATCAAGTTAGAGCACAATGAAAGCGCTTTAAATCACAACCAAGAAATCTAAATAGATCATCATCAAAACATTCATATCAACTAAATATAAGTAATTACAAGATATAGAGACACCAACTTATAGCAATTTGAAAGATAGGGTTGTATGAAAGATAGACAATTTAAAGCATGAAAATATGCATGTCATATAGAGGTACCGAGGGAAGTGTCATAGAATAAGGATATTGGTTGAGAAAGTCTAGTTGAGAGGGAATTTCTCATCCATAAAGCCATCTGCATATTTAGTGCATAATGTTGTCGGTTGAGTTTCTAGGTTGAACTTCTCTATCGACAACATTTGTTGACAAATCTAACCGATGCTTGTTGGTTGAGTTCCATCAAGACAAACTTGGCTGACAACAACTACTATCAAAAAACACATATATTTCTGAAAAGTATATCTAGAGACATGATAAAAATATAAGCAATATTGAAATATGTATAAGAAAGTCAGTAATGCACTAACAAAGAATCATGGCAGTTTTGAGCAAGAAAGTGATGAGAAACACATATTCCAATTCTGACTAAAAACTCATATGTAAAGTGCATACAAACTTGGCAAAAACAAGTAATGATTGGATACGGGCAAGAATGACATTACCTCTATTCTTACCGTATCTTTTCCACTTGTTGCCAACCCATATACATCTCACCTTTCTTCTTTTATGTAGATTGAGAAACCAATTTGCAAATCAATAGATGGTGTCAATCAGTGATCTATAAGAAGAAAGATGAAATGATCCCCAATCATATTTTTGGGTCTGGAGGGTTTAGCTTAGCAACCCAAGTCCTATTGCTTTTGGGTGCTTTCCAAAAAGGGATATAACTAGAATAATGATCAATTTCATTGAAATAGTTACAAGTGTCCTTAGACGTGGAACTAGAGGGTTCTTCCTGAAATATTGGAGGTCATTTATCTTTTTTGTACCATTATCTACTATCATACCCTATACCATGCCTACCAATTTGTTTAGTAGCATGGTGTAGGATATCATTAAGATTCTTTTTACCATCTAAGAATCTTTACAAAGAGGATATCAAAATTATGATTATCATGCATAAGCGAAGTAATAGTGGAAGACCATTTATTTTTATCAGCTCTAGCATGCAAAAGATCGATTTCTAAGCCAGGATCTTTGGTCATATAAGAATCTTTTTCAATATGAAGATAAACAACATTATTCTCTCTACTAGTAAAACTAGAACAAGATTCAATCAAGGAAGCATTTTCTTTTTCAAGCAAAGTAATCTTAGAAAGATATATACTATTTTAAGATACCATTCCTTGCATAACAAAGTCTTTGTCCACTTTTTTAGTTCTAAGAACGTTATTACCAATCATAATAGAAATGCACTTCATTAGAACTAGGCATAAAAGGTTGAGATTCTTAAAATCTAATCTTATCAGGCAAGCTGGTATTTTCAAGTTTAAGAGCATCTACTTGTATAAGATAAGCATTGTTTTCTATCTCAATATCATTAAATTTCAATTCAAGTTTTAGATAAAGTTATTGAAGATCATTAACATCATCTTGCAAGCAAATATTAGCATGTTCAAGATTAGGTTTTTCTTCATGCAAGTTATCAACAATCTTAGCAAGATTTTTCTTTTTATGCTTGGTAGACTTAAGAGGTGCACAAATAGCAAGAATAATGGCAATTAAGGAGTCTTTATCTAATGAGTTTAGATTTACCTTATTTGAAATTTCCATTAGAGAAAAATGACATTCTCCACTTTCACTAAAGCTTGATCTAGATCCTCCTCTAGAATCTTCACTTGAGCTTGAGTTGGAGGATTCACTAGAGCTTTTATGCCATTTATCCTTATTATTGTGTTGCTCTTCCCTTCTCTTATGATGATGAGTCTTTTTTTCCTTTTAGAAAATATTCCTTGAAGTGACCCTTCTTTCCACATTTGAATGACCTGGTGGAGGAAGAAGACTTACGTTTATAAAGTCTACCTTTGGAGTACATAGCATCTTCTTCAAATTGAGAGGATGAAGAACCTTGACTAGCAATAACTTCAACTAGGGCTTTGATTTAAGCCTTCATCTTTCTCTTGAATTCCTTATCTTCTTCTCTTTCTTCTTCCTCTTGCTTGTTAAGTTTCACTTCAAAATCTTGTATATTTCCTTTGAGCTCTTCAATAGGAATTTCACCAAGAGACTTTGTTTCTTCAATGGTAGTCACCTTTGTTTACCACTGTTTGGGAAGAGACCTAAGGATCTTTGAGTTTATCTTTCCTTTATCAATAGGATGGCCTAGGACGACAAGATTATTTATAATGGTGTTGAGCCTTGAGTACATTTCAGCTACCCTTTCCTCCTTTTCCATCTTGAAGTTTTCAAGGATACCGTTTAGCATATAGACTCTACTTTTCTTCACTTGATTTGTCCCCTCATAAGTGACACATGCTTTCTCATATATTAAAGGTTGTGTCACAATAATAATTTGGGCTGAACCCGGTGGGGGAAAGAGAGGCATAGAGGATGTTGATGGCTCTTACATTCAAGGTTGCTTTCTTCAAATTAGCCTCATCCCATTCTTCTACATTTTTCTTTGGTTGATTGTATGGAAGATCCACTATTCTCCATATCTAAAGACTTGATTCTTGGATGTGGGATTGTAATATGATCTTCCAATAGAGGAAGTTGCTCCCATCAAATATCATAATGTTGATGTACTATCTTCCCCCTTGATGATTGCCCATCTTCTCCTACTTGTGTAAGTATTGCTTGGAGAAGACCCACTCTGATACCAACTGTTAGATCTAGAATGGCTTCTAGAGGAGGGTGAATAGAGATAAAACCACTTAAATAAAATTCATTAGACCTTCAAGTTATATCCCATGATAATAGTGCATATATGAAACTTGAGTGCAACTAAACATGCATAGCAAGGTAGAGAGAGATTGAACAAGCACCAAATAATAAGTTAATTATAGTGGTTCCAACCTTCAAACTAGGATTTTCAACCATGTCTCAATCCTTATATTCCATTATTAGAGTTTAAAGTTAAGATCTCCCTTTTCAAGGTCAAGGGTACCTAGCTTTGCCTTTAAGGACAAGGGAGTCAACAACCTTAAAAAAAGCTTATTCTTCTACCTTACGAAGGACTTACCTACTCTTGCAATGAGTCTTCGACCTTCTCTAAGGATTTACCCACTCTTGCAACAACTCTTCCACCTTCAAGGGTTTACCCACTCTTGACTTGGATCTTCCTCCTTTGACTTCACCTTCACCAAGGAGAAGCTTTCACCAAGGGACTCCTTCCCTTCTTCTTGTTCACCTCTCTTATCCAAGAGATGGAATCTTCATATTCATGGTAGAAAGAGAGATTGAGAAGTGGAAGAAGTGAGAGCCTCACAAGATATACATGTAGGACTAGCTCTCTTACAAATATCATACTCACTCTAATGTATGTAGCAAGTTATTAAGCTCATGAGAGTGGATGGAGGCTCTTGGGAGGCAAATATCTCTCAACTATAATATAGGTACCTTCATAGTGCTTTACTAACCATGAGATGAAGCCCTACTAGCTAGTAGAGACATGTATGATCAAATTATAGCCGTTCTGGGTGTTCTAATGGATATATTCGAGTTTTGGAATACTCCAACGGCTAGAAATACTTTTTTGCACTTTACAATACAATGTTGTCTGTTGAGTTATGCTTTGGGTAACTCGACCGACAACACTATAAGACAATTCAAAGTGTAGGGTGTTGGTCAAATTGCCACCAGGACAAACTCAGTCCACCTAGGACATTGTCAAGAGCTAGAGTGGATGTCGGCTAAGTTGTCACCAGGAGAAACTTGGCCGAGAAGACAATATGTAATCACTTTTGCAAAATATCCAAAAGTGTTTATATATTCAATTTAAGTGATCTAAATTTTTGTTAAGATTAATTATAATTCATACAATCATTACAAGTGATTTACATCAACGATCTATGGAAAATATATTTATTCCTAAATCTTGATCTTTATGCATGTATCACTGGATTTCTCCAAGTTAGGATGTGCAAGTTTAGGCATTTGGAGTGTGTCTTATCTAATCTGAAATCACTCAAGTAGAAGCATTAGCCACAAATGAGTGAATGGTTAGTCATCACCAAAACAAGGGTTTAGTCAGTTTAGACCTTGAGTAACAAATCTATGGTGGGCTTTAAAGGGGGTGAATAGAGCTAAACCACTTAAACAAAATTCATTAGAACTTCAAGTTATATCCCAAGATAATACTGCATATATGAAGTTTGAATGCAAATAAACATGCACAGAAAGGGAGAGAGAGAATTAAAAGGAACCAAATAACACAAGTTATTTATAGGGGTTCCAACCTCCAGACTAGAAGATGTACATCCACTAACTAAAGAGGTCATCCTTTAAGATTTTCAACCATGTCTCACTGCTTATATTTCATTATAAGAGTTACAACATAATAACTCCCTTTTCAAGGTCAAGAGTCCCTAGTATTCCACCTAACTAAGGACTTAACTACTCTTGCAATGATTCTTAGGTCTTCATCAAGGACTTACCCACTCATGCAACAAGTCTTTTGCCTTCAAGGATTTATCCACTTTTGACTTGAATCTTTTGTCTTTGACTTCACCTTCACCAAGGGACTCCTTCCATTCTTCTTATTCACCTCTCTTAGCCAAAGAGAGAATCTTCATCTTGGTGGTAGAAAGAGAGATTGGGAGATGGAGGAAGTGAAAACCTAATAAGATATACAAGAAGGACTAGCTCTCTTTCAAATCTCCTACTCACTCCAATGGATATTGCAAGTGATTAAGCTCATGAGAGTGGACGGAGGCTCTTGGAAGGCAAATCTATCTCAACTATAGTATAGGAACCTTCATAGTGCTTGACTAACCATGGGATGTAGACCAAGGGGTCCTATTTATAGTTGAGATCACCTACTAGCTAGTAAAGACACTTAGGATCAAATTCTAGTCGTTCGGGGTGTTCCAATGGATATATTTTTGAGTTTTGCAACACTCTAACGACTAGAAATACTTTTTTCTACTTTTTAATACAATGTTGTTGGTTGAGTTATCTTTTAGGAAACTTGACCGATAGCACTATACAACAAGTCAAAGTGTAGGGTGTCAGTTGAGTTGGAACCAGGACAAACTCGACTGACCCTGGGTATTGCCAAGAGTCAAGTTAGGCTATCGACTGAGTTACCACCAAGAAAAACTTAGTTGACAAGCCAATCTATTATGGATTATGAAGAAATGCCCAAAAATTGATCATATTACATCCTAATTGACTCTATTACACATATGAGCTTAATTAGAATCCATACAATCATTACAAGTGATTTGCATCAAAGATCTAAGGAGAAAACTATAAATTCTTCAATCTTGATCTTTATGCATGTATGAATTTATTTCTCCAAGTTAGGATGTGCAAGTTTAGGAATTTAGAGTGTGTCTATATAATCTGAAATCACTCAGGTAGAGGCATTAGACACAAATAAGTGGAATGGTTAGTCATCATCAAAACAAGGGTTAGTCAATTTAGACCTTGAGTTAACATTCTCCCCCTTTTTGAAGATGACAAACCATTCCGTAAATATATTAGTTGCATTTGAGTAAAATCATACTCTTAGAGAAACCTAGGGGTTTAAATAGAAATGAGTTCATATTCTCTCCCTCAATTCATTGCTAATGGAGTTCACATACTCCCCCTCAATTGATTCTATTTCTCATGCATGGTCAGCTTTCATAAAATTTATAGAAATTATGTCTTAAAATCATTTATGGCCTACATATATGTGTTTTCCCATTTACATAAGACATGTCTTCTCCCCCCCTTTGTAATTTCAAAAAAGTGAGGAGATTGAAGAGGTAAAGCACAACTTGTTAGAAAAGGGAGTGCAAACAAGCAAAAACTAAGGCTTGTCTAAGCAATGTATGTAAAGATAATCAAGACATGCATTAGAACAACCCTAGATGTCATTCTAGTAAATACCAAGGCAATGCTATGCAAGAAAGTAACTCAATATAGTAGATATGCAAATCAAGGGACAAGCTTGAGTATGCATGAAACAAGATATAAGCATAGCATATAGATGGATATCAATTTGTTTGTTAGATATAAATTGATGAACAAGACTATAACTACATGTAGATGGACTATTGGTAGATGATATCACAAGTTATAGCTACTAGTAGGATCTAGATCATAGAAAAAGATGCACAAGTTAAAGAACAAGCTATGAGTATATGTAGAGAAATATCCAATTAAAGAAATATGCAATTTAAGAAGCATGAAAGGATATTACTCACTATTAAATATGTATCATTACTAAAAGATAATTACAACTAATAAACTCAAGGTTGCATTAAAAGATATATAACTAGATAGATGTAGCAATTAATAGCACAATGGAAGCAATTTAAAACACAACCAAGAGATCCAAAGAGATCGTCATCAAAACATGCATAAAAACTCAAGACAAGTAATTGCAAGATATAGAGATACCAATTCAGAGAAATTAGAAAGATAGAGTTGTATGAAATATAGATAATTTAAATCATGAAAATATGCATAACATAAAAAGGCACCAATGGGAGTTCTAGAATAAGGTTATTAGTTGAGAAAGTGTAGTTGAGAGGGAAATTTTCATCCAATAAACCATCTGTATATTCAGTGCATAGTGTTGTTGGTCAAGTGTCCATGTTGAACTTTTTAGTCGACAACAACTGATGGTAGAACCTTGTCGGTACATGTCTATCAAGTTTTCTCAAGACAAACTCGACCGACAACTGTTGTTGTCAAAAAGCACATATATTTCAAAAGAATATATCTAGAAGCATGAAAAAATATAAATAATATCCAAACATGTATAAGCACGTTAGTAATGTACTATGAAAGCATCATGGGCATTTTTTGAGAAAAAAAGTGATGAGAAACACAATATACCAAATTTGACTAAAAATCATATGTAAAGTGCATACAAACTTGGCAAAAAATGCTATGATTGGATATGATAAAGAATACAATTACCTCTATTCTTACCATTTCCTTTCCACTTGTTGCCAACCCATACACATCTCACCTTTCTTCTTTCATGTGGATTGATAAACTAATTTGCAACTCAATAGCTCATGTCAATCCATTTACATGTGACCCTTAAGAAGAAAGATGAAATGGTCCTCAGTCATATTTTTGGTTCCAGAGGGATTATCTCAGCAACCCAAAATAAATTTGTAGAATAATGACCACTTCCCTTGCAATGATTACATGAGCCCATAGCCTTATAACTAGAGTATTCTCCATATAAGATTGGAGGTCCTTTATCTTTGTTGTGCCTTTGGCCACTATCACATCCTATACCATTTCTACCAATTTATATAATTATGGTGCAAGATAACATTCAGATTCTTTTTACCATCTAAGAATCTTTGCAAAGAGGATCTAAAACTATGATTATCATGCATAAGATAAGTAACAGTAGAAGACAAGTGATTAATATAATCTCTATCATGCAAAATATTAGTCTCTAAGCAAAGAGCTTTAGTCATGTACGAATCTTTTTAAATATGAAGAGCAACAACATTATTCTCTCTACTAGTGGAACTTGAACAAGATTCGAGAATATTGATTTTAGCAAGCAAGGAAGCATTTTTAATTTCACACATAGTAATCTTAGAAAGATAAACGTTATTTTTAGATTCTATTCCTTGCAAAATAAAATCTTTGTCCTCATTTTCAATTCTAAGAGCATCTATATCTATCATGAGAGAATTTACAATTTTAGTATGCTCTTTATTAGAACTAAGTATAAGAGGTTGAGCTTCTAGAAATCTAATCTTATCAAACAAGCTAGCATTTTCAAGTTTAAGATCATCTACTTGACTAAGACGAGTATTTTTTTCTATCTCAAAATCATTGAATTTCAATTCAAGTTCTAGATAAAGCTTTTGGAGATCATTGACATCATCTTGCAAGCAGTTGTTATCATATTCAATATCATCTTTTTCTTCATACCAGTTACCAACAATCTTAGCAAGTTTTTCCTTTTTATTCTTAGTATACTCGAGAGATACATGAGTAGCAATAATAATGGCAATTACAGATTCTTTATCTAAAGAGTTTATAGGTACCTCATTTGAATCTGCATTTGAACTTTCCATGAGAGAAATGTGTCATTCTCTACTTCCACTAGATCTTGAGCTAGACCCCCCACTAGATTCTTCACTTAAGCTTGAGTTGAAGGATTCACTAGAGATTTTGTGCCATTTCTCCTTCTTCGTGTGCTTCTCTTACCTTATCCTATGATGATGGGTCTTTTTGACTTGTGGGTAATCTTCCTTGAAGTGAACTTTCTTTCCACATTTGAAGCACCAGGTGGAGGAAGAATACTTGCCTTTGAAGTATTTATCTTTGAAATACATGGCATCTTCACTTGCATATGGAGAAGATTTACAAGCAACTTGTTGTTGCACAATGGCTTCAACTTGAGATTTGAATGCACTCTCCTTCACCTTCTTAGATTCTTTCTCTTCTAGCATTTCTTCTTCTTAATTTTCAAGTCTCACATCAAAAGTTTATATATTACCTATGAGATCTCCAATAGGAATGTTGTCAAGAGACTTTGTTTCTTCAATGTTAGTCACCTTTGTTTGCCACCATTTCCAAAGAGACCCGAGGATCTTTGAGTTTATCTTTCCTTGATCCATAGGATGACCTAAGCCAACAAGACCATTTATAATGGTGTTGATCCTTGAGTACATTTCAGCTACCCTTTCCTCCTTTCCCATCTTGATGTTTTCAAGGAGACCATTTGACATATATATTCTACTTTCCTTCACTTACTTTGTCCCCTCATAAGTGACATGTAGATTTCTTCATCTCATAGGTCGTGTCACAAGAAGAAATCTGATTGAACTTGTTAAAGGAAAGAGAGGTATATAGGATGTTAATGGCTCTTGGATTCAAGGTTTCTTTCTTCAAAGTAGCACCATCTCATTTTTCTATCATTTCCTCTGGTTTCTTGTACAAAAGATCCACCATTATCCATAGCTCAAGACTTGATCCTTGAATGTGATATTACATTGTTCTCTCCCAATAAAAGAAGTTTATCCCATCAAATATTGGGATGTTTATGTAATATCTCCCACCTTGATTATCACCCATCTTGTCCTACTTGTGTAAGTATTTCTTGGGGAATACCCACTCTGATACCAATTGTTGGATCTATGGTGGGATTTATAGGGGGTGAATAGAGCTTAAACCATTTAAAAATTCATTAGAACTTCAAGTTATATCCCAAGATAATTTTGCATATATGAAGTTTGACTGCAAATAAACATGCATAGTCAGGGAGAGAGATAATGAACAAGCACCAAATAACACAAGTTATTTATAGTGGTTCCAACCTCCAAACTAGGAGATGTACATCCACTACCTAGAGAGGTCATCCTATATGATTTTCAACCATGTCTCACTCCTTATATTCCATTATAAGAGTTACAATATAAGACCTCCATTTTCAAGGTCAAGGGTACCTAGGCTTCCCTTCAAGGTCAAGGGAGCCAACAACCTTACAAAGGACTTACATATCCATGACAAGAGTATTCCACCTTACCAAGGACTTACCTACTCTTACAACATTACCTTCACCAAGGAGTTATCCACTTTTGTATTAAGTCTTCTTCCTTCAAGGATTTACCCACTCTTGACTTGAATCTTCCTCCTTTGACTTCATATTCACAAAGGAGAAGCTTTCACTAAGGGGCCCCTTCCCTTCTTCTTCTTTACTTCTCTTAGACAAGAGAGAGAATCTTCATCTTCATGGTAGAAAGAGAGATTGGGATGTGGAGGGAGTGAGAGCCTCATAAGATATACATGTAGGACTATATCATACAAAGCTTAGTAAGTGATTAAGCTCATGAGAGTGGACAGAGGCTCTTGGGAGGAATATATCTCTCAACTATAGTATGGATGAATCCCAAGGGGTCCTATTTATAGTTGATATTGCCTACTAGCCATCAGAGACAATTAGGATCGAATTCTAGCCATTTTGGGTGTTCCAACAAATATATTTTCATGTTTTGCAACACTCCAATGACTTGAAATACTTTTTTGTATTGTTCTATACAGTTTTGTTGGCTGAGTTATCTTTTAGGTAAATCGACTGACAACATACGACAAGTCAAAATGTAGGGTGTCGGTCGAGTTTCCACTAGGACAAACCTCAGCCAACCCTGCATTTTATCAAGAGCCAGGTTAGTCTATCAGCTAAGTTGCCACAAGGACAAACTCGGCTAATAAGCTAGTCTATGACATCTTATGACAAATGCTTAAAATTGCTCATAATTCATCCTAATTGACTCTATTACATATATATGCTTAATTACAAGTCATGCAATTAAAATAAGTGATTTACATAAAAAATCTTAGGAGAAAACTATATGTTCTTTAATCTTGAGCTTTATGCATGTATGACTTGATTCCCCCAAGTTAGGATGTGCAAGTTTAGGCATTTAGAGTGTGTCTATCTAATTTGTAATCACTCAAGTAGAATCATTCAACACAGATAAGTGAATAGTTAGTCATCATCAAAATAAGGTTTAGTATATTTAGACCTTGAGTGAACATACATTTCATACACATGGAAACCCTAGTTTCCATTTAACATAATTCATTCATCATTTAAATATACATTGATTCATTAGCTAATTCGAGTTAGCCCTTCAACACTAACCCTAAACATGGAATACATCATTTACAAACCTTCATATTGATCCTTATGTTCATGCCATATATAGTTCTAGAAAATTTCTGAAAATATAATTGAGAACTCATTCTTATTAAGTTTGTACATGATTCTATATTTGTTAACTCAATTTCCAAGCATAACGTTTATTAGGCCGATTTTAGGCAATATACATACATGTAAAAGAACATAGCTATCTATCCATAAGATTTTTCACAGATCTTGAATCAATATAACATGAACTAAATAAATAAAAATTGGTAAGAAAGGATCTAAATCAGTAGCATTTAATCCCTAAAAATCTCCACAATTGATTACACAATTGCATAGAAACAATAGCAATGATCTTGTTCATTTTAGTCTGATAGAATTAGGCTTTCAACATGATTATAGAGATAAATAGGGAGAAGTTCCAAACACCTCAAAAATTTCCCATATTATTTGAATTTCAATAAATCTAACCAACTCGTGAAGATTAAATCCACTTCTTGCTCTTCTCAACCTGAAAACCTTGGAAACTCAATATTAAGATGAGTATGAGAGACAATACTTGAATTTATATATAATATTATAAATGTTAAGGAAATCTCAATTGTAAGTGTTACTACCTTAATGAAGGTGATACGTCTGATTACTATGATATAAGCCTAATGCATTGATTCTAACATAATTTATGGAATAATGAGTACACCTCACCTGAATGCAAGTCTTTTACACATGTCACATACTTATGAATTGAGAAGATGACTAAAGATTAAGAGGTAATAAGAGGTAACCCAAATCCATTCTATTTTGTTCTCAAAGTAGGTAGTATCATAAGGAATTTATGGATAGTTGTTAATTACCAAAAATGCCATTATAGGATGAATTATTCCTAAAGTGGGTAGTTATGAATTAAGATAATATTCTTTATGAACAACGTTGATAGATTTGGATACTATAAAATGAATTATAACGTTTATCCATGAGATACATAATCAAAATTTGAAACTATATAAAAGGTAATGTGAAACACATCATGATAATGATATATTAACAAGATTTGTGATATGATAATTATAAGGGACAAAGTATCCATCTACTGCCAAGGAATCCAAAATTTTAATGTAAAAGATCCAAGAAGTAAGAAAAAGATATAATATGAAAGAATAATGAACTGAGAATCATTCTGATAAGACACTAAGAGATATGCATGATTAGATGATATGATATTCTTCCAAACAATTTCTTGGGTTTCAGGAAAAAATCCTAAAAGGAGAGAATAATTTGTAACAAATTGTTTTCAACTTAGCCATCTAATTAAGGTTTACTTGATTGATCTTAGTTTAATTTTGATTAATGATGAAAGTTTATTATTATGATTCAAACTTCATTTTACACTTTAAAACATGCTTTGATTTGAATATTAGGGTTTGCAAGTAAAATCCAAATCGGTTGAAATTTAACATACATGAATACATTATTTTTATAAATACAACGGTATAATAAACCAAGTTTAGTATTTTATAAGTAAATTGAATTTATATGAAATTTTTATTTGATTTGAATAACTCAAACTTACAGGTTATTGCAAAGTTTCATGATATTTAGATTTTTTTTATTATGTTTGTTGGTGTGATTCCAATTCAACTGACCATTTTGTAGACTGCAATATAGTAGTGTCGTGTTTGATTGTTAATCACTTATCAGTAACTATGAATGAGATAAAGTTTTTAATGGATATCTAAAACCTTATTTCAGACAATGAGATAGTTTTGCATAATTTTGGAGGATTTTTTACGGTTCAGAAAAGTTTTAATAAACATTGTATGACAAAAAATTTTGATGAACTAAAGGAAAAAGTAAATGTGGGGATAATTTACAATTGTCCCAAGCACCTGAATTGCTCTATATGGGTAACCTAGAACCCTAGTAGCTATCATTTTTTGTGATTTATTTTAGAGAAACGAATACCTAGAGAGAGGTGGAGAATTACTAGTTTGAGTGAGAAAAGAGGTGAAATGGTGATCTAGTATTTTATCATCTAAGGAGTGATGAAAGCAAGTAAGTTTACCTTCTTTAGATAGATTTTCATGGTGAATATTCTCTTTCATGTCTATTCTATCCTTCCTCTAATTTGGGTCAAAATGATATCAAATCACCCTCTTTTCTCTTTCTTTCTCTCCTATCTCCTTTTCTAGGGTTCCTGAGTTGAAAAGTGCAAGAAATGAGTTGAATTCATAGGAGTTGATTGGGTTTCTTGAAATTAAAAACTTTGGCAACGTTTTTGAGGTACTTGGAACCTAAGATCGTTTTTATTTCTCTCTTAAACTTTATAATTATGTTGAAATTAAGCCTAATTCTATCTGACTAAATAGTCAACATCCTTGCTTGCATTTGATGCGATTGAGTGATCAATTAGAAAGATTTTTGGGAAATGATTTTTAATACTTTGATTTTTTTCTCATTGAATTGTATTTATTTAGTTCCTAATATATTGATTAAAGATCTCTAAAAAATCTTTTAAAAAGAAAACTATGTTGTTTTACACATATATTGCCTAAAATCAGCCTATTAATGATATGCCTGGAAACTGAGTTTAGAATCATGTATGAAATTAATAAGAATAAATTCCCCAATTATGTTTTCAGATTTTTTCTAAAATTACATTTCACATGTACACAATGATCAGTGTGAAGGTTCATAAATGGATGTATTCCATGTCTAGGGTCAGTGTTGAGGGATTGATTCAAGTGAGCCATTGAACCGATGTATACTTATAACATATGGATGAACTTTGTCGAACAAAAACTAGATTTTTCGTATGTGTGAATAGCCTTAATTGAGCCCGGCACACCAAATGAGATTGATGAATAGTAAGGTTCTTGTGACGTTTTGAACTAAACTGACTCTTGAAAATCCTAGAAATCATGTATTGAGACATGCATGAGAGAGAAAGCCTGAACTTGTATATAGTCTTGCAATGAGTAGAAATGCTCAATTTTAGGTATTATTATTTCAATTAAATGTGATAAGTTTGATTAATATTATCTAAGCCTAATGCATCTATTAAAATATAATTTATGGAATAATGAGTAAACATACATGAATGCAAACTTTTTATTCAAGTCACATAATAATGAATTGAGAAGATGACTAGAGATTAATCAATAAGAAGAAGAAAACCTAATATGTGGTAATCCTAAGATTGAGAGTTTTAGATGGAATAAAAGGACTATTGTTATTTACTAAAATACCATTAGAAGTCAAAGGACATGGCACATGTATTTCAATACAAGAAAAAATAGACAAGAGTGAACTGAATTGTGATGTTATGTAATGATTGAAATGTATGAAATGAGTATGAGGAAGTCTTTCATCTATTTAATTTAGATATATGTGGTTAAATGACTTAAGTTGAATGAAATACACTAAAATGAGACTATGAAGAATTTCAATGAGAGAGAAACTTTATGTATTAAGTAAATTTATAAGGTAAACTTACTTGCTTTCATTACTCCTTGGATGATAAAACCCTAGATCACTTTCTCCACCTCTTTATCCTTCCAATCTCAAATTCTCCAACTCTCTCTAGACTATCATTTCTCTAAAATGAATCACAAAATATGAGAGATACTAGGATAATAGGGCCTATATAGAATACTTAAGGTGTTTGGAATATTTGTAAACAAGTCCTACACTTACTTTTTCATTTAATTCAAGATAATTTTCTGTCATGAAATCTTACTGGAAAACAATATTTGAACCATTTAAAACTCCTCCAAAAATATGAAAATTACTATGTTGTTTGAAATAATGTTTTAGACCTCCAGTTAAAATTTCACATCATTCAGGTTTACTAAAAAAAATCAAACAATATATTGCTATACTATAGTCTGTAACATGGTTGATCAAATTGTGATTTGACTGAGAAACATATTCAAACAATATCCAAAATTTCTAAAAATTTACAAAAACACGTAAAATATAGTTATTCAAATCATATACAAATTTAAAATAAATCCAAGTTACTTATAAAATACAAAAAGTAATTTATTATACCACTGTATTTATAAATTTTGTGTTCATGTACTTACAAAATCTTGATTTTCCACCAACTAGGATTTTTGCTTGCAAACCCTAATTATTCAAACAAAGCACGCTCTAAAGTGTACAAAAAAGTCAAAAACATCATGATAAACTATCATCACTGAACAAAATGAAATTAGGATCTTTTTAGGTCAAGTAGGTAATCATCCAAGTAAACCCTAATAAGATGACTAAGTTGAAAATGACTCGTTACGATTCTCCCCTCCTTTTAGGATTTTTTCACAAAATCTAACAAAAAGGTGACATATAAGCATGCATCTCTCTTGATCTCTTCTCAGCATGAATTTAGGTTATCTTTCTTCCTTATTAAATCATTTTCTAGCTTCTTGGATCTTTTACATAGAAATTCCAAATTTACTAGTATTAGATGCATACCTTGTCTTTTGTCATCATCATATACATGTTTGAATATTGCAGATACTTGTTTCACAAATCTTGTTAGTACATGACTATCAAGACATAATTCACACAACCTTTCACATTATTTTAAGATATGATTATGTATCTCATGGATCAAGATTATACTTAATTTTGTATTGTTATCTACATCCAACAATGTTCTTCATTAAGAAGATTGTCTTTAATGAACATCATTTCCAATTCTCAACTTTTTCTTATAATTTCATATTCATACTCATATCCAGATTCATTGGTAATAATTATATACTAATTTCTCTTTCTATATTTTATCTTTTTATTACCGTCATGTATCTTGTTATACTCTCAAACTATTCTAGATGCTTGGTTAGGGAAGCTAGAAGAAGTACAATCAACACTTCCATACTAAATGATCTCGACATTTGGATACTTGACCAAAGTAGTCGAATACTGAGTTCAATCAGTATGCATATCGATTTGGTTTTGTTCAACATCCAAATTATCATTTTGGGCCTAGATTAGACTTATCACCATGCTTTTGGTCTCATGATTATCTTATTCTAGAAAGTGTGCTCACACTAGCTCCTATCACCTCTTTTCTAAGAAATAATACAAAATAATAAAACAATCCACTCAAATAATAGTGATAGGCTCTTACATATGGTGACTCTCTACCACTAGTTTGGTATTTGGGAATAATCGACCGAGTGCAAAAGACAATCAAGATGGTTCTTCCATAGAAGTTGCAAAAGTTAGGGCAAATGAGACTAATTGTACCAGTTTCAAGAATTAAGTTGACTGATTGACAATTGAACCACCCAAATGACTAAAAGAAGAGTCCACGAGTTACTTGAATAGCAGGAGAAAAAAAAGAATTATATGATGGTTGTTTGAATAGTTGTTGTCACTACTTTTTAAAGTTATTTTGCATAAGAAACATACTACTCAAATAGCAACTACACACTCTAAGAAAAATTTACCACCACATATCTGGTTCTAGGATTATTCTGCTGCACCGAGTAATGAAGAAAACCAACTTGGTTAAATTGCTGTCAAAATATGAACAACAGAGAAGCTTGTATAGTTTACGAGGGGTTTTTATTGAGAAAAAAGAAGAACCCACTTCAACCGATATGCCCTTGGGCACATCCATACATAATATAGAAATCACACTTGGAAAGGGTGGACAATTAGCTAGAGCAGAAGGTGCTGTAATGAAACTGATTGCAAAAGAAGGTAAATCGGCCACATTAAGATTACCATCTGGGGAGGTTTGTTTGATATCCAAAAACTACTTAGCAACAGTCAGACAAAGAAAATGAGATGATCACACTAGATCCTCAATCAAAAAAGCAAATATAAATAAAATCAATGGAATCAATCTACATTGAATGCCACCCAATAAAAAATCTTAAAGCTAACTACTCCAATAGCTATTGTCACCACTATATAAGTCATCAAAAGAAATATGCTCAAATAATAGTTGCACACTGTGAGACATAGTAATTTGCCACCACACATTTGGTCCGTTAATTACTGTACTGGATAACGTCCTATACCAACTCATATCGCTACTTTACAAAAACATAATTGTTAAAAACCTTCAACTAAAACAAGCTGCTAAAAAAGATTTTTCAAGCAACTCGAATCACAACTAAAAAATCTTAAAGGCATCCACTCGAATAGTTATTTTCATTGCTCTTTTTAAAAAAGTAAAAAATTCACTCAAAGTAGATTGTTTGAATATTAGCAGTGCAGATATGATGACTTACCCCCACATATGAAGTCTTGTAATTATTTAATTGTTGGCTACACCAATAAAAAAACTAAGCATATAAACATCCACAAAAACAACTGGTCGAATAACAAATAGACATATATAATCACACAAATAGATAGCCGGAATAAAAAATAACATACATAGCAATGAGTTGACTTCTTCCAACATGTAAGATCACCAATTGTCTGGACTGATTAACACACAAACATACATTTTATCAAATTGTCTCCAACATTACTTATGTCAAAATAACTTTAAATTGCATAGAGTTGATGAGAATGCTCATACGATAATAGGAGCGGCAGACAAAATGATTGATGAACAAACCACCACACAACTTAAATAAAAAATATGTATCAAAGCACCCACGCTTGATTTGCTTAAAAAATAATAAATAACCAATTACATGAGCAAGCCACGGTTAAGCAAGTAGATAAACAAGCCAATGAACAACCATGCAAACTCGATGACTCCAGTCGAAATACCTTGACGAATTTACATCAAAAACTTTGAAAGCGCACAGCTCAAGCTAGCTTAGTAGCTAGAATGAACTAGGCTTAAGAGATTAAAACATTTGAAAGCATACAACTCAAACTAGCTAATTAGTAGCTAGACTGAAGCAGGTGAATTGAGCTTCCTTTATACCTATGAATAAACGAGAGTGACCTGTGTGTTTGTTTGTCTGCTTTTCAGAGGTGCCTGTGTGTGTGCTTACTTTAGTCTATACTCTACATTACCTCCTGTTGTTTCCACGTGACTGTCAAAGCTTACCACGTACATGATGCTTAGGCTAAACGTGACAGCTGAGGGTATCCTTTATACGTATGAATTGAACAATAGTGGGTCACCACGAAGGTTGTCTTTTACTTCTCAGTCTGTGCGTATTGTGTGTGGGGACACAAACATTGGGTTCTAAGTTCAAGTTTGCAGGTGAGAGGATATTTAATTTATGCGATTGACCTTCTATTTTTTGCATGTTGCTTCAGTCTATTTCTTCCACGCTGTTGCTTCCGTCTTGATAAATATGTTTTGCATGTTGCTTTAATCTTTACCTGCAGGCATGAAATAAGTTATTATTTTCCAACAGAGAATCAGAATTGAATAGCAGTCGAAGGTTGCCTTTTGCTTCACAGTCTATGCGTATTGTGTGTGGGGACATAAACTCTAGTTTCCAAGTTCAAGTTTGCAGGTGAGAGGATATTTAATTTGTGTGATTGGCCTTCTATTTTCTCCATGTTGCTTCCGTCTCTTTTTTCGACGTTGTTGTTTCCTTCTTAATAAATACATTTAACATGTTGATTTAATGTAAAGGAATATAAACAGACATGCCTTTACATGCTGCATGTAAACTTTCCATTTTGTGCGACCTGCACACATATCTTAATGACGTTTAAAATACACACACATAAACTCTGGTGTCTAAGTTCAAATTTTCAGCGAGATGATATTTAATTTGTGTGATTGACCTTCTATGTTCTGCATGTTGTTTCTGTCTCTTTCTTCACCACATGTTGTTTCCTTCTTAGTAAATATGTTTTGTATGTTGCTTTAATCTAAAGGAATATAAACGGACATGCCTTTACCTGTTGCATGCATACTTTTTGTTTTGTCCAACCTGCATACATATCTTAATGACGTTTGATTTGCAAAATACACAGTTGGCATCTGAAAGTCAACACACAACCCTATTAGTGGATGCTTTATGGCAAATTAATTGCAGGATTTCTCACCCTTTCTCTCTTCACATTGATCACATGTCCAATTAATCACTGCTTTCACGCTATTAATTTCTTCTGATTTGTGGGAAGAGAAATAAGAACGGCAGGATCAAAAAGATTTTCACAGAAGAATGCGAATTTCTATTTACTTTTTAACAAACAGCAGAAATGAAAAGATTTTCTTTCATTAATGATTTCCAAGGCAATGCATGCATGTTCTTCTTTTGGCCGTGGATATGGACTCTTAGCTACGATATATTTTGTAGGATGCTAGCACATCCTTATGTATTATCTCTCCTCATTTGACCAACACTTACACTACTTATCCAAATTACTCTAATTAGAAATCTGTTGACGGCCTTAAATCCGTCTGTCTTAAATATTTCTATTGATTGCCTTCGGTTCTTGGTTCCTTTCACGAGTTCATACCATTTTATTGCATACATACTTTAAATGTGTTTTATTTGTTGATGTTTGTATGCCCCATTCTCGAAATTGTTGTAATTAAAAACCTTCTGATTCTGTCATTTCTACTCACAAGGACATTGTTTGTAAAAGGAGATGCCTTCATGCTTTTATTGCTGGACCGTGTTGACTGTTGACAGTATGGTTTTTTATATATCATTGTTGCCTACTCACAAATCAAAAATAAATCTGTGCGTGAAAATCTTTGTTTGATAAATGGGTAGGTTTAATTAATGACAGTGAGTTTGAAGCTATTATCCTTAAGATTTGTTTATTATATATTTCACAAAATGTTCAAAAAAAAATAATTTTTATATGATGAAACGGTTCATACTATTTTATTGCATGCATACTTTAAATGCATTTTATTTGTTGATGTATGCCTCATTCTCGAAATTGTTGTAATTAAAAACCTTCTACTTCTGTCGGTTCTACTCACAAGGACATTGTTTGTAAAAGGGGTTGTCGACATGCTTTTATTGTTGGTTTGTGTTGATTGTTGACACTATGGTTTTTTATATATCATTGTTGCCTACTCAGAAAAAAAATGAATCTGTATGTGAAAATCTTTGTTTGATAAATGGGTAGGTTTAATACATGGGTACCAGTGAATATCATGGATGTAGGCAGTATGGTTGTTTTGATACATGAATGTTGCTTTCAAAAAACGAGACCTTATGTAATGATTCTAACTTTTTTTCTTACTTATATTATGTATTTTTGGGTTATTTTTTATACTTCAACAAAATAAAGAAAATTAGATATTGATTGAATAATCCCTGAAAGTGTTCTTCCTTATCAATCTTTCTCCCCTTGCTAAAGGGATAATTCCCCTAAGGAAGGAAGGTTCAGACTTGATAGACTCTCTTTATGGCCTGACATCAGAACTTCCCTCATTCCTCCCCAAGATGCAAGAATTGGAAAACCAATAGTCCCGCTTCTACTGTTATGTTAGAAGGAAAGGAAAGATGTCACAGTTTCTAAGTTCGAGTTATGGGTTATGAGTTATGAGTTATGAGTTTGAGTTATGAGTTTTAGGAGTTTTAGGAGTTATGAGTTTTGCTAAAAAAAGCCTAGATTGAGTTGGAAGAGGTTTTTTAGATGCCACTTGAGTGATACGTCATCATGAGGTGATAACCCTAGTTTTAACTAGGGTTTCACCTCGTGTGTGTGTGCACGCATTATGTCGGCATGCTTTTATTATTGGTTTGTGTTGACTGTTGACACTATTGTTTTTTATATTATCATTGTTGCCTACTCAGAAAAAAAATGAATCTGTATGTGAAAATCTTTGTTTGATAAATGGGTAGATTTAATACATGGGTACTAATGAATGTCGTGGATGTAGGCAGTATGGTTGTTTTGATACATGAATGTTGCTTTCTACAAATGAGACCTTATGTAATGATTCTAACTTTTTTTCTTACTTATATTATGTATTTTTGGGTTATTTTTTATACTTCAACAAAATAAAGAAAATTAGATAATCATAATTTGTCATCAGTTTAACAATTTAAATTGAAATGACAAATTTAATCATATGATTTCTTCAATGTAGGTCAATGACGAGGACATATTATAGCAAGGGAATTATGATGAAAAATCTAAAAGGAAAAGGAAAGGTGACTATAGGGGAATATCAAATGGGCAAAATGACTGGAAAAATTAAATAAAAAAATTGAGGAATTAAAGAAAATACTGGAGGAATTAAAGACGACACAAGACTTATATTATCAACTTAAGTACAAAGAGGAGGTGGCTGATAACTTCTCTATGGTTTCAACAATGATGATGACCACGTCAGATACTACAAATGATGAAAGCTTGGTCAAATATGAGTGAACAATGTATAAAGTTATGTGTAAAAAAGTATAGTAGCATGTGTGAATCATGTATAAGGTTGCATATATCTTTTTGGGTGTATAAAATTTTGATATGTAACATAGGTTATGTATGTTGTCTCAATGAGTTGGTCATTTAAATATCAAATAAAATTTCATATATATCGTAGCATAGAGTGATTCTAAGAAATAAATAAAAAATTGTCATCATTGTAATCAAATTTTTTAGTACGATATTTTGCTTATGCATCATGTAGATCATAAGAATTGTCCACTACGTGGAAAGTGGGCTCTACATTAACTCTTTAAGAAAGAAGTTTTGCTTTATAACCAATGTCTTCTATATGTGGGAATGTTATTTAGAAGGTGAAATATGATAATTTAACTATCCAAATTGCAACTATTTTCCATTTGTCAAATAAACTATTTTACAACTTTTCTTAGTTAGGATTCTTATAATATGAGTCAGGTTTTATTATGCATTTGATACATTGGTTGAATCGTGTTAGGATGGTCATTCAAATATCACATAGGTCATTATATTTATTTTTATAGTACGATGATCTAAAGGAATTAACACATATTTTTCAACATTGTGGTCAATATCTTTAGTATCACATTTTTCTTATATTGTTTATGTCACACGATCATGGTCGATAAGTTACCCGTCAACCCATTTAATTAATGCATACAAAAAATGATCACTAAATAATGCTTAAATATTCTACCAAAAGTCTTTTATATGTGTGAATGTTATTTAGAGGGTGAAATGAGATATTTAAAATATTTAAAACGTTTTGTCACATTAACTATTTTTAATGTTTTCTTGGTTAGGATTTAGTCAAAAAATTTACTACCACACGTTGATGTTGTTCTTTATGTCATAAAATCTTGCTTAATAAGTTATTTGCTTATCCTTTAATTATTGTAATGAAAATTGATCACTAAAATGATGCTTAAATGTTCTACTCATAGTCTTCTATATATGTGAATGTTATTTAGAGGGTGAAATAAGATAACTAAAATATCTAAATCATAATGCTTTCATTTGTCACATAAACTTTTTTGAATATTTTTTTGTTAGGGTTCTTATGATATGAGTTGGTTTGAATTATGCATTTGATATATTAATCAGATTGTGTCATGATGGTCATTCCATATCACATAGGTTATTATATTTATTTTTGCAGTACGCTGACCAAAAAAACATTGTAGTCAATATTTTTAGTACCACATTTTGCTTATGTAATTTATGTCACACAATTTTGGTCGATAAGTTATCCATCAAACCATATAAATAATGAATGTGAAAATTGATCACTAAAATGATGCTTAAATATTGTATCCAATTTGTATATAAGGTGATAATTTATTTCAAATTATTCTAATGAGTTTTTGAAATTATTTTGATATAAGTTTTATTCATATTATTTTGTCTCAAATTTTGTATGTAGTATACATCGATCAGATCATCTTGAGTTGGTCGTTTGAATATTAAATATGATATTATATATAGTATAGTATACGAAAATCTCAAGAAACAAAAATCTTTTTTTTGCCAAAGTTCTAGCCAAATCATACGGGATCATGGGTCTTTCTGTTTTCTTGAAAAAATATTTTGTCAACATTGTAGTAAAATAATATTAATACTACAATTTTCTTATACCATTAAGGTCACGATCTTGGTCAATTAATTATATGTGATTCCATATAATAAATGCACATTAAAATTGATCACTAAAATAATATTTTGAATGCTAGAAATCTTCTCTTAATATAACCTATATTTTTATTTTTATAATAAAAGACAAAAGTACACATAGACCGGTTTGTAATTCTAAAAAACAATAGAGAAAATTTCATTCAGCGATTTGCAACCTTTCTTATATAGTATGGATGAGTCTTTTATAAGTTTTCAAAAATTATTCTAATATATGAATTTAACTCAAGTTATATGGTCTAAATTTTTGTATACAATATTTGCAAGATATAACCAATATTGATCAAGATGCCAAATTTTTCTAAGCACAACCCACCAATGTAGTTTGTATGAATAATGTGTAATTTAGATTATTATCCATTTGAGACATTATTCAGATCACGTTGTGTGAGTTTCTTGAATATTAAACATAATATTATATATATTGGAATATATGGTGATCCTAAGAAATAAACAAATGTTTTGTCAACATTGTACTCAATATTTGTAGTACCCCATTTTAGTTATGTTGTTTACATTACATGATTTTTGGTTGATAAGTTATACGTCAATCCATCTAATAAATGCATATAAGTTTGTAATTTATTTCAAACTATTTTTATAAATTTTGAAAATTTGTTTTGACGTATGAGTTTAACCTAGTTATCTATCATATCAATTTTTCTATACAATATTGAAAAGATATGCATAATATTGATCAAGAAAGCAAATCTTTTTAGGTCTGGTTCATCTGTGCTATCAGATAAGTTACTCTACCAACTGTGTAGAAGGTTAGAATTTATTTAAATATATATTTTTGCAATTGTACCGAAACATTTTGGTATGTATGCTTAGATAAATTATATATTATCTATATTTCATACACAATAATGACATAATATGCTTTTGTACAACATAGAACAACATGAGATGGGACAATGTTTTTTATATCCCTGCTTCTATGGACTTGGGTGTTAATTTGATAAAAACATGTCTATATAAGATTTAAAGTGTTTTATATTCCTGCATTTATGTTTGTTAAGAGATTAGTATGCCAACAAAGAAGAAGAAACCATCCCTACTAAATTGATGATCATGTTACCTCATCATTTATATGTTTACAAACATAATAGTTTTAATTAGGATTTTCTACTACCTCAGAAGTTGGGTCTACATCAATTATTTGAGACATAAATTCTACTTTATAACCAGAGTCTTCTAATATGTGTGAATGTATGTTAGTCAGTCATTCAAATGTCATGTAAGACATTATATATATTTTTGTATACCTTCATCCTGACCTAGGACATATAAAATTGGGAAAAAAAATTATAAGCACAACTCAACAGTATAGTTTGTATGAATAAGGTCTAATTTAGACTATTTAGTTAAAAAATTGATCAAATCGCACTGAGTTGGTCATTCAAATATTAATTATGATATTATATATATTTTGTATTATATGGTAATAAATAAATATTAAAATGTAATAAGAATATTCTACTACGTAGGAAGTTGTCTCTACATCAATGGTTTGAGAAATAAATTTTTCTTTACAACTAGGGTCTTCTACTATGCGTGAATGAAAATTGTCCGAATAACACTGAGTTGGTCATTCAAATAACAAATATTATATTATATATATTGTATAATATGGTGGTCCCAAGAAATATCAAAATGTTTTGTCAGCATTACTATCATATATTTTTAATACAAACCTTTTTAAGTTCGGTTCATCTATACTGTCAAATAAATAGTTTGTCTAAATGAATATTATTTTTCAAAAAGTTATTTGATATATGAGTTTAACTTAAATGTATATTGTCCCAATATTTGTATTGACAATATATGCTTAATATTGATCATGAGACCAAACCTTCGCTAACTTCGTGTAGAAGGTTCTATCCACTTTCTGCATAAGGTTATAGTTTATTTCTAAAAGAATATTGGTTTTCAAAAAACTTTTTGATAAACGAGTTTAACTTAAATATATATTGTCCCAATTTTTTATACAAGATTGCAAACATTTGCTTAATATTGATCACGAGAACAAACCTTTTCAGGTTATATTTGTCTATCCTATTGGAGAAATTACTCCACCAACTTTGTATAAAAGGTCAAAATTTATTTCAATATGTTTCTTTGTACTTCTATTGAATTAGTTTGGTACGTATGTTAATTAAATATATATCATATATATTTTGTACACAATACTGACATAATATGCTTAACATGACAATCATGCAAGATATAAGGTTTACAATATCTTATATTCATTTCTTTATATTTGTAACTATATTATTTTTTATAAATAGTTTTAAAACAAATAAAGTTGATAGAATAGTTAATCATTGATCTATATAGGATGAAATACTCAAATCTACCAGAAGAAAAGAAGGAACTAATGCGACAAAAGCAAAGAGATTATTATGCAAACCTATCAGAGGAGAAAAAGATGGCAAGGCGTGAAAGAAGTAGACAAAATTATGCTAAGAGAAAATTAGAAAAAAATGATGAGACCTTAGAAGAAACAAATTCAAGAAGAAGGAAAAATCTTGATTTAGTTGAAAGTCATGTTACTTCATCATTTATTTGTTTAGAAACACAACAATTTTGAGAAGAATCTTCTACTACAAGGGAAGTTGAGTCTACATCAATTATTTGTGAAATGAGTTCTTTACAACCAGAGCCTTCTCCTATGTATGGAGATGAATGTACATCAACTAGACAAGAAATAAGTTCCTCTTCAACATGCTCATCACATATGAAGAAAATGAGCAGTCGTGTGATGAAAAGGTTCATAACTGAGTTACTAATACCTAAAGAGCCATATGTACTTCCTAGTTGTAGATATTGTGTCCATTGTCATGCAAAAAGATTTCCATATGAGGTCAGAACATTCTGTTGCTATGATGGAGAAGTCGCTTTAGTAGTAAATGATATCCCTCTGGAACTACATCATCTATACAACTCATCTGATAAAGAATCTATTCACTTCAGACAGTGAGTTAGAACATACAACAATACTTTTACTTTTACATCTATGGTTGTCAATGAAAAACAATTTCAAAAAGAAACAAAGGAATATATACTTTCAAGGTTCAAGGACATATATATCATTTCATAAATAGGATAATACCTGAAGATGGACATCCATCACATCTACAATTATATTTTTATGACACTGATCATGAGATAGAACATAGACTACACCAGTCATCAAGATTGGTTACTACACTACAGAAGAATCCATACTCAAACTTTTTTTGAAGCTTAAGGGATTTAGATAGTTTTGATAATGTTCAAATATATATCAAGTCAAACCCTAATGTGCATCAAGGAGTTCAGAATGCCCCCAGTTCATCACAAGTAGCCGCAATATGGATTGAAAATGATGAAGAACGCACAACTGGTGTAAACCTTCAAAGAGACATTCGTGTTTGCACTCACTCAGGTAGTATCCATTGTGTTAATTATTATTATGGATGTTATGATCCTTTACAATACCCATTATTATTTCCCCATGGAGATACTCGTTGGTATGAAGGAATTTCATGAAAAGATAAAAAGACCGGTCAATGGATGATTAGTGGTTCATCACTTGATCTATCTTGCTACAATGATGTAGCTGAACTTTTTCAATTAGAAGAAAGAGGTAAGACACATATTAGTTTGAGTATCTAATTACTTAATTTATAATTTATCTCACTAAATGTCATTTTTTATGTTTTAGCTCTAGAAAGTAAACAAAAAGGAAGGAAAACAGTGTCCTGTCGTGAATACTACTGTTACAAGTTGCAAATTAGAGATGATGATAAATCTATTTTATTGCACTCTGGTAGACTTCTTCAACAATACATAGTTGATATGTACATCAAGCTTGAAAGTAGTCGTTTAGACTACATTACAAGAGACCAACAAAAAATTCGAGCAGACTTATATCAAGGAATTGTTGATGGTTTTAATCAAGGGAAAAACAATGGTGCTTCAATTGGAAAAAGAGTTATTCTACCGACTTCTTTTATTGGTGGTCCGAGAGATATGAGACAACGTTATCTTGATGCGATGTCATTAGTTCAAAAATATGGAAAACCTGATATCTTTCTAACTTTTACATGCAATATGTCATGGTCTGAAGTAAAGGAAGAATTATTGACATTTGAAGAAGCTCAAAATAGACCAGATCTACTGGCTAGGATATTCAAAGAAAAATTAGAAGAGTTAAAAGTAGATCTTTTTAAAAGAGATATATTTGGACATGTTATCGCTTATGTTTACGTTGTAGAACATCAAAAAAGAGGACTACGACATGCACATTTTCTTATTATACTGGAAAAAAGTCAAAAGATAACTACACCTGATGTGTATGATCAATACATATCTACTGAAATACCTGAAAAACAGTCCAACCCACATATGCATGCCATGGTTTTGAAACATATGGTCCATGGCCCATGTGGAATTTTGAACCCAACCAATGTTTGTATGCAGAATGGAAAATGCAAGAAACATTATCCAAAGGATTTCTGCTCCTTAACAACTCAGACAAAGAATTCTTACCCTCTATATAAAAGAAGGAAGACTTCTCAACTAGAAAGAGTTGGATCCACAATGGTTGATAATCGTTGGATTGTTCCTTACTATCCTTACTTACTAGCCAAATATAATTGCCATATGAATGTCGAAATATGTTCTTCAATTGAAGCAGTGAAGTACTTATACAAGTACATATATAAAGGACATGATCGTGTATTGTTCCAAGTGGATGACAAACGGTCTAATGATATGCATGATGAGATTGCACAATTTGTGTCTGGACGATGGGTATCTCCACAAGAAGCAGCTTGGAGAATTTATCAGTTTCCTTTGAATGAAATACATCCTTCTATTACAAGTCTACAATTGCATCTTGAGGACCAACACACTGTTATATTCCATGAAAACCAAGATTTATCGACCATTATACACAATGAGAATTTTTCCAGAACAATGCTTACAGAATATTTTAGAATAAATAACGTTGCTGATGAAGCTCATAAGTGTATGTATAAGGAATTTCCTGAACATTATGTATGGGATAAAAGCTCTAAATGTTGGAATAGAAGGAGACAAGGTTATTCTATTGGTCGAGTTGTTTTTGTCAAACCAATCAAAGGTGAACAGTACTATTTACGTTGTTTATTGAATCACATCGAAGGTGCTAAATCTTTTGATCATTTAAGAACTATAAATGGAGTTCGATACAACACATTTCAAGAGGCAGTTGAAAAAATGGGTTTATTGGAAACGAACAATAATATTGAAGAATGTCTTGATGAGGCTGAGTTATTTCATATGCCTTCAAGTCTACGATAATTATTTTCTACTATAATTGTATTTTGTGAATCAATAAGTCCTATAAATCTTTGGGAAAAATACAAGAACCAGATGAGTGAAGACTTCCTGAGATTGCATTAAGAGAAATGTGAAACAACATATAATGATGCTCTAAAACACATCAACATGTGTTTAGAGTCAATGGGGAAAGTTTATCAGACTTCCAATTGCCATATGTCATTCAAGATGAACAAGAGAGATTATATAAAGAAGTTGAAGAAGAATTGAAAATAGTTGTATCTGATGATGATTTGTTGGCAATTTCACAACTAAATTATGATCAGAGTTATGCTTATCACGTCATTATTGATCGAGTGAACAATAATAATTCAGGAGCCTTCTTTATCGATGGTCCAGGAGGATCTGGGAAAACATTCTTATATCGTGCTTTACTTGCTACGATAAGATCACGTGGACAGATAGCACTTGCAACTGCATCATCAGGAGTAGTTGCATCTTTGTTACCTTTTGGCAGAACTGCTCACTCAAGGTTCAAAATACCATTGAATAGTGATGAGCAAAAAGTATGTAATATTTCAAAACAAAGTAGTTTGGGGGAGCTTCTTTGACGAACTAAACTTATAGTTTGGGATGATATATCCATGGCAAAAAAACAATCAATTGAATCATTGGATCTCTAACTACAAGATATGACAAGCAACACATTACTTTTTGGAGGAAAAATCATTGTCTTTGGTGGTGATTTTAGGCAAATTTTACCTATTGTTCCACAAGGAGGAAAAGAGCAAACAATTCAAGCAAGTTTTACAAAATCAAATCTATGGAAACATGTTGAAAAGTTACAACTAAAGAAAAACATGAGAACCATGTCAAATACCTCTTTTAGTAAATAATTACTTTCTGTTGGGAATGGCACATCAAAGACAATACATGGGGATCAAATTGAAATTCCTGAGTACATGGTGATTCCATTTACAAATGAAGTATCTTCCAAAAATGAATTAATACAAGAAGTCTTTCCACAACTTACTATACATGAGGACATAATGTATTCCTTTACAAATCATACAATTTTGACTACAAAAAATGAATTTGTTGATGAAATAAATGATTTATTGATTGAAGCATTTCCAGGAGAAAAGAAAGAATTCTTCAGCTATGATTCAGCTGTTGATGGTACCAATCAATTCCAAGAAGAAGAATTTCTAAATTCATTGACTCCTTATGGGCTTCCTCCTCACAAATTGGTGCTTAAAAGAAATTGCCCGATAATGCTACTTAGAAATATTGATCCATTTTCTGGTCTTTGCAACGGTACAAGACTTATTTGCAGGAGCTTCAACAAAAATATCATCCATGCTGAAATATTAGTGGGACATAGGAAAGGATAAAGAGTATTTATACCAAAAATTCCATTGATGCCAAAAGATCATGACAAATTACCATTTCCTTCAAAAGATTGCAGTTTCCAGTTCGATTATGTTTTTCTATGACAATTAATAAAGCACATGGACAAACTTTAGACAAAGTTGGAATATATTTACCTCAACATGTCTTCTCTCATGGTCAACTCTATGTGGCTTTATCTAGAGTAAAATTAGGAATGGATCTTAAACTTCTAATCAAACCATCTTGCATGCAAAATAAATGTACATTGACCAGAAATATAGTGTATACTGAAATATTATCTGTTGTCGGTATAGCTCAGGTATAAAAATGCACCCTCTATAAGTTAAACATTTATGATATCATGTATTGCACGTTATTGCCATTGACATATTTGCACTTTTTAAAGGATGGGAAAAGCTTACAAACTACTACATGAGATAAGTCAAAGTCTTCCATTTTGGACTGTGAAAGTAAAGGTTACTGACATGACAAATCCTACATCATCAAAAGATGGTAGACATTCATATTGGAGACTATGCTTCATGGATGAAAAGGTATGATTTATGACATTTTAAGTTATCTTTTTTATTTAACTCAAAAAATGATCAAATATGGCTCCCTACATTTTAGGGAATGAAAATACAAGTTGTGATATTCAATGATGATATTGAAATATTCAAAGACAAATTTATGATCAATGAAACTTACTACATTTCAAGAGCGACATTGTCTTTACTTAAACCTGAGTACTATTCTGGAAAGCCAACATATCACATATGTCAGATGATACTAAAAAAATTTACAATGGTGGAAAGAGCAGAAGAAAATATATCATATGAAGAGCCAGTAAAGTTTGAGAACTTATCTCTAGCAGATTTCTTGAAGTTGGAAACAATTCCACCACAATTTGGTATTTCAGCTCATTTAAATATTCCATTATACTTACACAAACATATGTATCTGTTTTACTAATAACATGCTAACATGGGACAATTACACAGATAATATTGCCATAGTCATGAAAGTTCTTCCAAAGCAAGAAACTAAAAGAAAGCGAGTTCAACATGATGTCACCTTTCGAGATATTCTCCTAATAGATACTTCGTAAGTTTAAATCTAGGTATTTTTTTAATATTAATCAATTACATTTTTATCATATCTTAGACATTTATACAGCTTGCAGGTCGTGCATTTATCAACATGGGGGCATTTCATGACAAAGCAATGTGAAACATTAGTGCAACTTGCAAAAAATAGGCCTATCATTGCTGCAAAAAATTTGATTTCAAAAGATTTTTATGGTAACACTTATCAATCTTAATAAATGTTGTAATTCACTTATAATTTTTCATTCACTTATAATATGTATACAGGAAAAAGAACTTTATCAACTGGCAGAGAGACAAAGATATTGATAAATCCTGATATTCCAAAAGTCAAAGAACTACAAGAATGGTATTTTAGTTACTTTATACATTGTTAGTTTACAAGATATGTTGACACCAAAACTTTTATACAGGAAAGTAGCTCATTCTGGTATACTTGAAGATTTTTATAATTGGGTATAATAAGAAAATACTTACGACTACATCAATTGCAGAGGTTCTAGCTTCCACAAATCAGGTAATGAATAGTTTCTTACCACATACATTCAATTATTTTTATATTACATTTGATACTAACTTGCCAAAATTATATAGGAAACTATATATCTGATAAAACCAACCAAAATTACTATCTTAACCCAGCAAGACCTTTGGTACATGGCTTGCAACAAGTGCCACAAGAAAACCAACACAACATATGCTACAAAGTACTTTTGTCAATACTATTGTCAAGAATCAAGTGCAAGACCATGGTAAAAATATGATATTTAGCTAGATTTGACTTCTCTATACATCACATCATATATGTTTGTATTGTTTCAGGTGCATTCTCAAGCTTCAACTAGAAGATTGTACTGACATAACACAATCTACTTTATTCGGAAAACAAGTAGAAAACCTTCTTGCATGTGATCCTGACATTCTAATGACACTTGATCCTATAGTAAGTATAAATTATGTGCATTCTTACCATGATTAGACTCATACTTTATTTTTATAACATGCAGGAGCAATATCATCTTATTGAAAAATGGCAAAATAAGCTCTCTGACATGCATCCAATGTTCCAAGTACAAGTTGATAAGTACAAAAGTATCATCCAATTGAGAATCTTGAAGATCCAACGTGAAGCTAATGCTTAGCCTGTTAATATGATGCTAAGTTTTTCTATCTTTTTTGTAATGTTCTATGTAAATATGAAGGACAAAGTATTTTATCCAGCATGTAGCTAATGCTTAGCCTTTTAATATGATACTAAGTTTTTCTATCTCTTTTGTAATGTTCTATGTAAATATGAAGGACAAAGAATTTTGGAATTAACAATTAAGAACATATTGATACTTCCAACATGATATCAAAGTTTGATGTATTATTTGTAGTATGCTATGTGAATATAATTATATAAAGTACAACGTTAACATTAACTTTGCAGATAAAAAAAAACGTTAACATTAACTTCTATATTCTAATTTTAATTTCGTGATTGCATAATTATAAAGTATGCACGTGCTTAGCACGAGCACTCTGCTCGTTATAGTAAATGGTTGAAGGTAGACAGAGATAATATAAAAGTAGATAGATGTTTATATTTATTTATTTAAACTAGCAACGGCCAATGCGACAAATATATAAAATTAAAACCTCTTATAAACCTCTCTCCCGAACAGTGACATGTCACTGGGCGGTGAGGCTGCTCCGGAGTTTATCCTTCTATCTCCCGCGTCGGAGTAGAAAAAAATCTAAGAGCACAACTCCTCTCGCCGTCCCTGCTGGTTTCTGCTCCATTTACACAGGCATGGCTTCTTCGGCCTCCGTTGAAGCTCGATTGTCCAGCTCGCCTTATCCAACCAGGAGGCACTCCCGACGGTTCTTAAGTCAGATTTCCAGGATATTTACTCCCGTGTCCCAGTGTTGCCCTCCGAGAGCCTTCTTGTCGTGCTCACTTCATCTCCGCAAGGTTGCCCCTCCTTTCTCCCATTGCGGAATTAGCCCAGCTAGCCGCGCTCAGCCTGGTAGGTGCGCCTCCCGTCCGGCGGATGAAACCTTCCAAGAGGGCAGCGAGGAGGAGCTCTCGGAGGCTGAGGAGGAATGTTTTGAGTCCGACGCAGAGATTGATCACCCCGACATGGATTTTTTCGAAGAAGAAGCGCGGAATGCTGTCAGAGAGTATTCCTTCTCTTTGTCGCGTGAGCTAGGAGAAGGTAGAGCAACTGGTTTTTGTGTTTTATGGCTCCTTTTTCGGTTGCAGGCACGTAGAGGCCGCCAGCCTAGTGCCTGTTTTGATGTTTGGTAAAGCATATACTTATTCTCAAAGCCTGCAGCAGACCTAGGGTTATTTTTGATATGGATATTGCTTTTTCACTTGAGAGAATATCGACGATTTATAGGAATAAGTACATGAATTCCGATGGCTTCACCATGCCTTTGGGGATTGAAATTTGTTAATCTGTTACTAACGGTTCAGAGTCAGTTCACTCCCAGATCTTTACAAGCTCTGCATCTCTTTAGAGATCTTTCTGACTAGGCAATAATTAAAACTGCTTGCCGCCTATTATGTGTTAATGCAGTATTTTCTCTTTCTTCTGGTATAATGGCACAACAAAGCTGCAGTGTTATAGACACAGATTTGGTCCGAAATCTCACTAGATATTCTTTTCTTTATGTTCTTCATGCCTGAGTGTAATAGCCTATTTCTGTTTTCATAATCTTACTGATCTGTTTATCCCTCATTGCAAAGATGTTTATTTGCCAGAGGGTTGGGGTAGCAACAGCGTATGTTGAGTAAAGGAAGAATTGCAGGCAATGTATATTGCACATGAAGTAAGACTAGTAATTTAATAGCAAATCACCCATATTAGAATCTAATGGTGTACATTGTATGATATTTCCCTCATACCTCTAGCTTTGATGAAAATTTACCTGATTGAAAAGGGTTCTTTTCACATTTCTTATTTGTTTTAGGATATATATTTACAAATTGCTACTTTTGTCTATTCTTCATTGTGGAGTTTAGAGAGGGACGATGCATTATACTTCATGTCATATTTGAAGATAAAAATTGGAAACTTACCCAGCGGTTGTAGTTGTTTTACTATTATAATACGATTGCTGAATAGAAATGATGAAACAAAGCAATAACAGCTGATGTTTGTCTTCTAGAAAACTTAGCCTTGATGGAAGTGAAATGCTGTCATGAAATTGTACTTATGCTTCTGATATGTTAGCAACTTAAAAAAAACTACACAAAGCAGAAAAAACTTTTCAAAAAATGATAAAGGCACATCTACCATTTTCAAAAATATATTGCTGACAAAGTTGAGCACATCTAACTTTTAAAAATATATTGCTGACAAAGTTGGTAAACTGAGGAGAGACCTTTAATAAAGGGAAGGGTTAGGAATGATATATTTTTAAAAATATTGAACTCAATGATCTTTAGATATCTTTCCTAAGGAGTTTGTTGGACAATCTAATGTTTTCTTTAAGAATTTACACATGAGGCTCTTATGAAATGGCTTTGATGTCCATGGAGTCATTAACTCCAAAACTATGTAATGGACATGGTAAACATAGGTCCATGGAGTTATTGACTCCAAAACTATATAATGGACATGGTAAACATAGACTTGTCTTTGTTTCTACTTGGTCAAAGGGCTGACAATTGTTGAAATAGCTTTGATGATTTTGTATCAATCTCGATCAATGTGGGACCACATCTTTGGTGAATGGTAGGCTGTAAATGGGTGCAATCTGCATCTTCTATCCGGATTCACATTTGAATATAAAACTAATCTAATACTGGCCAGTTCTGGTAGTATTTTGGATCTGACAATTTCAGGCTGGATATTGGATATTATTATATCTGATATGAACAGAATCAAATTCGACAATTGCATGCATATAATATTAGAAATGTATTATTTATTATATATAAAAATATGAAGATATTAAGGTTTTATCATATATATTCAATGTAATACTTATTTGATATATAACCTATCTATTAACATTAACTATATTATTTTTTGTTTGGATCGGATATTTATTTGATAGTATCCAGTCGGATCGGATCTGGATGTTGCAATATTGTCATATGGGATCGGATATTAGATTAATTTTTTGGGTCAAATTCACTGACTGCACTATCTACTTCAATTTTAATCCGCTTACAGGCTAGAGAATGAATTTCTATTATCAACTTTCAATATTTTCTAGGTAAGCGTACATAAATAAAGGCCAACTTCCAGGTAGTAAATGGTGCATTTAGTTCTGGAAAATGCGTAGGATAAGAATCTTTTTCACATTGGTCGTATGTTGAGGAATTTGTCAAAGGTTCATTTATGGGCTAGTTGTATGGTGAAAAAATGAGGTAATTATCGAATGATGGCTTTGTGACATAATTGGTACTGACTTCAAATTTCTAGCTAGATTTGAGTTTCTCTGTAGATGTATTCAGTTTTCAGCAAGGTTTCTAGACTTAACCTAGAGATTTACTTAGTCTAGCTTTTGGGTCTCGGGTCTTTAATTCAATCGATAGGCCGACATGGTGATGTGACATTATATGTCATGTTAGATATAAATAATTAATAATTGGGTATTCCATATAAGTTGAGATAATCAAAGTTGCTCTTATCTAAGTAATATTGGATATAATGTATTTAATGGTTCGTTCGAAGTAAAATCTTATTTTTCGTGCAAGATAATGCTGATAAAAGCCTAAATCCTAAATGTTGAATATAATGGTGATTTACAAAAATATATAAGTAGAGAATACGAGTAAACCCTAATGTAACAAAAGAGATAATACCAAACTCAAAAAATAATGTGAAATTCAAATTCAAATGTCCTAATTAGGCAAGATACATATTTGTGATCAATTTGGATATTGTTTGCTAATTTAACAAAATTAGTCAAGATAATGCCTAAATAAGTAATTCTGATATGAATCAGACTATGGTTTGATTTATGCCAATCACGATTATTTGCTAAACTATAGTGAGTGAGATCGATCTGGTGGGACTTTTGCACGAGGGGATCTTCCCAGACAGTGTACAAACCATCTATCCATGGGGAAGCCACTTCACCTTCCACCCATTAAAGCTGCTTGTCAGATGTAGAGCGGAATGAGACCCAGTTGTTGGTATTCCAGTTAGGTGTCCGTTGGTAAAGATTGCACTGTTTGGCTCATATTGCTCTGTACGTGACCACCCATTGAACAACTTAGTTGAGCCAAAATTTCCTTTATGCAAAATTCTGTAATTGTGAATTTCAGCTAGCACAATGTTTTTCCTAGGCCATTTTATATTTGGTACATGAATTTGTGTTGATCACAAGAAAGTAATTCAGTCCAATAGTGGGAGCAATTGAAGACGCCAATGAGGTTTCCAGCATACTTGGTTTAGCTGGATATTATCAATGGTTTATACATGATTTAATTCTATGGTGATACCATTGACCATGTTAACCAAGAAGGAAGGATGATCACATGTATTCACCGGAATCAGGTAAATATATTCCAACGTTCCCCCTAAAAAATATTAGGGGGTCAAGATTACATGTAGGCCCGACGTCATACACCCAAAAGATAAAGTACAACTCACACAACTAGACAGTACGTAATCTACGTCTAATGCATTTACAAATTTTTACAGCAATGCTAGTGGCATTCGTGGATTTCCCTTGGTGTCTTCTAGCATTTATTTCCTCCCAAATATGGTAGTATAGACCAGCAAAAAGTAGGTTCTTTGTCACATCTTTCCCACATTTGTCCAATATCCTTCTAGTATCCGCAGTGAGTAGGATTTGAAGGCTGAAATCTTTGCACAAGTGCTCCCATAACTCCTTAGTGAACTTGCATTCCCCAATAAGATGGTTGTGGCTCTCATCCTCCTCCTCACAAAGCAAGCAAGTGGTAGATATATCATAACTCCAGCCCTTAATTCTATCAAAGGTAGTAAGAATATGGTGCAAAAATTTATATACACACATGCTCCATTTTGGCACATGTCTATCCATCCATATTTGATCTCCCACAAGATCCTTCACACCTCTAGCCCGGGACATCTCCCACACATTTATCTTCTTGTCTATGAGCTGCCATCCTCCAACATTGTTTGTAACAAACAAGTGTTTTATTTGTGGCCATATCTCTCTCATCACGTTGATGACTCTTGAGTATCCTTCTCTTGTTTTTGGGATGAAGTCCATCCCTCTAGGATATCTGTCTCTCATCCACTTTCCCCATGTAGAAGTGCCTTCTTGGAAAGCAATAATCCTTCTCATAGATCCCCATCTAGCAATATCTCTAGGGGTCTTCAAATTCAGCCCTCCTTCATCTGTGGGAAATGCCAATCTAGAGTACTTCATGGGGTGGTGCTCGTTCCCCCAAAGAAAGTTAGCAATCTTCATTTCAATTCTATCAAGAACAGATAAGGGAACTTCCCCTTGTTGCACCCAGAAAATGAGAAGACCTTCTAAAGCAGCTTTAATCAAGGTCCTACATCCTGCCATGGAAGTCTTTTGAGTAGGCCATCTATTAATCATCTCCTCCACTTTATCAATGCAGTCCGTGAAGTCTTTGACATGAAGATTGCCGCCTGCAAGGGGAAATCCCAAATATTTGGTTGGGAAATCACCCCTCTCCACCCCCATAGCCTGTGTGAGTCTATCCTCCATATGATGGCAGTTTTTTGACAAGAAAATGTGCGTCTTTTTTGCATTAGTGCATAGCCCGTTTGCTTTCCAAACTTCTCCAACAGTTTTTTAAGATTTTCCAGATATTGCTGTTTGGCTTCAATGAACACCAAGACATCATCTGCAAATATGTGATCACATGTATTCACATATGTATCTATGTATGTGTCTACGTATACATATATGCGTGTTTGTGAGTATATATGTAATTGTAAAGTGGAGAATTGTTGTTTATTTAATGAATAAAACAATGTACATAGTAGTCTCTTTATATAGCAAACAGAAAAAGAGACTGATTAAGATGCAACCCATATGGAACTAAACAACATAAGAAACAGAATAAGTGGAGCACATGCTAAGCACATGACGCTCAAGAAAACACATCTCTATACTCCCCCTCAAGCTGGAGCGTAGATGTCGAACAGGCCCAGCTTGTCAATCAGCGTCTGAAAGCAATTTTTGGGTAGCACCTTGGTGAAGATATCTGCAAGTTGTTTCTCCGTGCTGATATATGGAGTATGGATCTGGCCAGACATAACCTTTTCTCGTACAAAGTGGCAGTCGACTTCAATATGTTTGGTTCTTTCATGAAAAGTAGGGTTGCTTACAATAAAAATAGATGCTTTATTGTCACAAAACATAGGGATGGGGCTAGACGGAGAAATGTCAAATTCCTTTAGAAGACTGCGGACCCATAGAAACTCACATGTAGTATGAGCCATTGCTCGATATTCTGCCTCAGCACTAGATCGTGCAACAACCGTTTGCTTTTTACTGCGCCATGTAACCAGATTTCCCCCCACAAAAGTACAATATCCAGATGTGGATTTTCTATCAGATCTACTTCCTGCATAATCAGAGTCAGAAAAATCAGATAGATCACAATGGCCATGTTTCTTGTATAATAGACCTTTCCCAGGAGCACTTTTGAGATATCGAAGAATGTGACAGATAGCATCCCAGTGACATTGTCGTGGTTTATCAAGATACCGACTAACAAACCCAACAACAGCAGCTAAATCAGCTCTAGTGACAGTCAGGTAGATAAGTTTGCCTACTAGTCTCCTGAACTGGTGTCGGTCAACATATGGAGGAGAAGATTCACTGTCCCAATCCATATTGGGATCCAGGGGTGTGTTGGCTGGTTTGCAGCCTAACATGCCTGTCTCTTGCAACAAATCCAGAACATATTTCCGCTGTGATAGGCACAATCCTGCAGAAGATCTAGCAACCTCAATTCCCAGAAAGTATCGTAATTTACCAAGATCCTTAGTGATAAAATGTTGTGCTAGATAGTTTTTGGTTGCTTGAATCCCTGCATTATCGCTGCCAGATAAGATAATGTCATCAACGTACACAATGAGAATAACAAGCCTTGCTGTAGTTTTTCGTATAAAAACAGAGTGATCAGCCTGCGACCGTCGAAAGCCAAAAGACATTAAGATTTTACTAAGTTTGTCAAACCATGCTCGTGGGCTTTGTTTTAAGCCATATATCGCCTTGCGAAGTTTACAGATTTTTGAAGCAGACTCCCCCTGAGCAACAAATCTGGGGGGTTGCTCCATGTAGACATCCTCCTGTAGATCGCCATATAAAAAGGCATTTTTCACATCAAGTTGGAAAAGAGGCCAGTCTTTATTTACTGCAACAGATATCAGAATGCGAACAGAATTGAGACGAGCTACTGGAGAAAAAGTTTCAAAATAATCAACTCCGTAGGTCTGGGTATATCCTTTTGCCACGAGACGAGCTTTCAGACGTTCAATGGTAACATCTGGCTGATATTTAATGGTGAAGATCCAGCGACAACCCACAGAATGGCAGGAAGATGGTCGGTCAACTAGATCCCATGTATGTTGGTCATTCAGAGCTTGCATTTCCTGTTCCATAGCATGTTTCCAGGCAGGATGACAAAGTGCCTCCTCGGCGGTTTTAGGAATACTCACAACAGATAAAGCAGATGTAAAATAGGCAAAGCTATCACTGAGATTGGCAGATGAGCAGAAACGACTAATAGGATGCTGAGTACAAGAACGAACACCCTTCCGTAAACTAATAGGAATATCCAAGTCAGAAAGTACCTCAGCCAGTGGTGGATCATCCGCAGACGGAGGAGTTGGTTCGGCCGGGGCAGTGACGGGCTTCGGTCTTCGCTTGTATACTTGTAGAGGTCGTTCCTGAGGCATAGTAGCAGGAGGCAGATCTTCTACCAACGGTAGTGGAGTGGTAGCCAAAATATCAGCTGTCAAGTGTTCCCCGGTAGCAGAGTAATAGGGCATATGTTCAAAGAATACCACATCCGCACTAACATACCAATGTTTCGTAACTGGATCAAAACAGCGGTAGCCTTTCTGAGTGCGAGAGTACCCTAAAAACACACATTTCACAGAACGAGCATCTAACTTGGTGAGACTGGGGCGAAGATTTTTCACAAAACATGTACACCCAAAGATACGAGGCAACACAGAGAACAGAGGTTTATCAGGAAATAAAAGGGCGTACGGAACCTGATTTTTCAAAACAGAAGATGGCATGCGATTGATAAGGTAGCATGCGGTGGAAACAGCATCAGGCCAAAAACAATGAGGTCCTTTATAATGAATGAGGAGGGTGCGAGCAATCTCAAGAAGGTGTCGGTTCTTCCGTTCCGCTGCGCCATTTTGTTGTGGGGTGTATGGGCAAGTAGTCTGGTGGATAGTTCCTTGGGACATACAAAAAGAAGTAACAGCTTGTTGCATAAATTCAAGAGCATTGTCTGTGCGAAGGGTTTTAATAGATCGATCAAATTGTGTTTTAATTTCAGCAAAGAAAGTGCGAATGCAATCTAACACAGTATTTCGACCTTTGAGCAGAAACAGCCAAGTGGTACGAGAATGGTCATCAATGAAAGTCAGAAAGTATTTCACACCAGAATGACTGGGCACAGAACATGGTCCCCAAATATCCACATGTACTAATTCAAAAATTTCTTTAGAAGAAATAACTTTTTTATCAGGAAAAACAGATCTAGAATGTTTGCCCATAAGACAGGTTTCATAGGAAAAACTATCGCCTGATAAGTGCAGAAAAAGGTGCTTCAATTTTGCCGCAGATGGATGTCCAAGCCGAACATGCAGCTGTAGACCTGTCACAGAGGTAGAGATCATCGCCTTAGGAGCAGGTGGTCCATCCAGGTAATACAGCCCATCAGGTCCTTCACGGCCCGAACTAATCCTCGTCTTCGTGCGAATATCCTTCACAATACAACCAGAGGGATCAAATTTGACAGAGCAGTTTAGTTGTTTAATCATTTTGCTGACTGAAAGCAAATTAACAGGAAATTTCGGAATGTATAAAACTGAATTTAGATGCAGCTTTCGTGAAAGGGGAACTGTGCCGGTGCCGTGAACAGCAGTTATAAATCCATTTGCAACAGTGACAGATGATATCGGAGTTGTTGTACTAACTTTTGAAAATAAATGAAGAGCACCAGTCATATGAGTGGAAGCACCTGAGTCGATGCACCACTGTTTGTTACCAGAAGATGATGAGGTGAGCATGGCAGATGAGCCTGATGTAGAGGGTAGCTGTGTAAGACGCTCTTGAAACATTTTCTCGAACTCGGAGCGTAGCCAGTCAGTGTTGGTTGGTGCAGGTGATATTTCAGCAGGAGAGTCAGCAACGACAGCATCATCAGCGGTTTGGTTAGCCCAAGCAGGTTTACCATGCTTGATCCAACATCGGTCTTCAGTGTGATTGTCGCGACCACACCAGTTGCAGTGACGTGGGCCTTGAGAAGTACCCCGACCTGGTATAGAAGATCCTCGGCCGCCAGAAGGAGGAGGTCGTCCACCGCGACCGCGACCGCGACCACGGCCACGGCCACGACTAGAGTCAGTAGAGCGCACAACTAGTGCAGGATGCTCAGGAGCCGGTGTGGGAGTCAGAGAAGGCAGTCTCTGAACTCTTTTGAGGACATCGCGAACTGTGGGTAGTGGATCGCTTGACAGAATTTGATCAACAACCCCCGAGAAGGAGGCAGGAAGGGCAGCCAGAAAATGCACAAGTTGAAGCTCATTTCTTTGCTTCTGGGCAATCTTGATATCAGCAGTCAGAGGATGATACAGTTCATATTCATTCCACAAAGCGGAGCATTGATTATAGAAATCGTCAATAGACATGTCAGTGGAGAACTCCTTGGCGAGCTGTTTGAAGATTTCGAAGACCCGCTTTGGATTCTCCTGATGTGAATACACATGTGCCAAATGATCCCACATCGCCTTGGCATCATGATGGCAGAGAAGAGACTGACTGATCCAGGGCTCAGAGCTGTTGAGGATCCAAGACATGACGCCCGAATCATCCTTGGACCACTGGATGTAGCTTTGTGTAGTCTTGTCATCAGAATCCGCCGTAGGAGCATCAGGAGGATTGGCCGTAAGATGGTGATATCGACCCTGTGCCTTGACATAGAGAACAAACGACGCTGACCATAGATGGTAGTTGGAGCCGCCGTCGAGTTTCACCGTAGTGACACAGAGATCTGGGGGGCTCAGAGTAGGCCATAGCAGCAGTAGATGTCAACGCCGTAGAGGTAGCAGTAGAGACCCTTAATGGGCAGAGCAGAAGAACCCAAAACGGGCAGAGGCAGCAGGGATCTGACGCAGCAGATCAGAAGAACCCGAAAACGGGCATAATATGCATAGAAACCTACGCCTGCATGAGAAGACACTCAACGTTCCCCCATGAGGCGCAGGCAGAAATACCCACGAACAAAGAAGACTCTCAACTTAGATGGCCAGCGGACACCCGAACAAGAACGGACGTAAGCCCGGTCGTAGACGTAAAAAATTAGAAAGTGTTCATGCCTTACGTAAGAGTGTAGAAATTGTTTTTGGTGGAGAATATGGTGGAAGAGGGTATGGATGGGTAGATGGGATAGAGGAAGAGAGGAGGAGAGGGCGTGGGGTGGTGGTGGAGGCTGGTGGTGGTGGTGGTTTGGTGGTGGTTGCTGCTGGAAGCAGCGGCGGCAGGGGTTGGAGTGGGCGGCGGGCGGCTGCTGTTGTGTGTGTGTGTGGGGGGGGCGGCGACTAGGGAGGGTTAGGGTGATGGAAGGTGGGAGAGAAGAGGAGAAGAGGAGCGGGCAGGGGAAGACTGCCGCCGGCGGGGGGGGGGGACTGGGGGGGGTTAGGTCATGGGTGGGAAATTAGGGTGGGAGAAAATGGAGGCCTGCTCTTGATACCATGTAAAGTGGAGAATTGTTGTTTATTGAATGAATAAAACAGTGTACACAGTAGTCTCTTTATATAGCTAACAGAAAAAGAGACTTATTAAGATGCAACCCATATGGGACTAAACAACATAAGAAATAGAATAAGTGGAGTACATGCTAAGTACATGACGCTCAAGAAAACACATATCTCTATAGTAATAATATATAATGTACTATATTAAAGCAAGAAATTATGAATCATGAAAGTTTATAACGTACAAAAATCAAGCATTCATACATAAACAAGCAAACCAATGGTTTGCCATCCAACAATACATCTTATGAAGAACTCAACATTCAACTATTTGAAATTTGGGAAGGGGGGAAGGGGACTGTAACATTCATATGACCGCTTAGAGAAATGAAATAAACACTGGAAAACTCAGTGGAGTCTTTTGTTTGAGGCATTGGTAACTAGGACAAATCCGGTCTCGTTGTAATGGTAACCTAAAAAGAAGGCAAAAAGGCCCACATTCCTTTATAGAAACCTTCCCAATAATGGAATTTCCATAACAAAAGTTACATAGACCAATATAGCTGATATCAATAAGTATATCATGTCCAGTTGTGCCAGTGTGCTATATGCAAACATGAATTGACCATAACAATCTGCACTTAGAGGATCGAGTTTGTCATATGGCTCTTGTTGAAATAATCTCTCTTATCCTATTAAGATAATGAATATGTTTTAACAATATAGTAAAGTCCAAACTGGTGTTAGATTTGGAGTCTGAGATATTGTTTCCTTATCTGATACTCTTTCCTATTTAGTTTGGAATTCTATTCTCATTATCCTTCCCTAATAGAATAGCCATATTCTCTTTTCCTACTAATTAGGGTTGGTCTATCGTTCGGGTCTATAACTAGAGTACCAGACATATGTTCTAGATGCGCCAAAGGGGGAAGCCAAAAAGATAGCGAAAGAGGAGAGAGAGAGCAAGAGTGGGTTACATGATTCTATTGTGGGTGCAAGATTGTGAGAGAACGACAATCCTTGTAATCTTTTTGTAGTTGCTTAGTAGAATTTTGCGGTCTACTTTGCCAACTTTGGTCTCTCCTTAGTTGTTCGTTTGGCAGTTATTGGCTCTATCGACAGGGGTCGTTTTTGTTCTTCTTGTGCATGCTCGGGACGTCTCTTGCATAATGGATTTTTTTGAGCTTGAAGCTTCCGCATATTACTTCAAGTGGCATCAGAGAAAGGTTGTTCCGAGACGATCAGTGAGCAACGGTTGCACGTAAAGCATGACGGCGTCGACGAGTACCATGGAGAGTCATCATATTGAAAAGTTTGATGGAAAAAGTAATTTCAGTGTATGGTAGAGTATGGTGAAAGATGTCTTAGTACAACAAAGGCTAATCGAAGCGCTTGAAGGAGAGAAGCCAGAAAAAATTCTGATGGAGACTGGAGGATGATGGAGCGCAAAGATGTCAGTGAATTTGTCTAAGTCTTTCTCTTGAGATAAATTATTCTGTGATCAATGAAGACTCCTTGAAGAAATTATGGAAAGTTCTAGAAGAGCTGTACATGGCGAAGTAGTTGACGAACATATGGATGCTAAAAAGGAAACTGTACAAGTTGTGCATTGAAGAGGGCACACGGTTTGTTGACCATCTCAATGTCTTCAACAAGCTCGTCACGCAACTGGTTAGCATGGAGGAGAAGATCAGTGAGAGCGATAAGGTAGTTCTCATAGGTTTGATCTTTATAACACTTATGGGAGCAATTGGTGATGCAATGTTTTATAAAAAGGCCGCACATACCGCATATACTTAGCCGCTTATAAGGCCGATTAGTCGGTGATTTTTAGATAGGCATTTGTTATATTGACCCAAACTAAAATATATTTTTATTGATTACATTCTCTTGATGTAAAATATTGTTGTATGTTGTGTACTTGAGTTGCATGCTTATTGAATGTTTGTTGTTTTGACCTCTAGGACAGGTGGGCATCTTTTTGTATGATTTAGTTAGTCTTCATTGTTATGTAATCGTGTTAAACTATTTTGTGCATGCTTCATTAGAGTTTATGCTTAAATGATTCTAGATTGCATTTTATATGGTGATTTACTTTTCATTGAAACTTTATATTTGAATCTATCTCAAAATTTAGGGTCCAAATATGTAATTGTACAAATTAAAATGCAATTATGTAATTGATTTATATATAATAATTAGATTATGAAAAAAATCCAAACCACATATACTTCCGCATATAACATATACCCTATAAGGTGACTTCTCGGCACGCATAACACATACCACTTTTTGAAACACTGTGGTGATGAATATTCTTGTCGGAAAAACTATACTCAATCTCAACGGGGCGGTTGCATATCTTTTGGAGGCAGAGTCCTTGAAGAAGCCATCAAAATCTTTCTCAGGTGGTCAAGCTGTGGTGGTTACATATGCCATCAACAAAAACAAGGGTCATGGGAAGAAGAATCGTAAGGGTAAAGGGCAAATGTACATGCTATATATGTGATGAGGATGGTCACATATTAAAAGATTGTCTGAAGTTGAAGGGGATTGAATGGTGGAGTTTGCTTGTTGGCGGAAGGATATTTAGAGGCCCTGACTGTTATGGAATCATGTACTTGCAATTGTTGGATATTTGATTAAGGTTATCCCTTCATCATATGTCCAGAGAGGAGAATATTTGATGAGAGTTCTCTACGTCGAACGCGTGGAACTGTTCAACTGGCAAATGACAAACTCTATCAACTTACCGGAATTGGAACAATTACGTGAAAGATGTATGATGGAGCATGTCGCACATTGTTGGGGGTCTGATATGTCCCTTGTCTCAAGAGAAATCTAATATCCGATGAGGCACTTGAATCCATTGGTTGTGAAATTTCAAAGTAAGGTGGAGTTGTGCAAGTTACTTGCAAAGGACAGGTAATCATGAAGAGTACATGGTCCAGCAGAGCTTATTGATTGGTTGGGGATGTTCTGACAAAAAGAGGAGTAGCTGACGGGAGTTATACCAACGCGGGAGGCGTAGATGAAGCATTTGCATGTGAGCCGGGCATCATGAACCCGGATAGTGCTACATGTGACCCACTCTTAAGCGCAGTCAAGTGCGAGGCTACAAGATCGGTTACAAATTTGAATAGAAGTAGAAGTGAACCTGTCAATTGTTGGAAGAAGGAAGACGTGGGAAGACTGACCACGCAGTACCATCGAGTGGGTGTTGTTGAGATAAGGTACAAACCTATAGCATGGAGGGCCAAAGATGTGAATGATACAGTTCTTCCAACCGCAGGTGGAGGCAATGCAATTTATCAAACTGTACGTCTTGAGGAGCTCTCACGTGATGGGTTTGGGAAGCCATGCCCGAAAATGCACTCCGCGTAGGTGTGCATGGTAGAGCACTTCAGGTGACGAAATCAGGTTTTGAGGGCGGAAGCATAGAAGAAGAACGAGAGCAAAATTCTAAAAGAAGCGGACACACTTCAGCGGATAAGAGCCAAGGTGGAGATTGTTGAGATAATGTCTCTTATCCTATTAGGATAAATGAATATTGTCTTAACAATATAGGAAAGTCCAAATTGGTGTTAGACTTGGAGTCTGAGATATTGTTTCCTTATCCGATTCTCTTTCCTATTTAGTTTGGAATTGTATTCTCATTATCCTTTCCTAATAGAATAGCCATATTCTCTTGTCCTATTCCTAATCTGGGTTGGTCTATCTTTTGGGTCTATAAATAGAATACCAGACATATGTTATGGGTGTGCCAAAGGGGGAAGCCAAAAAGATAGCCAAAGAGGATAGAGAGCGAGAGTGGGTTACATGATTCTATTATGGGCGCAAGACTGTGAAGAGCAACAACCCTTGTAATCTTTTTAAGGTTGATTAATAGAATTTTGTGGTCTTTTTCGCCAACTTTGTTCTCTCGTTGGTTATTGGCTCCATCGACAAGGGTCGTTCTTGTTCTTCTCGTGCATGCTCGAGATGTATCTTGCATAATGGATTTTTTTGGCCTTGAAGCTTCTGAATATTACTTCAGCTCTTAGATAGGCCCATTATTCATGGATTTTCTGAAAGTTTGGTCAAGACAGCTGCTTTCTGTTTGATAATTTTTTTCTCTATAATTGCTCAATATTTCTCCCAAATATTACCACACAAACTTTCTCTTCTTTCCCTTATCTTCATTATGATTTCATTTTCTAGAAGCTCCAACAAAGAAGACAAAGGAGCTCCTGCTTGCAACCACACCACCTGCCACCTCATCAGTTTCTGTTGCGCCAGCCACCATCTCTGTATCCACCACCTCTCCAAGCTAAATTTAGACATGTGATGTAGTTTGAAGATATTAACTTTGTTTTGGCATATTTACTCATAGGAGCATTACTAAGTAAACTTATTGGCTCAGTTACTTATATTGTTTGTACTGTATTTTCTTTCCTGTTTCTATTTTTAGAAAGCTGTTGTTTTTCCTTTGGCACTTACTACACTGGAAAATCCATTTTGTTTGGCAGCATGCATACCATATCGGCAAGCTTACTTTTTGGCATTATTATGTAGATGAACCGAGTGCAGTACGCAAATTCAGTGGACAAACGACAGAAAAAAGTTCTCCTGGCTATGTCAGTAAGCTCTTCCAACTAGTAAACTACATTGTACACCAGCTTCTTGGTTTCTTTTTCTTTGATATTTAAAAAAAAATGCCAAAAAGAGATGGAGTGTGTGCATTTGCGAGTTTTTAAAAGAGGGAAAATAGCTAGAACAAAATTGCCATAAATTTTATGGAACAACGCAAGTCTTGATCTATTTCAATAAGAAAAAATACATACAAGTGTATAATTATATTCAGGTTGCGAGTTGCAACAATATATCTCATGTGAACTAACACATACGTCTCCTACATTCATGCATCATATACAACTAAGACATGCATCCTCCCTTAATTAGGAGAAAGGCTCAAACTTCAACTTTGATTTGACTTGTTAACTTTTTTTTGGAATTATAATCATACTTGTAAAGCAACGGAATTCAACGCCTTAAGTTGGCAGTTCTGTGGACTATGCCTTGGCCTGTTGCCACAAATATTGTTGTGTGAAGGGCCTTTGTCATCCACGTCTTGGATCTAAAGTGAAGGGGAGTATGATGGTCACTATGGCCGTGCTTTGATCCTGAGAAAAGGAGCAAGGTTCAAAAGGTTACAGCTTTTGAGGAAATACGGGTTGAGATATGGTTTGTTACAGGCGGTTTCTGTGGACATGGCATGAGGGTGTTCTTCGTATTTTTTGGGTGTGTTTCTCCGGTTGGTTTCTTTTTGGTGGTCGTGGGTCTTCTGGTGCTAGAAAATCTGACGATGTTGATGATGACATCATTATATTTCTATTTATGATATTTTGGATGCGCCGTAAGAGAGAAATTGAATCGTCAGCTAGCACCCCAAAGATATCAAATGCAAACGATAGAAAATGGTAGTTGTTTGGTTCACATGCAACACCATGCCTGCGAATTTTATGTGCAACTGCATCAAAAGTTGCTTGTCCCGCCTTGAAGCTAGTAGGAATATTGCCAGTGAATGGAGAAACCCCTGTAAGATCAACACAAGTGTGCTTGCCATTAGTCCAATCATATAACAAGATGTCAGCATGTCTCTAAGCGTGGAAATCATCATCTTTTAAAACTTTTATCCCAACACGAGAAAGAATGTCAAAAAGTGTCTCAAACAACATCATGGCAAAACTTGAATCCAGGAGGGATTCGACAGGTCACCAAAGGGATCAAGCTCTGCAAAATGACAAAGTAGGCAACGCTCATCGCCAGGATATAGTGGGATTAAAAGCCGGTAACGTAGAATAGATCGATATTCAACTGATGTCATGGATAGGTTGTGTCCTAGTGTGTCCAAGATGTGTCTGTGACACGCTGAACTCCTAATAAAACAATGAGGACTTGGACACGTCAGGCCCGTGTCCACCACGTCCATGGTATGTCCATGTTGGACATAGACACTACAACCTTCAGGAAGTGTCCATGCTTCCTAGAAATTTATACGTTGAAAGGTCAAGGTGGATCTCCATTACTTGATAAGTGAGTACAAAATTAACTGAATTGTTGCTCAACTGTGTTACAAACTTACAAGTTGCAACTTATAGAACTTCCAATTTACAAATTTACAAACTACAAGTATTAAGTAGTAACTAGTAAGTAATACTAACTACTACGTAGTACTAAAGTAAGTAGTTAACTAATACTATTACATGTTATTTTTCACATATTAATTATATTACATTCACAATTTTTGGATTTTGATTTTTAATATTTTTAAGGTCTGAAATTATAATCAATTGGGGATAAAATAAAAAGTGTACTTCTATTAATAGTTTCCATTAAAACTAGTTCTTAGAACTTTCTTATTTTAGGATTTTTTTCTTTAGATCTACTATATAGAAGAGGGTAGGAATGAAAGGAGGTGTAGATGGGCTAGGGATAGGGGAAGCGTACCATAGAATCAAGAAAAATAGCCTCTAGAAGCAAAAAAAAAAGAGAAGAATTGCCAAGAAACACAAACTTTAGCAACAACATGCAGAGCATTCTCAAAACACATGATGCATTTTGACCTAATTTCGTGAAATTATGGCCCAAATTGGGCTATTTGGTGCTATTCCCCCATTTTACAAAATTTCGCCCTGGCTTCGAAATGTTGCGAAGTTGGCCCTCAATCCTTGTGTAAGTGCATTTTGATGCCTGGTTTGCTAAAAATAAAAAATTTCAAGTAAAATTTTCACAATTTTGATTGAAATTTTGTTCCGTATGCGAAATTAATGTCAAAGTTTGAGAATCATGCAAAACAAATCTAGTGGGTTCAAAGATCATGTAACAGTTATGAGAATGAAAAGTTTAGAAGATACATTAAGTTGAATGGAAAGTTAGGCACTTAATGAACATATTTTGATTGAAGGGTGGAGTATAATGGGACAATACCCTATTGTTCACTGGTTTTAGCTGCCCAAAGTGACAGATATATGAGGGATATTTGCGTTAGATGAAGAGAGGAATTTTTTTATACTAGTCATGTGTTGAGTGGCCCATGAATCCACTATCCAGTTGGAGTGAGAACTGTGTAGCAAGCATGGAGGTAACAATATTACCTTAGTTGGAGGCAAAAAAGTGTACAAACGACAAGGCAATCTATTATCATGTCTATACATTAGGAAGTGTTATAAATTCCCACAATTCAGCAACAACTTGAAAGTGGTAATGAATTAGATTAAGTAAACTAGTTAGGGTTTAGCGTTAGAGCCGGTCCAAAGTAAAGTGAATAAAGAATAAAGAAAGCATGTAGTGCATACACCGATAGACCACTGGATGATGAAAATGGAAATAAAAAGCAAAACAATGATATTAATCAAAGTTTTAGTGTTCTTTTCTTGCTGTGCCGTCCGCGGGACAGAGGATGATTAATCTAGAATAACCACGTTTTTCATTCAAAAATGAGAGCTACACTTGTTTATTTGATTTAACTTTTGAGGCTACTAAATACACCCTTTAAAATAAGGTCTCCTAACACTATAGATCCAATTTTATATGTTTTGTCTATATACTTTAGATTATCCATATACCCTTACCTCAACATGTACCTGGTGGGTAAGAGGGCAAGGGTAGGTCAAAGGGGAAATGTCAAGAGGCTAATCATGTTACCTTTACTTGCTACAACAAAGAGAGAAGGGTAAGGGTGAAGTCTTGCCCTACTCGTACCCTACCCGTTGAAAGTGCTACCGACTGCAGACGACGTCTGTCACTTGGTTATACTGCTGGACAGGAGCCTAGCAGTAGAGAATGGGGGCTGAGGACAGTAACCCCTCTCGCTGTAGGTTGATGGCGACAAGTGACAGAAGGGAGAGGAGGGTGGTTGGGGCAACATGGGTGTGTGTGTGTGGGGGGGTGGGGTGGCGACACCCACGGGGGATTAGAGTGAGGATTATGGTGAATTCTATGATATAGTGTGAGTATTACTCCTCATTAGTCTAGAAATGGTTACAAGGACCTTATATAGAAGAGTGTGGTATGATATTATAAAATAGGAAATGTTTATTTGATGTGTAAAACAAAATACAATGGACTCTCTTTTATAGGACAAGAGAGTGAGTCAATAGACAAAGTTAGGAAATATGGGATAAAAGTAAAAGGCTAATAGACAAGATAAGTTTAAAGCCCATAACAAAAGAAATAACATAACACAACACAATAAAGCACATATAGTAATACTCCCCCTCAAGCTGGAGCATAGATATCAATTATGCCTAGCTTGTTAATCATGGTTGTGAATCTGACCTTGGGAAGACGTTTTGTGAAGATGTCTGCAACTTGATCAGAAGTGTGAATATATGGAGTAGAGATATTTCTAGATAAGACAATCTCTCTGACAAAATGACAATCCACCTTAATATGTTTAGTCTGTTCATGAAAGGTTGGATTGTTGGCAATAAAAATAGTAGTCTTATTGTCACAATGCATAGGAATAGGATTTGTGTCAGAAATATCAAACTCCTTCAGAAGACCACAGACCCATAACAGTTCACAAGTAGTACGAGCTATAGCTCTATACTCAGCTTCAACACTCGAGCGGGGGACTACAATTTGTTTCTTGCTGCGCTAGGTAACAAGATTACCTCCCACAAAGGTACAGTAACCACAAGAAGATTTGCGGTCTATCCTGTTGCCTGCATAATCTGAATAAGAATGCTCTGTGATTTTACAATGCCCATGATTTTTGTAGAATAAGCCTTTTCCTAGGAAATTTTTTAGATATTTCAAAATGTGATACACATCATCCCAGTGGCACTGTCTGGGTTTATCCAAGTATCTACTGACTAGGCCTACTGTAGAAGTGATATCAACCCTTGCCACTGTCAGATATATAAGTTTACCAACCAATCAATAATATTTTTGTTTGTCTGGGTATGGATGAGAGGTATCATCATCCCATCATCATCCCAGTTTGTATTAGGACCCAAGGGAGTAGTAGTGGGTTTTGCTCCAACCATTCCAATTTCTGACAAAAATCCAGAACGTATTTCCTCTGAGATAAGCAAATGCCGAAGGAAGAGCGAGAGACTTCGATACCCAAAAAATATCTTAATTTCCCTAGATCTTTAGTGACAAAGTGTTTTCCAGATACTCTTTAGTAGCCTGGATGGCTGCTTGATCACTCTTAGATAATATTATATCATCAACATAAACAATCAGAATGACAAGTCCGGATGAAGTTTTCTTAATGAACACTGAGTGATCAGAATGAGAGCGGAAAAAACCGAATTTCTGAAGAATACTACCTAGTTTGTCAAACCAGGCACATGGACTCTGTGTCAGTCCATAGATCGCTTTGCGCAACCTGCACACTTTGGAGCATCCTCCCTGAGCAACAAATCCAAGTGGTTGCTCCATGTCATAGAATTAAATATCCGATTTCGATGCCGTGTCTGATGGCCCAACAACAGAAATTTTTCGAAATTTCGACCAAAATTTCGACATTTACGGCCTTAATGATTTCGACGACTAAATAAGCGAATTAAATCATGAAAATTTACCAGGACGATCTAATCACCAAGATCTACTCAAATATGCAATAATATTTCATATTGTATGTGTGGGGGGGGGGTCTCCCACATTTGTAAGTGAAGGAAGCTGAACAATTTTGACAGAATTTCGATGACAAAATGAAGGAATTAAATTATGAAATTTTGCATACATAGTGTTTAGACATAGATACACTAGATTATATAATAAAGTTATATGTTTAGAGGTTAAGGTGAGATCCATGTCTTGATGAGTGAGTGCACAAATGATCAGAAATGGCAAGTCTGCTAGACAGTTAGACTGTTAAAAACTTCAAGTTACAACTTAGAACGTATAACTTACAATTACAAGTTACAAACTTACGAACTACAAGTTGTACAAGTCTAATGTTCACATTTAACATGGTTACATGGGACATTTATACATAGATCCTCGAAAGAACTTTGTTATTTTCGGAGTATTTCTCCATATCTCTATAGAGGAGTGTAGAAATTGAAGAAGGTAATGTATAGACGGTCTAGAGATAAGGGAAACATGCCTTAGAATTAGGAAAAATAGGCTTTAGAAGCAAGAGATTAAAAAACAATTGCCAAAATACCCAAGATGTAGTATTAGCAGCCTTAGGAACAAATTTCTCAAAATTGATGAAGGTAATGTATAGATGGTCTAGAGATAGGGGAAACATGCCTTAGAATTAAGAAAAATAGGCTTTAGAAGCAAGAGATTAAAAAACAATCGCCAAAATACCCAAGATGTAGTATTAGCAGCCTTAGGAACAAATTTCTCAAAATTTAAGTTGTGTTTCTGTACTATTTTGCGAAATTACGGCCCAAACTGGCCTTTTTGCTGTGAAATTTCACCCTCTTTTGCGATATTTTGCACCTAGGGTCAAAATGTTTGCGAAATGACGGACCGATCTCTGCGTACCAGCGTTTCGATGTCCGATTGGAAAAAAATCGGAAATTTTGTTCCATGCTCCATGTATACCTCCTCATGCAGATTGCCATATAAAAAGTTGTTTTTAATGTCTAATTGAAATAGAGGCCAATCACAATTTACAACAACAAATATATGAACACAAATAGAATTCAGATCTGCAACAAGCGAGAAAGTCTCAAAGTAATCTACTCCATAAGTTTGAGTGTAGCCTTTGGCAACAAGACGAGCTTTCAATCGTTCAATTGTACCATCGGGTTGATACTTTACTAGTAAAGACCCAACGACACCCAACATGCGAGCAATCGGCCGGTGCTTCAACCAAGTCCCACGTATGCCAATCAGTAAGGGCCTCCATTTCAGTTTCCATACCCTGACGCCACACAGGATGATGTAAAGCCTGAGCAACATTCTTAGAAATAGATATAGCAGATAAAGCAGAGGTAAAATTGGCAAAATTCACGCCTATGTTAGAAGTCAAACAAAAATTGCCAATAGGATGCTGAATGCAAGACCTGGTCCCTTTCCTTAGACTAATAGGAACATCCAAATCAGAAAATACCTGAGGTGGAGGTCGATCTACCGACGAGAATTTGAGGAATTGGAGATGGAGAGGCCATGGAGGGAGTTGCAGTTCTCGAGCGTCGTTGATACACTTTCAGAGGAGGAGATGGGGCTACATCTAGAGGAGGCAGATCAGTGTCAACGGTCATAAGTAGAGGTGTATCATTTAACATATCAGATGTCACCGTAGAGCCTGCTACAAATTAGTATGGGGTATGCTCAAAGAAGGCCACATCATCACTAACAAACTATTTCTTCGCAGAGGGATCATAGCACCTGTAACCTTTCTGAGTCTGAGAGTAACGTCCCAGGATTTGAGGCCTCGGATAAAATGATCTTAAAATGAATAATTGGACTACCCATATCACCAAGGTGCATCTCCTTTTCCGGGAGCCCGGGTTTTACAAACACACATTTGGTAGATCGTGGGTCAAGCTTAGTCAAACTAGGACGAAGGTTTTTGACAAAGCAAGTGCTGCCAAAAACCCGAGGAGGCACATAAAAAGGGGGGCATCAGGGTACAATATTTGATAAGGTACCTGATTGCCAAGGACAGAAGAGGGCACGCAGTTAATCAGGTAACATGCAATCGGGATAGCTTCAGGGCAAAAGGTTTGGGGTACATGATAATGAAAAAGAAGGGTGCAAGCAACCCCTAGGAGATGCCAATTTTTGCGCTCCGCAACCCCGTTTTGTTCGGAGTGTACGAACATGAAGTTTGATGAATAGTACCTAGCTTGCATAAAACTAGCTGACAAACGATTGCACAATTTTTAGAGCATTATCAGTGCGAAAAACTTTGATAGTTTTGTCAAACTAGGTACAAATTTCAACAAAAAAGGAAGTGATAGTGTCTAGCATATGGGAGCGATCTTTTCATAAAAACAACCATGTAGTTCTAGAAATGTCATCAATAAAGCTCATAAAGTACCGAAAGCTAGAAATACTTGGAACAGAACAGGGACCCCAAACATCAGCATGCACAAAATCAAAAGGTTGCTTGTACCCAATACATTTTTTCTTAGAAAAAGTAGCACGAGTTTTTTTGCTCAACTGGCAAGTTTCAAAATGAAAAATTGAATCTGAAATAACAGTAATTAAATGCTTCAATTTAGTTGCAGATGGGTGCCCCAATCTATGATGCCATTGGAGGCCGGTGACAGACACAGTCAGCAAAGCAGTTGTCTTTGGCGGATCCAAGTAGTATAACCCGTCTGGTCCCTCATGGCCCAAGCCAATCCTCATCCTCGTGCACTGATCCTGAAAAACAACACCGTCCCGTCAAAAGTAATATAGCACCGTAGGCTCTTCACAATTTGATTAACAGATAACAGATTCAAAGGAAATTTTGGAACATAAAGGGCTGAACGCAGTAATAATTTGCCAGGAGTGCAAATATTTCCGATGCTAAAGACAAGGCGTCTATGAACCATCAACAAGTGTAACAGGCGGAACATAAGACGTTTTATGAAGTTCAAAAAACAAAGCAAAGCTGACAGCTATATGAGAGATGGCGCCAAAATCAATCACCCATTTATTTTTACCATAATGTGCAGAGGATGCAAGAAGAGCAAAACCTCCATTAGTGGAGGCATCAACACTGGAGGGAGCAAGACGAGCCTGAAGTAGCTTGTCGAACTAAGAGTGAATCCACTCTGCAGAGAAATGAGAGGAAGAGGATGGTGCAAAATCATGTTGATCAATAGTGACTTTATTTGCCCATGTAGGCTTACCATGCTTGATCCAACAACGGTCCTCAGTATGGTTGGTGCCTTTACAGAAATTACAATAGTGCTGTTTAGACAAATCAGGATCGGACGAAGAACCACGATCATGTCCAACACTTGAGCAGGCGACTATAGTTTGTTTCTTGTTGTGCAAGGTAACAAGATTACCACCCACAAAGGTAAGGTGGTGGGGGGGTGACTGGCGGCGGCTGAAGGAGAGCAGGAGGAGTGACAGTGTAGAGTAGGGGTGACAAATGGCGGCAGTGGAAGGAAGGGAGGGGGAAGAAGGGGTAGCAGCGGGCGGCATGCAGATGAAGAGAGGAAGGTGGCATCTAGGGTGGAGGAAGAAGATGGTGGCGGTTAGGGTTAGGGTAGGAGAGGATGCCGACTGGGGTTAGAGGGGTCAGTTTGCTCTAGCACTATATAGAATAGGAAATGTTTATTTGATGTGTAAAACAAAATACAATGGACTCTCTTTTATAGGATAAGAGAGTGAGTCAATAGACAGAGTTAGGCAATGTGGGATAAAAGAAAAAGACTAATAGACAAGACAAGTCTAAAGCCTATAACAAAAGAAGTAACATAACATAATGCAATAAAGCACACATAGTAATAGATATAACACAAGTACAATATATGAGAGAGGTTAAGTCAGAGAGGCCCATTTGGTCCATCCCATCTATTCTAATACTCACAACGTTTTTAAGTTTTAGGCATGGCAAGTGGGGTTTTGAAACCAGTGAAATAAGGAACTGTGACTATGACTGATGGGTCATGCGGTCTTATTCTAGATTGCTATTTCACTCCGGAAACTTAAAGTTGTAGACTATAGAATTCAAGTGAATCATTTAGTAATGTCTTTGAGATTAGGTTTGTTAGAGAGTCTATATTAGCCTATTTAGTTAATAGGTTAATTATTTAGTGGGCTTTTGTATCTCAGCCTGTTTAGATTACTTGCGTCCTAAGTCTTAGGGCGTCTCCCCTCTCTTGTATAAAGGAGAGGGGCTCTTCATCACCTTCCCGGCTATCTTCATCACTCCACCATCACCTCCCATCTATGTCTACTCCCAGTTATTAATTCCCCCCATATTCGTTATGCCTATTCAGATCCTTAATCGGTCATATCTTTGCTAATCGGATCCAAGTTTTATCCTAATCAGATTTTTTCGGGACTAGATCCATTTAATTTTTCTATCCGGATCTTACATTGACCCATTTAGCATATTATCTCCGCTTATCGGTTTCATTCTCCACATATTACACATCTCCATATCACAAAATCCTCTCAAATCCACCAATTCCTTTCCCACCCACCCATATCATGTGTGTATCCCTTTCCACATTGCCGGGGGTCATATATCCATTTCTCCACACCAAACACTCACTCTCGTCGTATTTGGTGTGCGGTCCACCCACCCATATCATGTGTGTATCCCTTTCCACAGTGCCGAGGGTCATATATCCATTTCTCCACACCAAACACTCACTCTCGTCGTATTTGGTGTGTGTGGGGATAGAGAGGAGAGGAAGAGATGAGAAGAGAGAGTGTGTGAGAGAATATGTATTAGAGAGAGAGAGTATGAGAAGAGATGATATATGTATTCAAGCTATTATCTTCATGGAGCTTCACATTGTTCAGCACATCCGTTCTTTACTTCCAGACAACAATGAAGGATCTTCATTCATCGTCAACACTGAGCTATCCGCGTTCGTATCGCATTATATACGTCAGGTATTGATGGTCTACTTTAGCTGCATTTACATGAGATAGAGGGTGCTTTTTCAGATTTTCAGAAACTCAGCAAGCCTGCCAATCTACTTCTGCAAGGTTGATTCATCCAGTTTATCTTCACCGAGCTACTTCATCACGTCTTCTCCGAGCCACATCTGCTATTTCGACATCACCTGTTGCTGATCTACTTGGGACTTTCCTTGATGGATGCTATCTCCTTTCCTGTCAAGCCCCCAAGGTTCATGCGACAGAGTCATGGTACCTGCATCGTATCACCAACACATCGTCTGTTCGTGTACGTGCCATGTTATGCACAGATGCTCTTCATTCCAGATGCACTCCAAAGACCTTCTTCAAAGCTCGAGGATCTCCAGCCTGCTGAATATAATTTCAAAGAAGAGAGGCATTGTCACCACATGGTTCAGGGGGAGTATTAATTAAGGGGGAGTATCAATTTTTGTATGGGGAGTGATATTTATCTTTTATCTTTTTATTTATCATTTCTTTTATCGTTTTATCGAGTCTTGTAACCTCCAAGCTTTGGACATGTGTTTCACCCATGCTCCAGCTTGAGGGGGAGAGAGTCTATATTAGCCTATTTTGTTAATAGGTTAATTAGTTAGTGGGCTTTTGTATCTCAGCCCGTTTAGATTACTTGCGTCCTAAGTTTTAGGGCGTCTCCCCTCTCCTGTATAAAGGAGAGGGCGTCTAGTCTTGTATTCATCCCATTGCGTTCAATATTATTTCACAAGGTTAATGGATCGTTTATTTTTCTAAGTTTGCCTTTAACTCCACTAAGATGTTAATTGACAGAAAACTCCCTCGAATAATCACTAAAGTCTCTGAAATGGGGATTTGAATAGCATTGTCAATTATGGACCATGGTTTCAGCTTTTTTGATGTTTTACATTTCTCATGATTTTTTATTAAATTTCTAAATTGCTTAAAAACCAATTTCTCAAAACATAATTTGAGAATCAGATTTTGTTGGGGGATTCTTTCAGTTCATTTTCAATTTGGGATTTGTACTGTTTTGGGCTGAATTCAGTGTTCTTTTCCTGCTGTTGGATTTTTTGTCGGTGGAACTGTTTTTGTTACTTAAGATCAGAGGGCTTTTGCATGGTTAGACTATCCTGCTTAACAATATTAGATTTCCATTAAATCCCAAATATATGTGACCTTTTTGTGTTTGCAGATCCCTGATCATCTTCTTCCCAAGGTAGCCATTGTTGGAAGGCCAAATGTTGGGAAGTCCGCGTTGTTCAATCGCCTTGTTGGGGTATCGACACTTTCAATAGTGTATTGAGATGAAGAGTACTTCAAATGGATTTTTCTGAATGCCTTTTGGTTTCAGGAAATAATATTTGCAGTGAACTTTTTGATTTGATTATTACAGGGAAACAGAGCTATAGTGGTTGATGAACCTGGTGTGACTAGAGACCGTCTGTATGGAAGGTCATTTTGGGGAGATAAGGAATTTGTGGTTATAGATACTGGAGGTGTCATTACCATTTCCAAATCTCAGGAAGACGTTCTGGAAGAGCTTGCCATTTCAACTACAATTGGTATGGATGGGATCCCGCTTGCCTCTAGGGAGGCTGCTGTTGCACGAATGCCTTCTATGATAGAAAAGCAAGCTGCTGTAGCAATTGAAGAGGCATCTATTATTATTTTCTTGGTAGATGGGCAGGTACTATTCATATACTATATAGAATATCGGAAGTGCAAAGTTATTCTCTTAAATGCCTTTTATGTTATCTGGGTATGAATTTATCTACTTCATAATACATCTCACAATATTTAATTCTTATATCACAATTAATAACATTGGTTTTCCTGATGTTGTATTGCTTGTTCAATATCATTTTGCATTAGATGCTAGGTTTCTCGTTAATTTTTATTTTGTCACTGTGTACCCAGACATTTACGGCATAAACTTATCTGCATATTATCTCGGGAAAAGTTCCATTGTCTTTTCACATTCCATGTTTGCAAATTAGCGTGCTTTGTCAAATAAAAAAAACTTTGTTTTAGAACTCATGTCCTCTTCAGAACTTAAATAAATCATGTTCTGGAAGTCCAGGAGAAGTGGGGGAAAAGATCAATCTGAAATCCATAAGCCTTCCAAATTCTAGCATCAATGGATGGGTAGAGTTAAGCGTGTATGAACATCTTCTGTTATGCATTGTGGTATGTACGAAAAGAAACTGTTGTTTTTGACCAACATTTTTCACCTGAGCCTCTCTAATAGAAAGTGTGAAAGTGGTGCACATATTTTGTTTCATCGAGTAGTGAGTAATTGTGAAAGTGACACATTTTGTTTATTCTAGTAAACTCTAACAATAAATTTCTTCACCTCTTTGTTTAGTTTTTTTCTTCTTTCAATTTTCACTTAGTAAAGTCTTATCTGATTTTTATACAAGGTGTCTATAAAGAGAATAAACTATGGGAGTTCTACTTCTATATGCAATTAAAATTTATAACTAACAAAAAAGTTTCAATTAAACATCAATCTAACACTTGTGTAAGCTCACGACAAAGAGAGCAAATGTCCACCAAGTTTTTCAGGCGATCCACATGGAATTTCCTTGTTTCTAGAAATAACCAATTTTTTTTGCCCAACTTCTGAATGACCATCAACATCTTATTTGCTTAGGCCCCTACCATCCATGGCCTATTCTCAGGACAAGTCATGCAGTAAAGAAAATGCATATAAAAATCACGGATGAGTGGAAAAAATGTGTAAATTGGCCACCTTCCGTAAAATAATATGTTCCATAACGAATGAAAATGGTTCTACAAAAACATTTTCACCTTGGATTTCACTTTGAATTTCCAGATAACTGCAATGTATGACCCAACTTTTGGCAATACGTGATGAAAATTTGATGCATTTTTCTTAACACTATCGTAGAGTCCTCAGAGTCGTATTATGACAAGTACTACTAGCAGCATACAAGCCTTAACATAGATATGTCGGGTCATCTATATGGAACTTTTTTGCAATTGTAACCTTAATTTCGGTCATGTTCTCATTCATTTATAAAGCAAACAAAACCTATTTTTATGTTAATATACCTTCTTATTTCACTTCTACTCTTAGTCTCCTAACTTTTACTTCTCATTTACAATACAAATAGTTACATATTTCATAAGCCATGTTGAATCAAGCCTAATTCATCTAGGACGATCCCCCAAAGATGCACTTCTCCTACCTTGTCTCTCATTTAATAACCTCTATTGTGATCTTCCCTTGTATTTCCTAGATTTCCATATTAAATTCTCATTTTTGCTACACCCATTTTTCCAATTACTTAGTTTCTTCATGACCTGATGTATGTTATTATTGATATATATGCTTTATCTTTGTTTTTTTTTCTTTTCCTATTATCCCATATCTCTTTTTTCTGTATATTACCTCCTTTCTTATACTATAAAAGAGAATGATCTGTAATTGTTTTAAACACATCAATTCCATGATACATTAAGACATTTACCCTAGCATCCCCACTCTTCCTTTCCTCACCCTAACTCTACTACTACCCTCCATCCCTCCCCTATCCTCTCAGGCACCACCATCTGCCGCCCTACTTTCCTTTCCCTTCCCGCCTTCCTACCCCTCCCCACCGCCCAACTTCCCCATCCCTACTCTACCCTCCCCCCTTTCCCTGCCCCACCCTCCCCACAGTCCTGCCTGTCTATCGCCATGAATCCCCTACCTCCCCGCCTTTCGTCTGATCACCCACCTCCTTGCCCCCTGCCCTGCTTGCCCACCACCTGCGCCTCCATGCCCAGCAGCCCCGCCCCTCCCACCGCCCTGCCTTACTTCTGCCCTTCCCACCCGCCTAACCTCCAGGCGCCGTAACCACTGACAATACTGAAGCTACCTCCTCTACTTCTTCTAGTTTTGCACTGTCTACTGTTGAGTGGATCTGCTATGAGTTTGAGAAATTTCTTCAAGAACGCTTGCCTTCTCAAACTACTACTCATTAAGATGGAGGTTCTTCTACCTTACTTGATTCTTCTATTTCTTATAGTAAAACTAAATGAGTTATTGACTCTGGTGCATCTTCTTATATATATGGAAACTTTGACTTACTTTATGACCTGACGAAAACTACTACGGTTCCACCGATTACCGTGGCTGATAGAACTCAAACTCCTGTGCATGGCACTGGAAATATTTATACACTCACCAATTTACCCTTGAATTTGCCACACTCACCAATTTACCCTTGAATCCGTATTATATGTTCCAAGATTTCCTTTGAATATTCTGTCTGTGTGAAAAGACGTTAAGAGCCTTCAGTACTCTTAACACCTTTGATCTTGAGGGTTGTGTTTGTGTGTTTCAGGATCTCCGCACGACCAGATGGACTATATTACCTGGCCACACCACAATCTGCCGCTGCTCTGCTATCATCTGCGGTAACTGGACTACAATGGCACTATTGGCTAGGCCATCATTCTATTGCGAAGCTGAAGTGCTTATTTTTTACGCTCTTAGAGAATTTTTTTCATTGTGAAGTGTGTCAATTTGGCAAGCAGACTAAGGTTGTTTGTCCTATGAAAAAACATTAGTTCTACAAATTTATTTAATGTGGTAAATGCTGATATCTGGGACCATGCCCGACCAATATCTCAAGGTTCAGATACTTTCTGGCATTCATTGATGAGTACTCTCGAACAACTTGGCTGTTTTTGTTGAAAGATCGTACCCACATTCTGGATACTATTGCTACCTTCTTTGCTGAAATTAAAACCAAATTTGATAAACTGATCAAAATCTTTCACATTGATAATGCCTTAGACTTTATGCAAAAGTCGGTCAGCCAATTTTGTACATATCTAGACACCATCATCAAACTTCCTGATCCTACACACCACAACAAAATGGGGTTGCAGAGAGGAAATAAGCCACCTTCTAGAAGTTGCTCGTACCATCCTTCTTCCCTATCACGTGCCAAAAATGTTTTGGCCTGCAACTGTCTCTACTTCTTGCTAGTTGATTAATCGAATGCCTTTGTTTGTTTTGCAAAATCAAGTGCCCTATCCCCTTCTATATGCTATATCCTGATGCCCCTTTTTCTTTGTTCCTTCGCGCATTTTTGGCAGTACATGTTTTATATAAATCTTCGCCCAAGGTTAACAAATCTAAATCCCAGATCCACTAAATACATTGTGAAAAATAATAAATGATTGTATATTGAGTTGATATGAAAAATTGAATACCCCTGTCCTAGGAAGCATGGACACGGACACGGGACACGACATGGACACGGGACACGGCAATTTTAAAAAATATAGGACACAGACACGGCGTTGGACACGACATATACATATACATATACATATACATATACATATACATATACATATACATATACATATATGTAAAAGTATAAATATAGTTGTATATATAGATAAATATGTACGTATACATATACATGTTAACAAATATACATATACATGTTAACAAATATACATATACATGTACACAAATATACATATACATGTACACAAATATACATATACATACACACAACATAGATTTTGTACATATAATATCCGTCTATCCAAATCTGTAAAGCAACTGATTACATGAGATTTAAAGAAACAACCTTAAAAGGAATATAAATAAAACCCAAAATTGGTATGAATGCATACTTTATAAGAAAGCACTAGTATGTTTCCATTATGAGATAATGAGTGATCAATGTAGATTAATCTAGAATACATTTGCAATATGAAATGAAGTATGAATGAAGAATGATGAGTATAATGAATTTGTATGTCAAATTCCTAGAATACTCGTTATATAATGATGAATTATATATATATATATAAGTATGATGTATAACAGATAAATATGTAATAATCATTAGGAAAAGGATGGGGAGGAGACATATGGTAGTGTGCTGGAATAAGAGTTGGGAGAGAGAAGATATATAATTTATATTTCTTTTATATAGGGAATTAGTTTGAGCCTACCGTGTCTTATCCGTGTCCCAGCTGTCCAAGCTGTCCCCACCATGTCCCAGCCGTGTCCATGCCGTGTCCGGGTTTTAAAAAAAGTGGATACTTCTTAGCCGTGTCCACCACGTGTCCAGTCGTGTCCACGCCGTGTCCGTGTCTGACACATGTCCAGGACGACCACGGATGCCCCGGGGAAGTGTCCGTGCTTGCTAGCCCCTGTGCTATATATAGGAGAGGGGAAACCCTGAAGACTTGGGACACAAATAAACTAGATGGGCTGAGACACTAAAGCCCACTAACTAATTAACCTATTAACTAAATAGGCTATTATATTTTCTAACACTCCCCCTCAAGCTGGATCATGGGTGAAACACATGTCCAAGCTTGGAGTTACATGACTCGATAAAACAATAAATGAAAGATAGAAATGATAAAAGAAGACACATGTCACACCCCATACAAAATTGATACTCCCCTTTAATCAATACTCCCCCTAAACATTATGATAACTGTCAAATATGAAAAGACGGCTAATCGTTATATTAGATAAGAGAAACCCTGCTCCTATAAATAGGAGAACAGGGAAGCGTACAAGACATAAGACAACCCTAATGGGCCAAGACACTTAGGCCCATATTACAAACTAATAATAAAACACTAACTAAATAACTCTCAACACTCCCCCTCAAGCTGAAGTTGGGAGAATCCCAAATCAACTTGCAAACAGAGAGTCAAACTAGAAAACAAAGAAACAAAACAAAAAAAAGATAAACCAAGCCCATACAAAATTTTTCTCCCCCTCAATATTACATTAAAGCACTCAAACACTCAGAAACTCATACACTCCCCCTCAAGTAGATACTCCAAGCAAGCAGGCAAGTAGGTCACAAAAGCTTCTCGATCATCTAGAGCAGAAACAAACAACAACACAATCATCTGGAGCAAAAGATATAATAGCTGATAGGCACCAAGGTCTTCAACAACGTCGTCGTCGTCGTAGCCAGAGAGTGCTGGGTCACAGGAAGCAAAGTCCAGAGAGTGCTGGATCACAGGCAGTAGAGAGTCGATGTGCATACAAGGCACAGACAAGCAGAGAGTCGGCGTGTCAAAAACACGGACATGCCAGAGAGTGCTGGCGCACAGCAGTAGAGAGTCAACGACGTAGGCAAATAGAAGACTAGTAGGCACAGTAGCAAGTAAATAAATAACTCCAGTAGACGAAGCTCCATGTAAAGTCAGCAATAGAAAGGTCTTCATCATCTTCCCTCTTCATACCGTATCCATCACAGTAGCAGACGTCAAAGTCCAGAGAGTGCTGGTCCACAGAGTAGAAAGTCAACGTGCAAATAAAGCACAGACAGCAGAAAGTGCAAAAGCACAAAGCAACAGGTAAAGTGTGCTAATCATAGCACAAGTAGCAAAGATGACGTCCAAGTATGCAACTTCACAGCAACAGTCGAGGTAGATGATGAATAAACAATAATAGCAACAAAAAGTGCTAAATAGCAGCAGAAGAATCCATATATCAGCAGTAAATGTGGCATGAAGCAGCATAACATAATTCTTCTTTTTTTTTTTCTTCATCTGTCCTCCATCTCGTCTCTTCCCTCTACTCTTTCTCCTCTATTCTCCCCCTCACGCCAAGCACAGAAAGAGTAAAGGAGTGGTTGGCGTGGATAGTAAAAAACAATGGTAGAGGCAAAAATTGTCTATAGACAAATAGGTGGAGGCAACCGATAACATAAATCAAGGTAGAAAATGACCCGGACAAATATATTGCCTTTGGGCAACAACTGTAGACCAGAAAATGGTCGTGCTACAGTACTCCGCCGGTGACAACGGCTGGGAAGAATTACCAATGCTCCCTCTTTGGAGTACCTTTGCCCTTGACCTTCTTGGGCAACGTAGCAGGGTCCGGGGCGCCCCCTTTTGATCAGATTTACCAATGCTCTGATACCATGTCAAATAAGAAAAGACGGCTAATCGTTATATTAGATAAGAGAAACCCTGCTCCTATAAATAGGAGAACATGGAAGCGTACAGGACATAAGACAACCCTAATGGGCCAAGACACTTAGGCCCATATTACAAACTAATAATAAAACACTAACTAAATAACTCTCAACAATAACAACACCTCTCTTCTTTGGAATTGTATTCTGCAGGCTGGAGATCCTCGAGCTTTTAAGGTCTTTTGGAGTGCATCTGGAATGAAGAACATCTGATGATTTGACCTGAATACTACAATAAAAATTTGCCACTAGGAGCAGACATTCATAAATACCATGACTACACCATCTTCATTTGAAAGAAATGTGTGAGTGGAAAAGAGAGCATGATCACACATCCCATGTACTTAACGCGACATGAATGCGGATACACAATGACGATTGTAGTAGTAGTGGAATCTTCAAATCATCTGATAAATGTGCATAACGTGGCACGAACACGTACGGACGATGTGCTGATTATACGATGAAGGTACCATAACTCTGGTGCATGAACCTTAGGGGCTTGACGGGAAAAGAGATCATCCATCAAGGAAAGTCCCAAGTAGATCAACATGAGGTGATGCCGAAACAACATATGCAACTCTTGAGAAGACGTGATGAAAGTAGCTTGGTGAAGATAAAACTGGATGAACTATCAACCTTGCAGATGTAGACTTGGTAGGCTTGAAAATTTTGAGCTTCTGAAAGTCTGAAGAAGCACCCATCCGTTTCTCAAGAATGCAGCAAGAGTGATCAACTGAACCACTAGTAACATCGAAGGAAGACGAAACAAGAGGGTTGAAATAAGTGTAGCAAACTCTTGTCCTGATGTACATAATGCGGTACGAACGCGAGAAGCTTGGTGCCAACGCTGCAATGGAGATCTTTCAATGTTGTCTGGAAGTGGAGAACAAATGTACTGAACAATACGAAGCTCCATAATGATAGTAGCCTGGAATATATATATCATCACTCTCGTCTCTCTCTCATACTCTCACTCATGCTCTCCCTCATACTCTTCTCATACTCTCTCTCTTCTCATACTCTTCCTCTCCTCTCTATCCCCCCCCACACCAAATACGACGAGAGTGAGTATATGTTGTGGAAAAATGAATATAGGACACCCCCCCTCTCGCACGTGGAAAAAGGGATACACACATGATGCATGGGAGGGTGGGAAAGGAATTGACGGAATTTGTGATATCGAAATGTGTAAAAAAATAACACGAGTCTTTTTGTTTGCTAAAAAAGGTCAAGTCTTTTACAGTCAAAGGCTGGTCAAAGTCTTTGCCAGTTTGTTTCCTTTGGCAACCATAATGCTAGGAAATATTTTATTAAGCTAGTCAAAGGTTGGTTAATACCAATGACTTAATCTTTGTCTTATGGAATAACAACAATCATTCTTGTCTTGTCCTGTTACGGTCAAAACCTTGATGATTGATTTAGAAATATGAATTAAATGCCAACCAATAAATATTTTCTGACTCTCGATGCTCGACGCCGTTGAAATTCATGTGATTGAATTGTTTTTATTGTTGAATCCACAACTAGATTCATTAGGGCAGTGATGATGTCGGTATTAAGTGTTCTATGCGGTAGCAACAAAAAACGATTTTGGAGTAAATCATAATAGCTAGTGAATGACCCCACTTGGTCAAACGCAACGGAGGAAACATTGCTTGGAAAAACAAGCTGGAATCATTGTCGTTTGGGTTGTCAGAAACGCGTGCCACGTTGTGTTGACGAAACGCGAGGTCGAGGGTCATAGATCTAATGGACAGACAATCCAGTCGAACATGTTGGAATAGATCATTGTCCTGTGGATGCGAACAAACTTCGAGCTTACTGAATACAATCTACTCGGCTTCTTCTCTGGCCTCCATCATGGATGGATTGGGATTGTACGCACATTCTCTGTCTGGACAGATCTCGAGTTCCACATGAACAAGTAGTAGGCCAAGACGGTGCAGGCAACTCTGCTCGGAAATGGATCTGATCAGGGTGATGGTCGGGATGGAGAGCACTGACATATACAAAAAAGTTGGATCTTTATGACGAAGGAAGAAGAAAGGAGACGAGCATGGAGACAGGGATGATGCCTGGCGAGCAGCCAAGCCAAGATGGCGGCCGCCCGCTGGCGGAAGCTCTCTCCTTTGCTCTCTAGGGTTAGGATCTAACACTCTGATACCATTTGAAAAATAATAAATGATTGTATATTGAGTTGATATGAAAAACTGGACACCCTGTCCTATATATAGGAGAAAGGGGAAACCCTGAAGACTTGGGACACAAATAAACTAGATGGAATGCGACACTAAAACTCACTAACTAATTAACCTATTAACTAAATAGGCTAATATATTTTCTAACACATTTTTTTGGGGTACTCTACAAATCAAAAAGGGTATCAATGTTATTATCCATTACCAAGCTCTAGAAGTCGGCAACGAGATTGCTTATTATTGGATGATTAAAAAGAATACATTGGGCTCTCTTTTATAAGACAAGAGAGTGTACAGGATTTAGAGATAACCAATATGGGATAAAGAGTAAAAGAGAAAAGACGATAAGCAAAATACACTAAGTAAAGAAAAGCACTAAAGTGTATATACTAATACTCCCCCTCAAGCTGGAGCGTAGATGTCAATCATACCCAACTTGGATGTCATAGTAGCAAATCTCGTCTTTGGAAGAATCTTTGTGAAGATATCAGCCACCTGATCAGAAATAAGGATGTAGGGAGTGGATATCTGGCCAGATAAGACACCTTCGCGAACAAAATGGCAGTCCACCTCAATGTGTTTAGTTTGCTCATGAAAAGTGGGATTACTGGCAATAAACGTAGCAGCTTTGTTATCACAATACATCGGAATAGGAGAGGAGTCAGAAACACCAAAATCCTTCAGTAGGCTCCGAATCCAGAATAGCTCACAAGTAGTATGCGCCATGGTGCGATATTCAGCTTCAACACTTGAGCGAGCAACCACAGTCTGTTTCTTGCTTCGCCAAGTAACAAGGTTTCCTCCCACAAATGTACAGTAGTCAGAAGTGGAGCGTCGGTCAAGCTTGCTCCCAGCATAGTCAGAATCAGAATAACCAAGGAGTTTACAATGGCCATGTTTCTTATATAGCAGGCCTTTCCCAGGAGAGCTCTTCAAATATTTAAGAATGTGGCAAACAACGTCCCAATGACATTGCCGGGGTTTATCCAGATATCTACTAACAAGCCCGACAACAGAAGTAATATCAGCTCGTGTAACAGTAAGATAAATAAGCTTACCAACCATGCGTCGATACTGATGATGGTCAGGATAGGCTGGAGAGTTCTCATCATCCCAGTCAGTATTTGGATCCAGAGGTGTGCTAGCAGGCTTAGCACCTAGAAGTCCAGTTTCAGAAAGCAGATCCAGAACATATTTGCGTTGAGACAGACAAAGACCAGAAGAGGACCGAGAAACTTCAATGCCAAGAAAATACCGCAGAGAGCCAAGGTCTTTGGTAACAAAGTGTTTCTCCAGATAGCACTTGGTAGCCTGAATGCCTGCAGGATCACTCCCTGAGAGAATGATGTCATCAACATATACAATAAGGATAACAATGCCAGCGGTAGTATTTTTGACAAAGACAGAGTGATCTGACTGGGAGCGTTTAAAAGAAAATTTCTGAAGAATAGTACTCAGTTTATCAAACCAAGCACGTGGACTCTGTTTCAAACCATAAATGGCCTTCCTCAGCCTGCAGACCTTAGAGGACTCCCCCTGAAACACAAATCCCGAGGGTTGTTCCCTGTAGACCTCCTCATGTAGGTCCCCATATAGCAAAGCATTCTTTACATCAAGTTGATACAAGGGCCAATCAAAATTAATAGCAACAGAAATAAGAATCCGTACAGAGTTCAGTCGAGCCACAGGAGAAAAAGTCTCAAAGTAATCGACCCCGTAAGTTTGTGTATAGCCTTTCGCAACAAGTCTCGCCTTCAGCCGTTCAGCCGTGCCATCCGGTTGATATTTGACAGTAAATACCCAGCGACAACCAACTGGAGAACACTCTACAGGAGGATCAACCAGCTGCCAGGTGTTGCGTTCAGTAAGAGCCTGCATTTCAGCTTCCATAGCTTGTCGCCAAGCAAGATGTTTAAGAGCCTGAGAAGCATTTTTAGGAATAGATATAGCAAAAAGAGCAGCAGTAAAATTTGTAAAATTAGTCCCCAGATTATCAATAGTACATAAATTTTCAATAGGATGTTTAGTGCAAGTTATAGTTCCTTTCCTCAAGCTGATAGGAACATCAAGATCAGAGAATACCTGTGGTGGTGTTTGATCTGGCACGGAGGATGAAGACGTTAGAGGGGCCATAGAGGGAGTTGCTGTCTTCTGTCTTCTTTGATGTACTTTTAGAGGCGGCTTTTCAGTAGTCGAAGCAGTATCGGCAATATCAGTAATATCAGCAGTATCATCCATGATAGGTAAAGGTGTGTCCAGTAATAAGTATGAAGAAAGAGCCGACCCGACAGACGAGTAAAAGGGCATATGCTCAAAGAAAACAACATCAACAGATACAAACCATTTCTTTGACACAGGATCGTAGCAGCGGTACCCTTTCTGAGTGCGCGAGTACCCTAGGAAGACACACTTAGTCGCTCTGGGATCAAGTTTGGTTAGACTGGGACGAAGGTTTTTGACAAAGCAAGTTCTCCCAAAGATACGCGGAGGCACAGAAAAAAGGGGCACATCCGGAAACAGAATCTGATATGGAACTTGATTTCCAAGCACAGTAGAGGGCATTCGGTTAATTAGGTAACAAGAGTAGAGATAGCCTCAGGCCAAAAATGCTGGGGAACATGATAATGAAATAGTAAAGTGCGGGCAACTTCAAGAAGGTGGCGATTTTTGCGTTCAACGACTCCATTTTGTTGTGGCATGTAAACACAGGAAGTTTGGTGTATGGTACCCTGTTTTCGACAAAGGAGGCTGACTGAGGCTTGCACAAATTCTAAGGCATTATCAGTTCGAAATTTTTTAATGGGTTTAGCAAATTGGGTTCGAATCTCAGCAAAGAAAGCAGTGATATTGTCAAGAATAGTAGACCTGTCTTTGAGCAAAAACAACCAGGTGGTTCTAGAAAAATCATCAATAAAACTCAGAAAATATCGAAATCCAAAAGTACTCGGCACAGAACAGGGTCCCCAAACATCAGAATGAATAATGTCAAATGGCTGTTTAGAGCTAATACATGATTTTTTGGAAAAAGATGCTTGGGTCTGTTTGCCCAGTTGGCAAGTCTCACAATGAAAAACATAATCTAATACATCAGGTAATAACTGTTTCAACTTTGCTGCAGAAGGATGTCCTAAGCGATAGTGCCACTGGATGCCCGTCACAGAAGATGTCAAGTATGCTGCGGTCTTCGGAACGTCCAGGTAGTATAGCCCGTCTGGTCCCTCATGGCCCGAACCAATCGTCGTCCTCGTGTGCAGATCTTGAAAAATAGCACCATCCGGATCAAACGTAATCGAGCAACGAAGGCTCTTCACAGTTCAATTGACAGATAGCAGGTTAATAGGAAACTTAGGAACATAAAGAGTAGACCGCAGAGGTAGGCAACCAGTGGTACATATATCACCAATTTTAGTAACAGGTGTCTTAGAGCCATCAACCAGTGTAACAGGAGGTATAATAGAAGTATTTTGCAGTTTAGAAAATAAAGCAAGATTGCCAGAAATATGAGATGTCGCACCAAAATCAATCACCCACAAATTTTTACCAGACTGTGTCAGGAGGGCGGTGCTACCATCAGTAGAGGCGTTAGCAGAAGAAGTAAGACGAGCATGGAGAAGTTTCTCGAATTCGGACCGTATCCAATCAGCAGAAGGCAGAGCAGAGGTTGTAGCAGTCTCAGGCTGATCTGTCGTGACTTGGTTTGCCCAGGCAGGCTTGCCATGCTTGATCCAACAACGGTCTTCATTGTGGTTTGTCCGCTTGCAGAAGGTGTAGAAATGAGGTTCAGTAGATTCAGCGCCAGAGCCACGTCCAGGTGCAGTAGAGCGTCCACGTCCACGTCCGCGGCCCTGACCAAGTCCGCGGCCTCAGAAGGAGTCGCCCGTACGAACAACGAGGGCTGCTCCATCGGAAGTGTCAGGAAGATGCTGCGAAACAAATGGCAGACGTTGAACCCTTTTCAAAACATCTCGCAGGGTGGGCAGAGAATCACTGGATAGGATCTGATCAACAACTCCAGCGAAGGAAGAAGGTAGACCAACGAGGAACTGAACAAGCATAAGTTCATTCCGTTGACGCTGAACTTCAGTGATGTCGGCAGAAAGAGGACGATACACCTGGAATTCATCCCAGAGAGCACAATAACTGTTGTAGTAGTCCTCAATAGAGTCCATGGTTGTAAATTCCTATTTGGCCAGTTGCTTGAAGATTTCAAAAACCTTCTTGGGATTTTGCTGATGAGAGTAGACGTGGGAAAGTTGATCCCACAACTCCTTTGTAGTCTGGAGGCGAAGAAGAGACTGGTTGATCTTTGGCTCGACGCTGTTGGCCATCCATGTCATAACACCGTAGTCTTCCTTGGACCAGAGATCATAATCCTGCTTGATCTTTTCATCAGCCTCAGCAGCTGGGACCGCCGGTCCCTTGGTAGATAGATGAGAGTAGCGCCCTTGTGCTTTAACATAGAGCTCAAAGGAAGCCAGCCAGAGGTGATAGTTGGAGTTATCCAACTTCACAGTGGTAACACACAAAGTCCGTGGAAGATCAGGAGTCGCCATCGGAAGATGGAGACAGAGGCAGAAGCACAGGCGCAGAGGGCAGCAAAAGTCAGCAGCAACAACAGAAGTCAGCAAAAGTCCAGTGCATGGACTAGTAGTAGAGGGCAGAAGATCCACGCATGGATCTTAGAAAAACCCACGTAGGGGCAGCAGATACAGAAAAAAACCTACGCCAACATGGAGGATTAATCACTCCACCATGAGGCGCAGGCATATAGAGAAGGAGAAGCCTTTTACGCCGTCAACGTGCTAGAATTGGAAAACGCCGGGGTTGTCCGGAGAGTTTTGGAAAGCGAAACGGAGCACGAAAGAGAGGCCTGTGGTAGATTAGGCCACAAGGATGGGAGTAGCTAGGAGATAGGAGGTTGGAGAGATTAGAGCAGCGATACTGTAGCGGCGACGGAAAAAAAAGAGAGGGGGGGTGGCGGCGGCTAGGGTTGGTGGAGAAGATGGCAGCTAGGGTTGGGGTGAGATAGGGATTGGGTTTAAGGTGGATCGGCCCGCTCTGATACCATCTAGAAGTCGGCAACGAGATTGCTTATTATTGGATGATGAAAAAGAATACATTGGGCTCTCTTTTATAAGACAAGAGAGTGTACATGATTTAGAGATAACCAATATGGGATAAAGAGTAAAAGAGAAAAGACGATAAGCAAAATACACTAAGTAAAGAAAAGCAGTAAAGTGTATATACTAATACAAGCAATGGTTTGTGAGTGCTGACATGATCTTCTTTGAACATATACCGTACTATTCTTTGAGCGGATCTTCTTTATATCTTGATCTATTGGATAACACTCCACTACCCCATATCGTAGAAGATGACCCCCATGAAGATACTACTATTTTCACCCCACCTTTCAAAGTTTACAAACGAAGGCCTAAGGTTACAGATCCCTCTATGGGCCCTCAACAACCAAATCTTCCTTCGTCGGCAGAACACAACACCTCCCAGGTAACTTCTACGCTAGACCTTCTGATTAGTCTACGGAAAGGTGTTCGTTCATGTATTATGCATCCTATCAGTAATTTTTGAGCTACTGCTAAGCTTGGTACTATCTTAGCATGCTTCATGTTTGACATTTATGCTATTTCTGTTCTTATAAATTCTATTCAAGCATTACAACATCCTGCTCGACGTCAAGCTTTGGAAGCTAAAATGGATGCTCTTTACGGTCGACATACATGGGATCTTGTTAATCTTCCTCATGACTGTTCTATTGTGGGTTGTCATTGGATATTTATTGTGAAGTACTAGCCAGATGGTACAATTGAATGACTGAAAGCTTGTCTAGTTGAAAAACGATACACTCAGAGTTATGAAGTCAACTATTTTGAAACCTTCTATCCTGTTGCTCGGTTGAATTCTGTTTGGATACTCGTTTTTTTTGCAGTCAATCATGAAAAACCTCTCTATCAACTTGATGTCAAAAATGCTTTTTATATGGAGATCTACACGAAGAAGTAAATATGGAGCAACCTCCTAGTTTTATTGCTCAGGGGGAGTGTTCTAAAGTTTATAGACTTCTCAAGACTATCTACGGTGTAAAGCAAAGCCTGAGAGCATAGTTTGTCAATTTAAGCCATATTCTTCTTATATTCGGCTTTAGACGCTCACTCTGTTTTCATAAAGAAGAATATTTTTGGCCTTGTCATCCCGATTGTATATGTGGATGATAGTACTCTATCTGGAAGCAACAAGGGAAACTCCGATATTTCTGGGCATTGAGGTTTCCCGCTCCTCTTCTGGCATTTGTCTCTCACAATACAAGAATGTCCTTGACCTCTTACAAGAAACATACATGCTTGGTACTAAACCCATAAGTACCCACTTGATCGTAATAGAAATTAGGATGATGAGTCGTCTATGAAACTGAACAAGTGAAAATGGAGAGCTTAGGGTTACACAATGTGTGTACCCTTGTATTTATAATAACATAACATTTACAGTGAGGTCCAAATATAAAAGTAAATTAACAAAACACTAAATAAAGACATATATATATATTAACACTCCCCCTCGAGTTGGAGCATAGATGTCAATCATGCCCAACTTGTCCACCAGAGAATAGAAGTGCTTCTTCGCCAGCAGCTTTGTAAATATGTCAGCAACCTGGTCTTCAGAACGGGTGAAAGGAGTGCAAATTTTCCCAGATAGAATAGCTTCCCTGATGAAGTGGCAGTCATCCTCAATATGTTTTGTGCGCTCATGATAGACATGATTGTTGGCAATAAAAATAGCAGCTTTGTTATCACAGTGCATCGGAATAGCAGAAGAAGACTCAATACCAAAGTCTTTCAGAAGAGACTGCACCCACATGAGTTCACAGGCAGTATGGGCCATGGCCCTGTACTAAGCTTCAACACTAGATCTAGCAACAACATTTTGTTTCTTGCTGCGCCAGGTGACAAGATTACCCCCTACATATGTGCAGTAGCCAGAAGTGGATTTCCTGTCAATCTTGCTCCCTGCATAGTCAGAATCAGAATAGCCTTCTAGAGAGCAGTGCCCATTTTTCCTGTAATGGAGGCCCTTGCCAGGTGACTTCTTTAGATATCGCAAAATATTACACAGAGCATCCCAGTGACACTGTCTGGGTTTATCCAAGTACCTGCTAAGAAGTCCCACAACAGTAGATATGTCAGCTCTAGTCACAGTTAGATAGATCATCTTACCAATCAATCTCCTGTACTTTTTGTTTTCAGCAAACAACGGAGAAGAATCATCATCCCAATTAACATTGGGATCTAGAGGAGTGTCAGCTGGCCTTGCACCAAGCATACCAGTTTCCTGTAACAGATCCAGTACATATTTCCTTTGAGATAGAGCAAGAGCATTAGAAGTTCTAGATACCTCTATGCCCAGAAAATATCGTAGTTTCCCCAGATCTTTAGTAGCAAAGTGCTTGCAGAGATGGGCTTTAGTAGCCTGAATAGCAATAGAATCACTGCCAGATAGGATAATATCATCAACGTATACTATAAGTATTACAATACCACAGGAAGTCTTCTTTGTAAACACAAAATGATCAACCTGCGATCTTAGAAAACCAAAGGCAGTCAAAATTTTGCTTAGCTTATCAAACCAAGCCCGAGGACTCTGTATGAGCCCATAGATAGATTTCTTTAGCCGGCAGACTTTATGTGACTCCCCCCGAGCAACAAACCCAGGAGGTTGCTCCATGTAAACTTCCTCTTGTAGATCACCATATAAGAAAGCATTTTTAACATCCAGTTGTACTAGAGGCCAGTCAAGGTTAACAACAACAAATAGTAGAACTCTGACAGAATTAAGACGGGCAGCAGGTGAAAAGGTTTCAAAGTAATCAATACCATAAGTCTGTGTATACCCTTTAGCAACAAGACGTGCCTTCAGACGTTCTACAGTACCATCTGGTTGATATTTGACAACATAAAACCATCTGCAGCCTACTGGCTTACACTGAGGAGGTGGATCCATCAACTCCCAAGTCTGTCTGTCAGCAAGAGCAAGCATCTCCTCCTTCATAGCAGTAGTCCAAGCTGTACTTTGCAAGGCATCCTGTATAGTCTTTGGAATGGCAATCGCAGATAAAGCAATGACAAAGTTTCTAGCATGAACACTTAAATGATCAATAGATACATGGTTAGCAATATTGTGGATAGTGCAGGAACGAGTACCCTTCCTAAGAGCAATAGGTACATCAAGATCAGAGATTACCTCAGGTGACGCAGAACCTTCTGGAGGAGAAGATTGGCTTGGATTGGGGGGTTCTTGGGCAGGTTGAGATCTGTTCCTGCGCTGATAAACAATAAGAGGAGGTGCCAGTTGTACAGGAGTAGTGGCATCAGAAACACAGTCACTAGTAATAGGCAGCGGAGAAGCAATAAGCTCAGAATGAAGACTATCTCCTTTAGTAGAGTAGTACGGTGTACCCTCAAAAAAGACAACATCGCTGCTTGTAAACCATCTCTTTGTAGTTGGACTAAAGCATCTATACCCTTTCTGTGTACGAGAATACCCCAAAAAAATACATTTTTCAGCCCGTGGAGATAGTTTATCATGAGTAGGACCAAGCAATTTTACAAAGCATGTAGAGCCAAATATACGAGGAGGTACAACAAACAAGGGTTTATCAGGGTGCATAATTTGTAAAGGTATTTTATTTCCAATCACCAAAGAGGGCATCCGATTTATTAGAAAGCAGACAGTCAAGATGGCTTCTGGCCAGAATAACCGAGGTACATTAGCAAGCAACATAATAGTTCTAGCAACCTCCAGCAAGTGTCTATTCTTCCTTTCAGCAATGCCATTCTGCTGAGGTGTGTATGCACAAGAACTCTGGTGTATAGTGCCAACAGATTTACACAACAACTCGACATCTTTTTGAACAAATTCAAGTGCATTATCAGTTCTAAATTTTTTAATAGGCATAGAGTATTGTGTTTTCACCTCAACAAAAAAGAATTTAATTGTGGACAACTTCAGATCAACTTTTCAGAAGAAATAACCAAGTGGCCCGAGAAAAATCATCAATAAATAGAATAAAATATTTGTTGCCAGATAGACTAGGGACATGACATGGACCCCATACAGTAGCATGAACAAGATCAAAAACATTTTTACTACTAATCTGAGAACGTTTAGGATAAACAACCGTAGTCTGTTTGCCTAACTGACATGATTCACATTGAAAAACATTTGTCCCTACATCAGATACAATATGGCACAGTTTCTCAGATGATGGGTGCCCAAGTCTGTAGTGCCACTGTAAAGCCGATACTGAAGATGATACTGCAGAAGCCAGAGCCACATCGTTCATTCTTTTTAGATTGTCCAGGTAGTACAAGCCATCAGATCCTTCATGCCCCCCACCAATCTTCATCCTCGTGCGAAAGTCCTGAAAAACACATGAACCTGGAACTAAAGTCAGGCTACAGTTCTGGCTACACAAGGTCTTGCTAACAGATAATAAATTCAGCGGAAAATGAGGCACAGAAAGAGCAGATTTCAACATGATATCAGACACAATGTCTCCAATCCCCGAAGCAGCAGACTTGGAGCCATCAACAAGCATAACAGACGAATTAGCAATCGATCTAGACAGATTTCTGAACAACGACCGATTCCCAGAAATATGAGACGATGCACCCGAATCAATAACCCATTTCGTATTACCAGAACTAGAAGACGGTGCAGTGAGGAAGGCAATGTCACAACCAGAGTACGTTGCATCATGTGCTCCAGAGGTGGTGGCAGTAGACAATGAGCCAGTACGCTCAAGCAACAGGCGCTCGACCTCAGCACGAATGAAGTCAGCAATAGAAGTACCCGGGACATCAGGCTGCGTAGACATTTCTGAAGAGGTAGTAGCATTAGTGGCCGCATTGGCCCAAGCCGGTTTGCCATATTTTTCCCAAGATTTCTCTTCAATATGGTTAGACTGGCCACAGAAGTTACGTAAGCGTTGGCCTGTCTGAGGGCGAGCAGTAGCAGGTCCAGAAGATGCTCCACGACCTGAAGAATTCTTCCCCTTGCCAGCACCAAGGGGAGGGCGAGTGTCATGAGATCGACCGCGTCCACGGCCACGACCACGACCAGACATCACAACAAATGCAGTAGTATCACCAGTGTCTGTGGGTGTCTCAGATGACGATGCAGGCAAGCGCTGTAGCCGTTGAAAGACACTTTGTAAAGTAGGTAGCGGATCACTGGCTAGAATTTGATCCACCACCCCAGCAAAGGAATCAGGTAAACCACAGAGAAACTGAACTACTTGCAACTCCTGGCGCTGATGTTGCATAGTAGCCATATCAGTAGATAAGGGATGGTAGGCTTCCAATTCCCCCCCACAATCCCTTGAAAGCAGAAAAGTAGTCTGTCAAGTCAGATCCCGAGAAGCGTAGGCGGTTGAGTTGCTTGTTGATATCAAACACTTTCTTGGGGTTCTGACTGTGTGAATAGGTACTGTCTGCAGGTATAGTAGCGTGACACTGATCTTGGTCTCACTACTATTCAGAATCCATGTCATAACCGTGGAATCATCTTTTACCCAGTCATCATAGGCTTTCACATCTTTTGAGTCGGCTGTTGCATGAGGCACCGGAGACGGATCACGCGTCAAGTGAGACATTTTGCCTTGTGATTTGACATGTATCTGCATGGAACACACCCAGTGCTGGTAGTGTCTCCTATCCAGTTTTACCGTTGTAACCTGACGGCGCAGATCCTCATGTGTAGACGCCATGAGGTAGAAGCAGACCAACTCCCAGAGTAACAGGCAGAAGAAGGCTGCCTACGTTCTCAGGTAGGCAACAGTAGGCACAGATCTACAAGTTGGATGGATCCCTCACATACGGGCTACGCTGGAGCGTAGCAAGGAACCCGGTGGCTCAACCGACCACACGGGCATGCACAAAAAAAATAGATCCGAAGGTGTTCTTCAGTAGGGAGTCAGGCCACCAGACAACCGCAGGCAGATCGGAGCCCAACAATGGCGGACTGGCCCGACAGTGGGCTGCTTTGGAGGCCTAGCAGCCCTGGCGGCTCAGCCTGCCCGGCGGCACGACCTGCCCAGCGACACGAAAGCTGCGCGGCGCTGCTGCAGCCCGGGCAGGCGGCTGCGGGCGACGCCCGACGGCGGGGGGGGGGGGGCACGGGGCGGGCGAGCTGGGGGGGAGAGAGGGGTGGGAGGGATGCGGCGCCGGGTGAGAGAGGGCCCGAATCAGTCCTGCTTTGGTACCATGAAACTGAACAAGTGAAAACGGAGAGCTTAGGGTTACACAATGTGTGTACCCTTGTATTTATAATAACAAAACATTTACAGTGAGGTCCATATATAAAAGTAAATTAAAAAAACACTAAATAAAGACATATATATTAACAGTCTCCATATCCTGATAACCACCACTATAGAAGATTGGTAGGTAAGCTGATTTATCTCACTGTCACTCGAGCTGATTTTACTTCAATTGTAGGACTTGTCAGTAGGTATCTAGATAAATCTCGACAATTTCACTAGGAGTCTAGGATGCTGTCTGCCACATTCTTAAATTTCTAAAGAATTCTCCAGGGAAGGACACTACACAAGCGATGTAGCATTGTAAACTCAGTGGTTACTCTGATTCTGATTATGTTGGTAGTAGAAGTGATAGAAAATCCACCTCTTGTTATTACAGGAAATCTGGTCACATGGTGCAGTAAGGAACAAACAGTTGCTGCTTGTTCTAGTGTTGATACTGAGTATAGAGCTGTTAATATGCATGTATAGGGACCTACTTGTAATATGAGAAAAGGTGAGGGACCTGTGTGTAAAGTTTGTAAACTTTCTCTCTTATATACTTTGACCAAGAGTGAGGTCAAGGTTTCTCTCCCTTGACTCCATAGCTGTGATATGGTATCAGAGCCTAGGGCTTTTCATCCCTAATTAGTCCAGGGAATTCAAGCTATCAACTTGATTCCTTTTTCTTTGTCTTGTGTTCAAGCTTCTTCAGTGTTCATGCTGCTACAGTAATTATTTAAACGGACGGGAACAATAGGGGCTGCTGCGCGTCCAATTATTGGCTTCCACCTGATCCAACTCTTGGTTTGAGTCCTCCTCAACCTCAACGGCCCTAGGGAGACAGCCTTCCGTTGCCGGAACGTCCTTTAGGTCCTCTTTGGACTCCATCTTCTCCGACCATCAGCAGCAGATTTTTTAGGCAAAGTTGCAGCTCACCCCGAGGGAAGACAAATCATCTTTCTCCCTCCAATCTTTGTCCTAGTGGTGCGTCTCTATCCCGTCTACCATCTACAGGTCTCATCCCCCACGTTTGCTGCAAGCAAGGAGGTCATTAGCTCTATTTTCTTCAAGGTGTAGCCCGCGGGTAGCTGTAGCAGCACCCTGACCTTCACATAATTTGTCTGCTATCTTTGGTTTTTCACCATGGTGTATTTGAGCACCTAGTTTGTGCTGTCCAACAACCCAGATTCCACCGTTTAGCTTGTTCTCATGGATGAAAAGGACACATTGATGCAACATGCCACTTTTACAGTTCAGAATCAGATCATCACTACTCGGAAACTAAATGAGAAGAATTATAATCAATGGAGCTGTATTGTTAAGATCTGGTTTGGGACAAGGACACTTCTGAGGGGTCCAAATCTTCTGTACTCAACCTCTGTGCCCACCTCTGTACCCACATGATCTGATCCATACACTTGTGGGCCCCATAGGGAGGCATATGGCTGGGATGTACTGGGCACATTGTCCCGGGCACAGAGGATTTCAACCCACTTCTGAGCCACCAAAAGATCTTAATGTGTTGGAGCAATGGGAACAACATGATGCTAATCTACTGAGTTTGTTGTGGAATAACACGGAGCCACACATAGCAGATATGAGAAACCACTTTGGGACGTGTAAGGCATTGTGGGATCATCTTCGACTCATGTATTCAAACAATGTCTCTCACATGTATGATATGACAGTAGAGCTATATGGGCTGCAATAAGGAGATAAGTCACTTACTTAGTACTTTGGTGAAGTGACTCGCTTGGTTGATGATTTGCACAACTTGCTTCCCCTCTCTACTGACATTCAGAAGATGCAACAACAACGCGATCAAATGACAGTGATCAAGTTCTTGGCTGGACTTCGCCGTGAGTCCGAGGGTGTTTGTAGCCTGATTTTATCTGGAGCCGAGCTTCCATCTTTGGCTGACACCTACTCTAGGGTGTCACGTGCTTTCTTGGAGCATGATGCAACTGTTGCTACTCAGTTACAGGGTGATAAGTCGGCCTTAGTCACTCAATCTGGCAGAGACACTGCATTAAGAGGACGTGGTCGTAGAAGAGGCGTCACCCGGGGAGGATTTGGCACTGGTCGTGGAGCATTCAGTCAGTATCCCGATTGTACTCATTGTGGTAGGAAAGGGCATACCAAGGATTTTTGTTACCAATTACATGGATATCCCACTAAGTCAGCTAACATAGCGGCTACAGGAGGTTCCCAGGAGGAGGCGATGATTCATTAGATGTCCTTGTCTGAAGAGTACTCTCAGTTGATGCGCCTTCGTACTTCTCAGCAGACTACTTCCTCAATTGCTTCTCTTGCACAGAGATCTAGTTCGTCAACTTGCATCTTCAGTCATCCAAGGCACTATCGTCCAAGTCAGACTGGGCTCTTGATTCAGGTGCAACTGATCACATCACAGGGGTATCTGAGTTGTTTACCAGCTATATCCATAGACCCAACCTACCCGGTGTTAGCCTTGCAGATGGTTCCATTGCCTTTGTTAAGGGAACTGGGACAGTCTCACCTATCCCACATTTGTCTCTGTCGTCCACTTTGTTTATCCCTCACTTTCCTTTTGATTTATTATTTTTTGGCAAATTAACTCGTTCTTTTCAAGCCTATGTCACTTTCTTACCAGATAATTGTGTTATACATGACTTAAAGACGAGGAAGACGATTGGCGAAGGGTATGAACTGGCTAGACTTTATTACTTGAAGAGGTTGCCTACAACTTGTGCCACTGCTTCTCCTTTGGTGGTGCATATTCGTTTTGGTCATGCGTCTATAGAAAAACTCAAGTGTTTGGTCCCCAGTTTGTCCAACTTGGAGGGTTTTCAGGTGGATCATGTCAATTGGGGAAGCACACAAGATCTGTCTTTAGGTCTAGAGAGAATCAAAGAACGAAGTCTGTTTTTGAGTTGGTTCATTATGATGTACGGGGTCCTAGTCATGTTACTTCTAAACTTGGCTATCAATTTTTTGTTATCTTTGTGGGAGATTACTCTCGTGCTACATGGCTTTATTTGATGAAAGAACAATCTGAACTCTTGTTAATAATCAAACCCTTTTGTGCAGAAGTGGGAACTCAGTATAAAAAGAAAATTTGCATCATTTGTTCTGATAACGCCAGAGAATATTTTAGCCATGATTTTACCCATTTCACATCCTCCAATGGCATCATTCACCAATCCTCTTGCCCACATACTCCACAATAAAATGGAATATGATTGAACGGAAGATTCGTCATATTGTTGAGACTGCTCGCACACTTCTCATTCATATGCATGTTCCCAAAGAATTTTGGGGAGATGTAGTTCTCACTGCCACCTATCTCATTAACCGCATGCCATCGTCCGTCCACCAAACCGCATACTATTCAGATCCTTCATCCTCTAAAGCCATTGTACCATGTTCCACCAATTTTTTTTTGGGTGTACTTGCTTTGTCCACCGTCTTGGTCCTGGTATAGACAAGTTGAGTCCAAAGTCTGTCCAGTGTGGTTTCTAAGGTTACTCTCGAGTTCAAAAGGGGTATAAGTGCTATAGTCCTACCTTACATCGCTTCTTTGTGTTTGCAGATGTCACCTTTTTTGAAGATACACCCTTCTTTGATGACACTTTTGTAGTGACACTAATAGCCATGGAGGAGCTCTTGCCCCTTCCTGTTGTGGTTGAGTCATATGTTCCTAAATCCTCTAGTAGTGAATGTACTCATGATGTGGTTCCACCCACCTCTGATAGGCCCCCAATCACTTAGGTTTACACTTGTCGTACATGTATAGGTGGAAAGTCTGGTCCAGGTACCAATGCAGGTGGGACGAATTCTCCTTCCAGTTCAACTCCTCCAGATGCTTCCCTGTCAGAAGGTCAGGTAGAGACAATTACTGCTCCACCTTTACAACATAATTGTTAGAGTATATATTAGCCTATTTAGTTAATAGGTTAATTAGTTAATGGGCTTTTGTATCTCACCCCGTTTAGATTACTTGCGTCCTAAGTCTTAGGGCATCTCCCCTCTCCTATATAAAGGAGAGGGCGTCCAGTCTTGTATTCATCCCATTCCATTGCGTTCAATATAATCTTATTTTCTACATGGTATCAGGGCGGTGAACAAAAACGACGGCGTGAACAGTACGGTGGAGTGAAACAGTAATTCCTGCGTGAACAGAGCGCGTTCGCTCCTGAGGGAAACCTAGCCGCCGCCCCTCCTCCCTCTCCTTTCTGGCACGCACACAGCCCTAGCCGCCGCTGCTCGTCTTTTCCAGAGAGCAAACGAGGGGAAGAACCCCCGCTTGTGGCCACTGCCGTAGCAATGGCTTAGGCCGGTAGCCCGCCAGACACATCCCGACCTCTATGGCTTCTCCTTCTCTTTCTTAAAGATTTAATTTTTCTTTTTGTATGCCGGCTATCTCCGTCCCGGTGCATTCAACAGCTAAAACCGCCGGCCTCCAAGTAGCCATCTCCGCGCCTTCGCCGCCTATCGACGCCACTATCACCATCTAGCAGCATCATCGTAAGCGCCGCCAACCGCAGAAGCAACAACCATCATCGCCATCAAGCAACAATCAGCCGCCGTCAACCTGCTACTCGTCATCCAGAAAGATCTCAATACTACCGACGTCAACTCGGTAGTAGCGAGTTTTGTACATGCCATCTCCTGACGTCCTCAGCATCAACCTTCTGCTCGTGGAGAGGCTCCGCCCTTGGCTTCGCATGCATCCTCTTGGCATGCAATATCTCCGGAGCTGTGCAGGAGACCCTTTGTCATCTCCTCCGTTTACGATCAAGTGCTACATCAACTGAGTGACATAATCCGGCCATTTTTTTTTGCTACATCCCGCAAGCTGTTGCTCTTCATCACCTTCCCGGCTATCTTCATCACTCAACTATCACCTCCCATCTATGTCTACTCCCAGTTATTAATTCCCCCCATATTTATTATGCCTATTCGGATCTTACATTAACCCATTTAGCATATTCTCTCCGGTTATCAGTTTCATTCTCCACATATTACACATCTCCATATCACAAAATCCTCTCAAATCCGCCGATTCCTTTCCCACCCGCCCATATCATGTGTGTATCCCTTTCCACAGTATGGGGGGTCATATATCCATTTCTCCACACCAAACACTCACTATCATCGTATTTGGTGTGTGGGGGGGGATAGAGAGGAGAGGAAGAGATGAGAAGAGAGAGTGTGTGAGAGAATATGTATGAGAGAGAGAGTATGAGAAGAGATGATATATGTATTCAGGCTATATATGTTCCAGACTATTATCTTCATGGAGCTTCGCATTGTTCAGCACATTCGTTCTCTACTTCCAGACATCATTGAAGGATCTTCATTCAGTGTCAACACCGAGCTATTCGCGTTCGTACTGCGTTATGTACGTCAGGTGTTGATGGTGTACTTCTTCAACTGTATTTACATGAGACAGATGGGTGCTTCAGATTTTCAGAAGCGTAGCAAGCCCGTCAATCTACTTCTGCAAGGTTGATTCATCCAGTTTATCTTCACCGAGCTGCTTCATCACGTCTTCTCCGAGCCGCATCTGCTGTATTAGCATCGCCTTCCGCTGATCTACTTGGGACTTTCCTTGATGGATGATATCTCCTCTCCTGTCAAACCCCCAAGGTTCATGCGACAGAGTCATGGTACCTGCATCGTATCACCAGCACATCGTCCGTCCGTGTTCGTGCCACGTTATGCACGCCTTTTCAAACAATTCGAAGATTCCGCTACTGCTACATTGACATTAGGCATCCGCGTTCGTGCCGCGTTAAGTACGTAATCCAATGAAGATGACGTAGTGATGGTGTTGAGGATCGTCCACTCCAAGTGGCGAATTACTGCTGTAGTATCATGTTCCATTTCAGATGTTCTTCATTCCAGATGCACTCCAAAAGACCTTCATCAAAGTTCAAGGATCTCCAGCCTGCTGAATACAATTTCAAAGGAAAGAGGCGTCATCGTATTATTCATGGGGAGTATTGTTTAAGGGGGAGTATCAATTTTTGTATGGGGAGTGATATTTATCTTTTATCTTTCATTTATCATTTCTTTTATCGTTTTATTGAGTCTTGTAACCTCCAAGCTTTGGACATGTGTTTCACCCGTGCTCCAGCTTGAGGGGGAGTGTTAAAGAGTATATATTAGCCTATTTAGTTAATAGGTTAATTAATTAGTGGGCTTTTGTATCTCAGCCCGTTTAGATTACTTGCGTCCTAAGTCTTAGGGCGTCTCCCCTCTCCTATATAAAGGAGAGGGCGTCCAGTCTTGTATTCATCCCATTCCATTACGTTTAATATAATCTTATTTTCTACATGGTATCAGAGCGATGAACAAAAATGACGACGTGAACAGTAACGACGACGTAAATAGTAACTCCGACGGTGAACAATACACAGCGTGAACAGTAACTCCGGCGTGAGCAGTACGACGAAGTGAAACAATAATTCCTGCGTGAACAGAGCGCGTTCGCTCCTGAGGGAAACCTAGCCGCCGCCCCTCTTCCCTCTCCATTCCGTCACGCACGCAGCCCTAGCCGCCGCTGCTCGTCTTTTCCAAAGAGCAATTGAGGGGAAGAACCCCAGCTTGCGGCCGGCCACCGTAGCAATGGCTTAGGCCGATCGCCTGCCAGACACATCCCGACCTCCATGGCTTCTCCTTCTCTTTCTTAAAGATTTAATTTTTCTTTTCGTACGCCGACTATCTCCTTCCCAGTGCATTCAACAGCCAAAACCGCCGGCCTCCAAGCAGCTATCTTCGTGCCTTCGCCGCCTATCGACGCCACTATCACCATCTAGAAGCAACATCGTAAGCGCCGCCAACCGCAGAAGCAGAAACCATCATCGCCATCAAGCAGCAATCAGCCGCCGTCAACCTGCTACCCGTCGTCCAGAAAGATCTTAGTACTATCGGCGTCAACTCGATAGTAGCGAGTTCTGCACATGCCATCTCCTGACGTCCTCAACATCAGCCTTCATCGCCGCTCGTAGAGAGGCTCCGCCCTTGGCTCTGCATGCATCCTCTTGGCATGCAATATGTCCGGAGCTGTGCAGGAGACCCTTTGTCATCTCCTCCGTTACGATCAAGTGCTACATCAACTGAGTGACATAATCCGGCCATTTTTTTTTGCTACATCCCCCAAGCTGTTGCTCTTCATCACCTTCCCAACTATCTTCATCACTCAACCATCACCTCTCATCTATGTCTACTCCCAGTTATTAATTCCCCCCATTCATTATGCCTATTCAGATCTTAAATTGACCCATTTAGCATATTCTCTCCGGTTATCAGTTTCATTCTCCACATATTACACATCTCCATATCACAAAATCCTCTCAAATCCACCGATTCACTTTCCCACCCACCCATATCATGTGTGTATCCCTTTCCATAGTGCGGGGGGGTCATATATCTATTTCTCCACACCAAACATTCACTATCATCGTATTTGGTGTGCGGGGGGGGATAGAGAGGAGAGGAAGAGATGAGAAGAGAGGGAGAGAGTGTGTGTGAGAGAATATGTATGAGAGAGAGAGAGTGTATGAGAAGAGATGATATATGTATTCAGGCTATTATCTTCATGGAGCTTCGCATTGTTCAGCACATCTGTTCTCTACTTCCAGACAACATTGAAGGATCTTAATTCAATGTCAACACCGAGCTATCCGCGTTCGTACCACGTTATGTACGCCAGGTGTTGATGGTGTACTTCTTCAGCTGCATTTACATGAGACAGATGGGTGCTTCTTCAGATTTTCAGAAGCGCAACAAGCCTGTCAATCTACTTCTGCAAGGTTGATTCATCCAGTTTATCTTCATCGAGCTGCTTTATCATGTCTTCTCCGAGCCGCATCTGCTGTATTAGCATCGCCTTTCGCTGATCTACTTGAGACTTTCCTTGATGGATGGTATCTCCTTTCCTGTCAAGCCCCCAAGGTTCATGCGACAGAGTCATGGTACCTGCATTGTATCACTAGCACATCGCCCGTTCGTATTTGTTCCACGTTATGCACGTCTTCTCAAACAATCGAAGATTCCGCTACTGCTACATCGACATTGGGCTTCCGCGTTCGTGCCGCGTTAAGTACGTAATCCAATGAAGATGACGTAGTGATGGTGTTGAGGATCGTCTGCTCTAAGTGGCAAATTACTGCTGTAGTATTAGATTCCATTTCCGATGTTCTTCATTCCAGATGCACTCTAAAAGACCTTCATCAAAGCTCGAGGATCTCCAGCCTGCAGAATACAATTTCAAAGGAAAGAGGCGTCATCGTATGATTCATGGGGAGTATTGTTTAAGGCGGAGTATCAATTTTTGTATGGAGAGTGATATTTATCTTTTATCTTTCATTTATCGTTTTATCGAGTCTTGTAACCTCCATACTTTGGACATGTGTTTCACCCATGCTCCAGCTTGAGGGGGAGTGTTAAACAATATTTATTAGCCTATTTAGTTAATAGGTTAATTAGTTAGTGGGCTTTTGTATCTCAGTCCGTTTAGATTACTTGCGTCCTAAGTCTTAGGGCGTCTCCCCTCTCCTATATAAAGGAGAGGGCGTCCAGTCTTGTATTCATCCCATTCTATTCAATTCAATACAATCTTATTTAACAATAATATTCTTATTGCTTTAAGCAAAGGTGTCTGATCATGCACTCTTAAAATTTATTCAACATCCCATTTCTAATTTTGTTTCATATAGCCATCTTTCACCTTCATATTATGCCTTCATATCTTCCATATCCTCTATCTCTAACCTACGCCTGTTTCAATTGCACTTGATCACCCAGGTTGGCGTCATGCTATGGATGAGGAGATGTCAGCTCTTCACCAAAATAAAACACGGTCTCTTGTCTTACGCCCACATGACAAGTCTTTTGTTGAATGCCGTTGGGTTTACACTGTCAAAGTGGGTACAAATGGTTGTGTTGATCAACTCAAGGCACGTTTAGTTGCTAAAGGCTACACTCAGGTGTATGGTGAGGATTACTCAAAGACCTTCGCTCCTGTGGCACAAATGGCATATGTTCGCATTTTCTTATCTCTAGCTGCTAGTCACTCTTAGTCTCTACACCAGCTTGATATTAAAAATGCTTTTCTGCATGGTGATCTGGATGAAGAAATTTATATGGAGCAACCACCTGGGTTTGTTGCTCAGGGGGAGTCAGACTTAGTATGGCCTGAAGCAGTCGCCTCATGCCTGGTTTGACAGATTCAACAATGCTCTTTCTGAGTTCGGACTCCACATGTGTACTATGGACCATTCAGTCTTTAACAGAAGACAGAGTTCTAGGAGCTTTTTCTTGGTGGTGTATGTTGACGATATTGTGATTACTGGGGACGATAAACATGGCATTGCACAATTAAAGCTCTTTCTACAGGGCCGGTTTCAAACAAAGGAATCGGGCAGTCTTAAATATTTTCCGGGGATTGAAGTTGCCAAATCTAAGTCTGGGATTGTAATCTCACAAAAGAAGTATGTCTTAGATCTTCTCACTAAGACAAGGATGCTTGGGGCCAGGCTTGCTGATACCCCAATGGCTCCTAAAGTTAGATTATCCATGGAACAAGGAGAGTTATTTGATGATCCTTGGAGGTACATACACCTTGTTGGGAAATTGATTTATTTGAATGTCACTCAACCTGATATTGTCTTCACCACTAGTGTGGTTAGTCAGTTCATGGATAAGCCACGCATAGGTTATATGGAGGTTGTTATGCACATTCTGAGGTATCTCAAGAAGTCTCCTGGAAAGGGACTTCTATATCAAAATCATGGATATCTGTAGGTACATGGTTTCTCAGACACTGATTGGGTTGGATCTAGTATGGATAGGAGGTCTATCTCTGGATAATTTGTGTATGTTGGAGGAAATCTTATGCCTTGGAAGAGCAAGAAGCAAACTGTTGTAGCAAGATCCATTGCAGAATCAAAGTATAGAGCTATGGCCCTAGCAACTTGTGAACTTCTATGGATTCATCACTTGTTAGAAGAGCTTGGCTTCATGCAGGAAGCTCGTGGACTTGAAGTGTGACAATCAGGCTGCTTTCCACATTGCCCAAAATCCTGTATTTCATGAGAGAACCAAACATATTGAAATCGATTGTAGAAAATCAATTAGCTGATATGTTTACAAAGTCCCTGACTGGTTTTTGGTATCAGTACTTATGTAACAAGCTGGCCACATATGATATATATGCTCCAGCCTGAGGGGGAGTGTTAATATGCATGTATAGGGACCTACTTGTAATGTGAGAAAAGGTCAGGGACCTATGTGTAAAGTTTCTAATCTTTCTCTCTTATATACGTACACCTGTACCCTGACCGAGAGTGAGGTCAAGGTTTCTCTCCCTCTGACTCCATAGCTGTGATAAGAGCCATGGCTCATATTACATGTGAACTGATGTGAGTTCATGGACTTCTAAAGAATTTGACATCTGTGACCCAAAACCTATTCTTACGTTCCATGACAACAAAGCCTCCATCTGTATTGCCAGCAAACCAACCTTTCATGAGCGCACATAGAGGTGGACTGTCACTTTGTCCGCGAATCTGTTATTTAAGGTCACATCTCCACTCTTTATGTCAAGACAGAAGATCAGATCGCCAAAATGTTCACAAAGCTACTTCTGAAATCTAGATTTGCTACTCTGGTGGACAAGGTGGGCATACAAGACATCTATGCTCCGGCTTGAGGGGTATTGATATGCTTTATTCTCTTTATACTCTAGTCTTGTCTTTGTTTTTTACTTTTTTTATTATGTCTTGTAATGTATATTACTTCCTCTCTTATCCTATAAAATAAAGTGGTTTGTAATTGTTTCAAACACATCAATTTCATATTACATGATTTACTATTATCTTACAAGATGACTGATTATTTAACTCGTCTTCAGCATTAATAAATGACACAAAATTGATAAACTTGTGTACTGACGGTTCCAACTATTAAGTCAAAAGCATTAAAAGTAATTTAATTTGAAGATCCAATTGTAATTAGTCCTATTACATTGCCATTTGTAGCATAGTCCATGCCAAATTCCATAGACTGCTGCATTTTTGGTCATTGTGTGCTTTGGGATTGGAAGTAGATGCAGGCAGCGTGGCACAACATATGTAACTGAATGGCCATGTAACCTCCTTTTCTTTACAGTTCCTGTCATTCTAACACTAATATGTATATAACCTTTGTGAAGAAAGGAGCCAAAACTTTTTCATTGTTAACAACATCACATTATTACTGGAGTAGGCAACAATTTACTAAAGTGCTATACTGCTATGTATTACGTAATAGTATGGTACCAACTTTGACAGCCCTTTGACCTTTGCTTGGAAAACCATATTTCATGATGTGGCAATTAATACAATAAGCAGGCTGGACTAGTTGCTGCTGATGAGGAAATCGCTGATTGGTTGCGCAAGAGCTACTCAAACAAGCACATCATACTTGCAGTCAATAAATGTGAATCTCCACGCAAGGGCCTAATGCAAGCCTCAGATTTTTGGTCTTTAGGGTAAGACATACTTAGTTTGCATGAGATTGTGGTTGCTTCAAGTTGTTCAAATAGCTTGCACCAATATGGCCGCGCCGATAATGTCTTTTCAATTTTTTTGATTAACGGACTTGTTAGTACCTTTCAGGCTCACACCTTTGCCCATATCAGCCATTTCTGGGACTGGAACTGGAGAACTCCTTGATCTCGTATGCTCAAATCTGAAAAATATAGAGGTAATTGTTTTTTTTCCTCTGAAAAAAGTGCAACAAAATTTTGAACATAGCTTCTTCTTTAGGTAACATCCATCTTGAAAGACTGTTTGACTACACAGTCAATTCCTCTATCAAAGCTTATTTCAAAAGGCATTTTACTCAAAATAAAATACTATGGCTCAACCAAGGAACCTCAAATAAGCAAATGCTTGACACAATCTTTCAATCACCTGATAAAATTACTTCACTGATTCAAAAATATTAAATTGGTCAACAAAACACCAAGAACTCAACCTCAAAACATGAAATAAATTCTCAAGATATGCCCTAGTAACTTTTTTTCCGTAAGTTTTGTTTCCACAAAATCTCCAATGACCACCATAACTCATCCACTACTCAAGGAATTCTAACTATAATGTTATTACTTTCCAAAATTCAACGTTGACCCAAATATGTACATTTTGTGTGAAGGAACCTAAAGTCCATGATATTAAAACAGATCTTGTTTATATCATCCATAATCAACTGAGATTTGTTCAATCTTGCTTTGTTCATGGATCCTGTGTGCTACTAATCCTCCCAGACCAGAGGATGCTGCTATCTCTTAATAAGTCGGTTATTCTGCTTCTCATATTCCCGATCTTGGGAGGTGACGGATTAAGAAGTTGCATACTTCTATACTGTGAGGCAGAATAGTACTGGGGAATTGTTGACCCCCTGATACAATCCATTATGGAAGCTTTCCCTCTCAAAAGTCAAGCAATTCAATAAAGAATCTATTTAAACATGCTAGCTTGCATGTATACTAGTAGCCATGTTTTGGAGTTGACCTTGTGGGGTTATATAAACTTGGTAGGCTGTATTCATTCTTTAGTGGTTGGCGTTTGACCAGGGCTTCAGAGGCATCTTGGCGTGGACTGACATAGTTTGTGAGACTGGTCACAACTTACAACGATCCTGTGTTTCCCTGATGTGGCAGGTGTGAAGGGAATGTTATATGAGATTCTTTGATTTGTCCTTTCCTCTACATGTCATTCTCACAAGGACGTTGGTTTAATGGCTTGCATTTTGTAAAACTTATGATTAATGGACTGAGATTTTGGGAAGAGGGAGGTCATTGATATGTTCTTGGTATGTCCTTTATGTCATTCTGTGTTTTTCTTTTAATAATCCTTAATTTCACCAACGAGACCCCTTTTCTTGGTTCCTTTAAAGTATAGTCACAATTACTAGATTTTGGATTTGTTTAGCTAAGTTGAAAAAGTTAGGGCTGGAGACTTGTGCAAGAAATTTGACAAAAATCTGGTATGTGTCATAAATTATTTAAGAAAAACTCGGAATACTGAGAAAATTCATACACAATTTAGGTTTTTCAGTGTAATTATGTACGTGCATGTGTTAGTCACTACCAACATTACATTATTTAGATGGTTGAAGATTACATTAATTAGATGGTTGATGGAAAATCATGTTTCTAGGGACTGACAAAGCCTGATTCATTAATCAAATGAAAACTTAGCTCTGCCACTGACAATATCCCAGGGTTGGGTATATTTAACTAAGACTAGACAATTGTGTGGAATTGCCAAACCTACTAATAAGACTTAGATTATCATCATCATCACCTAAGCCGCAATCCCAACCATGTTGGGGTCAGCTACATGGATCCTTGTTTTCCATTCAGCTCTGCTTTGGGTCATATTCTGGGCCATTCTATAAGACTTAGATAATGACCCAAAACATGGAAGCCTTAAATAGGATTCCTAAAATAATTAAAACACTAAAGATCAGTAAAACTATCCAATCAGGCTCAGGCTCTCCTGGGGGATGCCGAGCTTGGAACTAGACGATATGTAGAACTTGTCCTGCATCAGCTCCCCATGGGTAAGAAAGACCATCCTCTTAACAATTCAGGTGGCAGTTTGCATATGCCCATCCAAGTTGCAACAAGTGGCATGTGGAGTAGAGCGAGCTGAAGTAGTGCAGCTAGCTAAGAATGGTGGAGAGACTGGTTGAAATCTGTAAGGAGTAGGTGTTGGTACTGTAGTACTTGATGGAAACAGGAGGATTTACTGCTGTTCTTGATGGCTGCACTCCTTCAAACAGTGATAAACGAAACACTTAAGGTTTCCTTGGAAAGATTGTCGTCTCATCTAACATTTACACCTCACTCTTATACCAATTAGTGGCTGAGAAAAGGTCGGATAATTCCTTGGCTTGATTGCCACTGTTGGGTCTTGCATATTTATACACAAAGGAATTTAAACAGTTTATAACTAAGTGCCTGGTCCTTTACATTATTACAATTAGGTCCCTAGACATTAACTAGCTCTATTCAACTGATTTTGTTTGTGGGAACTTCTACATTCCTTCGACAGGGGAAGAACAACTCTTGAACAATGACAGTCCTGACGATCATGTGTCTATTTATGTGTGTGATATATGTATATGTCTGAAGAGACCCCCCCCCCCCCCCCCCCCCCACTTTTCCCTTTATTTTGTTTGTTAGATTAGTCGTTTGTTATATCTAGAAGAAGTAATGTCTTCACCATATAAGTAGTCTATAAACTGGATGCTGGCTCATGCCTAATACATACAGAATATAGCATCACCAACAAGTTTCAGACCAACAATATTTTAGACTTTTTCCCATCAAGGGCCTTTGTAAATAAGAAAAAAATTATGTATGAATTAGTCCATCCATATCTAATATTGTTTGTTTTGATTTTCAATAAACGGTTTTTTTGTAATTGACAAGCATAAAGAATGGATAGAACTAGTTGTAGTCTGGCTACTCTCGATATACAGTGTTTCCTTCAAATATTGAACAAGGTGGATTTCAATACCTGACCCGTTTTAAAGATTACTAACATAACATCATGCCTGACGTACTTGCATGATTGCATCCTCCGTGCTCAATGAGCTTATAGGCAATGTGCATGGAATACAATAATTCTCTTACTAACTGCCAAATTATGTAAATGACAGTAAAGAAGCTTTGCATTTAAACAAAAAAACTGGAGTTATTTACGAACCAGTCTACCTGTGGCTGGCAGAAGTACAGTAAAGGATGACGGGGCTGATAAAATGAGAAATTCATATAAAGTCACGTTACTGTATCTTGTTTCTAAAATATGTCATGTAGAGCATGTCTTATGAGTATGAGCTGACTACCTCTTAGTGATTTGGCCAAGACATCTATGTGGCCATAGCAACAATTAAAAGGCATTAAAAAAAAGGCATTTTCCTTGGAAGATAGTATTAACTTCTCATGGAGCCCATCTGAGCTTTTTTGGCAGCTACTGGTATGGCGATGAAAGAGGGGGGATTGCTTGCCAAAAAGTTGGTTTAATTTTCTCAACAACAATATGTAGGTTCTTATACAATTAAACCGTCTTGTTTGCAAATGTCTTTAACATTGTGGAGAAAAGTTCTGCCATATTCCATGTTCTTTTCCACAATTAAAACATGCAAATGGACTAATAGAGAAATCTCATGCTGAAAATGTTGTGTAATAAGCTGATGAGATAAATTCATGGTGGACGTATAGCATGGACTTCTTTCACACTCACATACGTTTTTTACCTAAGTCCATCTGTTCTTGCCATAAAAAAGTCAAAGTTTCTTTAAATTTTGTGTGCCTTCAAATTAAATTCCTGATTTTAGATTGCAATTCTTATTGAGCTTATATATTTCCAACCAAATATATTCATTGATGGCAATGTACAGGTAACTGAAAATGTGGAGTCTGAAGTTGTACCTGCAATTGCTATTGTTGGTAGGCCTAATGTTGGCAAAAGTAGCATTTTGAATGCTTTGGTTGGGGAAGACAGAACGATAGTCAGTCCAATCAGTGGAACAACTCGTGATGCCATTGATACTGAATTTACGGGGCCAGATGGACAGGTTTGCGATTGCTTTCCACGAAGTCTATATTTTAAAGTTTTTTGCTATGAACGTATTACTATAATTGGACCCTTGAGGACTTTTTGCCTGCTAGTCTCTAGCTAAGACCCATCAACAAACATATTTCTTAATCCCACAATGTTGCTAAGTAGCACAGTACAGTCTAAGTTCATAGTTGAAAAGGCGCACTCACTGTATTGAAAATCGGCCTGAGTGGCCAAGCCCTCATCCGCTTAATTCAGCTCCTAAGCGGCCGCTTAAACGGTTTGAAGAAAATCGGAAGCTTTTTGCCCACTTTTCCCTTTTTTTCCGCTTTTTTCCCTTTTTTCCTGCTTTTTTCCCCTTTTTTTCAAAAAAATACTGCTGTAAGCATGTAACATAAATTCATTATATGGTCCAAGTAGTATTGACTATAATATATAAAACTTGTATACATTAGATGATCTATGATCTAGGAAGCACGGATACGGATACGGATACGGATACGGATACGTATCGGATACGGGTACGGGTACGGGGATACGACAATTTTCGAAAATATAGGATACGGGTACGTCATGGATACGACAAATTTTTTAATATTTATTTAATATTTTTAAAAATAACCAATATATTTATTTAAAATTAGATGAAGACAATCAAATTTTATTCAAAAATCACAATATTTTTAAAAATAATTGGAACCAATACCATAATATCAAACAATGATTTAAAAAGGGGTCTTTCATTCATATTAATGTGAGACAAGTTACAAAAAGACATGATAATATCATATTCTAAACCTTTCACATTTCATGCATCATGTAATGTTGTGTTGTAAAGTGAGTTGTGTCATCTGTGATACCAAAATATCTTCTCTTAAGGTATAGCTAGCTACTATGAAGCACGAATATAGATACAAAAATGGATACCGGTGCGGTACAGGGATATGACAATTTTCAAAAAATATAAGATACAAGTACAACATGGATACAACATTTTTTAATGTTTATTTTAAAAATTTAACAGACAGTACCAATTTCATTCCCAAATCACAATACAATAGGGGGAGTCTAGAGTTGGAAGTCACATGGTTTTGAGATTTTGAGGGATCACACGAGTGGGGTGCTCTCTTGGCTGCTAAATGGGTTGGTTGTATCCTGATTGCATTGAGGTCATATCCTGCTAATAAAAGGAATGCGACTTAAGAAGTATTTGGTATGTATTAAAGAGTATCTAGGGAGTATTAGCATCAAATATGTATTAAACTCTGGTAGGACACCTATTTTGGAGTATCGGTGCTTCAAGGGTGGGGATGCAATGATTATCTTCAAAGGAGATGAAATAGATATTGTCTAGATAGAAATCCAGAATAAATCGCAATGGATTTAGTCACCAAAACAAGAGGCATGTTAACCTAACGATACTAAATTGAAGCCTTTCATAGAATATGGAGGACATCAACGTGCTTAAAGCTTGCACTTTAGCAGGGAAAGCATCCGAAAGTACCATGTAAAGGTGAATGAATTGGTTTGCAATAAAGAACAAACAAAAATCCAGATTACATATTGAAGTTCTTTAAAAAGTGAAATCCCAAAAAACAAAGGAGATACAAACAATAAAGAGAAGAAGGAAGATTGGCATTTAGCAAGAGGAATGGCGACTAACCTTGAACTACTTCAAGGAAGCAACTATGACAACCTCGCTGTAAGCTACTACTTAACAAAGAGGGTTGAGACATGAGCTGGTGTCAAATGCTAATCAAACAATGTCATGCCCAATTTTTTTTTCTAGTTTTAACCGACTGGATACGGCCTGGATACGGCAGGATACGGATTAGGAGTATCCGATACGTATCCAGGAGTATCCACCGAGTATTGGTATCCAATACGTATCGGATACGGGTACGGCACCTGTTTTGGAGTATCCGTGCTTCATAGTCTATGATATACCTAGTTCTAATTTAGAATGCATACTTTGTATGTAAGCTGTAATAGTAGGGTATTGATGTAATATATCCAAGTAAACATCATTTTACTCTATTATACTTCTAATGGACGATTAGTTTTACTGATTTCGTTGCTGCTTTCATTGATTGCTGACTGGTAGTACTGGTTAGTATTACTTTTTTTGGGTGCATTACTGATTACTTAGTAGTAAAGTATTAAATCATCAATTCATAGTCGGCTATTTACAATTACTGATTTGCTTGCTGAATTTAATGATTAGTAATAAGTATTGATAATTGCTTAGTTAAATGCTTATTTACTGATATGCTTGCTTATTTTACCAATCACTATTACGGATTAGTAGTAAGGAGTTTAATAATTAATTTGTAGTTTGTTATTTATAGTTACTGATCTGCTTGCTGATTTTAGTGATTAGAAATACTGATTAGTAGTAAGGTATTGATTAATACTTAGTTAATTACTAAATTGCTGATTAGATATGTATAAAAGTTCCTGAGAATATATATATATATATATATATATATATATATATTATATACAAATAAGTGTAATTTTGTATAAAAATATATAAGAATTTAGGCACCCGCTTTTTCAAAAAGCGCCTGCCTGGTGCTTCAGCAGTTACAAGGTGCCATCGGCACGCTTCCGGCTTTCCGCTTTTCAAAACATTGGGCACACCTATGTGCCATGGTGTCCAATTTGCCGCCCCTTCCCCCTAGCATATACTGTAGGTCCTCATATTCTATGTCCTAGGTTCTTTTCAGGCATTAGTGCCCGAATTTTCAAATCCTTGATACTAATGCTCAAGATGTGTAATCTCCAATATTAGGGCGCCGAGTGCTTTTGCTTTCTGATTTCTAGTTATGTGTTAGGGAGTATGTTATTCTAATAAGGACTTTGATTGCAATAAAACATATTATACTATCGTTACTAGAATCTATCGTCTATTATAGGAACCTTCAAAATACACAAAAAGATATGCTGACATAAAAGGATTTGAGTCCATGATGGCACAACAGATGCTCCCGCTGGGCAAGTTGTCACTTTGTTGTATACGGTATAACCATGGAACATAACTTCAACGATTTTTGGCGAAATTTCGCCGAAACTTCGAACTTCGACCATAGACGAAGTCGAATCCCAAATACTTCGGCCTCGTCCAAACTTCGGGGCGAAGTTTCAGTGATGTCAGCGAAGTTGACTTTTTTGTGTGTATTTTCGTCTCAACTTCTCCGATGTTGTCGAAGTTTCCTCGAAGTTGGCGAAGTTGGGCGAAGTTTGGTCGAAGTTGAGACGACCCAGAGCATTAATCATAACTAGTGTCCCAAAGGCCATATAAGGCATAAGTGTTGCCTCCAACCCTCTTCACAACTTCTAATATCAACTCCTATGTTGTTTGTTGCCACTCTTTCCTAGATAGGGTGTTTTAACTACTATTTGACTGTATATTGTATAGAATACATATGGTGAACTATATTTGTATATGTGTATTGCACATTTGACCCTTGAAACTAGGGCTAGAGAGTTTTGAATTGTGTTTTGTGTTAAATTAACATATATAAGATAGATGTATAACATATATAGTAGTTTTCAATTAAAGTTTCCTTCAAATTCACATCATTTTCTTCAAAAAATGGCATCGAAGTTTGTCGAAGTTTGCGTCTAAACTTCCTCGAAACTTCCTCGAAGTTTCCACAAACTTCCACTTCCACACCTGGCGAAGTCGACACGAAGTCGAAGTTCTGCACCATGGGTATAACTATAACCAACATATACAACACTCAACTTCTAGCATCTAGTAGCAATGGATACATTACATGCAATGTTAAAGTCCGGTTTACAATACGTCCTCCAGATTTATATTCTGGTTATTAGAATTTACACATACCACAATTATCTTCACCCACTTCCAACACTGCACAAACCATCATTTTCTTTGAAAAGAGACCTTGTTAGCAAATTAACGGGGAAGAAAAATGTTCTTATATACTATAATTATAGAATAAGAAAAGTCTTTCTTTGCCGTGTCTAAAACAAATATGATGCTCTCTCTTTTATAGGTTAAGAGAGTAAGAAACAGAGCTAGGCAATATATGGGATAAAAGAAAAGCTAAAGACAAGACAAGTCTAAAGCACATAACAAAACACATAACATAGCAAAGCGCAATGAAGCATATATACTAATATTCCCCCCTCAATCTGGAGCAAAGATATCAATGATGGCCAGCTTGTCCACCATGGCAGTGAATCTGGCCTTGGGAAGAAGCTTTGTGAAGATATTTGCTACTTGATCAAAAGTATGAGTATATGGAGTAGAGATGTTGCCAGATGAGACATCTTCTCGGATAAAATGGCAATCCACCTCAATATGGTTGGTGCGCTCATGAAACGTTGGAATGCAGGCAATGAATATAGAAACTTTATTGTCACTATTAATAAACTCGTTTATTAAGTGAGTAAAACAATGTACAATGTAGTCTCTTATATAATAGAAGAGAATAAAGACTAAAACAGAGGTGAGCAATATGGGACTAAACTACAGAAGTGAACAACATAAGTGAGGCACATGCTATGTACATGACACTCAACAGAACATAACAGAACACAACATATCTCCATACCCCCCCTCAAGCTGGAGCGTAGATGTCGAACATGCCCAACTTGTTAACTAGAGTTTGAAAACGAGCTTTAGGAAGTATCTTCGTGAAGATGTTTGCAACTTGCTTGTCATTACTGAGATATGGAGTGCAAATCCGGCCAAAGAGAACCGCTTCTCAAATAAAGTGACAATCGACCTCAATATGTTTCGTCCTCTCATGAAAGGTGGGGTTGCTCACAATAAAAATGGAGGCCTTATTGTCACAAAACATCAGAATAGGGCTGGAATAAGATATATCAAACTCCTGAAGGAGACTCTGAACCCACAATAGTTTGCAAGCAGTATGAGCCATTGCTTGGTATTCTACCTCTACACTAGATCTGGCGACAACAGTCTGCTTTTTGCTTCGCCAGGTGGCAAGGTTTCCACCCACAAATGTACAGTAGCCTGATGTTGACTTTCGATCAGAACGACTTCCTGCATAGTCCGAGTCAGAGAAACCAGATAGGTTACAGTGGCCATGCTTCTTATTCTTATACATCAAGCCTTTCCCTGGAGAACTTTTAAGATATCTCAGAATATGGCATATAACATCCCAATGACATTGCCGGGGTTTGTCAAGATACCGACTGATGAATCCAATGACAGCAGTAAGATCAGCCTGTGTGATAGTGAAATAAATTAGCTTGCCTACCAGCCTTCTGAACTGGTGATGATCAACATAGGGAGGAGAGTTTGCATCATCCCAGTCCATGTTTGGGTCAAGTGGAGTGTTAGCCGGCTTGCAGCCTAGCATGCCAGTTTCCTGCAACAGATCAAGCACATATTTTCTATAAGAGAGACACAATCCTACAGATGATCTGGAGACTTCAATGCTTAAGAAATATCGAAGTTTGCCGAAATCTTTAGTAACAAAGTGCTTCTCTAAGTAAGTTTTAGTTTCCTGTAGGCTGTATGCCTACAGTATCACTGCCAGATAAGATAATATCATCCACATAAACAATCAGAATGAGAAGTCCAGCCACTGTATTGCGAATAAAGATTGAATGATCAGAATGAAAACGACGAAAGCCAAAGGTGACTAAAATCTGACTGAGCTTGTCAAACCAAGCTCGCAGACTTTGTTTGAGACCATAGATAGCCTTATTCAGCTTACATACTTTGGAGGAAGACTTCGATTGAGCAACAAACCTAGGTGGTTGCTCTATGTAGACTTCTTCCTGTAAATCTCCGTAAAGAAATACATTTTTCACATCAACTTGAAAGAGAGACCAATCTTTATTCACATCAACAGAAATCAGAATGCGAATAGAGTTTAATCGTGCAACAGGAGAGAAAGCCTCAAAATAATCGACACCGTATGTCTGTGTGTAGCCATTTGCAACAAGACGGGCTTTGAGACGTTCAATAGTCCCATCAGGCTGATATTTAATAGTAAAGATCCAACGATAACCCACTGTAGGGCAAGAAGAAGGGCGATCCACCAACTCCCATGTCTTGCGATCACACAGAGCCTGCATTTTCTGGTCCATTGCCTTCTTCCATGCTGGAATAGTAAGAGCCTCTGTCGCATTTTTCGGAACAATGACAGCAGAAAGAGTAGAAGTAAATCAGACAAAGTTGTTATGTAGATTGTCAGATGTGCAGAAATGACTGATGGGATGTTTATTACAGGAGCGAACAAGGTGCAAGTCAGAAGGTACCTCAGTGTTTGTTTGATCATCCACAGACGCAGGAATTGGTTGAGGAGGGGCCATGGAAGGAGTGCTTGTCTTCGGTCGACGTTTGTAGACTTGCAGCGACGTTCTTCAGGTTGGTCAGAGACAGATAAATCTTCAACAATGTCCGATAGAGGTGTTTGTGCCAACACATCATGAGATAGGCTTGCTCCATCCTCAGAAAAGAAGGGCATATGCTAAAAAAAGACTACATCCGCACTGACAAACCACTGTCTGAGTATTGGATCAAAGCAACGATAGCCTTTTTGAGTTCTCCAATAACCCAAAAAAATGCACTTGGTAGACCGAGGGTCAAGTTTCGACATTCCAGGGCGCAGATTCTTAACAAAGCAGGTACACCCAAAAATGCGAGGTGGTACAGAAAAAAGAGGTGCATCAGGAAACAAAATCGAGTAAGGTATGCAATTTTGTAAAACAGAAGAAGGCATGCGGTTAATAAGAAAACATGTCGTAGTGACTGCCTCAGGCCAGAAACGGTGAGGGACTTTATAACGGATAAGAAGAGTGTGAGCAAACCTCCAAGAGATGGCGATTTTTACGTTCAACAACACCGTTTTGCTGAGTATAGGGGCAAGTGGTTTGGTGTATGGTGCCATGATCATCAGAACAAAAGGAAGTGACAAACTTCTGCATAAACTCTAGGGCATTGTTACAGAGAATTTTGATGGTTTTATTGAATTAGATTTTTATTTCAGAAAAGAAAATGCGGATATTGTCCAAAATAGTACTACGATCTTTGAGCAAAAATAGCTAGGTAGCACGGGAATAATCATCAATAAAAGTCATAAAATACTTAACGCCAGTTTGACTCGGGACACTGCATGGACCCCAGATGTCCGAATGAACAATATCAAAAATATCTTTAGACCCAAGTTCTTTCTTAGCAGGAAAGACAAACCTCGTTTGTTTACCCAAAACGCAGGTTTTACAAGAGAATTTATTTTCAGCTAAAGCAGGAAATAAAAGCTTCAACTTCGCAGCAGACGGATGAGCCAGCCGAAAGTGCCACTGAAGTCTTAAGACAGATGTAGGTAAGAGAGCCGAAGCTGCAGGTGGTCCATCCAAGTAGTAAAGTCCATCTGGTCCTTCATGGCCCGAACCAATCCTCGTCTTCGTGCGAAGATCCTTCAAAACACAACCAGAAGAATCAAATTTAATAGAGCACTGAAGTTGACTGACGATTTTACTGACAGATAATAAATTAACTGGAAACTGAGGTATATATAAAACAGAGTGAAGATTCATTTTCCGAGATTGCGGAACTGTGCCAACGCCATGGACAGGCATTTTTGAGCCATTAGCAACTGTGACCGATGGAATATGCGAAGTTTTAGATAGAGCAGAAAATAAGTGGATGTCGCCTGCCATGTGGACAGACGCTCCTGAATCAATACACCACTTATGGTTACCAACAGAGGGAGACGCAAGCATAGCAGAGGAACCAACCGCCGATGTTGAAGGTAGTTGAGTCATTCGCTCCTGGAAGAATTTCTCGAACTTAGAGTGAAGCCAGTCAGTGGATGGAGGAGCAGCTGGTGGATCGGATGCAACTTCAGTAGGAGCTTCAGTGGAGGCCTGGTTTGCCCAGGCTGGCTTGCGGTGCTTGATCCAACTCCTATCTTCAGAGTGATTGTCATGACCACACCAGTTGCAGTAGCGAGGTCTAGTGGCTTGACCTCGTCCAGGAGCAGTAGAAGTACCTTCTAGAGGGAAATGGAATTGTTTATTCAGTGAGTAAAACAAGTTACAGGATAGTCTCTAATATAGCTAATTAGAGTAGAGACATAAGTACAAGTGAGCAATATGGGACTAAAAGTAAAACAGTAAAACAACAAGTAAATAACACAATAACACAATATATCTATACTCCCCCTCAAGCTGGAGCGTAGATGTCAAACAAGCCCAACTTGTCAATCAGAGTCTGAAATCGAGCTTTAGGCAAGATCTTGGTGAAGATATCCGCAAGCTGCTTGTCAGTGTCAATATATGGAGTGCAGATATGTCCAGACAGAACTTTCTCCCGAACAAAATGGCAATCAACCTCAATATGCTTCGTGCGTTCATGAAACGTGGGGTTGCTTGCAATAAAAATTGAGGCTTTGTTGTCACAAAACATAGGAATGGGACTAGAATAAGCAATGTCAAACTCTTGAAGAAGGCCACAGACCCACAGAAGCTCACATGCAGTATGAGCCATGGATCTATATTTGGCCTCGACACTGGATCTAGCAACCATAATTTGCCTTTTGCTCCGCCAGGTGACTAGGTTGCCTCCCACAAAGGTACAATATCCATAAGTGGACTTTCGATAAGATCGACTTCCTGCATAGTCAGAATCAGAAAATCCAGATAGATTGCAATGGCCATGTTTTTTATACAGAAGACCTTTCCCTGGCGAGCTTTTAAGATATCGTAGGATGTGACACATAGCGTCCTAGTGGCACTGCCGGGGTTTATCAAGGTACCGGCTTATGAATCCCACAACAACTGCTAGGTCAGCCCTAGTGACCGTCAAGTAGATAAGCTTGCCTACCAGCCTTCGAAACTGGTGACGATCATCATAAGGTGGAGAGCTATCATCATCCCAATCCATGTTGGGATCTAGAGGAGTGTTGGCTGGCTTGCAGCCCAGCATGCCGGTTTCCTGCAATAAATCCAGAACATATTTTCTTTGTGAAAGACAGATTCCTGTAGATGATCTGGAAACTTCAATACCTAGAAAATATCGCAGTTTGCCAAGATCCTTGGTGATGAAGTGTTGTGCCACTGCCAAATAATATTTGGTTGCCTGGATACCCGCATTATCACTGCCAGATAAAACAATATCATCTACATATACAATCAGAATAACAAGCCCTGCTGCTGACTTACGAATAAATACAGAATGATCAGATTGTGATCGCTGAAAGCCAAAAGTAATTAAGATCTGACTGAGTTTATCAAACCAGGCACGCGGGCTCTGCTTAAGACCATAGAAGGCCTTTCTGAGTTTACATGTTTTGAAGGCAGACTCCTCCTGAAGATCTCCATAGAGAAAAACATTTTTGACATCAAGTTGGTACAGAGGCCAGTCTTTATTTACAGCAATAGAAATCAGAATACGAACAAAATTCAGGTGTGCAACCAGAGAAAATGTCTCAAAGTAGTCAACGCTGTATGTCTGTGTGTAACCTTTTGCAACTAATCTGGCTTTCAGGCATTCAATGGTACCATCCGATTGATATTTAATAGTAAATATCCAGCGGCAGCCAACGGTATGGCACGAAGAGGGACGATCAACCAGATCCCAGGTGTGACGATCACAGAGTGCATGCATTTCTTGCTCCATAGCATGTTTCCAGGCTGGAATGCGAATGGCCTCTTCGGTCGATTTAGGAATTGTCACAGCAGATAAAACAGAATTGAAGCAAGCAAAGCTACCACAGAGATTGTCAGATGAACATAAATGACTGATAGGATGCTTAGTACATGATCGAACGCCTTTCCGTAAACTGATAGGAAGATCCAGGTCAGAAAATACCTTAGTGGGTGGTGGATCAACCGCAGACGCAGGATTTGGTTCAGCCGGGGCTTCAGAAGCATTGTGGTTCTTTGACCAGCGCTGATAGACTTGCAATGGGCGTTCTTTAGGCACATCAGGAAACGGTAAATCCTCAACAATCACCGGTAACGGTGTGGTAGCCATAATATCAGCAGGCAATTTTGCGCCATCAGTAGAATAGTAAGGCATATGCTAAAAAAAGGTCACATCCGCACTAACAAGCCACTATTTTTTAATAGGATCAAAACAACGGTAACCTTTTTGTGTACAAGAATATCCCAGAAAAACACATTTGACCGAGCGAGCATCAAGTTTGGTGAGCCCAGGACGAAGATTTTTCAAAAAACAAGTACTCCCAAAATGCGAGGAGGCAGAGAGAATAAGGGTTTATCAGGAAACAAAATGGCATACAGGACTTGATTTTTCAAAACAAAGGAAGGCATGCGATTGATGGGATAGCAAGCCGTAGAGACAACTTTAAGCCAGAAATGATGAGGTACTTTGTAGTGTATGAGAAGAGTGCGAGCAACCTCAAGTAAGTGACGGTTTTTTCTTTCAGCGACGCCATTTTGTGGAGGAGTGCAAGGGCAAGTGGTCTGATGTATGGTTCCTCTGGCAGCACAGAAGGAGGTAACATATTGTTGCATGAACTCAAGTGCATTATCAGTACAAAATTTTTTAATAGGTCAGTTAAATTGGGTGTTGTTACAATATATTCCTGTTTTATATATTCCGTTAATTGTTTTGTTATTTCCATATTATATGTGGACCTCTCTATAATTGTTTCAATATTATATATATGAGGGTGCACACATTGTGCAACCCTACGCTTCCCAAACTTGCTTTGTGTTTCACATGGTATCAGAGCAGTAGATCCAGTCGGCCGTCACCCTCCCTTCCCTTCCCTCTCTCTCCCCCCCCCCCTCCGCCGCCGGCCAGCAGCAGGGTCGCCGCCGGCCTAGCAGCAGCCGCCGCCGGGCGGGCAGCCGGCAGGCCTCCATCCGCCAGGGCCGGGAGCCCTCTCCACCGCCGGGGCCGGTGCGCCTCCGCGGTTCTAGCCGCCGGAACGTTGGCTCTGTGAAGTCCTACAGCGATCCGGTGGCTTGAAGACGTAGACCGTTTGTTTCGGTCTCTTGCCTGCCTGCCCGTGTAGGCCGTTGTGCCACCGGGTTCTGTTCTGCGCTTCGGCGTAGACCGTATGTGAGAGGTCTTCTCCGTGTTCTTTGTGCCTGCTGTGCCTGTCTGACGGCGTAGACCGTCTCCTGCCTGATCGTGCTTGTTTCTGCTGTGCCTACTGCTCTCATGGCGTCTTCGCATGATGACTTCCGCCGTCAGGTTACTACTGTGAAGCTTGATGGGCGCAACTATCCACACTGGGTCTGCTCCATGACGATCTATGCCAGATCCCAGGGCAAGTACTCACATCTTATCCGTGTGGGTCCGGCAGCACCCGCCGAAGACGCTGATGCTAAGGATGTGAAGGCGTATGACGACTGGGTTCGTGATGACTCCACCGTGATGACCTGGATTCTCAACAGCAGCATTGAGAAGATCAGCGTCACACTTCTTCACCTGCCTACGGCGAAGCAGATGTGGGATCAGCTCGCCGGTACTTACTCGCATAGTCAGAACCCCAAGAAGGTGTTTGACATCACCAAGCAGCTGGGGCGTCTACAGTTCACGGGGACAGATATTGCGGATTACTTCTCTGACTTCACTGGATTATGGGGTGAACTGGAATCCTATCACCCTCTCTCCACGGACCTGGCTACTATGCAGCGTCAGCGCCAGGAACTTCAGTTGGTTCAGTTTCTCTGCGGATTGCCCGAGTCATATGCTGGTGTTGTGGACCAGATCCTAGCTAGTGACCCTCTGCCGTCACTACAGAGTGCCTACAAACGCCTTCAGCGTTTGCCTTCGTCTTCTTCGTCTCTGACTACTGATGTTGGAGACTCTTCGGCCCTTGCCGCAACTTCTGGTCGTGGTCGGGGTCGTGGCCGTGGTCGTTTTACTGAGACTCGTCCTCCCCTGGGTGGCGGACGAGGACGGGCTGCTCCTGGTCGTGGAGCCTCTTCTACTGCCCCTACTGCTGGTGCGCGTCCTCAGACAGGACATCACCTTTATACCTTCTGTGGCCGGTCCAACCATATTGAAGAAAAATGCTGGGAGAAGTATGGTAAGCCGGCGTGGGTCAATGCAGCTGCGGACTCCACTCCTGCTTCGGAGGGAACGACTCAGTCTACTGACTATGCCTCCTCGGGTGCGACTGCTGACTACATCCGTGCTGAGGTGGAGCGTCTTCTTCTTGAGCGAGCTGGTGCGTCGTCTCAAGCTTCGACTAGTGGAGCTCATGCCGCCACTTATTCTGGTTATGACACTGCCTTCCTGAGCTCTTCCTCTACTCCTGGTAATACTAAGTGGGTCATAGACTCCGGTGCCTCTTCGCATATTTCTGGCAATAGATCACTGTTTCAAAAATTATTTAAACCTGCTAGACCCTCTTCTGTCATGTTGGCTGATGGTTCCAAGTCTGTAGTGTTTGGAGTAGGGGATATTGCTTCTGACTTTCTGCTGAAATCTGCCTTATATGTGCCGCGATTTCCTTTGAATCTGTTGTCTGTTAGCAAGATATTGCGGAGCTTACAGTGTAGTCTGACTTTTATGCCTGGTTCTTGTGTTTTTCAGGACCTTCGCACGAGGATGAAGATTGGTGGGGGGGTATGAAGGTGCTGATGGACTTTTCTATCTGGATCATTTGCCTAAAGCTGCTAAAGCATCTGTGACTTCTGCATTATCTACTTCAGTTTCTGCATTACAGTGGCACTACCGGCTGGGCCATCCCTCATCTGAAAAGCTTCGACATTTAGTATCTGATCTTGGCATGTCGTTTTCAGTGCGAGTCATGTCAACTTGGAAAACAGACTCGTGCTGTTTATCCTAGACGCAGTCAAATTAGCAGTAAAAATATATTTGATATAGTGCATTCTGATGTATGGGGACCTTGTCATGTGCCTAGTTTATCTGGTCATAAGTATTTTATTCTGTTTATTGATGACTTTTCACGGACTACTTGGTTATTTATGATGAAAAGTAGGTCCGAAGTCTTGTCTGTTATCAAGTTCTTCTTTGCTGAAATAAAAACTCAATATGGTATGCCTGTCAAAATTTTTCGTACTGATAATGCACTGGAATTTGTTAAAAAAGATGTGGATGTTTTTTGTAAATCTGTGGGTACCATACATCAGACCTCCTGTGCTTATACACCCCAGCAAAATGGTGTGGCTGAGCGTAAAAATAGACATGTGTTAGAGGTTGCTAGAACTATTATGATGCATGCACATGTTCCTCGCTCGTTTTGGCCTGAGGCTATATTGACTGCTTGTTTTCTGATAAATCGAATGCCATCTTCTGTGATTGGAAACAAAATACCTATTCAGGTGCTTCAACCCGATATTCAACTATTTACTGTGCCTCCTAGGATTTTTGGATGTACCTATTTTGTACGGTTAGTTGGACCTACTTCTGATAAATTGTCTCCTCGTGCTGAGAAGTGCGTGTTTTTGGGATATTCCCGTACCCAGAAGGGATATAGGTGCTACAGTCCTACTGCAAGAAAATGGTTTACTAGCAGTGATGTGGTTTTCTTTGAAGATACTCCTTACTATTCGGCTCGTGGTGACAGTTTACAGTCTGATCTTATTGCTTCACCTCTACCTGTTATTTCTGAATGTGTGCCTGACACTACTGACAAAGTCACTACTGAGGCTGATCAGCCTCCTCTTATAGTTTATCAACGCAGGAACAGAGTGCCTTCTACTCAAGAAACCCCCCATGAAAACCAATCTTCACCTCTAGAAGGTTCTGCTACACCTGAGGTACCTTCTGATCTTCATTTACCCATTGCTCTTAGAAAGGGTACTCGTTCCTGCACATCACACAGTATTGCTCAGTTTGTTTCTACTGACCATCTGAATGTTCATTCTAGCAATTTTGTATATGCCTTATCTGCTGTTGCTGTTCCAAAGAATATCCAGGATGCTCTACAGAGTACTGGTTGGTTGTCTGCTATGAAGGAGGAGATGTTAGCTCTTGCTGAACAAGATACTTGGGAGTTGGTGGATCCTCCTCCTCAGTGTAAACCTGTAGGTTGCAGATGGGTGTATGCTGTGAAATATCAACCTGATGGCACTGTTGAAAGGCTCAAGGCACGCTTAGTTGCTAAAGGCTACACCCAGACGTATGGTATTGACTATTTTGAGACATTCTCTCCTGTTGCTCGCCTTAATTCTGTTAGAATTCTTCTGTCTGTTGCTGTGAATCTTGACTGGCCTTTGTTGCAACTTGATGTGAAAAATGCCTTCTTGTATGGTGATTTACAAGAAGAGGTCTATATGGAGCAACCTCCTGGGTTTGTTGCTCAGGGGGAGTCTCACAAAATTTGCAGATTAAAGAAGTCTATTTATGGGCTTAAGCAGAGTCCCCGGGCTTGGTTTGATAAATTGAGCAAAATTATGATTGATTTTGGGTTTCTGCGATCTCAGGTGGATCATTCTGTTTTTACCAAGAAGACTTCAGCTGGTATTATTATTCTGATTGTCTATGTTGATGATATTATCATATCTGGCAGTGATTCTCTTGGTATTCAGGCTACTAAATCTCATCTGGGCAAACATTTTGCTACTAAAGATTTGGGCAAACTTAGATATTTTCTGGGCATAGAAGTTTCTAGAAATTCTAATGCTCTTGTGTTGTCTCAGAGAAAATATGTCCTCGACATATTGCAGGAGACTGGTATGCTGGGGGCGAGACCTGCTGATATTCCTCTAGATCCTAATGTAAATTGGGATGATGATTCTTCTCCTCTGTTTGCTGATCATAAAAAGTACAGGAGGCTGATTGGTAAACTCATTTATTTGACTGTCACCAGAGCTGACATTTCTACTGCAGTGGGTCTTCTTAGCCGATACCTTGATAAACCCAGACAGTGTCACTGGGATGCTCTTTGTCAGATTCTACGATATTTGAAGAAGTCTCCTGGCAAGGGACTTCACTACAGGAAGCATGGACACTGTTCTCTTACAGGGTACTCTGATTCTGATTATGCAGGTAGCAGAGTTGACAGAAAATCTACTTCTGGGTACTGTACATATGTTGGAGGAAATCTTGTTACCTGGAGGAGTAAAAAACAAAATGTTGTGGCCAGGTCCAGTGCTGAAGCTGAATATAGGGCCATGGCCCATACTGCCTGTGAATTGTTGTGGGTGCGCTCTCTGTTAAAAGAGTTCGGGGTTGACTCTTCTTCTGCTATACCTATGCACTGTGATAATAAAGCTGCTATCTTCATTGCGAATAATCCAGTTTATCATGAGCGCACTAAACATATTGAAGTAGATTGTCATTTTATTCGGGAATCCATTCTGACTGGCAAGATCTGCACTCCTTTCACTCGTTCTGAAGACCAAGTTGCTGACATCTTCACCAAGCTGCTGGCGAAGAAGCAATTCTGCATTTTGATGGACAAGTTGGGCATGATTGATATCTATGCTCCAACTTGAGGGGGTGTTACAATATATTCCTGTTTTATATATTCCGTTAATTGTTTTGTTATTTCCATATTATATGTGGACCTCTCTGTAATTGTTTCAATATTATATATATGAGGGTGCACACATTGTGCAACCCTACGCTTCCCAAACTTGCTTTGTGTTTCACAGGTGTGAATTTCAGCAAAGAAGGTACGAATAGTATCCAACACAGTATCTCGACCTTTAAGTAAAAACAACCATGTGGTGCGAGAATAATCATCAATAAAGGTCATAAAATATTTCACACCCGAGTGACTCGATACAGAGCACGGTCCCCAAATATCAGCATGAACAATGTCAAAAATATCTTTAGAAGCAATAACGTTCTTAGCAGGAAAAACAGACCGAGTTTGTTTGCCTAAAACACAAGTTTCACAGGAAAAACTGTTCTCAGATAAAGTAGGGAATAAATGTTTTAATTTGGTAGCAGATGGATGGCCCAGGCGAAAGTGCCACTGTAGTCCCATCACTGAAGTAGATAGCATAGCAGAAGCAACAGGAGGTCCATCCAGATAATACAACCCATCTGGTCCTTCACGGCCCGAACCAATCCTCGTCTTCGTGTGAAGATCCTTCAAAACACAGCCAGAAGGATCAAATTTAATAGAGCACTTGAGTTGTTTTATCATCTTACTGACTGACAACAAATTAATAGGAAACTTTGGAATATATAAAATAGAATGCAATTGCAGTTTTGGTGAAATAGGAATCGTGCCAGTGCCATGAACTGTAGTTTTGGAGCCATTTGCAACAGTAACAGATGATATAGTAGCAGTGTTATTTAGAACAGATTATAGACGAAGATCACCAGCCATATGAGTGGATGCACCCGAGTCAATGCACCGCTGTTTGTTACCAGATGATGGAGAAGCGAGCATGGCAGAGGGTCCTGGTGTAGACGAGGATGGCAGCTGTGCGAGACGCTCCTGGAACATCTTCTCTAACTCAGAACGTAACCATTCCACGTGTGCAGGAGCAACAGGTGCGTCAGCGGTAGAGTCAACAACAGTTTCTTTAGCAACCTGGTTAGCCCAAGCGGGCTTGCCGTGCTTAATCCAACATCGATCTTCATTATGATTGTCCCGGCCACACCAGTTGCAGTAGCGAGGGCCGGGAGGAGCACCACGTCCAGTCGTCCAGGAGCAGATGATCCTCGACCTCCCGAGGGAGGAGGGCGACCGCAACGGCCACAACTGCGACTACGACTACCACCAGAATCAGCTGAGCGAGCAATAAGCGCAGGGTGCTCAATAACAGGAGTAGGAGTCATGAACGACAGACGTTGGACTCTGTTGAGAACATCCCGAAGGGTAGGCAGCGGATCATTTGACAGAATCTGGTCAACCACACCAGAAAACGAGGCAGAAAGAGCAGCCAAAAACTGAACAAGTTGCAGTTCGTTGCGCTGCTTCTGAGCAATTTTGATGTCCGCCGTCAAGGGGTGGTAGAGTTCAAATTCATTCCACAAAGTCGAGCATTGATTGTAGAAGTCATCAATGGAACTGTAAGGGGAGAATTCCTTTTTAGCCAAGTTTTTGAAATTTCAAAAACTCGCTTGGGATTCTTCTAATGAGAGTAGAGACATAAGTACAAGTGAGCAATATGGGACTAAAAGTAAAACAGTAAAACAAGGAGGGGGGTGGGCGGCAGCTGGAGGGTGGGGGGGCGGCGGCGGGTGGGGAAGGGCTGGGGGGCGGCGGGGCTGGTTTTCTTACGTCACTGCGGACGGGTGGGTGGGGAAAAAGAGACCTGCTCTTGATACGATCTAGAGGGAAATGGAATTGTTTATTTAGTGAGTAAAATATGTTACATGATAGTCTCTAATATAGCTAATGACAGTAGAGACATAAGTACAAGTGAGCAATATGGGACTAAAATTAAAATAGTAAAACAACAAGTGAATAACACAGTATATCTATATACCTCTTCCTCCAGAAGGCGGTGGACGGCCTCCACGACCATGTCCACGACTGCAGCCACGTCCAGAATCAGAAGTACGAGCAACCAAGGCAGGATGCTCAATAGCAGGTGTAGAGGATACAGATGGGAGTCGCTGGACTCGCTTTAGAACGTCGCGAAGAGTCGGTAGCGGATCACTTTACAATATTTGATCAACCACGCCTGAAAAAGATGCAGGTAGGGCAACCAGGAACTAAACAAGTTGGGAGTTCATTGCGCTGCTTTTGAGCCTCTTTGATGTCAACAATCAGAGGGTGGTAGATCTCATACTCATTCCAAAGAGCAGAACATTGGTTGTAAAAATCTTCAATAGACGCATCTGAGGACTACTTCTTGGCTAGGATTTTAAAAATTTCAAAATCCCTCTTTGGATTTTGCTGGTGTGAGTACGCCGGTTAGACATGAGACAGATGGTCCTACATAGCTTTGGCATCATGAAGGCATAGTAGAGACTGATTAATGCGTGGCTCGATGCTGTTGAGAAGCCAGGACATAACGCCCGATTTGTCTTTGAACCATTGGGTATAAGCTTGTTTGGTCTTGTCGTCAGCAGTAGCAGCAGAGGCAGGAGGAGGATCAGTGGTAAGATGTGAGTATCGACCTTGAGCCTTCACATACAGAACAATGGACGCCGACCACAAATGGTAGTTTGATCCATCGAGCTTGACAGTGGTAATACAAAGAGACCGAGGAGGCTCCACGGAAGCCATACTGAGCAGCGGCAAGTAGTAGCAAGATGGTGGCGTAGCAGCAACAGGCGGAAACAAGAGAACCCACGATGGGCAGCAACATATAGTAAATAATGAACCCTCTACGGGGCAGTAGCAGCAGCAGGGATCTGACGCATCAGATCAGAAGGACCCATTTTCGGGCAGAGATGGATAAAAATAACCTACGCCGACATGAGGAAATCGATATTCCTTCATGAGGCGCAAGCAGAAAAAGATCCGAAGACGTAGAGGACTCTCAACGTGAGAGATCTATGGCTGTCCGGAAGAACAAATGAACCGCTAGTAGAGGAGGAAGGGAGTTGATGGTGGGGAAAGTAGAGGACAGAGAAGAGTAGCAGTCGGTGGGTAGAGGAGTGGGGAGGAGAGGCGGAGGTGGAGACGGTGGCAGCCGGTGGGTGAAGGGGCTAAGACAGCGGTAACAAGGAGGGGTGGAGGGCGGCGGGTGGTGGTGGCGGTGGGTTGAGGTAGGTGGCAGCGGGTGGTGGGGGGAGGGCTGTGGAGGGCAGCGGGTGGTGGTGGAGGCAGGGAGGGCAACAGCGGCGACAACGCTGGGTAGGGAAGCCGGCGGCCCGAGGGGGGGGGGTCAGGGCATAGGGGCAGAGTGGGAAGAAAAAAAGGGGACCGGGCCCACTCTTGATGCCATATTAATAAACTGAAACTCGTTTATTGAGTAAAATAATGTACAATGTAGTCTCTTATATAACAGAAGAGAATAGAGACTAAAGCAGAGGTGAGCAATATGGGACTAAACTACAGAAGTGAACAACATAAGTGAGGCACATGCTAATGCCCATGACACTCAACACAACATAACTGAACACAACATATCTCTATAGTCACAATACATTTCCTTGTATCATGATCAGAAATGTCAAACTCCTTAAGAAGATCACAGACCCACAACATCTCACAAGTAGTATGAGCCATAGCTCTATACTCAGCTCTAACACTAGAATGGGCAACCACAGTCTGTTTCTTGATGCGCCAGGTAACAAGATTACCTCCCACAAAGGTACAATAACCAGATGTAGATTTGTGATCTATCCTGCTGCCTTCATAATCAGAGTCAAAATATCTTGTGATTTTACAATGCCCATGTCTTCTGTAGAATAAGCCTTTTCCTAGAGAAATTTTCAAATATTTCAGAATATGGCACACAGACACAACATCCCAGTGGCATTGTCTGGGTTTATCCAGATATCTACTGACTAATCCAACTGCCGAAGATATATCAACTGTTGTAACAATCAGTTATCTAAGTTCACCAACTAATCTACGATATTGTTGGTTATCTAGATATGGAGAATTGGTTATCTAGATATGGAGAAGGGTCATCATCCCAGTTGGTATTAGGATCTAAGGGAGTACTAGTAGGTTTTGCTCCAAGCATGCCTGTTTCTGCCAAAAGATCTAGAACATATTGCCTATGTGATAAATAAATACCTGAAGAAGAGAGGGAAACTTCAATACCCAGAAAATATCTCAATTTTCCCAGGTCTTTCGTGATAAATTGTTTTTCCAGGTATTATTTAGTTGCCTAGATGCCTGCTTGATCACTCCCAAATAAGATGATATCATCAACATAAACAATCAGAATTACAAGACCAGAGGAAGTTTTCTTAATAAAAGCTGAGTGATCAAAATGATCACAACGAAAGCTAAATTTTTGAAGAATATGACTCAATTTGTCAAACCAGGCACATGGACTTTATTTCAGTCCATATATAGCTTTGCGCAACCTGCATACTTTAGAACATTCCCCCTGAGCAACAACCTAGGTGGTTGCTCCATATATATCTCGTCGTGCAAGTCACCATATAAGAAGGCATTTTTGACACCCAATTGAAATAGGGGCCAATGACAGCTCACAATCACAGAGATAAGGATACAAACATAATTTAGGCATGCAATGGGAGAGAAAGTCTCAAAATAATGAACTCCATATGTTTTGGTATAGCCTTTGGTGACAAGACGAGCCTTTCATCTTTCAATTGTGCCTTCCGACTGATACTTTATGATAAAGATCCAGCAACATCCTACAGGAGAGCAATCGGTAGGACCATCAACCAAGTCCTACATGTGTCGACCAGTATGGGCCTGCATTTCAATCTCCATAGCCTAGCGCTATGCAGGATGCTGTAAAGCCCGAGCAACATTCTTAGGAATGGAGATAGATGATAAAGCAGAGGTAAAATTGGCAAAGCTAGTGCCCTGATTAGCAATAGAACAAAAATTTCTAATAGGATGTAGAGTGCAAGACCTGCCCCTTTACATAAACCAATCAGAACATCTAAATCAAAAAATACTTGAGGTTGAGGGGGATCTGCCAACGAGGATGTAGGAATTGGTGAAGGAGGGGCCATGGAGGGAGTTATAGCTTTCGGTCTTCGTTGATACACTTTCAGAGGCAGAGATGGTGCAACATCAGTAGGAGGCAAGTCAGTTTCAACGAACATAGGCAGTGGTGTATCAACCAACAAATCAGATGACATAGTATATCTTGTTGCAGAGTAGAATGATATATGCTCAAAGAAGACCACATCGACACTGAAAAACCATTTCTTTGTAGAGGGATCATAGCATCTGTACCCTTTCCGAGTCTGAGAGTAGTCCAAGAAAAAACATTTTGTAGACCACGGGCCAAGCTTAGTTAAATCAGGACGTAAGTTCTTGACCAAGCAAGTGCTTCCAAAAATCCGAGGTACAACAAACAGGGGGTATCAGATTACAAGATTTGATTAGGCACCTGATTGCCACGAATAGAGGAGGGCATGCGATTAATGAGATAACAAACAATAGAGATACTTTAGGCCATAAAGTTTTGGGTACATTATAGTGAAAAAGAAGGGTGCGAGCAACTTCTAGAAGGTGACGATTCTTGCGCTCATAAACCCATTTCATTGAGGGGTGTACGAACAAGAAGTTTGATGAATAGTACCCAACATGCAACAAAACTGGCTGATAGAGGATTGCACAAACTTTTAAGGCATTATCAATGCAAATAACCTTAATTGGTATGTCAAACTAAGTACATATTTCAACAAAGAAGGTGGTTTTAGTATCTAGCATGTGAGATCGGTCTTTCAATAAAAACAACCATGTATTTCTGAAATGTCATCAACTAAAGCTCATAAAGTACCACAATCCAAATGTACTCAGAACAGAACATGGACCCAAACATCAACATGCACACTATCAAATGTTTTTTTTGAACCAGTACATGCTTTTTTTGAAAAACTGACACAAGTTTGTTTGCCTAGCTGGCAAGTTTCACAATGAAAAACATAATTTGAAATAGCAGGAATTAAATGCTTCAATTTTGCAATAGATGGATGGCCCAGTCGATAATGCCATTGTAGGCCTATCACAGACGCAGTGTGCAAAGCAGTAGTCTTTGGCGTATCCAAGTAGTATAATCTTTCAGGTCCCTCATCGCCTGAACTAATCCTCATCCTCGTGTGGAGATCCTGAAAAACACAACCGTCCAAGTCAAAGGTAGCATTGAAGGCCCTTCACAGTTCGACTAACATATAACAAATTCAACAGGAATTTGGGAACATAAAGAGCTGAGCGCAATAATAGATTGCCAGGAGTACAAATACTTCCCATGCCAGAAACAGGAGTCTAAGAACCATCAACAAGAGTAACAGTTGGAACAAGAGAAGTTTTTTGGAGTTCAGAAAAAAGTGCAGAATTGCTAGAAATATGGGAGGTGGTGCCAGAATCAATCACCCATTTATTTTTACCATAAGATGTTGACGAGGCAAGAAGAGCAGAACTTTCGTCAGTAGAGTAGAGGCATCAGTAGTGGAGGAAGTGAGATAGGATTGAAGAAGTTTTTCAAACTCAGAGCGAATCCAATCAGCAGATGGTTGGGATGATGAGGATGGTGCAGAATCAGGTTGATCTGTAGTGACCTAATTGGCCCATGCAGCTTACCATGCTTAATCCAACATCGATCTTTGGTATGGTTTGTGCGTTCATAGAAATTACAATATCACTGTTCTGAAGAGGATAGGTCTTGATTAGATGATACAGAACCACGACCAAGACCAGCAGTAGAGCGGCCACAACCTCGGCCTCGACCTCGACCTCGGCCTTGGCCACCGCCACAGGAGGAGTTTCCAGAGCGGACAACTAGAGCAACAACATCAGAGTGGTCGGGTGACAAAGGGGAGACAGACGGGAGCCGTTGGGCCCGTTTAGGACATCTCGTAGTGTAGGCAACGGGTCACTGGGCATGATCTGATCTACAACTCTAGAGAATGAGTGTGGCAAGCCTGCAAGAAATTGCACTAGTTGAAGTTCATTGCGCTAGCACTGTATTTCAGTGATATCAGTAGAGAGGGGGTGATATACTTCAAACTCGTCCCAGAGAGCGCAACATCGATTGTAGTAGTCCTCCACATATTCAGTAGCAGAATACTCCTTTTTGGCCAGGTGTTTGAAAATTTCAAGCACTTTCTTCGGGTTTTGTTGATAAGAGTAAACATGTGAGAGTTGGTCCCACATGGCGTTGGCAGTCTGGAGCCGAAGAAGCATCTGGCTGATCTTGGGCTTAGCACTATTGACCATCCAGGTCATGATGCCGAAATCATCCTTAGTCCACAAATTATAGGCTTGTTTAGTTTTATCGTCAACATTATCAATAGGTACGTCCGGAGCATCGGAAGTGAGATATGAGTAACGACAATGAGCTTTGACATAGAGCTCGAAGGCTGTAGAACAAGTGTGATAGTTGGAGCCATCCAACTTCATAGTAGCGTCTAAAGCAGCTAAGCAGATGCCATCAGAAAGATATGTAGGATGGCAGTAGAAGGGAAAAGGACCCAACTCAGGGGCAGTAGCAGTAGTCAGCAAGCAACATCAGAAGAAGGAGCCCAACTCATGAGCAGCAGTAGATCTCGATCAATAGATCCGAAGAAACCCGCAACATGGCAGTATGAAGCAGTATCAGATCTGAATCATCAGATCTAAGAAACCCACATAGGGGCATAAGAGAAGAGAAAGAATTACACCACCACAGGGAGAGAGTTATTCCACCATGAGGCGTAGGCAACATGAATAGGCCTATTAAATCTTAAACGTGCTATTTAAGTGCCGGAAGACACAGAAGAGGAAGGAAGAAGATAGATGGGAGGCTAGAGGGGTGAGGCAATGGAGGCTGGTGGAGGGCATCGACAACTACTTGGGAGAAGAGAGGGGGTGGTGGTGTGGCGGGTAGCAGCAACGAAAGGGGGGGAGGGGGGGGTTGGGGAAAGAGTTGGCAGAGGAGAGGAGAAAGGGGAAGAGAGGGAGGGAGTGGCGGCAACAAGGAAGGGAGGAAGGGATTAGCCGCGGGCTGGAGAGGAGAAAGGAGGCAGCGATGTTGGGTAGGAAGGGGGGCGCCGTGGGGGGGCGTGTAGCGAGCAACATGGGTTCAGTGGGGAGGGATGAAGGGGTGGGTGGGGGGATGAAGGGCGGGTGAGGGGAGAAGAGAGGGGTGAAGGCTAGGTTAGAAAAGAATGGGAAGCATTAGGGTTGGAGGAAGAGTTAAGGGAGATCATAGCCGTCTGATACCATATAGAATAATAAAAGTCTTTCTTTGATGTGTCTAAAACAAATACAATTCTCTCTCTTTTATAGGATAAGATACTTAAGTAAGAAACATAACTAGGCAATATTGGATAAAAGAAAAACTAAAGACAAAAATGTTAGCAAGCTGATCCTCAATCCTGATGTATGGAGTAGATATTGTTTGGACATTATGGATTCCTTGGCTAAGTGACAAACATTTTCTTCCCTCTCATTTGTTAAAACAATCTATTTTAGGGGTGACTAAAATAACCGACCCTACTCGATCCGACCCAAAAATCTGGGTCTATTCACTTTTCGGGTCGGGTCCATTTTATTCTCGGTAGGGTTTGGGTTTGCAAATGTTTTTGCTTTTATTTGTAGTAGAGTATTTTTATGATTTTTGTGTCCGGTTGGTTTTGGGTCAGGTCTAATGGGTCCTGGTCTACTTGGGTCCATTTCGGGTCGGGTTAATCTGGGTTCATGCTCATTTCGGGTCGGGGCCAATATACCCGACCCATTGTCGGGCCTAGTTATAGTCCACTGCAATATATTTGGTACACTTATGGAATGTGGGATTGCTTGTATAGAATAGGAAAAGTGTTTATTCGATAATTGAAACACATTAAAATAGATTCTTTTATAGGATAGGAGAGTAAGCCAATCGACAACGATAGGCAATATGGGATAAAAGAAATAGGTTAGAGACAAGACAAGTCTAAATCCCATACCAAAGGAAATAACAAAAAAATAATGTAATAAAGCACATATACTAATACTCCCTCTCAAGCTGAAGCATAGATATCAATCATGCCTAGCTTGTCAACCATGCTAGTGAAGATGTCAGCAACTTAATCAGAAGTGTGAGTATATGGAGTAGAGATATCACCAGACAAGACAACCTCTGACGAAATGACAATCCACCTCAATATGTTTGGTTCGCTCATGAAAGGTTGGATTGGTAGCAATAAATATAGCAACCTTATTATCACAAATCACAATGCATAGGAATAGGATTTGAGTCAGATATATCAAGTTCTTTTAGAAGACCGTAAACCCATAAAAGTTCACATGAAGTATGAGCCATAGCTCTATACTCAGCTTCAACACTGGAGCGGGTGACAACAATTTGTTTCTTGCTGCGCCAGGTAACAAGATTACCACCCACAAAGGAACACCAGAAGTAGATTTGCGGTCTAACCTGCTGGCACTGCCTGCATAATCCAAATCAGAATACCCTGTGATTTTACAGTGCCCATTATAGAATATTGAATATAAATGCATTAGATAATCCAAAAGGTTTACAATGCATTCTCTTATATAGGATAAGAGAGGAGACACAAAATAGAGATGAGCAATATGGGACTAAACAACACAAGTAAACATAAGTGAGGCACATGCAAGGCACATGCTACTCAGTGAAGCATAAACATATCTCTATACCCCCCCCCCCAAGCTGGAGCATAGATGTCGAACATGCCCAACTTGTCAACTGAGTCTGGAAGCGAGCTTTTGGAAGAATTTTGGTGAAGATGTCTGCGACTTGTTGCTCAATGCTCAAATATGGAGTACAAATGCGGCCAGAAAGGACAGATTCTTGAACAAAGTGGCAATCGACTTCTATATGCTTTGTCCTTTCATGAAATGTCGCGTTGCTTGCAATAAAGATAGAAACCTTGTTGTCACAAAACATTGGTATAGGACTGGAGTTGGATATGTCAAACTCTTTCAGAAGTCTTTGAACCAACAGAAGTTCACACGCAGTGTGAACTATGGCTCTATATTCTGCCTCCGCACTTGACCTGGCTACTGCGGTCTGCTTTTTGCTACGCTAGGTAACTAGATTGCTACCCACAAAGGTGCAATAGCCCGATGTAGATTTACGATCGCATTGACTTCTTGCATAGCCGGAATCTGAAAAACTTGAGAGGTTGCAATGACTGTGCTTCTTTATATAATAATCCTTTTCCTGGAGAACTTTTGAGATATCTTAGAACATGACAGACAACATTACAATGACATTGCCGAGGTTTGTCAAGATACTGCAACGGGGGGTTGGATAGGGGGGTGCTGTCAGCAGGTCGGGGGTTGAGGTGGGAGTCGGGGATGGGGGGATGGCGTGGGCAGGGAGAGGAAGAGGAAAGGGAGAAGAGGGAGACAGGGAGAAGAAGGGGCAGGGGGTGGCGGCTTGGGGATAAGGGAATGATAGGGTTTAGGAGGGGGAGCATCAGGGTTAGGGGGGAACTAAGGGGGTCATAATACTGATACCATGTGAATACTAAAACTGTTTTAGTATTTGATGTAAAACAAGCTCATACCCTTTCCTATATAGGATAGAGAGGTCGGTTATTACAAAGTTCATCAATATGGGATAAAAGATGAGATAATAAAAACACAAAGTAATAACAAAATAATAAATATACTAACCAAATCTACTTGTTGGAGAGAATAATCAGAGAGATGGCCATGGTCACTAACATAGTACTGCAATCCCAATTATAACTCGGACTAGGAGCAGTAGGATTTTGTAGAGCCAGGGGGACCTTTAGTAGGATCTCAGTGAAGAGGCTAGACGGATTTGTGTCATATGCATGGTCCCTCAGGGTGTGATTGTGATGGAGAGAAGAGGCTGGTTTTTAAGAGAGCAGCATGATGGTGGCTAGGTGGGCTGTTGGCGGGTGGTAGATGGGAGGCAGCTACAACTGGGCAAGGAGTGGAGGGTATGGTGGTGGTGGTGGCAGCAGGAATGGAGGAGATGGGAGAAGCAACAACGGCTAATGGCAGGGATAGAAGGGGGGGGGTTGTGGACGGCGGAAAGGGAGGCGGGTTGGCTGGCTGTAGGTGGTGGAAGAAGAGGAAGTAGCGGGGGTTTGGCGGTGACAAATGAAAGGAGGGAGGGGGTGCTGGTGGGTGAAAGCAGGGATATGGGGGGGGGGAACGGGTGGCTGAAAGGGCAGGGAGAGGAGGGAGATGGAGGTGGCTGCTGTAGGGAAGGAGAGGGGGAGGGGGCGGCGGTGGGGAGGACAGGGGCAGGGAAGGAGAGGGGGTGGCTGGAGGGGAGGGGTAGGGTGGCGACTTAGAAGAGGGATTTGGGAAGCATTAGGGTTAAGGGGGATCGTACACGTCTGATACCATATAGAATGGAAAACCTTTATTTGATGTGTCTAAAACAAATACAAGACACTCTCTTTTATAGGATAAGAGAGTAAGTGAGAAATAGAAGCATGCAATTTGGGATAAAAGAAATGCTAAATACAAAGACAAGTCTAAAGCATAGATAAAAGATAAAGCATAAAACATATATACTAATAGCAAGAACCTAATAGCACAGTCTTCCGTAACACCAACAAAAGCACCAACATTATACTCACATTTTCTCTATGTTCATCCTAGGGTCTTCTTCTACGTTCCACATGTGAGGCTGCTCCAACTCTCAAGAGCAAAGCCCCTTTCTGGTCCTTGATGGCTCGAGATGATGGCGAGGGCCCAGGGTTTATGAAGTTGGCTTGGACGCCATATCCTTCATTGTAGCCTCAGATGATGAAACTTAGCCCTGCTGCTTCTATAAACCTCTTTTGTTCATGTTATTTTTTTTTCTTTCACTAGGTTGTTTAACGGGATGCCACTTCCCGTACTTTGCCTTTTGGGGCCTCTCTTGAGGTTCTTACGCCTCGTACTTTCCTTCTGGATTTCTTGTGTTTTCTGGGATCCCTTCCAATTCCCTTTGCCACTGCAGGTTCTTCTGGGTCACCTCTAGTGCCCCACTTAACCCCTTAACGTGGCTGTTTAGCCGTACCCCAGGTTCTTGCGTATATGACTACCAGTTACTTTTATATATTATATCCGTTTATCTAAAAAACCCGTTAATATGATACAACCATCTAGCCTGTGCACCTTTTTGTATCTTGATGGTAGATTATCTATTGGTTTATGTGGAGTAAACAAGCAAACAAGTATTGTAATCTTTTACCTCTTTCCTTTTAATCTCTCAGAAAGATATTGTAGATGTCCCTTTGATGTTATCATGATAATACTGAATGTTTCAGAAGTTTAGGCTAATTGATACTGCTGGAATCAGAAGGAAGGCTGCAGTAGCTTCATCTGGAAATTTGACAGAGTCATTGTCCGTCAATCGAGCTTTTCGTGCTATCCGTAATTCTGATGTTGTGGCTCTTGTTATTGAAGCAATGGCCTGCATCACAGAGCAGGTATATCCTTAATTTTAGCAACTGCTGTGTAATGTTTCATACAATGCTCATATGCCTATGCTTAATCTCGTTTCTTCAGAATTAGGTTTGCTGGTAACATTTCAAATTGGAGGTGATTATGTGTAAATAATGCCAAAGTGAATTAGAAAAGCATCATTTAATTATTAAGTTTTCTTTTATCTCTTATTCGTATATCAAATGAAAATAATAATTTTAAAATGTAAAATATAAGAAAACTTTTAGATGGGAGTAGACCCTTCTATTAAACCATGGTGCAAATTATATGTTGGATAAATATAGACACCTCTTACTTTAATAATTCTTCAGTTGGAAGTTTGTCATTATATATATGTAGAGGTAACCTTCTTGCTACTTATTGATATCAGTTTAGTGTTGGATGATTTGTTTGCTGAACTATATCCCTGAAGGATCTGACTTATATACATGTTTTCTGCTCTATGTTGAGAGGGAGATAGCCATGCCACAGCCTACCTCTTGATGGTAGTCCAAATTTACTATGATGGAATATGTAGATTGTATGAGAGTTGATAAGATGACAGGAAGAGATCAAAAGAAAAAAATGGAAATGCTAACTACACTAAAGTCACAAATTATGTCTTACCCAAAATGCACCTTAGGTCGGGTTTTTGAGTTTTTTTTTCATGTCAACAGATCTTCAGGCAGCCACTCTGGAGATATCTTGTTGAGGTATTTGTGATGCAATATCTTTTTTGGATGACATTTCATACCGGCCTTGTGATGTACGACAGGCTCTGCCTCGATGGACTTATGAGCGCAAAAGTTGTAGTGCCCGATGTTTAGTCTCTGTTTTCCTTACTTTATTTTATTCTATTTCTTTTCTCATTTTTTGGGGCTCTTATAAAGCCAAGTAAGTTAGTCTCACATTGGCTACCTTCGCTTTGCGCGCCTATATAATGGCTGTATTCCGTCATTGTTTAGACAACTTGATGGTTCTGAATGATATTGCAAGTTATTTTCACTAGTCAAATCCCATAGTTATTAGGCTATGCATTAGTTGGTATTTGTATTCGGGTTGCCACATGAACTCAACTAAGCATGATGAATTGAGATGCTGGGTCGATGCCCTTCTCCTCAAAGACTTTATTTGTGAGAGCAAGAGTCCTTGTGTGGTTCTTGCTCTCCTTGCCCCCCAAGAAGCATGATAGTTAAAGAATATGTTTAGATTGACGATCCTAGGAAGAAATGTCCAATTTTGACGCCGTTTCTATGGCCAAAGAAAAATAAATTTGACAAATTTCCTGAAAAATTGACAGATGCGTTCCTGGCGTTTTGATGGCCAAATGAATGAACTAATCTATAAAATTTTAGTAGAATGAACTACTAGTATAGATCTATTCAACTATGCCATAATATTTCTTGTTGGATATGTTGGTGGGCGGGGGGGGGGATCTTCTAATGAGTGAGTGAAGAAAGCAAAACTATTTTGGTGGGGATGTTGATGTCAAATTCAATAGTGAAACGAATGAATTACGTCATTATAGTTTGTAAGTACTATAAACAGTCTTAGAAGACACATTTATGCAAAAATAACATGGTATAGTAAGGATCTCTAGGTGGATGATAGATTGTACAAAAGCAACGTTGATCATCTGTGAGTATTAACTTTAAGGAACTCAAAACATACTACAAGTCTACAACAGAACAATAAAGTAATGAACAATACAACTTCTTTTAAAACCTACAAGTTACTACAAGTCTACAATACAAGTTTGTGGAGTAGAAACATAAAACCATACTGTAACAGTCATACTCATACCGTCATACAAAATTGTAGTACACTACACTCCATACTACACTAGTTGAAGCCATAGAATTAAATGTCCGATTTCGATGTCATGTCCGATGGCCCAGAAACAAAAAAATTTCAAAATTTTGGCCGGCCCTAACAGTTTCGACAACCAAATAAACAAATTAAATCTTGGAAGTTTACTAGGACGATCTAAACGCCAAGATCTACTCGAATATGCAATAATATTTCATATTAGATATGTGGGGGTGGGGGTCTCCCACATTTGTAAGTGAAGGAAGCTGAACAATTTCGATAGAATTTCGATGGCAATTTCAATGGCAAAATGAAGGAATTAAGTTATGAAACTCTGTAAACACAATGTTTAGACATAAAACACTAGATTATATAACAAAATTCTATGTTAAGAGGTTAGGGTGGGATCCATGTCTTGATGAGTGAGTGCACAAATGAACAGAAATGTCAAGTCTGCTAGACAGTTAGACTGTTAAAAACTTCAAGTTACAACTTAGAATTTAAAACTTACAGTTACAAGTTACAAACTTACGAAGTACAACTTGTATCAAGTTTAGTGTTAGCATTTAACTAGGTTACATGGGACATTTATACATATATCCAAGAAAGAACTTAGTTATTTTTGGAGTATATTTCCATATCGCTATAGAAGAGTGTAGATTTTGATGAAGGTAATGTATAGATGGTCTAGGGATAGGGTAACATACCTTAGAATTAAGAAAAATAGCCTTTACAAACAAGAGATTAAAAAAAAAAGTCAAAATACCCAAGATGTAGTATTAACAGTCTTAGGAACAAATTTCTCAAAATTTAAGTTGTGATTCTGTACCCTTTTGCAAAATTACGACCCAAACTGGGCTTTTTTGGTGCGAAATTTCACCTTGTTTTGCAAAATTTCAGACCTAGGGACGAAATTTTTGCGAAATTAATGTTCGATTGAAAAAAAACGAAATTTCGAGTGAAATTTTACAATTTCGATCGAAATTTTTTCTACGGTTGAAGCTTGAGTGTCGTGGTGGTTGTTGTCCTCCTCGTTCTTGTTGCTATTGTCCATACATAACTTGATTGATCTGATGTAAATAACCATTCCAGCTCATATGGTGCCTATACACAATGGTATACGTCTCAACATGGTCTATATATACTTGACCTTACACAAATTGCATCATCCATGTTTTGGATAAAAATCCTAAAGTGCTTTTGCCTAATCGTCAATTTGAGTACTAGGAAGTCTAGGAGGAAATGATGATGATGCAACTAGATCTATCAAAGGTGTATAAGCACCAGATTCACCACCATAGCCATAGCCATAGGAACCAGAATGGAAAACATAACCACCACCAACACCATCAGTAGGGAAAACATAACCCCCAACAAAAGAACCATATCCGGAAGGAGTATAAGCAACATTAGATTCACCACCATAGCCATAGGAACCAAAAGGAGGTTGTTGTGCTAGTGGGAGTAGTGGTTGTGAACGCCGAATCCAAAAATACTATCAACAAGAGAAGAGGATGTTTCCTTACTAGAAATACTGAAACTCCGTACGGATTCAGGTAAGTCAGAATAATAAGCACTTCAGTATTGAGGGGCTGGTGGACTAGGTGGGGGTTGTGTTGGTAGTGCACCATCATACCTTTTTTGCTCTGAAGTTTTCCTTCTCTGAAATGTCTTTTGAGCCACTGGAGATTGAGTTTGAGTAGGATCACGTGGTGCAATTTCAACCCTTGGCCAGTGAGATGAGGGTGGTCATCATCTTCATTTGTAAATCCTTACCATCCTTCATTGCCACCACAACTACAACCTCCTTGACCACCGTCATCGTTGTCGTTATTGTTGTCATCATCACTTTTTGAAGGAGACTTTAATGTAGAGTTACTTTTAGAACCAGTAGCAGTAGGAGTAGGTGCAACACTACTACTAGCATCAATGTCAGCATGCACAACACTTTCAATTTCCATGTCATCATTTAAATCCTCATCATCTTCCTCAAGTCTTTAAATTAGGCTGCAGTCATTGTGTGCTTCTTGTTGATCTTCGACACGAGCAAAGTTCCTTCAACTATTGCATCTGGCATATAACTCCATCTAAAACTGGGCACCACTAATCTCATTCATCCATTCTTGCAATGGATCTTCTCATCATCATTATCGACGCCAAAGGTGTATGTAATATCAATGCGATCACGCACAATTGACATATCTACTTCTCTGAACTCTGGTTCTCTTAGATCTTTTGCCCTCGATCTCATATTGTAGTGGACAAAAACCAAGTCATTTAAATGAGCAAACCCCAAGTCTATTCCTTCTTTTACTGTGGATGAGGTTGAATGTGGATGAGGTTGAAATTGCCAAAGCAAAAATGTATAGGCGATGTCTGTTGTTTTGTGATACAATAAGATCCTATAAGTTCTCTTTTGTCGAAATAAGGCCCTAAGTGGCCATTTTGCAGTAAAATACCCAGTGTTAAGGAGAAATTTGAAAGAAGCCATCAAATTTTGTATTTCGGTGAAATTCCCTAGATACAAACATGTTTGGTCATTTCTATATCCGATGGTTGTTGCATTGAAATTATAGAATAGGAAATGTTTAGTTGATGTGTAAAACAAAATACAACAGACGCTCTTTTAGAGGACGAGAGTGAGCCAGTTACGAGTTGCAATATGGAATAAAAGAAAATGGCTAAAGACAAGACAAGTCTAAAGCCCATTACAAAACAAATAACATAACATAACGCAATAAAATACATATACTAATACAGTAATACTCCCCCTCAAGCTGGAGCATAGATATCAATCATACCCAACTTGTCAATCATGGTAGTGATACTGGCATTGGGAAGAAGTTTTGTGAAGATGTCTGCAACATGATCAGAAGTGGGAGTATATATGAAGTAGAGATATTGCCAGATGAAACAATCTCTCTAACAAAATGACAATCCACCTCAATATGTTTAGTCCCTCTTGAAAGGTTGGATTGTTAGCAATGCATAGGAATAGCATTTGGGTCAAAAACATCAAACTCTTTCAGAAGACCACAGACCCATAACAGTTCACAAGTAGTGTGAGCCATAGCTCTATACTCAAGCTTCAACACTAAGAGAGGGCGACTACTGTTTGTTTCTTGTTGCACCAGGTAACAAGATTACCTCCCACAAAGGTACAGTAACCAGAAGTTGATTTACGATCTATCCTGCTGCCTGTATAATCTGAATCAGAATACCCTATGATTTAATAGTGCCCATGATTTCCTAGTAAAATTTCAGATATTTCAAAATGTGACACAACATCCCAGTGGCACCGTCTGAGTTTATCCAGATATCTACTGACTAGGCCTACTGCAGAAGTAATATCAACCCTTATCACTGTCAGATATATAAGTTTACCAATCAATCAACGATATTGTTGGTTGTCTGGGTAAGGAGAAGTATCATCATCCTAGTTTGTATTAGGATCCAAGGGAGTAGTAGTAGGTTTTGCTCCAAGTATTCCAGTTTCAGACAAAAGATCCAAAAACATATTTCCTCTGAGATAAGAAAACGCCTGAGGAAGAGTGAGAGACTTTGATACCCAGAAAATATCTTAATTACCTAGATCTTTAGTGACAAAGTGTTTTTCCAGATACTCCTTAGTAGCCTGGATGCCTGTTTGATCACTCCCAAATAAAATTATATCATCAACATAAACAATCAGAATGACAAGTCCAAATGAAGTTTTCTTAATGAACACTGAGTGATCAGAATGAGAGCGCCGAAAACTGAACTAAAGAATACTACTCAGATTGTCAAATACACACGGGGACTCTATTTCAGTCCATAGATCGCTTTGCGCAACCTACATACTTTGGAGCACTCCCCCTGAGCAACGAATCCAAGTGGTTACTCCATGTATACCTCCTCATGCAGAAGTAGTAGATATGAAGCATCAGATCTGAGAAACCCACACGGGGGCAGAAGAAGAGAGAAAGACCTACGCCAACATGGGGAGATAGTTACTCCATGAGGCGCAGGCATGCAACGAGCGTAATCCTGTTAAAACGTCAACGTGAAATTTTAAAAAACGTGTGCGGAGACAGAGATGGATAAGGAAGAAGGAAGGGAGATGGATTCAAAGGTTAGATGGTGGAGAGGGGATGATGGTGGAATATTGGGTGAAGGGGGAGCAACAGTAGGAAGGGATGGAGAGGTGGTGGCGGCGGTAGGTTAGATGGGTGGAGTGGGGAAGCAACGGTGGGGGGACGGGGGGGCAGCGACGGGTTGAGGGGAGGAAGAAGGTGGGAAGGGCGGCGGCGGTGGCGCTAAGGAAGAGGAGGGAAGGGAGTGGCGGCGGCAAGAGAGGAGGGAAGGAGGGGCGGTGGCAGCAAGGTTGGCGGCAACTAGGGGGGATTGGGTGGCAGCGCGAGTAGGGTTGAAGATGGGGGTGTGAAATGGCGGCTAGGGTTAGTGAAGTGTTGGGTGGTGGCTAGGGTTGATGGAGACAGGAGAGGTTAGGGTGGATCATATGGCTCTGATACCATATAGAATAGGAAATGTTTATTTGATGTGTTTAACAAAATACAATGGAATCTCATTTTGTCGGACAAGAGAGTGAGCCAGTAGACAGAGTTAGGCAATATGGGATAAAAGAAAAAGGCTAAAAGACAAGACAAGTCGAATGCCCATAACAAAAGAAATAACATAACGTAATAAAGCAAAAATACTAATAGAAATAATTGGTGAAATTTCGCCAATTTCGACAAAATTTTGAACAATGTGTTGACCCATCGATAAGATCACTGTCAAACATCCATTTTCTATCCTACGCCTTAACGACATGCTTAATATGTTGTCAGGATCTCTCCATTTCCCCAAAATCAACCTATTAGTAATTTAATTAGTTGGGCTTAGGCCCATTGTATTCTCCCTTGTTTCCATTTAGCCCATGTACTCCCTGGCATGGAACAGGATTTCGACTTTGAGCTGACTTTGACAGGTGTGGACATGGAAGTTTGTGGAAATGTCGAGGAAATGTCGAGGATTTTTACAACCAAACTTCTACGCAACTTCGACAAAAATTAAGCTAAAAATAGTCATTTTGTGATGAAAATCGACAGATTTCATCAAATCTAACTAAAAAACACAATATATGTTTACATATAGCCATCCATATAGGTTTACATATGTAGATAAATACACGATTACATACAGTTGTCTCCGAACTACAAATTTCTTCCATATATAAAGTTTTTGACGCTAAACAAACTACATAAAAATGGTGCAAATCTATGGTAGATTTAGCATGGTAGAGTTCTTCCATATACAGTCTATTACTATTAGCTTAAAATAGTAAAAAATAACATCAAAATCATCTTACCTCAAGCTCCAATACTTTTGCCCCCTCACACAACAAACTCTACAAAACACCAGAAGAATGTCGCCAACTTCCACGACTTCGACTGATGTCGAGGACATTGTGGAATTTTTGAATGGACTTGGGTCAACTTCGTCGACATATGGGGATATGTCGACAACTTCGATGAAATGTCGAGGATATTGTGGAATAAGGATGTTTATGTGGATTCGACGTCGCCAGCCGTAGACAGACATTATCGATGAATTTTCGCCCCATGTCGAGGACATTTAGTACGATGCTCCCTATATATATGAGACTTAGTACTCTTATTTACTTACTGAAAACAACTCATTCTACATGGTATCAAAGAAGGGTTCTAAACCTACCCTTTCCTTCCTCTCTTTTCTTTTATTTTCCTCTCCCTCTCCTCCCACCCGACGACCGTCGCCCCTCCTCACCCCCATCTACCCACCGCCACCCTCCCGCTCCCCCTTCTCCCCCTCTCCTCCTTCCCCTCGTCGTGGCGGCCAATGGCCAAGCGGCCCAACAAATGACCTCCACCAGTGGCTTGCGGCCACAGACGACTATGACAGTAGGCACAACCAGCCAGATCCATCCACCGCCAGTCCAGCCCACCACTAGACGTGGTCTCTATTTGCACGGTGTTTCGGAAGAATCCGCAGAGCACTCAACAAGAGTAGGGTACTCAATAGCAAGAACGAAATTCTTTGATGCTAGACGTTGAACACGTTTGAGCACATCCCGTAGAGTGGGCTGGGGATCACTAGAAAGGATTTGATCTATAAATCCGGAAAATGAGGAAGGGAGTCCGGCAAGAAACTGGACAAGTTGTAGTTCATTCCGTTATCATTGAATCTTGTTGATGTCAACTGATAGAGGATGATAGACTTCATATTCATCCCAGAGTGCAAAACACTAGTTGTAGTACTCTTCAATAGAAGTATCATCCAAATACTCCTTTGCCAGGTTCTTGAAGATCTCAGACACCTTCTTGGGGGTTTTGTTGGTGAGAATAGGCATGGCACAACTGATCCCACATGATTTTGGCATCATGTAGGCAAAGGAGGGACTAACTGATCCTCGACTAGGTGTTGTTGACGATCCAGGACATAATGAGAGAGTCATCTTTACTCCATGTGTGTAGGCTTGTTGCGTCTTATCATCCACCGATGCATCAAGAGGAGGTTTAGGGTCGGTGGTGATATGTAGTAGCGACCTTGTGCCTTCACATACAATATAAAAGATGCCGACCAGAGATGGTAGTTGGAGCAACAAGTTTCACCATGGTGACGCACAGAGAACGTGGAATCTCAGTAGATGCCATGACGCACAAATTGGTAGCCGAGGTAGAGTAGAAAGCGGCAGCAGATGGCAGAAGGCAACAATGGAAAGTAGTAAGGAGACAGCCAGAATAACCTTTGGCACAGACATAAGACATCGGGATTAATAGATCCGAAGAAACCCACAATGGGGCATAAAGCAAAAGCAACATATCTGAAGCATCATATCCGAGAACCCCACACGCCACTATAGGGAGAGAGGTACTCCACCATGAGGTGCAGGCAGGCAAGAAGCGAAGTCCGTTAGATTGTCAATGTGCTATTTAAAAAAAAATACCGGAAAACGGAGAAGAAAGGAGACGGTAGGGATGATGGCTAAGCTACAGAGACAAAGGAGGAAGCTGATGGTATGGTGGAGCGAAGAGAGGGGGGTTGCTGGGGTGGATTGTAAGGGAGGCGGTTGTGGGGGGAGAGGCGTGGGCGACTGGGGAGGCAGGGCGACATGAGGGTTGGTGGGCGATGGGCAGGTGGGGCTAGGGTAGGCGGTGACGGGTGGAGGTGGGTGGCCGGTGGCAGCGGGGAGGTGGGATGGGGGGTAGAGGATGGGCCGCAGGAGGAGGGGCAGGAACAGGGATATCGGGCGGCGGGGAGGTTGGGCATCAGGAGGAGAACAAGGGGAGGCGATGGGTGGGGAGGGTGGCGGTGAGAGGGGGGATGGTGGCTAGGGTAGGGGGAAAAGAAGCATTAGGGGGTGAGGAGGGGTGGGGGGGTCGTAGCCGTCTGATACCATATAGAGAAATCAGTCAGTTGTATTAAGTAAGTAGGACTGAGTATAATGCCTTCTCTTTTATAGGACAAGAGAATAAAACAATAACCACAATTAAGCAATATGGGACAAATAACACTAGTAACATGTAAAGCACATGTAAATAGGAAATATAAGCATATCTCTATATGATCTATTACTGATATTTGGTTTTTATAGGAGGCAACCCCTACAAAAGCAAGAAGCTTACAATTGTTGCTAGATTCGGTGCATAGTCAAGAGTACATAGCTATTTCTCGCTTTACTAGTGAACTCCTCTGGCTCTAGTATTTTTTTGAAAGAACTCGGGTATAGTGAGATAGAGGCATTGGACTTTAGATAAGACAATCAAGTTGCTGTACACATTGCCTCAATTATGGTCTCCCATGATAGGACGAAATATATGGAGGTATACATTCATCTTATTTGCGAGAATCTTTAAAAGCAGTTGATCAAACTTGCTCTTTTCAAAGTCCCTTAATGGATATCAAATGCATTTTCTATGTAACAAGAAAGTTGTCTGATGTGTACGCACTAGCTTGAGGTGGGAGTTCTGAAATCACTTTCGTTCATATTGCGATGCTCGTTGCTAATCATCTAAACCGACCTATCTTTCATTTAGACGTTAAATGCTTTTGCACATGGTTTTCAATGTGAAGAAGTTTATATATAGTAACCTCTTGGTTATGCTGCCAAGGGGGAGGATTTTTCCAAGGTCTATTGATTACGGTGATCTATTTGTCTTAAAATAGTCACTGTGTGCATGGTTTAATGAACTAAGCCAATACTAGATAATCTTGGCTTGAAATATTTACAAGTGCGGTCACTCTTCATTCCCTACCAAGACTTGTTTATGTTGATGACACTGTAATTATAGGCAAGAATTTATAGGGTATATCGAAATTGAAACTAGATACCAGTCACACTTCCACACCAAGGACTTGGGGACGTTGTGATACTTCATGGAAATAGAAGTTTTAAGATCAAAGGCATGCATCAATTGTTCACTGAGAAAGTATTTTGTCAACCTTCTTAAAGATACATGCACGAGGGATGCAATTGCATTCTGAACACCTGTGGATTATCTTACCAAACATCAATATCAGAAACTGAAAATTTTTGTGAGAAGAAATGAAGAAGGGAAGAAGACAGGAACACCGATCACATGTCGGCTGCAAAACGCAACAAACGTGATTAGGGCTTGAGCCTACTCACTTGTATTTATATATTAGGATAAGTACATGAGGTACAAAGAGAGAAAAGAAATAAAACATAGATATTATAAAGAAAATAAAACAGCCGCCGGATTGACGAGCCGCCGCTGCGCCGGTGTCGATACCATCGACTCGACAGAACCTCATCTCGAACCTGAACTGATCTCGATACCATCGACATGAATGTCGATAGTATCGACCAGGATGCCGATTGCTTCATCTCGAACCTGAACTGATCTCGATACTATCGACAGAGTGTCGATAGTATCGACCGGAATGCAGGTTGCTTCACACTCCCCCTCAAGCTGGAGAGTACATATCGTGTATGCCCAGCTTGCCACAGAGTCTCTGAAAGATTGCTGAACCCAAAGGCTTTGTCAGGATATCTGCTAGTTGGTCCTCAGATCTGACATATGGTGTCACAATAGTGCCATCTTTGATTTGATCACGAATAAAATGGCAATCAACCTCTGTGTTTTGTACGCTCATGAAAGATAGGATTCCTGGCAATGTGCATAGCAGATTGATTGTCACACTTGAGCTCCATAGAAGGTAGAAGGGAAATTTTTAATTCAAATAGAACATATTTGACCCATTTTACTTCACAACATGCATGGGCCATAGCACGGTATTCAGCCTCAGTGTTGGATCTAGCAACCACATGTTGCTTCTTACTTTTCCATGTGATAAGATGATCACCTAGAAAGGTACAATAGCCTGATGTAGATCTCCTATCAGTATGATCACCAGCCCAGTCAGCATCTGAATATCCTGTGAGAGGCAGAGTAGATGGAGGTGCCTTTGGTCTAGAATATGTGATACCCTTACCAGGATCACTTTTCAGATATCTCAGAATTCTGCAGACTGCTGTCCAGTGTGACTGTCGCGGAGAGTGCATATGTTGGCTGACCACGCCCACATCAAAAGAAATATCAGGTCGAGTGACTGTTAGATATATTAACTTGCCCATTATTCTCCTATAATATTCTGGATCTTGATACTCAACATCATCAACTACCTCTTTGATGTGATAATCCATCGGTGTAGATACCGGTTTGGATTCGACCATGCCTATCTCCTGAAGTAAATCAAGCACATATTTCCTCTGAGATAAATTGACACCTGTATGAGATCTAAGCACTTCAATGCCTAGAAAGTATCTTAGTTTGCCCAAATCCTTTGTATGGAAGTGTTTTTGCAAACTTTCTTTGACACGAGATATTCCCATGGTGTCACTGCCAGTAATTACTATGTCATCAACATATACAACAAGAATAATGGATCCACAAGAAGAGCTGGAGTAAAATAAGGAATGATCAGTCATGGAGCGAGAAAAACCCATTTGAAGAATAACTGCACTGAACTTGTCAAACCAAGCTCTAGGTGACTGTTTCAGCCCATATATAGCTTTCTTTAATTTGCACACTTTCTGACACTCCCCCTGAGCAACAAACCCAGGAGGTTGCTCCATATATACCTCTTCCTGTAGATCACCATGGAGAAAAGCATTTTTTACATCCAGCTGAAACAGAGGCCAATTAAAGGTAGTAGCAAGGGAAATAATGATCCACACAGAATTCAGGCGAGCAACAGGAGAAAAAGTTTCAAAGAAGTCAACACCATAGGTTTGGGTGTAGCCCTTTGCGACCAATCGGGCTTTCAACCGTTCAACTGATCCATCCAGATTGTGTTTGATAGTGAAAACCCATCGACAACCCACTACTTTCTTTCCTGCAGGAAGATCAACAAGATCCCAAGTGCCATTATTTAAGAGAGCTGACATCTCAAGTTCCATAGCCTATTTCCAGCCACTGTTCTTCATAGCATCAAAATGATTTCTTGGTATAGTCACAGAATCAATTCTAATAGCGAATGCACGAGCCTGTTTGGATAGATGAGACATGCAACATACATTTGTAATAGGGTGTTTAATAGTACAGGACCGAGTACCTTTCCGAACAGCAATAGGAAGATCGAGATCTGATATCTCTGTAGGAGTCTCCTGAGTAGAAGGCGATGATGAGGGCTCAGGGACTGGTGTCGCTACTTCTTCTGGATCTTGCCTGCCTCGCCTATGGTAAACATGTGTGTAATGCTCAATAGTAGGTCGATCTCTTGCTTGTTCATCCGGAATAGAAGTAAAATCCGGAATGATAGGTGGCACTCCCTCACTCTGCGCCGATGGTGCCAATCTCTCATTCTGTATTTTTGGTGGCTCTCCCTCTCTCAACTGCTCCCCCTTGCTCATCATTGGAGAAATATGGAGTGGTCTCATGGAAGGTGACGTCCCTAGACACAAACATGCGGCGAAGACTAGGACAGTAACACTTGTATCCTTTGCTAGTGTTAAAGTAACCCAGGAACAGTGTTTTAATGGACCTAGGAGACAGCTTGTCGGCCTTAGGGTCAAAGTAATGGACAAAGGAAGAGCAACTAACACTCTAAGAGGAACATGAAAGGGGGAGTCCATGGGACGCAATACAGAAAACGGAGTCTGTCCTTGAAGAACAGAAGAAGGTTGCCTATTAATCAAGAAACAAGCAGTTAAAAGAGTTTCAGACCAAAACTTCTTGGGCACATTGGATTGAAACATAATTGATCGAGCAATATCAAGAAGATGACGATTCTTCCTCTCTGCCACCCCATTTTGCTGAGGGGTGTGAGGACAAGATGTGCGATGAATCATACCAACTGAGCTGCAAAAATCAGACATAGCCTTTTGAACATACTCTAAAGCATTGTCAGACTGGAGAATTTTTATATTGCAATCAAACTGGACTTTAATTTCAGTATGAAAATGTTTCACAATAGACAACACGGACTCTCTACTTTTAAGAAGGTAGATCCATGTCATGCGTGAGAAATCATCGACAAAGGAGATAAAATAACGAAAGCCATTATAACTCTGGTCTTTTACAGGACCCCACACATCACTATGCACTAACTCAAAGGGACAAGAAGTCCGCTTATTGACTCGACTGGGATAGGATAACCTATGGTGCTTTCCCAGTTGACATGACTGACACTCTAAAGATGATAATTGGGACAACTCTGGTTCCAACTTCCGCAGACTCTCCAAAGAAGGATGTCCATATCTGCAATGCCAAAGTAAGGGGGAACCACTCAACAGGATGGATGGAGCAGGAGAAGGCATTTGCCGAGGTAGACTGTCACCGTTGAAAAGGTAGAGATCACCTTTCCTAGGCCCCCCACCAATCGTCTTCATACTCTTGAGATCCTGTAATATGAAACAAGAAGGTCCAAATATTACCCAACATTTTAGAGTGTCAATCAATTTGGCAACAGAAAGAAGATTAAAAGGAAATTCAGGCATAAAGTGAACGGATTTAAGATCAATCTTGGGTGTTAGGGAGACAGATCCACTAGCTAACACTCTTTTCACTGAACCATCTGCCAGTGTAACAGATTGGTGAGGAATAGATGAGTCAATAGTGTGGAGCAATCTCCTCATACCAGTCATATGCTGTGAGGCGCCAGAGTCAACCACCCAAGATGAGGATGAGCCAGATGCTATGAGCGATGTAGCCTGATTACCAGCTGTAGATGCCAAATTTGTCGATGAAGATGATGATGACCCCATACTCATGTGCTGTGTCGCCTGAATGAACCGATCATATTCTTCTTGGGTAAGAGTGATGCCGGTGCCAGTGGTAGTACCCACAGTTGTAGAGGATGAGGATCATGTGGTGGTGGCACAATGTGCTGCTCCCACAGGTGGTGCAGCAGGTCTCCCATGTTTCTTCCAACACTTCTCCACTGTATGTCCCGGTCTGTCACAAAAGGTACACTTAGGACGTGCTCCACGCCCTCTACCCATACCGGGTCGTCCTCCTCGTACCGCAGCAACAACAGACGCATGAGATTCTCCAGAAGGTATATCAGAAACAAAGGAAGCAGACTCAAATAGAGATTGTTGGATCCTTGAATAAGCCTCCACAAGACTAGGTAGTTTATCAGTAGCCAGAATAACGCTCCGAGCGGAGCTACAAGCCGAGTTGAGCCCAGATAAGAATTTGGCTGTAACAAGATCATCTCTATCCTTTATCTGTTCAACAACAACGACAGGATGATAATAACTTAGCTCTTGAGCAAGAGCCTGAACCGCCCCAAAATATTCCTCAAGAGATCGGTTACCCTGTTTCTCAGCAAACAAATGATCATAGATCATAAACTGACAGAGAGCATTCTTCTCTTGAGAATAATGTTGCTTCACTGCGTCCCATATTTCCTTGGTCGTAGAGTAGAACATGAACTTTGCGGCGATCGCAGGTTCCATACTATTCCACAGCCAAGTCTTTACAAGACTGTCATGACGCTTCCATTCAGCATACCCTTCGTTAGTAGATGCCTTGGGACCCGAGTCAACATGCCTCGCTCTGTCACGAGCCTCCAAGACGGTGTGGATGGCATTTATCCATAGAAGATAATTTTTCCCGTTGAGCTTGATGGAGGCGATAGGTGACACTTCGTTGTAGATCGTAGGTGTCTTGATATCCTCCATTGTAGACCGGAATATGTGACAGATTGATACACGTCAAATAGATTGTGGTGGCGGAGAGATAGACGTCACACACAGAAGAAAAACAAGGAGAAATGCGTTACTGACGCATTCACAGCCTCCAAATGATCTTCCTAATCACACATGGAGGAGGTGTGACTAGGATGATGGCTGAGACGAAACTAGTCCTCCGGTTGTGTTTTTAGATGATCGTTGGATCACCCGGAGATCCCCAAACGCTTTGTGATGGAGGCTACGGTAGAGTTGGATATCTACCGCAGACCCAGAGTAGCCGACGGTGGTTCTACACAGCCGGTGGATTACGCCAAGTCGACGGGTGGGAAGCAGCCGACAGTCGGAGAGGGAGAGATCCGCCGGAGAGAGGAAGGAGAAGCCCTAGATCGATCTCCGCTCTGATACCATGTGAGAAGAAATGAAGAAGGGAAGAAGACAGGAACACCGATCACATGTCGGCTGCAAAACGCAGCAAACGTGATTAGGGCTTGAGCCTACTCACTTGTATTTATATATTAGGATAAGTACATGAGGTACAAAGAGAGAAAAGAAATAAAACATAGATATTATAAAGAAAATAAAACAGCCGCCGGATGGATGAGCCGCCACTGTGCCGGTGTCGATACCATCGACACTCATGTCGATACCATCGACACTCATGTCGATACCATCGACACTCATGTCGATGGTATCGACAGAACCTCATCTCGAACCTGAACTGATCTCGATACCATCGACATGAATGTCAATAGTATCGACCAGGATGTCGATTGCTTCATCTCGAACCTGAACTGATCTCGATACTATCGACAGAGTCTCAATAGTATCGACCGGAATGCAGGTTGCTTCACAATTTTGATGTTGGAAAGTATATCCGAACAATTGGTATGTTTACTTATCTTACAATTACTTATCCAGATATCTCAACTACAGCAGGGGTTGTCAGCCAATTTATGAGTGAGCCGCTACAGACTTATTCGGTCAGTGTTCAGAGGATTTTGCAATTCTTAAAGGGGCTAAAAAAAGGATTCTTCTATCGATAAGATTTCATCAAAGAGATGCTAGGTGGTTATGATGATGCTGATTGTGCAAGAGATCACAATGAGTTCCACTCTGCATCTGTTTTTGTGTTTTTTAGGGTGGCAATCTTGTCTCATGGTATAGTACGGACATGGAAGTAGTTGCTGATTCAGGTATAGAAGTTGAATGTCCCAACTATGGCACACGCATCCTGTGCCACTCAATGAGTTTTGTGCATTGTTGAAGAACTCAGGATTATCACCATTTCACCAGCCATTTTGAATTGTGATAATCAAGTTGCAATGCATATTGCTAATAAGCTAGTCTCCCTTTAGTGCACAAAACACAGTGAAGTAGTTGCCATTTTGTTTGGGATCTTATCATAGCCTAGATGATTATCCCTCTCCATATAACATATGATGACAAAATAATTGATATTCTTTCCAAAACACTGCCTCCCACTTGCTTTCTACATGAGTAATAGCTGGGACTCAAAGATGTACACCGTCCAACTTAAGGGGGTGTTAGAATAAATGGGCACAATGGGCCTCTCATGTTCTTTACTCAATTATTTCGTACATGTGTTACATGATACATCATATCACATGCTCATATATATGGAGAAACCTTGGTTGTTTATTGCTAAGCAATGTAATTAATATAATTGCTCCAACAAGCACCACATATGCGTTTGCGTGGGTTGGATGAGCCCAAAGGAGAGGACTCTAGTGAGAATCTCTTAGGGTTTAGAGATACTCAGGGAAGAGAGGTGCATAGAAGGAACCTGCCACTTTATCAAAGAGGCAATCATGATCAAGTATGTATGCACTCAGCACAATGCCTAAATAACAGTTCGTTTAAAAATTTTCAGTACCCACTCCTATGGACTCTTTCACTGCCTTGATTGACAAGATGGGCATGATAAATATCTGTTCTGTAGGTCGAGGTCAGTTGTCAGAATATCTTTACTACATTAGTTTGCATATTTCTTCTTTTTCTTCATTTCTTTATATATTAGAGCAATTTTCCTTTGCTGTGGATTTATTCTGTATTCTCTTGTATATATAGTCAACCTGATCCCCTTCTTGAGGGTAGGATTGATAACTGATGATAGAACTACTACATTTATTAATCAACTCAACTAGAACGAGTTACATTGAACTAATTCTTCTTTATACTAGAGAAATGAACTCAATATTGATATGTCTCAATTGTCATTAATAGAATTTGCGTTCAATTAGGGGTTTACATGGACTATAAATAGGACAACAAACACAGCAAAATCCTAGCTTGGAATTGGGACATGAATCTAGATCTCCAGTATCTCTACTTTAACCAAGAAACCATGCAAAAGGCAAATAAATCAAAAAAGGAAGAACTGGTTAATCTATTTTGTACTAGATACATATCGTATCCCAATCTGTTGGACAGTGTCCCAAAAAGATTTATGATCCCTTGCTTGCCCTACATCAATATTTCTTATTGAGAAACAAGAAGCAGTGGCATTTGGAACTGCTGGAACTCGTTCACCAAAGAGGATATTTGTTACTTCTGGAAGAAGAAATATTTGAAAAACAGGGTCCTTTGATTCATAGAACTTGTGTCTAAGTACATATGTTGCTTAATTACAACGACGGTGAACAAGGTGATGGTTTAAGATCTTGTCCTAAAAGATGAGGCTTAAATTGTAAAGTTGGGAACCTTAGAGGTTTCTTTCAGAGAGAACTATGCTGGGGGTTGCGATGGAAGTTTTAGTTATTCTTACTTACGTCAAGCATTTGAATTGGCAAACTTAAGTGCTGCAAGTGCGTATAATTGTTGAGGCCAGTGCAAGGTGCAAGCTGCCAAGCTTATTTTGGCTTGTAATTTTCAAATGTACCATACTTTCATCAAACTAGTAATATCCTGCTAAAGAACTGCAGAAATTTATCCGTTTGGGTACTTCCATAAGATATTCAGTTTTGCCTTTTTAATAATAAGTCTTATATCCACAATTTTCAATTTCAATTGTAAGTTACTTGCTGGCTAACATTTGTGTTTATTTGAAAAGGATTTCAAGATAGCAGAGAGAATTGAAAAAGAAGGAAAAGGTTGTGTGATTGTTGTTAACAAATGGGACACCATTCCAAATAAGAACCAGCAAACAACAATGTATTATGAGCAAGATGTGAGGGAGAAGCTCCGGAATCTTGATTGGGCTCCAATTGTTTATTCAACTGCATTGAACGGCCACAATGTGGACAAGTACCCCCACATTGCTTTATCTTATTCTTTATTGATATCTATGATTTATGCTTTATATTTTCTTTATGATTTAGAGTTGTCTTTGTCTTTAGCTTGTTCTTTTATCCCATATCTACTATTCTGTCTTCCACTTACTCTCTTGTCCTATAAAAGAATGTCTTGTAATTGTTTTAGTCACAATAAATAAAGATTATTTCTTCTAAGAGAATAAAAGGCGGCTAGTTATTATCTTAGATAAGAGAAACCCTGCTCCTATATAGAGGAGGACATGAAAGCGTACAAACATAAGACCAACCCTAATGGGCCAAAACACTTAGGCCCATATTACAAACTAATAATAAAAACAATAACTAAATAACTTTCAACACTCCCCCTCAAGCTGAAGTTGGGAGAATCCCAAATCAGCTTGCAAATAGAGAGTTGGACTAAAAAACAAAGAAACATAACAAAAGAATAAACCAAGCCCATCCAAGAATGTTGGGTGGCAGCAGTCAACGTGCAAATAAAGCACAGACAAATAGAGAGTCAACGTGTCAAAACACGGACATGCCAGAGAGTGTTGGCGCACAACAACAAAGTAGATGACGTAGCCAGATAGAAGACCCTCAACACAAACAAGTAGGCAACAGAAATAAATCTCTAGAAATCAGTTTCTTCAAGAAGCATGTAGTAATGGCAACAAATATAAACTTCATGTTCTCTCCTCATCTCTCTCCTCTACTCATCTTCTCTTCCTCCTATTCTCCCCCTCACACCAAGCATGAAAGGAGTCAAACAGAGTGGTTGGGGTGGAAAGTCGGAAAAAGTGGTAGTGGTAAAAAAATTTAGGTGGATATATGGAGGAGGATAGCCAATTACTCGAGTCAAGGTGCAAAATGACCCGATTAGGTAGATTCAGGTAGAAAAATAAATGGATCTTTCTCCGATCCGACTAGGCTAAAAATGGATCCGATTATCACAAATCTGCAGAGTGTATATGGGGGCCAGTAGAAAAATATATTGAGGGACACTTTTTTTATGCATGAAGGCTTGTTTGGTAGCGATGAGAAGTGATGGGCAGCGATGGAAAGTAGTGGGTGACCACCCACGGTAGACAACAACAACAACTGGAAGGATAGCAGGGTGGCCAACATGGCAACACACAGTATCGGGGCGACAGAGTGGCATGGGCGCAACAGGGCGACAAAGCGACAATAGGCAGTGGAGGAATCAGACAACACAGGGGCTGGAAGGGCTGGCGGCGCAAAAGCGGCGCATACAGCAACTTGGCGGCGGCGAAAGGCATGAGATAGCGGCGACATGAAGGGGGGAACCAACAGTGTCAGCGGAACGACAGGTAGCAAGGCTGCTTGTCAAAGACACGGGCAAGCAATGGCGGGCGCGGGGCAGCAGCAGGTTAGAGTCAACGGCGGTAGGAAGGGTAGTGAACAACAAGGACCCACGGTGCGGCGGGAAACAGGGTTGGAGGTGGTAGTTGACGCAATTAGAGAAAGTAAGGAGCAGAGAAAGTAAGAAGAACAATATGAAATTTCCCTGCAGGCAGCCAATCTCCGCTAAGGGTGGCGGCCGCCCGCAAGGAGGCACTCCTCTAGTTTTCTCTCTCTTGCGTAGGGTTTTGATCCCTAGGACGGCTGGTCTGACACCATCTTAGAGAATAAAAGACGGCTAGTTATTATCTTAGGTAAGAGAAACCCTGCTCCTATATAGAGGAGGACATGGAAGCGTACAGACATAAGACCAACCCTAATGGGCCAAAACACTTAAGCCCATATTACAAGCTAATAAAGAAAACATAAATAACTCTCTACATTTCTCTCTATATGGTATTAGACGGTTATGTACCTCCTCAGCCTTTCCCCTTTCCAACCCTAACGCTTCCCTTCCCCTCTAACCCTATCCCTGCTACTACCCCCCGGCCGCCGCCGCCATTGAACCCCCCTCACCCCCTCCTTCCCGCCGTTGCTTCCCCCTTCCTTCCCAAGGAATGAGGTTTCTTCGAAATTGGCAAAATTTCCTAATTTTTTTTTAATTTCGATGGAATCTAGTACCCAAACACGCGATTGTGTCGATTTTGGTCGAAACTGCTACCGAGTATATGCCTGAAAGTTCTTTATTAGGTGGTTTCCATATTGGATGCAAGTCATTTCGAAATATGTACCTAAAATTGGATGGCTATATCTTTATAGCTATACTGCATTCGTCACCAGTCACCACTATGCTTTGTAAGATAATTGATCAGATCTTGAACTACCATGAAATCTGCATAGATCCTAATTCTTATGACCTGCAATCTGGATTAGTATCTAATCATAAATGAATTATTCTATGAAACATATTTTATATGATCAGAATCAGGTTAAACTGTCAAGGATGCTATAATACAATTATGGAACGTGAGGCATGCTTACGTGCTTCCCCAAAAGTTTTGAGCCAAATCTTCATATGGTCTCCTTGAGACTTTGGGTCTTTAATGTTCTTGTCTACAGTATCACTAAGAGCGTTCTTTTGCAGACTTCACCTTCTGTTCTGATTAAAGTTAAGATTGTTAAAAGTATAGTGTAATAATATCTTTAGTTGTATTGATTTACATTTTGACATTTTTGGGGTTTACATCTGATGCAGTAGTCTTAAATTTTAAAATATCTAGCGAAGTGTCTAATTGTTTCCTGAACTGCAGACATCATGTAGTCGTCTGCTTTATCTTTGTATTTTCCTTTCCATTGGTGCTAATAAGATTTTATTTTCCAATTTTCACCACATAGAATAATCACTGTTGCTAGCACGGTGGAAAAAGAAAGGTCAAGAAGGCTAAATACTGGACTAATGAATCAAGTTATCCAAGAAGCGATAGCCTTCAAACCTCCGCCAAGAACAAGAGGTGGTAGGAGAGGGCGGATTTATTACAGTACACAGGTTGGTTTCTCTTACTAATGCCAACTCTTGGAAATTGTTATGTTTATGGATTCTAGATATATTGCTAGATAATAGGTACCGATAACATCTAGTTTGAGTTTATTAGGAAAGTATGATGTTAATTTCTTTTGTTTTCTATACTACTATAAAAAGAGCGAGTTTAGGGTGCGCTCTCCTTGATTCTCTCTCTTCTCACAATTTTTCTCAACTTTTTTATATTTGTTTAATTTATATATTTTTTCTTTCATGATAAAATCAATTGTCATGTCCCTTCGAACGTGCGTTGAGGAGTCAACATTATCCTTTTGGGCAGTTACGAGGATTATCATTATCTTTTTGGGAAGTTTATTTTTCAAATGTTTAATGTAAGATAAACATGTTCAATGGGGCATGATTACTATTATCCTTTTGGGAAATTTTATTTTTTAAATATTTAAAATAAACATGTTCAATGGCACGTGCATGTGCACGTGTGTGTTGCTAGTAAATAGAAGAGGAGGAAGACCTAAATTAACATGGGATGAGCTTATAAATAGAGATTTTGAATCTCTACATCTTAACCAGAATATGGCCCATGATAGAGCTGAATGGGAACGAAGGATCCATGTAGCCGACCCCAACATAGTTGGGACTGAGGCTTAGATGATGATATATATATATTTTTTCTCCTGTCTTATGTAGTGTTTCCCTTCATTCTTCCAAGGGTATGATCATGTCAGGAATTCTAATAGATAAGTCAATATATGGGATGGGGGTCATGTTTTCTCCAAAATCCACCAAAGAACTTCCTCTAGGTCATAAGCTTTATATTATTGCCAGAAGCGGCATGAGTAGCGCGGCGGCGACGTCGAAGGCGATCGCTGGGGCGAAGGCGAAGGCGACCGCGGGGGCGACGGTGTCGATTACCGCCAAGGAAATAGCGGCATCGAACCCTGCAGATCCAGATCTAGAAAGTGCTCATCAAGTGAAGGACGTCCCGCAGGTGACTGAGGGGGTGACAATGCCGATTACCGCCAAGAAGACAGCGACATCGAACCCTCCGGATCCAGGGCTAGAATGTGTTCATCAAGAGAAGGACGTCCCTGATCCAAAAGCACCTCTGAGTTGGGCTAGTCTCTTCAAGGAGAAAGCGCCAGCGTCGAGTGTGCCTGTCGCCCTGCAGAAAACAGAGGTTCTTCTTTTTGAAGGAAAGCTGATCTACCCTAAGCACATTGCTGAAAGGAACATCTCGAGATGGAGTAGAACTGCTGCTGGATATGTTGTCGGGCTTAAACCTCATTGGCCTACATTAGTGAAGCATCTTGCACAGATCTGGAACGTCAAAGGATCCCTGGAAGTGAGGTCTCGAGGGAAAGGCTTCTTTATTATTATGTTTGAAGATGGCGAAGACATGAAGACTGCCATTGATGGTGGCCCGTGGTTCATTGCTGGCAGACCCCTTATCATCAAGAAATGGGAACGGGGTGAACCGCTGGAGAAGATCAAACTGAACGAGATCCCTATATGGCTCAAGATATTTAACTTGCCACTCGAGCTATGGGATGTTGAAGTATTCAACAGGATTGGGTCTGTTCTTGGTACTCCTCTTCGTCCGGATAAGCTCACCACGGAATTTCTGAGGCTGGACTATGCTCGAATTCAGGTTATTATCCCCTCTGACTTCTCTTATCCTAAGGAGCTGCAAATTGAAAGTGATGATGGGCAACTTGATACAATCTCCTTTGAATATGAATGGATGCCTGTGAAGTGCTCGACATGTGGTCTCTACGGTCATGAACCCTCTCTATGCTCTGATTCTATCAATGATAAGGAGAAGATGCTTAAGAAGAAAGTTACAAAGCGTTGGGTTCCGAAACCTGTGATTGAGGATGATGACTTGGAGGTTTTCAGCGATGCTATGGAAGGTATTCCAAATTCTGATCAGTCCTCTCAAGCTCTCGTCCCTCAGTTAGCTCAGTCAGTTGTGATTACACCCTCTCCCTCTCCCTATTCAGGGTGGATTACCAGCAGCAGTAGGAGGAAATCTAAGTCCATGCCCAAGGCTGTTCCTAAAAACTCCATGAGGGTTATTCCTGATTCCTTAAACAAATACTCTCCGTTATCTAACTTTGACGGTTCAGATCTATATAAGGAAAATGATTCATCACCGTTGGGTGAGAAGGTTGAGGTCCCTATTTCTCTTCCTCCCAATGGATAGTCCTTTCACCATTTTTTCTTGGAATGTGAGGGGAGGTGGCAATAAGATCCCCTACATTCGTAATGAGGTTTATAGAAACAAAGCTGACATCTACATTATCCTTGAAACCAGAATACAAAGCGTTGATGTTGCTGCTTTTGTTCAAAGCATCTGGCCTGGAGCTTCTTTTATTGATAATTCTACCTTTCATTCTTACACCCGCATTCTTATTGTCTGGCGGGACTCTGATTTAGAGATCAAGACCATCCTTAGCAGTGACCAGGTTATTCATTGCTCTGCCCGTAAGGACCTGATGTACTTCCATTTATCTGCAGTCTATTGTGCTAATCTAGACGCTGACAGAATGAACCTCTGGAATTCTATTTCTGACATCTACAAGCTTAATCCTCGTAATTGGTGTATGCTTGGGGATTTTAATGCTGTTAGGCTCTCAAAGGAGAAGATTGGAAAGCAGCCTCCGTCTTGTCGTAGTATGGTCGACTTCAATACAGCTATTGCGAACTCCAAGCTTATTGAGCTTCCCTCTAAAGGCCTTTACTTCACTTGGGACAGCCATAACAAGAAAGGTTTAAGCACTTTCTCCAAGATTAACCGCATCTTCACTGACATGAGTTTCCTTTCCTCCTTTCCATCTTGCTAGGGTGAAGTCTGTCCTGCTACTGTTAGTGATCACAAGATTATTTCCCTTCATTTTGGCTCCCGTAAGAAGGGTGCTACCCCTTTCCGTTTTATTAACTCGTGGGTTAACCAAAGTTCTTACAAAGATGTTGTTCTCAATGCTTGGAACAATACTCACTGTTTAGGCACTCCTATGTATAGGGTTTACAGAAAGCTTCATGCTGTCGCTGATGCTCTTCGGAAATGGAATACTGATGTGGTTGGCAATTTTTTCACTAAAGCCCGTTTGCTTGAGGAAGAGCTAGCTTCCTTGCAACGTGTTGTTGATTCTGACCCCCTCAATCTGGAAAATCAACAAAGATTATCTTCCTTGCGTAATGATTGTATCATGGCTTTGAAAGATGAAGAAATTCTTCTAAGGCAGAAAAGCAGAGTTCAATGGCTTAAGTTAGGCAATAGAAACAATGCTTTCTTTTATGCTTCTTTAAAAACAAGAAGAGTGAGGAACAACATAAATATGTTAAAGATTGACAATGATGTCCTGACTTATGACCCAAACATTTTTCGTGACTCTGTCAAGTGTTTTTATGAAAGTTTGTTCAATGGCGCCCCTCATTGGAATTATGGTTGGAAACTTCCTCGTATATCTGATGCTCAGTTTGCTTTTCTGAATAGCAAGGTTACTAAGAAGGAGATTGAAGATGTCATGATGAGCATGAAGGATGATAAAGCACCTGGGCCCGATGGTTTTAATTCTGTCTTCTTCAAGTCCGTTTGGGATACTATTGGACCAGATATTACTGCTGCTATTCTTAACTTCTTCAACTCCGGAAAGCTTTTGAAAGAGTGCAATAGCACCCTTATTACTCTCATCCCGAAAAGTGCTAATGCTATTTGCCTTAAAGATTTTAGACCTATTTCCTTGTGTAACATTCTCTACAAAGTCATTGCTAAGGTTTTGGCTAACTGTCTTAAAACTGTGCTTCCTTCTTTGATAGATAATAACCAGGTTGCTTTTGTTCAAGGTAGAAATATTGGAGATGCTATTCTATTGGCAAATGATGTTCTTAGCACCTTTGTAGGTTCTCAAAAGAACATGTGCATAAAGGTTGATTTAGCGAAGGCCTTTGACACTGTAAGAAGGGATTACATCATCTTCCTTCTTCGCGAAATTGGTTTTCCTCCTTGTTGGTTGGGATGGATTCAGGAATCTTTCAGCTCTGCCTCTTACAAAGTTCTTGTTAATGGCTGTCCTACGGATAGTTTTCTGGCCTCCAATGGAGTGAGGCAAGGAGACCCCTCTCCCCTCTTCTCTTTGTCATTGCGATGCAAGGCCTCACATCTATTATTAATTCGGAGATTAGTTCTGGTAATTTCAGGCCTATTCAAGCTGGTGATGCTATGGTTTCTCATATTATCTTCGCAGATGATCTTCTTATGTTCTCTAAAGCTGAAAAGCATGATGCATACTGCATTAAAAATATCTTGTCCAACTTTAGACGTGTTTTTGGTCTTAACCTCAATAATGAGAAGAGCCAGATCTTCCTTAGCAAGAATGCGGCTGATGATGGCATCTCGGATTCTCTGTTGATCAACATTGCTGCCCTTCCGGTGAGATATCTTGGTCTGCCCTTGTTTACTGGAAGACTTACCAAAGAGATGTTCTCTCCTATTGTTGATAAGTTCAAGATCAGGTTGGACTCTTGGAAATCTAATCTCCTTTCTCAGGCTGGTAGAGTGGAACTCGTCATTTCCACTTTATCTTCTTATAGTATTTTCTGGTCTGCTGCCTTTCCTCTTCCTAAGTCGGTTATTGTTACTTTGGAGAAAATCATGAGAGATTTCATATGGAATGACTCTGAGTCTAAGAAACATCTCCACACCGTTTCCTGGAAACATATCTGTAAACCCAAGAAAGAGGGTGGTCTTGGTATTCGTTTTATTGGTGATTGGTCCACTGCTGGTCTTATTAAAAATTTATGGAATATCGCTGCTGGCAAAGATACTTTATGGGTCAAATGGGTTCATGGCAGATATATTAAGGATGAATCTCTGTGGTCTGTTCAGCCTAGGGTCAATTCTTCTTGGCTCTGGAAGAGATTACTTGAACAAAGACCTGTTTTATTAAAGGAAATCTCCTTTTGTTTGGGTAATGGTTACGACTTCCTTTTATGGAGGGACCCTTGGTCTACTGATAAGAAGAGGTTAATTGATCTGCTTGACATCAATCTCACTCGTAGGCTAGGCAAAGGTCTAAACTGCAAGGCTAGTGTTTGCATCAGAGATTCCAATTGGTTCGTCCCTAACTTTAGGGGATCTCAGCTCCTAAGTGATTTCTTGTCCACCCAGCCTGCTCCTTCCTCTCTGAATGATCTGGTTCTATTCAAAGGTAGCAGCTCTTTATCGATGAAAGATAGCTGGGAGTTGGTTAGAAAGAAATACTCTTTTAAGAGCTGGGGCACTTGGATTTGGAAGGGTGTTCCTAGAAAATGTTCCCTTCTCCTTTGGAAAGGGTTCCTTGGCAAGATCCCTACATGCAACTACCTTCAGAAGATCGGTTTCTCTCTAGCTTCAAGATGTGTCCTATGTGAAGACAGTGATGAATACTCTTCTCACGTTTTTACAGCTGCAAGTTTTCTGTTCATGTCTGGGATTTATGGAGTAAAGATCAGTCCTCTAACCTTGTCCCTAATTCATTCGATGATCTTCTCCTTTTAAAGAAGAGTTTCAAGTTCTCTGCTGTTTACGTCTTATACACCCTTTGGACAGAAAGGAACAATAGGATTTTTAGAAACATCAGTAGGTCCCCTGCCGCTTTATGGTCTTACTGCAGGAAGGACATTACATCTTACAGTTAGCTTCTTTCTTTAGTCTGTACAGCTTCTTGTTTCCGGCTCCCTCCCTCTTGGTCTTGCTGTTGGTAGGGGTTAGCAGTTCTTTGTTAACTCGTCTTCTCTGTTTTTTCTTCTGTTTTGTACATCTTCTTGTAACCGGTAGGTTCTTACTGTTCCTACCCCTTTCCTTATATCAGTAAAGAGGCACAACACCCTAAGTTCACCCAAAAAAAAAAAAGCTTTATCTAAACGAATATATACCATATGAAAATCTATAAGCCTTTATATTCCTCGATAAGCCTCATTTCAGAAATAGTAGTCTATGTTAAGTCTCTTATGTGTTTATTCTTGCTGCGTGGGTGCTGGAGTGCTATCCAGTCTCCATCCTCCACTACCTCACCCTGCTGCTATCTCTCTACTGCTGCTATCATATTTCCCACCTGCTTGTATTGCTCCCTCAGTACTCAGTAGATCTTCCCCCAAACATTGTTAAGGGGACTCTTCTATCCTAGATCTATCGTTGACCTTCTCCTACGGAGAGGTCTCTTTATATCTTGACCCTTTTTTCCAGGGACTTGGGTCATATGCCTTCCTATTGATTTCTTTTAATATGCCACCTATGCATTGTTCGGCATAAGCTTACTTGTTGTTTCTGTCATGTGCTGTCTTTGAGCGCCCTTTTTCACCTCTCTTTGCGCTAATGGTTTATGCTTCTAGGATGCGTCTATGTTGGACACTCCACACAATCAAGTGATGTCAATTCACCTAGGCGGTAACAGCTACCTAACCTAACATTGCTCTCCGAAATATTTATGCAAGCGCTCATTACCAAATAACACATCTTCAGATACTTCAGCCTGTTCTGTTGTTGATGTTAATTCTTGTGCAAAATAAGATGGAGGCCAATGAGATATTTGTTATTGATAGACGGCAAACTCCCCTCCTATATATAGGAGAGATGGCAAGTACAAGGATGCAAACTTAACCCTAACCGGCCAAACAAACTTAGGTGCATTTACATAATAAACTAAATAACAATAACTCTTAACACTCTCCCTCAAGCTGGAGCATGGGTGATCCACATGTCCAGCTTGCCAACTTATGAAAAAGATAAAATAGCCCATACAGAAATTGATCTCCCTTACAAGAAATGATCACCCCCTAAATCTTGCAATGCAACAGGTGAAGCACTCTAACATTCCCCTGAAGAAGATAACAAGTAGATTGTAGTAATACTCCTCCCCTTGATGAAGGTAACATTGATGTAGAAGTACTAACAACAGAATAGGCTTCTCTTGAAATTGATAATTACTAGACCAATAAGAGCGATCATGACTAAACATCAGAATCTTTAGCGAGCATCCAAAGCAGTTGATGGTGAAGAATATGTGTAGAAGTCAATTGAGTTGCCATTGTTGTCGAAGTAGTTCCACACAAGAAGCACCAATACCGGAATTACGCGAAGTAGTTGGGATAAGAGCACTTGCTATCCAACTGTTAAGGCGATCACCTAGGCGGCAAGGTGTGCCAGGGGTGTGCTTTGCCCGACGCTTCACCTAATTTGCCAACTTACATTATTTTTGTGCATATTAATATTTTTAATGGTCTGTTTTGTGTCCTAGTGTTCAAAATATACATTCTTGTGATAGTTATGTTCCAACTATAATTTTTTATTATAATTTTTTTCTATTAATAATCATTTCCTAGATTTTCATATTTTGCCTTGTTACTTTAAATTTAGTTTTTGTTTAGTGGCTATTAAAGATAGTCAACACTTAGCAATAGATTAATCTTTATTTATGTACTAAAAAATCTCAATCTCTTACATTATTTGTATTTTTCTTCTTTTTGTTTTGCTAATGCTAAGTAAACTTCTAAAAAAAATGTAATTTTCATGCTCTCTTAGCAAAATACATATGTATGTCATTGAGCTAACCATAAGTTTGTGTACTTCACCTATAATTGTGAAATAAATGTATATGAAGGGAGAAAGGTTTCTGATAATATTTAAATATATGTATACCTACATGTTAAATGTACTAATAGTTTAGCTTTTTTAAAGCCGCCTACCCGATGCTTGGTTGTGACTAGTTGCAAGGCGCTCTACCTAAACGCCGTGTCGCCTTGCCGCCTTGACAAGTATGATTGCTAAAGTAATATAGCACTATAGCCATTGGGCACATGTTTGATAAGCGCTACTATGTGCATGTTTGTTTAATTGTATCCGATTAGATTGATGTTGTATATTATGATCCAACAATGCAAATATTAGGTTTGGTTTGAAAGATCGGATAAATGGATACAATCCTAAAGTTTTGAACACGTCATAAATGCTGGATGTAGTTTTCCTCTTCAAAACCATCGGGCACTGGGATTCAACAGACTCTCCACAGGTTCACACTTCCGTGCTCTGCGAAAAAGACTCACTATGCACAACGTTCGTTACAACAGTGCAGGCAAGCCAAACATAAACTTCTATTGTACAAGGATCATTAAAATAGGAAATCCCTTATACTAGGACTATCAGATTGCTATATTTCCTCAAAGCTCTTTGAATACAACAAACCAAATGTACCCTATAGGAAATATGCGCTATAGTAGGTCTCAACAACACAAATGAATATGCAAAAATTGGACATCACGGTCAGATGACACAACTTCTCTTCATCTTCTCTCCTCTATCTCATCTCTTCTCTCTACTCATCTTCCTTTGTTCTCCCCCTCGCGCCAACCACGAAAAGGATCATGAGAGCGGTCAGGGTGGAAAGTCATAAACACTGGTAAAGGAGAGGATATGTAAAGGACGACACAGAATAAAACACTATCAATATGAAGGTAAGGTAGGAATAATACAACACTATCCGTATATAAGCATGTAGAAAAAAATAATATCACAGGATTATAGGCGTCGTGATATGCAACATAAAAATCCCTAATTGAAATAAAGGCACTCAACCATGTCGGTTAAGGGGACCACATGAAGAGGAAGAAAAAAAATTTGCGATGCCCCCTCATTGGTGCTTTATAAACTAGAACAAAGTCTTTTGTTTCCAATATTGCACCATTAGACAAATTTGGGTAGAAAAATAAATGGATTTGCACCATCTGGAAAAAAACACATTTGTTCGTCCCTTAAACCGACAAATATAGGGGATGTGGGGAATGCCGAGATGAAGACGTGAAGACTAGAGTAAATGAGGAAACAGATGCCCATAATAATCACAACCGTTTGACGATTGTATTGTGATTATTGTTGTAATTAGATAACTTATTGAATCACATCACTGATGGATTACGTTAGCGACCACAACTGATGGCGTCATCTTCATCTTAAATCAATCTTGTTTTTCCATTTCTAGAAAAGTTAATTGGACTTTCTTCATTGCATTGACCACGATTTGTCTGAAATAAGGAATTCAACATATTTATTTGTCTAGAAATTGATATCGAGCAATACAACAACAGGGGTTAGATTCCTTTTAGTCTCTTCTAGGGGGAACACAAGGTTATGAGCGACAATGGGGGTTCTTTTCCATATCCATGTCACGGTGAGGCCAGATTTAAGGAAGGTGCTTGGGAACTGCAAAGTCAACGTTGTGATGATGCTTCCAGTCTGGTTGAGCCAGTTGGCTACCGCAGCAGCCACATGAGAGGAGGGTGTCAGTTCTACACGAGGCCCAGAGCCACCTAAGCATGTGGTTAAAAGACTCTCACGGGTTTTGCATTGCTCCACCTCGTTGTCACTCATCAGTTGTGTTGAATAAAAGGTGGATGAGGGTGGATGGAGCAACGAGTTGTTTGTTGTGTTAATACATATCAAATCTCTGCTGGGGAATTATAGAAGGCCTATGGTAACAGGGATCTTGGTGTGTGGGGTGAGACGAAAGAAGACCAGAGTGATGGCCACAAGTTTAAAAAGATTAGATTTTTGTGAAAGAAGAAAGGAGATGACCATTGAGGCTGGGATGATGCCTGGCGGGCGACCAAGCCAAGAAGAGACAACGACTACCCAGGAAAAGGCTCTCTTTTTTCTCCCCTGAGTTTGGGTCAATGCTCTTATACCATGTGGAAAATAAGATGGAGGCTAATGAGATGTTTGTTTTTAATAGACAACGCACTCCCCTCCTATATATAGGAGAGGAGGCAAGTACAAGGAAGCGAACATAACCCTAATGGGCCAAACATGCTTAGGCCTATTTACATAATAAACTAAATAACAATAACTCTAATGCTCCCCCTCAAGTTAGAGTATGGGTGAATCACATGTCCAGCTTGCTAATATATGAAAAAGAAAAAATAGCCCATACAAAAATTGCTATCCCCTTATAAGAAATGATCTCCCCCTGAATCTTGCTATGCAAGAATTAAAGTACTCTAACAACTCTAAAGCCAAGATTGGCTTTGCAACATGGGAAGAACGACTCTCTCGTCATAAAAGTTGGATTATCAATAGTGTGTGTGAATACTAAAAATAGTTTAGTATTGGATGATTACAACAAGCATAGACCCGTCCTTATATGGGATAGGAGAGGTCAGTTATTACAGAGCTCACTGATATGGGACAAAAGACAAGATAATGTTGGGCAAACCTTGGAACACCCCCCATAGCAACAAACCTCGGAGGTTGCTCCATTTAGACGGGCAACAGGAGAAAAAGTTTCAAAGTTGTCTACTCCGTAAGTCTGTGTACAACCTTTAGCAACTAGGCGAGCTTTGAGGCGTTCAACAATGCCATTTGGATGATATTTAAAAGTAAAAATCCATCAACATCCCACAAGAGAGACATGGGTAGGAGGGTCCACTAAGTCCCATCTATGGTGAGTATGAAGAGCACTCATTTCCTCCTCCATGGCACGACACCAGGGAGGATGTGTTAGGACTTCAACAACAGTCTTAGGAGCAAAGACGATGGAAAGAGCAGCAATCATTTTTGGAAAACTAGTACCAAGATGAGCACCAGAACAAAAATTTCTTACAGGATGTAAAGTACAAGTGCACATCCATGTGAATACTAAAAATAGTTTAGTATTGGATGATTAAAACTTAAAACAATAGAACCTCCCCTTATATAGGATAGGAGAGGTCAGTTACTACTAAATTCACCAATATGGGATAAACGAGAAGATAATAAAAACACAAAATACTAAATATATTAACGCTGTGGAACCTTGGATCAACGCTTCTTAACTTCGTCTTCAAAAAATCAACATATATGTGAAATTAACTTGGACGTGTATACACACATAAGAAGAATCCTAAAAGGTATATGCCATCTGTAACAAACTGAATAGGCTCACGCTTGCACCCATCATCGATTTTGAAGATCAACATGCTTATTTAAAATCTTTATGTGATGATATTAAGATGTGTTTGTTGATGCAAACCATGTTGATAAAAAATACCCTGGGCATGAGTTATATTGGGAAGCCTTGATCAAATTTCTGCTTATTACCCAACTTAACAGAAAATTAAACTAATTACATGGAAACTTGAAATACATACTTAAATATTACATGTAATTCCTAATACCAAAATGATTGCAAATAAAACCATCATATTTAAACAAATAAAAAGACAAAAAAAAGGCAAACGACTAACGTAAAATGTTAGATAAAATGATGTGCTATAATCTAAAGGAAAAAACCTGAACCATTGGATGACCATCATGTCCTACATCAACTCCTTTCAGCTTCAAAAGACGTCTGGCTGTCACGTGAAAACTCGTGAATGCCGTTCCAAGATGCCACAAGGGGATATAGAATAACGCGCATTGCAGAGCCTTAATTGATTTTGAATGTCAACGGAAGAGACCACTACAGATCTGGAAGGTGTAGATGTTGGTGTAGCCATTATATTGTGCTCAACGGTCAATACTGCCTCGATGGACCTAAAAGGATATGTGCCAGGATGCAAGGTAGTATGTCATACAAGGTGTTGCCATAGGCACAATGATATGAGAAAGTGATGTCGCATTGTTGTGTGGCGTGTTGGTTGGTGTTGTCGATCTACTACATGTGGTACAACGACAAATAAGGTTCTAGACACAACCTATAACCCAGACGATAGTTGCAAAAACTACATTACTGGCACTGCCACCATCAACGAGGACGATGGTTTAAAATTTCAGTCAAAATCCCAAAATCTTTGTTTTGACCGAGATCAAACGTCAAAAATACACCTCTCAATGGACTGGTAAATAAAATTTCATTTTGTTTTCAAAACTTTATCCACGGGGGAGCAAAATTTTGAAAAAAATGCAACAATTTGGTTTTTAAAGGCAGTTTATGCGTTCATTTCCCTAAACATAGCTCAAATGAGTTCACTATGTCACGAAACAGTTGCCCAACGCCTATTGCTCTTGAAGGGTTTCATCTTTTTATGATTTTCTTGCATTCTCTTTCTCTTGGGGTCTTTCTTCTGGGGATCTAAGTTAGGTTTACTCTCTTTCCTTCCCATCTACATCTATTTCTACCACTTCTAACCCCTTATATCTGATATGAAAGATCTACTCTGAAAATTTCAAGTTGCAAGTGATATATTTTCCCCAAATCTTATGATATACAACCTAGACTTGTAGATTTATAAAAATTGATATAAGCTACATGGATCTACAATTATTTTACAAATCTAGGCTGTTATATATCATATTTCTCAAAATAATGAATGAAATAATCCAAAAATGAACCTTTTTTAAAGTTTTTTAAAGTTATTTTAATAGATATAATGTATCACTTAAAAATTGTTAAATTATACTTTGATATCTTATATGAGGTGATTTCAATAAAAATATGAATATATAATATTTCAAATTTTAAACTACTTGATATATAATTTTAGACTTAAAAATAAAAAATAAAATAAAAAATAGAAATGTTGTGTATGATCTTAATAATTTATATATTGGGGAAAAATGTATAGTTAAATTTATAGTAAGCATAAATTTGTGGATCTTTGGCTAGTGAAAGAAACATACATGCTAGGGGCAAAATCTGAATATACCCTTAATGGATTTTAGAGTCAAGCTACAGAAGAATTAGGGGGATCCACTCGAAGATCAGTATAGGTATAGAAGGCCGGTTGGAAAACTCAATAATCTCATTGTCGCTCGTTCATATGTCTTTTCCTACCAAGGTAGTTAGGCAATTCATTAACAAACTACGGGTTGAACACATGGAGGTTGTCATTCAGATTCTTTGATATCTAAAAGGATTTTAGGTAAAGTAAAATTATAATCTAATCATGGGCATCTCAGAGTGTAGGGTTTTCTTAATGCTGATTGGGCAAGTTGTGTCATCGGTCGTTGCTCTATTTTAGGATATTATGTGTTTATGAGACGCAACCTTGTGTCCTACCGTGGGGTAGTTAAAAATGTGAGCCCCCACTCTTCTCATCAGGAGGAAGGAGGGCATTAGAATACACCATCACGGCCCAATGGCAATTCACACTACTCGCTAGCTCAATCCCTTCATATAATGTGCCTCATCATTGGATGCTGGCTGCCATAGATTAAGGCTTGATGCAAGAAGCAATAAATAAACAATGAACTAATTCTAGGCGTCTGATTAGTGACTTGGCATATAATTAGGATTCCAAAGCACCCAAATGCTGCTAAATAAACCCTTCCACTTCCAGAGCTCGCAAAACCAAGCTTCTTACTGATGTTCAGGGCATGGTCACCTCCCACACGAGGTTCCATTATAGCAAAAATGTTAGAAGAAGCAAAAAGCAAACGATGGTAGCTTGGTCTAATGCCGAACCGGGATATCAACCAGGGCTCATGCAACTAGTGAATAGTGATCTTCTAGAGACAAGAATATTTAGAGGAACTTGGATACAATCAGTCAGGGGCAATGCGGTTCCAATGAAAAATCAAGCGATTGACCTTGCCTCAATCCATTCTTTTACAAATAAAAAGTTGATAGTCACTTTATTTGTGAAAATATCCAAGATCAACAAATAAACCTTATCCCTGTTCAGTAGGAAGATCAACTAGAAAATCATTGTACCAAGTCTTTTATTGGATGCCATGTTAAAGTTCTGTGCGACAAGGTTGGTGCTATGATATATATGCACCAACTTAAAGGGGTGTGTTAGAATATATGTGTATACATCTATATATGTGAATGATGAAAGGATTTTATTATAAAGATGGACAAAACAAACATAGACCCTCTCCTTATATAATATTGGAGAGGTCAGTAAATATAGAGTTCACCAATGTGGGATAAAAGACAAGATACTATAAGCACAAAATAAATAACAGAAAAATAAATGTATTAGCACTCCCTCTCAAGCTGGAGCATGGTATCATGCATGCCCAGCTTGTCCACCATAGAGATAAAAGTTGTCTTTTGGCAGCGGCTTTTTAAAGATGTTAGCAAGCTGATCCTCAGTTCTTATGTACAGGGTGCATATGTGCCTAAATAGAATAGACTCCCTGGCGAAGTGACAATCTACCTTAAATGCTTGGTGCGCTCATGTAATGTGGGATTACTTGCAATAAAGATAGAGGCTTTGTTATTACAATACATAGGTATGGGCTCATAATCACAGATTCCAAAATCTTTTAACAAGCCTAGTACCCACATTAACTCATAGGTAGTATGAGCCATGGATCGAAACTCAGCTTCAACAATGGATCTAGCCACAATAGTTTGCTTCTTACTGCTCCTAGTGACAAGATTACCACCTACAAAGGTGCAATAACCTTAAGTAGATTTAGCTCTGCTACTGACATAATCAAAATCAGAAAATTGAATGATCTTATAGGTGACCATTTCTCTTATACAGAAGACCTTTTCTAGGAGAGCTTTTCAAGTACTTGAGAATGTGGCAAACATCATTCCAGTGGGCAGTGACATTATCGAGGTTTATCAAGATGCCTACTGACAAGTCCAACAACTCATGCAATATATGCTTGTGTAACAATCAAGTAATGAGCTTACCCACAAGTCTTCTATACTGCTTGCTATCAGGATATGAAGAAGAAGAATCATCATCCCAGCTAGTGTTGGGATCCAGACGTGTGCTGACTGGCTTGGCACCCAACATGCTAGTTTCTTGTAGTAGATCAAGGATATATTTTCATTGAGATAGACATATTCTAGAAGAAGAATGTGATACTTCAATTCTAAGAGAATAGCATAACTTTCCTAGATCTTTAGTACTAAAGTGTTTGCTTAAACATTCTTCGGTAACTTGAATACCATGATGGTCACTCTCAAAAAGGATGATATCATCCACATATAAAATCAAAATAACTAGCCAAACATTAGTTGTTTTTTCAAACACAAAATGATCAGAACATGAGCGTTAAAGTCAAACTTAGCAAGAATCCGATCTAATTTATCAAACCACGCTCTTGAACTTTGTTTTCATCTGTTATAGGTCTATTTACTTAGGTGTTTTAGTCTTTTACTTGATTTATGTTTAGTCTATTTGTAACATGGGCCCAATTGTGTATTGGCCCATTAGGGTTTGTCTAAGTATATGTATGCTTCCCCCTTATCCAATTTATAGGAAAGGGTGGCTGCCTCCTATCAATAAGCAATAAGAAAAACCTACGCAAGGGGATTTCCCCATCTTATATCGTTTTTTACATGGTATCAGAGTATTCGGTCATGTGCTGCCCCTAACCCTAAGAGAGAGAGAGAGAGAGAGAGAGAGCACAAAGGAGAGATGCCTCCCCTTGTGGTGGGCGACTGCCGCCGCTAAGCGCTATTGATGGCTTCCCGTAGGGATTTTCCATCTTTGCTTCTCCTAGGAGTGTCTCCATGAGTCGTTTCCATCTTCATCAACAAAATCATCCTATGAAGTTGCTGGTATCCAGATCTACAAGAGCCACCATGCATCCATCCTTGATGTTGTATCCGCCGCTTGCCACCTTCCATGTTGTCGTCGCTGCCTTCCATGCTGGCTCCCTATATGCTGCCACCGATACCCTACCTCACCCATGTGTCCACCCCTATTGAGTTCTACTCCTAAATCAAGGAAAAGATCTCCTATTTCTGTTAATATTCAAAATCCATCATTCTCTATTGTTTTGGTGGAATTCCAAAAGGATTTCCCCATCGTTTATGCTGCTGCTCGGAGTTGTTGATGGTTCACTGCCGCAACAGTGTGTTGCTTTGAAACACATGTCGGTGTGCATCTGCTTTGACAAATCTACCATCACGATGCGAGACACGACGTCTCAAAATTTTGACACGTCGTGTCGGCGTGCATCTGCTTCGACGCATCTGTCGTCATGTTACGAAACACGACATTTCAAAATTTTGACACAGCGTATTCCTGCTTTGCTGACAATTTCTACTGCGTAACTGACACGGCGTGTCAACATACGACACAACATGTTGCTGCCTTACTGCCTCGAGCTTCTGTTAACTGACATGGCGTGTCCTTTCAGCTAGACGGCGTATCGCCTGGTTCTAGTGGCGCTGACTGCTGCTACTGTGATATCAGACACGACATGACTCTTCATTGACACAATGTGTCGTCTGCTACTGTTGCTTCCTGTGTCAACTGACACGGCGTATCCGCTGCTTCCTGTTGCTACATCTTGGTGTGCTATAATGATTCTATCATATGACGGAGGTATATACACATGGCATGTTTCTTCTTTATCCTTACCATCAACAATCATCTTCTCTTTTTTCAGCATTTTTATATTTTCTTTACAGCCCCCGGTCACTCTAGCCCAACATACCTTTTTGCCTACCTCCTCAATACTTGTTCTACCCTGATATATATATTGAACCTATTGTTCCTACCGAGTAACATTCCGGTAGTGTATCTCTTCTTTCTACCGAGTTTTCATTTCTGTAGTCTTCTTTTTGTTCTTCTTGTCCTACCCCTATATTTTTTTGACCCACGGGTCGTATAAAGATCCATTTATTTTTCTACCCGGATCTATGTAACTGGGTCATATTGCACCTTGACTTGCATTATCGGTTACCTTCTCTACATATTTTCCTACACAACCCTACCTCTACCATTTTTTTTGACTCTCCACTCCAGCCACTCTTCATTCTTTTTGTGGTTGGCGTGAGGGGGAGAATAGAGGATGAAGAGTAGAGGGAGAGATGAGATGGAGGAGAGATGAAGGAAGAAGACGTAGAATTTAGTTATGCTGCCACTTTTACTATATGGATCCTTTTGCTACTATGTGGTGTTCTTTTTGATTCTGTGGATCTGTCTATTGTTATGTGGATTTTTCATGAAGCTTTTTGCTACTATTGCTTATTCATCATCTACCTCGATTGCTGCTATGACGTTACATATTGGGACGTCATCGTTGCTACTTGTGCTATGATTAGCACATTTTACTTGTTGCTTTGTGCTTTTGCACTATGGCTCTGTTTTGTATGTTGAATTTCTAATGTGGACTAGCACTCTCTAGACTCTGTGGACCATCACTGTCTAGACTTTGACGTCTGCTACTGTGATGGATACTTAATGAAGAGGGAAGATGATGAAGACTTTTGTTTATGACTTTACATGGAGCTTCGTCTACATTGCATATTGAAGTTATTTATTGGTTTGCTACATTGCACACTGGTCTTCTATCCGCTTACGTCGTTGACTTTTGCTTCTATGTGTCTGCACTCTCTGGCTTGTCCGTGCTTTGTGCACGTTGACTCTCTACTTGTCCATGCTTTGTGTGCATGTTGACTTTCTGCTACTGTGATCCAACACTCTCTGTTTGTCTGTGCTTTGTTTACACGTTGATTGTTGCATGCTTTTTGTGACCTAACACTCTCTAGGAATTGTGATCCAACACTTACTGCTACTACAATGACGACTGTGATGAAGAGTTGGTGCCTATTTGCTATTCTTTCTTTGCTCTAGATGCCATTATGATGATCAAGAAGCCTCTATGCCTGCCTAGATATCTACTGCTTTGGAGTATCTACTTGAGGGGGACTTTGCGTGCTTGAGTCATTTATTGTAACATTGAGGGGGAGAAATTCTTGTATAGGCTTGGTTATCTTTTTACTTTGTTTAGTCTGTTTGTTTGTCTGTTTGCAAGCTGACTTGGGATTCTCCCAAGTTCCAACTTGAGGGGGAGTGTTAGAGTGTCTATTTACTTAAGTGTTTTAGTCTTTTACTTAAGTTATGTTTATTCTTATTTGTAACATGGGCCCAATTGTGTATCGGCCCATTAGGGTTTATCTAAGTGTCTGTATGTTTCCCCCTTATCATATTTATGGGAAAGGGTGGTTGCGTCCTATCATCATGCAATAAGAAAATCCTACACGAGGGGTTCTCCCCACTCATCATTTTCCACATAGTCCATGGCTTTCCTTAGGTGGCAAACTTTAGAACACTCCCCCTGAGCAAAAAATCTGAGAGGTTGCTACCTCCTTGTGTAGATCGCCATACAAGAAAGTGTTTTTGACATCTAATTGAAATAGGAACCAACATTCATTGACAACCACAAAAATAAGTACTCGAATAGTGTTAAGACGAGCAACATGGGAAATAGTCTCAAAATAATCCACGCCATAAGTCTGTGTGTAGCCTGAAGCAACAAGGCGAGCCTTAAGGCATTCAATAGTGCCATTAGGTTGATATTTAACAATATATTCCCATAGACATCCCACAGGAGAGACATGAACAGGGCCATCTACCAAGTCCCATATATGTTGTGTATTAAGAGCTTCCATTTCCACCTCCATGGCATAACGCCAGGCAGGGTGTGTCAGGGCTTCATCCATAGTCTTAGCCTCTTAGGAACAAAGATGGTGGAAAGAGCAGAAGTCAAATTGGCAAAATTTGAACCAAGATTAGCATTAGATGATAAATTGTTTATAGGATGTAACGTACAAGAGCGCACCTCTTTTCGTAAGATAATCGGGATATCCAAGTTAGAAGTACCTAATTGGTGTCATGATCTACCGGCAAAGATGGAGGATTGGTTGAATGAGGGGCCATAGAGAGAGTTGTAGTCTTGCAGCGTCTTTGGTAAACCTTGAGAGGAACAACAGTAGTATCTGAAGAATCCTGCTCAACAAGTACAGAAAGTGGGGTATCAACTAAAAAATCCATAGATCGAGTCGAACCCATATCAGAAAAGTACGGTGCATCTTCAAAAACACTACATCCACACTAACAAACCATTTCTTAGTACTGGGGTCATAAAATATGTACCCATTCTGAGTTCTGGAGTACCTCAAGAAGATACATTTTGTAGAAATTGGGTCAAGTTTGATTGACCTGGTCTGAAGGTTTCACACTAAACATGTACTTTCAAAAATTCTAGGTGGCACAAAAACTAGAGGTGATGCAGGGTACAAAATACTATGCGGGACTTGGTTGTTTAAGACAGATGATTGTCAGGGCAACTTCTAGAATATGACAATTCTTACGTCAGCCAACGCCATTCTGTTGAGGAGTGTAGGAACATGGGGTTTGATGAATGGGGCCAACTTTTATATAAAAGGTACTGACAAAATGTTGCATGAATTGAAGGTCATTGTCTGTCTAACTGATTTTGATGGGCTTATCAAATTGAGTTTTAATTTCAACAAAAAGGGTAGTAATTGTGTCGAAAATATCTACCCCGTCTTTAAGTAAAAACAACCAAGTAGCCCGAGAGTAATCATCGAGATAGATCAAAAGTAACAGAATCTTGTTACACTCGTTACTAAACATGGTCCCCATATATCAACATGCACAATATAAAAACATATTTTGAGGAATGATTCATTTTTCTAGAAAAAACACATCTAGTTTGTTTTCCTAATTGGCATGCTTCACATTTTAGGAGTCTCAGATACATAGGAAATCAAGTGCTTGAGCTTGGATGTTGATGAATGACCCAGTCAATAGTGCCACTGAAGTTTTGAAATAATTGAAGATAGCAGTGCAACAAATGGTGAAACATCAAGATTGCATAACCCGTTTGGTCCCTCATGGCTCGAATCAATCCTCGTCCTTGTGCGGAGATCCTGAAAGACACATCCTCATTCTAGAGTATTGAAGTTGTTTGACAATGTTACTAACATGTAGATTCAGAAGAAATCGATGAATGTATCAGGCAACTCCGAGTAAAACATTATTCGATGTTTGAATATCTCCAACCCCATGTATCAGGGATTGAGTGCCATTTGCTATAGTAACAGGGGAAAAGTAGATGTAGCAATCATATTGGAAAAGAGTTTAGATTGCCAAAAATATGAGTAGAAGCACCAAAGTCGATGACCCATTTGTTTTTACCATAGGGAGTCGAGGAAGCTAGAAAAGCAGAACTACCATCAGGATACGTGGCCGCAGTCTGAGCAAGGAGTCTCTCTTAGAGCATTTCACAGATCCAATCCGCGGTAGCAGTGGAAGTTTGGACAAGATCTTCCTCGGCGTAGTCAGTAAAGGCTTGATTAGCCCATGTGTTGGGATATCCATGTTTAGCCCCACATAGGTCTTCAGTATGATTGTTTCGACCACATAAGTTAAGAATGTCTTGATCCATAAGAGGGACCTTTGCTAGGCACAATGGAGGGCTGGCCACGTCCAGGTCTAGTGGCCCAAAACGACCACAACCTCTACCACGGACACAACCTTTGCCACGGCCAGAGTCACTAGAATAAACTGCGAGAGCTGATGCCTCAGGGGTACAATAGGTGAAGAAGAAACCGATAGAATTCGTTGGATCCATTTTAAGACATCAGCGGTTTAAGTAGAGGCTCAATGGACAAAGATCTGATCCACGACTTCTGGAAAGAAACATGTAGTGCAAAAAGGAATGGGACAAGTTGCAGTTCATTTCGTTGTCTTTGGATTTCAAACAGGGGATGATAAGCCTCAAACTCATCCTAAAGTGCACAATATTGGTTATAATAATCTTCAACTGAGTTGTCATTAGGGATTTTTTTTGCTGGATTTTTTAAAGATTTCAAACACCTTTTTAGGGTTTTGTTGATGTGAATAGACATGAGATAATTGATCCTACATGGCCTTAGCAATTCGAAGTTTTAGAAGAGATTTGACTTATGTGAGGTTCTGTACTGTTAACCCTCCAGGTCATTACTCATGATCCTTGACCTACAAGTCATAAGACTGCTTTGTTTTCTCATCACCAGTCATGGTAGGAGTACCGCGTGCATTATTAATAAGGTGAGAGTACCGGTCTTGGGTCTTGACATACAACTCCAAAGATGCAGACCACGTGATAGTTAGAACCATCCAATTTTACTGTGGTTACACAAAGTGTTCTAAAGTTATCACTAGATCCCATGATGGAATCAAGTTTGTGTGCTCAAACCACACAAGACACCATAAATAAGGTGTGGTAGAGCAACAAATCAGAGGATGGGGGTGTGTGGCATCGTCCCAGTCTCCCAGAGTAGCAGAAGTTTTGAGAAACCCAAGACATCGACAAAAAGGAAATAGAGACCAATGTCACACCGTCAATCAGACAAACATGTGACAAAGGCAGAAGGGAGGGAACAAGTCCCTCCCTTAGTCGTAAGGAGAACTGAGTAAGGTTTGTTTATACCAGGAACTACTTGGAAAAGTGGATCAATGGTGGTTGACTGGTAGATACAGAGTTTGGAAGGTGTGGGGGGAGGGGTTGCAGGTGAAGGAGGTTGTGAGTGGAGGCTAGCAGGTAGTGGGGTGACAAGTATGTAGGGGTTGGACTGAAGGTGGGGGGGCTGGTGGGTGGAGGTTGTGGGTGTAGTGTTGGTGGCAGGCATTGGAGATGGCGTGTGGCAGGCTGAAGGTGGCGTTGCTGGCGGGGGATGGGTTGGTGGTGGCATTGCTGGCGGGCTATGGGGGTTAGCATTGTTGGCAGGTGGCATGGTTAGAGGGTGGAGGTTGCGGGTGAGGCGGCGAAGGCGGGCTCTGGAGATGGTAGGCTGGTGGTTGGAGAAGAGTGGAAGAGGTGGTGCGGGGAAAGGGACAATGGCGTGTGGGTTGCAATGACAGGCTGGAGAAGGTGGGGGGGAGAGAAGGGTTGAGCGGGGAACGATGGCGTGCAGAGGGGAAGAAGAGAGGTGGCAGGTGAAAAAGGGAGGAAGAAGGTGGCGGCTAAGGGAAGGGAAGCGTTAGGCTTAGGAGAGACTTATGGAGGATCAAACCACTTTGATACCATGTGAATGATGATATGATTCTAATATTAAAATGGATAAAACATGCATAGGCCCTCTCCTTATATTGGATAGGAGAGGTCAATATATACAGAATGCACCAATATGGGATAAAAGAAAAGATACTAAAAGCACAACATAAATAATAGAAAACTATATATATATATATATATATATATATATATATATATATATATATATATATATATATATATATATATATATATATATATAGTCAGGCTAGAATACACTCGAGTGTACGGATCGCACGAATACACTCAAGTGTGTTTGTATATCAAGACTATTTTTTGCAAAATTTAAACCGTTGATCTTCACCGTCATACTATAACTAGGCTACATACAAATTTTGAGCCCATTTGGATGAGTGTAAGTCACTCATCCAAATGCAACAAAATCGACGTGCGAAACTAATTTGAAATGCATAATTTTTGCGGTCTTCATAACATGAGCTATACATATCCAAATGTGCTCAAATTTTGCGTACGAGTTGTTCACGAGATGTTTAATAAGATCAACGGATTAAATTTTCAAAAAAAATATTGCATCATGAAAAACTACTTGAGTGTATTCCGCTCCGGATACACTCGAGTGTATTCTACCCTGACTCTCTCTCTCTCTCTCTCTATATATATATATATATATATAGAGTCAGGCTAGAATACACTCGAGTATACAGATTGCACGCTACACTCAAGTTGTGTTTGCGTATCAAGACTATTTTCTTATAAAATGTAGATCTTCATTTTCATACTATAATTAGGCTACATAAGAATTTTGAGCCCATTTGGATGAGTGTAAGTCACTCATCTGAGCGCACGAAAATCGACACACGAACTAATTTGAAATGCATAATTTTTGTGACCTTTATAACATGACCTATAGATGTCCAAATGGGCTGAAAATTTATATATGAGCTATTCACAAGATGTTTAAGATCTACAAATTATATTTTTAAAAAAGATATTGCATCATGAAAAACTACTTGAGTGTATTCTGCTCCATCACGAAACTAATTTGACTATATATATATATATGTGTGTGTGTGTGTGTGTATAAATATAGTCAGGCTGGAATACACTCGAGTGTATCCGGAGCAGAATACACTCAAGTAGTTTTTCATGATGCAATATTTTTTTTAATCTAATCCGTTGATCTTCTTAAACATCTTGTGAATAGCTCATATATAAAATTTGAGCCCATTTGGACACTTATAGGTCATGTTATGAAGACCACTAAAATTATGTATTTCAAATCAGTTTCGTGCCTCGATTCTGTTGCCCTCGGATGAGTGACTTATACTCATCCAAATGAGCTCAAAATTGGTATGTAGCCTAATTATAGTATGACAATGAAGATCAATGTTTTACATTTTGCAAAAAAATAGTCTTGATATGCAAACACCACTTGAGTGTAGGTTGCGATCTGTACACTAGAGTGTATTCTAGCCTGACACACTCTCTCCCTCCCCCCCCCCCCCCCTCTCTCTATATATATATATATATATATATATATATATAGTTTATGTATGTGTGTGTGCAGGCATACATGCGTGTTGGAAGGTTAACACCACCCCATACCTGAAGAGAATTCATTGGACCGACAAACTTATTGGACTCTGACTTATATTGGCTTATAGGCTCTATTGGACCAACAAACCTATTGAACTATAACTTTTGTGGTTTTATAGACACATGCCCATATTACATGACTTATCTCCTGTTACTTTTAATAATATGAATAGATGATTATGACTTACTACTTATTTTCCTTATATATGGGTTTATCCCATACTGTCATTGGGTTGTTGGTCGCCACCGAAGTCCATATAAATAAGCATGCCTTGTTCATAGTAAACACAAGTTGCTCTTCCTGAATAATCTCTGAGTTAACACTGATATACATGGCGTTTTGTCATAGCTTCTTCCCCTTGTTTGCTACCCAACCTTTTGCATATATCTTCAAAATTTCTAGACCTAGCTTTGTTTATTGTCCTCTCATATCTGACTTATAATAATCGTTAAGGATGATCACTGTTTCTGCTTTGGGTTGTCATGCCATGCAACCAAAACTGCATGTTCAAACCAATTATCTAGGAAGCATACTCATCCTCAAACAGCTAATGCCACCTAAGTCTGTTAACAAGAAGACCTGTGGAGTAATTCTGTTGAGTTTAAATAATTTTTGTACCCGTGTGGTTATTGTCTCCTTGTATGAACACCACTTCAAGTTGAGAATAACCTATAAAAAACTCAAGCAAACTTCATTGCTTACTGATCTGATGCTTATTCTTTTAGCTTCAACATCTATCTTGGACTCCCTACTGCAACCAGGGCTCATATAAGAGTGAAACACTTTCTGTCTTCAACCATTAGTGACAGGGATGCAAATGTCTAATTCTATATCCATATCTAGTGACAGAAAGTTTGATATGGATATATCAGTATTCTTTGTTGACTCTATATGTCTTGTAGCTGATATAATCTGACAATACACCTTATACATCGAAAAGATTTAGATATCCGATCTGTATCTGTGGGTTGATTATTAGTATTGTCATTTTTTTGTGTTTACTGCAAGGCTTAACATGTCATAGGTGAAAATTGGCTGCAATTGATCTCTTCATATGTATGTTTCCTCATTTGACTTTTATGTGTTCCATTGATCAGTTATCCCTTTGATCTATGTTACCATGTGTGGAATCATCGGCCTGTTTGTGTGTCTTTTGTTATTTCTGTACCTCAGAGCATTTTCTTTGTTTGTTAACCAATGCCTCATGTTCTCAAGGCTTTATTTATTTTTTCAATGGTTAAAATAGTCAGATAGACACCTAAATGTAGCTCAAAAAATCATTTACAGGCTGCTACCCATCCACCCACATTTGTTTTCTTTGTAAATGATGCCACCCTATTTCCTGAGACATATAGACGTTACATGGAAAAGCAACTACGGAAAGATGCAGGTTTCCCTGGTACACCAATCCGTTTATTATGGCGTAGCAGAAAGAAAGCTGAAAAAAAGGGTAACTATTATCTTTCTGTAGTATATATGTTGAATTAAACTCATCGAAAGACTTTTTATATTAATGTGGGCAACTTATTTTGTCTCCAGTGTGTTTCTTTTCTTTATAGTACAATTACTGAAGCTTATTTTTTGACGGTGAATGACTGAATTTTCAATCTAGCTGAAACTTGTGGAGCATCTGTTGTGAAATGAGGTACTGAGGTGATTCGGGTATTTAATGTTTAATGTACATATATGAAAGAACAATAAGGGTTATACATAGAAATTGTCCAAGACCAGTTGTAATCTCCCACCCAACATCTATAGATCAATCTTGCTTGGCTATGAAAGAACAAACTTGCAAAGACACAAGGATGAGAAACATGTCCTCAATATTGGTTGGCCATGAAAGAACAAACTTGGAAAGACACAAGAAAAGGATGAGAAACATGTCAAAACATGTAGTGGGTAAAGAATGGATGCCTTAGTGGTGTTTTGATCATGGCAATGTAAGCTCAAAGGATGAGGCAAGTGGAGCCAAGCGTGCATTTTTTGTTGAAAAAAAACATGTCTTTCAATAAATATGTATTTTCATATATTTCAACTTCAAGCATATACGAACATAAGAACATTAGAATGTGTTGTATAATTAAAAAAATAAAATGATATACTGGTAGAAACACACAATACACAATGTTGAGAGAGTGTCTTAAACTCTCTAGAAAAGCTTCCTTGATGAACCGGACTTCTACACCAAGCTTCGGCATCCTCGGGATGCATTTTGGGCAACTACAGGTGTATTTACGGTCATTACTCCAGACCATATATGGTCTGCCTGGAGGCCTTGGACTGTATTTGTATTTACGGTCCAGCCAGACCGTATACAACCTAGCGCTGGATTGTAAATGTTGCTGATTTGGAAATAAAGTCTGTGCTACGGACCATATACAGTCCATGTCGGACCGTAAACGCGGCTAGAAAACAACCTAATCACTTCGGGACTTTGGATATGGATCCTATTATAAATGGACCCCCACAACTTGTCCCAAACATGAAGAGCAACGAAGAGACATCAAGAGACGTCGTTTTTCAAAGACCTAAAGCCACAGACGGACCTAGGGGTTTCCTCAGGGTTTCACGCCTCCAAGAGCTCCTCTCCAAGCAACCGTCTTCTTCCACAGTTGGCTTTCGGGTGTAAAAGGGGATTGGGTTCTTCTTCTCTCTTTTGTATTCATTATCTCTATAATCTCTCTATCAATAATATCATCTCCGCCAGTGGATGTAGGCTCCCACATTGGGAATTTGCCGTACCACTATAAACCTTGTCTTTGTGGTTGCTTGCTTGTTCATTGTTGATCTTCGTCATACGTATTCGGTTTGGATTGCTCGATCTCACGCTTCCACATCTCTACAACAAGCTCGTTGGGCCTTGTTGTTCGGGTCTCTCATCACCACCATATCCCAACAAATGGTATCCGAGCAAGTTCTACTTCCGGATCTTTACCATGACGTCGAAGTACAATATCGAGAAGTTCGATCGCTTGAAGAGCTTCTCTCTCTGGCAAGTCAATTGCGATTTTTGCCTCACACAAGGAGTCCACAACTCTTCTCGAAAAGGAGAAGAGATTGGAACCTTGATGGATGACCGGTGGGAGGAGATTGATCAGAAGACACATATAGACATCTTTCTCTGTTTGGAGGATGAAGTCCTCTGTGAGGTCGTCCATCTGAAGATCGCCAAAGATGTTTGGGATGAACTTGAAGCACTCTACATTAAGAAGTCCATCACCAACGGCTTGCACTAAACAAGTGCCTCTTCATGCTTTGCATGAAAGAAGGTGGTTCCTTGACGGCTCTTCTCGATGAGTTCAATGAAATCATCCACGACCTCGGGCAAATCGATGTGAAGATAGAGGACAAGGATCAAGCAATTTTGTTTCTTTGTACCCTTCCACTGTCCTACAAGAATTTCTGGGATATGATGATATTCCGTGAGTCAAAGACTATCTCACTCCATGAAGTCAAAACGGCCTTGGCGTCTCAAGAGAGATTAGAGAAGGATCTTACTTCATCAAAAGTAACGGGTGAAGCTTTGGCCACTAGAGGAAGGGAGCATCTACGTGAGAAAGACCCTGAAAGTTCCAAGCAAAAGAAGAATGAGTCAAAGTCACGTCAATCAAAGAGGTGCAACTATTGCAAGAAGACAGGTCATAACCGGGATGAATGCTACAAGTTGCAAAACAAGCAAAAGCATGAGAAATCAAATGATGTTGCAGGTCATGCACATGTGGCTCATGAAGGTTCTGAAAACGACGGCTATGTTCTTGCTTTATCGCCGTCCTACGACTACAAGAAGGATTGTGTTCTTGATTCAGCATGCACGTACCACATGACCGAGTGTAAGGATTATTTCCATACCTATGAGTCACATCAAGGTGGAGATATCCTTATGGGTGACGATCGTCCTTGCAAGACGATTGGTGTTGGCGCGGTGAAGATCAAGATGTTTGATTGTGAAGTCAGACATTGACGGACGTCTGACATGTTGTCGGGTTGAAGAAGAATCTCATCTCTCTGGGCACACTTGAAGACAAGGGTTGCAAGTTCTCAGGTGAAAACAAAGTTCTTAATGTTCTTAAAGTTGATCGGGTCCTCACGAAGGCAGTGAGAAATTCACACAAACTGTATATCTTGACAACTTCATCTAAAGACACCACAAGGCTCTGGCATATGCGTTTGGGACACATGTCAAAGAAAGGGATGATGCTTCTGAGCAAGAGAGGGTTGTTGTGTGGCAAAAGCATTGGAAAGTTAGATTTCTACGAGTATTGTGTAATGGGGAAGACCAAGCGCCATAGCTTCAACACGACAATTCATTCTTCCAAGGATGCTCTAGATTATGTTCACTCTGATATATGGGGCCCTTCTCGTATTCCTTCCAAGGTGGTGCTAAATATATGATGACCTTCATAGATGATTGCACAATGAAGGTTTCAGTTTATTTTCTCAAGAGAAATGACGGGGCGTTCTTAACTTTCAAGTAATGGAATGCTCTTGTTGAGAATCAAATCAACAAGAGCATAAAGACTTTTCGGACTGATAACGGCTTAGAATTCTGTTCTAAGGAGTTCAATAATTTCTGCAGTGATGATGGGATCAAAAGACATCGTATAGTGTGTCACACTCCCCAACAGAACGATGTAGCAGAAAGAATGAACACAACGTTGTTGGAAAAGGCCCGATGCATGCTTCTCATTGCGGGCTTGGATAGATCTTTCTGGGCTGAAGCTATATCCACCTCTTATTATTTGGTGAACCGTACTCCATCGTCTTCTATTTATTTGAAGACTCTTGAAGAAGCTTGGCCTGGTAAACCTGTTGATTATTCGAATATTCGGTTGCCCTGCTTATACACATTCTGATACTGGCAAATTAGAACCCAGAGCTATCAAATTCATATTCCTTGGTTATGCTTATGGTGTGAAAGGATACTGCCTTTGGTGCAAGGATCCTTCTTCACCACGTTTCTTGGTAGAGCGCAATGTTACTTTTAACGAATCTGCCATGCTGTCTACTATGCAAGACACAGATAGTTCTTCTACAGGTTCTCTATAGAGCGTCTCACAACAGGTGGAGACCAAAGAAGATGTCGGCTCACGGGTTGATGAACAAGATCCCTCTTCTAAGCCAGATGATTCAGTGCCCACTGAAGATAAAGAGGAGATTCCAGAGAGTTCTTACAGTGTAGCCAAAGGCAAAGACAGCGTCAAACCACTCCAACACTATGGCTTTGGTGACTCCATAGTAGCTTATGCCCTTTCCAACGCCGTTGATGTGGATATTGGTGATGAGCCCACCAATTTCCGTGATGCAGTCATAGATCATGATGCTCCGCAGTCGACTGCCACAATGAAGGAAGAGATGGAATCTCTCCACAAGAATCAAACTTGGGAGTTGGTGGTATCTTCCAAAGGCAAGAAAGTAGTAGACTGCAAGTGGGTCTATAAGAAGAAAGAAGGTGATAGATACACGAAACACCTTGCTGCAAAAGGCTACAGTCAAATTGAAGGCTTGATTATAATGTAGTCTTCTCACCCGTCGTTAAGCATAGTTCCATACAAGTGCTTCTTTCTTTGGTAGCCATTGAAGACATAGAGTTGCAATAGCTAGATGTAAAGACAACTTTTCTGCACGGTGAACTAGAAGAAAAGATCTACATGCAACAACCAGAGGGTTTTGAAGACAAATAATACCATGTGTGCTAGCTTAAGAGGTCACTCTATGGGCTGAAGCAATCTCCTAGACAATGGTACATGCGATTTGACTCTTTCATGACGCACAATGGATTTTCCAGGAGTAGCTATGACGCTTGTGTCTACTACAAAGGGCTGGATGAGAATTCCTTTGTTTACCTACTGTTATATGTTGATGACATGTTGATCACTTCTAGATACGCGTCTGAGATTGCCAAGGTGAAATCTTTTCTTGGTGGAGAATTTGATATGAAAGACCTAGGTGAAGCTAAGAAGAATCTTGGCGTGGAGATTCAAAGGGACTCATATTATGCAGGCGACCTCGACAAGAGGAAATCTCTCACATGTTACATGTTCACGGTGGGATATACAACTGTTAGTTGGAAAGCCATTCTACAAAGTACCATTGCTTTATTAAATACTGAAGTAGAGTACATGGCAACAATGGAAGCCATGAAGGAGGCTTTATGGCTCAAGGGTTTGATGAATCAGATGGGCATGGTTCAAGAACAAGTTATTGTTCATTGTGACAGTCAAAGCGCTATACATCTTAGCAAAGATCAAAATGTTCCATGAGAGAACGAAGCACATTGATGTCAAGTACCACATCATTAGAGAAGTCACAACTGAAGGCAAGATTCAAATAAAGAAGATTGGTACGTCTGAGAATCCAACCGACATGATGACGAAGACTCTTTCGTTAGCTAAGTTTGAGCTTTGCTCAAAATTACCTGGTCTTCTTTCTACCTGAGCTTTGCCCATGCAAGGCATGTGGAGGAGATGGTATTCATAATTAGTTTCTGATATTGGAGAAGCTTGCAAGTGTTTTTCTACTTTCATCGTTTTCGAGTTGAAGACAAGGTGGAGTTTGTTGAGAGAGTGTCTTAAACTCTCTAGAAAAACTTCCTTGATGAACCAGACATCTACACCAAGCCTCATCATCTTCGGGATGCGTTTTGGGCACCTACAAGTGTATTTACAATCATTACTCCTGGACGCTGTGGACTGTATTTGTATTTACGGTCCAGCCGGACCGTATATAGTCCAACGCTGGACTGTAAATGTTGCTGATTTGGAAATACATTCTGTGTTATGGATCGTATACAATCTTGTTGGACTGTAAACACGGCCAGAAAACAACCTAATCGCTTCGAGACTTTTGATATGGGTCATATTCTTATAAATAGACCCCCAACTCGTCCCACACATGAAGAGCAATGAAGAGACATCAAGAGACGTCGTTTTTCAAAGACCTAAAGCCACGGTCGGACCTAGGGGTTTCCTTAGGGTTTCATGCCTCAAAGAGCTCCTCTCCAAGCAACAGTCTTCTTTCACGGTTGGCTTTTGGGTGTAAAAGGAGATTGTGTTCTTCTCTCTTCCGTATTCATCATCTTTGTAATATCTCTATCAATAATATCATCTCTGCCAGTGGATGTAGGCTCCCACATTGGTAATTTTCCGTACCACTATAAATCTCGTCTTTGTGGTTGCTTGCTTATCGTTATTGATCTCCGTCATACATATTCGGTTTGGATTGCTCGATCTCACGCTTCCGCATCTCCGCAACATGCTCGTTGGGCCTTGTTGTTCGGGTCTCTCATCACCACCATATCCCAACTCATGGTTTACTTAACATCTAAGTCAGATTTGCACTATGCAACACATGATTGCATACTATATGCTCAATTGTTACTGTAACATATGAATGTATTAACATTATGTACAAGATAATATTATGTATGCGTTATATGTAGACAATGATTAGATCATTAGTACTACATCACACTTAATTAGTTATGGCTTTAAAAATAATCACTAATTCACTAATAATCAATATCCCAAAAAGTGTCATATTAAACGGCTCAAGTGGTCAATGAAGTGGGCTAAGGGGAAAAGACATGCGCTTAGTTGCAGTCGCCCAACTAGATGCCCGAGGCTTATATTTGGCCCTTATTTGAGCGCTTAAATTTCTCTGTCGCTCTAGTGGGTCATGGCGTAAAGCCTAAATGTGCTGAGACACCCATCACATGCATGAATGTGAAATGAGCCACTACTTATGTTTTCAATATGTGGAAAGAAGGAAAACTTCAGAAAAAACCTCCAAAACCCAAGTGTTCCCACTAAAGATGGGTAAGTTATCAACTTATCCGGTGCAAAGATATTAGACACTACCAAGTGGGCTCTTAAACAGGGTATTGTCTACCCCATGGAATCAACAAAACAATCTCCAAAAAATTTACACAGATATTTTAATGTGAACATATATATATATATATATATATATATATATATATATATATATATATATATATATATATATACAATAATAATAGGCCACATACAAAATTTGAGCTCATTTGGATGAGTGTAAGTCACTCATCTAAGGACAACAAAATCAACGCATAAAACTGATTTGAAATGCATTATTTTTGCCTCCTTTAGATGCACCTCCTATAAGTGTCCAAATGAGCTAAAATTTATTATATAGTATGTTCTTATGATAACTAAGAAGATCAATGGTTTAGATTTATCAAAAAGTTACTGCATCTTCAAAAATGATTGAGGTGTACGGTGCCTCCGGTACACTCGAGTGTACACTAGCCTGACTCATATATATATATATATATATATATATATATATATATATTTGTATAAGAGTATATAAATGAGAGATGTGTGTATAACATATGTACCAATGTTGACATTTATACATAGAAATGTACGAATTTTAGTGAAGAATGTGTATATGCATGTGAATATATCAAAATCTATAAATAAACATATAAAATGTGTGTGGAGTGTGTATATGCAGGTATATTTCATACATATGTATACATTTGATTATATCAAAAGGTATACATTTAAACATACAAATGTGTGTTAAAATCTGTAATATACTTTTAAATGTATAGATATGAATTTATGACTATATATTTGAATATAGAATGATATGCATATACATATGTATGTGTGTAACCAGTGTACGTAGTGGGCCATTAAAAACATAGTTTAATCAACAGCTTAATTCACCAAGTGACCGCATATGCGGCCCAAGACCGCTTATTGGACCAATCAGCAATTTACGGTGCAGTAGAATGATCACTTAGGCATATACATGAATATATGTGGCTGTGCGGACTGATTTCTGAAACAATGTTACATACTTGACTCTTCCCCCTCAAGCTGGGCATAGATGTTAATCATGCTTAACTTGTCAATCAAAGTCGAGAGTTTTTATTTTTGCTTAGTGGTTTAGTGAATAATCAACAAATTTTTTCTTCAGCACATGGTGACGGACGTGTAGACTGTTAGTGTAATAAGTAATACTATCTTATGTACTAAATTAGGACTAATAGGTCTCTCCTACTTAAGCCCATTAGCGTCAGTCTAGCTTATCATATTATGTTCCTCATGCATATTGTAGCCGTTGCATCTATATAGAGGACTCATTACACTCTTTTTATTGTTTTAATAAGATTGCTCTCAGGTGTATAACATGGTATTAGAGCATATTTCAAAATCCCTAAGCCCGTAGGGTGTTCTAAACAGGAGAGCAACAGGCAGCCGCCACCGCAAGGACATCAGCAATAGCCGTCACCGCAAGGATAGCACTCGGGCCGCCGCCGCCTAAGCAAGCAACATCACCACCTTCATCAGTTGCAGCATCGCCGCAAAGGCAGGAACCATCACGCTACAACCGCGGGCAGCAGAAGCTGCTCGCGAAGCAGGCAAGCTTTTGATGCCATTACGTCTTCCACAATCCTCTGACTTCGTTCCGTTGAGGGCGACATGGTGCTGATCGGTTGAAAATTTTGGAAACAAGAACATAGCTCCTTCTCCCTCACTCTCTTCCTCCCCATGTATCATGCCTACGTAAATGGGTGACCATTTTTACACATGGTTTTTTCCCTCATTTCCTACCACAGCGTGTCTTTCTTGTGACAATGCTTAGCCGTGCATCTTTTCAGCTCTCTCAAATCCACAGTGTTTTAACCTACGTGTATTTATTATTAGTATATATATTTTACTATGTTATTTTACTTATTTTGTTATGGCTTTAGACTTCTCTTGTTGATTAGCCTCTTTTCTTTGAGCCCATATTGCTTGTCTCTACTTTATGTCTTACTCTCTTGTCTTATAAAAGAGAGAGCCTTGTACTTGTTTTATTCATTCAATAAGAGAAGCCTTTTAGTATTTTAGATGGTATAAGAGCAAACTGATCCTCTATAAACCCCTCCCACCCTAACCGTAGCCGCCATACTCACCTAACCTTAGCCGCCACCTTTCTGCTCCCCTTTCTTCCTTGGCTGCCCCCCGCCTCCGCCGCCGCTACTGCCCCACCCCCCTGCCGCCGCCCAGCCCTGCCCCTCGTCTCCCTTCTACCACCGCTGCTAGCCCCCTCTTCCTCTCCTAGCCCCGCCACCACCCCACGCCCCCCCCCAAAAAAAAAAAAAAAAAAAAAAAACCCGCCGCCACCCTCCACCAGTCATTGCCACCTATCTACCTAGAAACACCCGCCACCACCTCCTCAAATTCCCTTCCTCCCGTCTCCCAATCCACCAACCATTTCTCCCTCCGATTAGCCACCCTCATCCCTCCTCTTCCTTGTTCCCTCTAGACGTCTCCGGTAACTTTCCAGTTATAGCACGTTGACGGGTTAATCCGTTCTTGCTCTCTGCCTGCCTGTACCTCATGGTGGAGTAATTCTTCCTCCATGTTGGCGTAGGTTTTTCTGTATCTTCTGCTACCCCTATATGGGTTTCTGAGACTTGATGCGTCAGGTCTCCTACTGCTATCTTCTGCCCCTGTGCGGGTGTTACTAGCTCTGCCAATGTGTTAGGTTTCTGCTGCTGTCTTTTTTTGCTGACTGCTACGTCTACCTCGTGCATGTTGTTCCTACCTACTGTTCCTGCCTGCTTTTGCGTCTTGCATACTATGTGACTCATGGTGTCCACTGATCCGCTCTGGAATTTGTGCGTCACTGCTGTCAAGTTGGATGGCTCCAACTATCACCTCTAGGCAGCTTCTTTCGAGCTTTATGTCTAGGCTCAAGGATGCTACTCCCATCTTTCTACCAAAGGCCCCGACGCTCCTGTTGTGACTGTTGATGAAAAGACAAAGCATGCCTATGATTTATTATCCAAAGAAGATTCTGGTGTTATGACCTGGATGATCAACAATGCTGAACCTAAAATCAACCAATCTCTCCTACGACTGTGGACGACTAAGGACATGTGGGATCAACTTTCCCACGTGTACTCTCATCAGCAAATCTGAAGAAAGTGTTTGAAATTTTCAAACACTTGGCCAAAAAGGAGTACACGTGGAGGACTACTACAATCAGTGTTGTGCTCTCTAGGATGAATTCGAGGTATACCATCCACTCTCATCTGATATTAAAGAAACCCAACGACAACATAATGAGTTGTAGCTTGTTCAGTTCCTCGTTGGTTTATCATCATCCTTTGCGGGCGTTGTTGATCAAATCCTCTCGAGTGACCCTCTACCTACCGTGCGAGATGTTTTGAAATGCGTGCAACACCTACCTTATGTATCTCAAGTTGTTCCTGATTCCGCTGATGGGGCAGCCCTTGTTGTTAGGTCTGGTGATTCGTTTCATGACCGGGGTCGAGGTACGGGCGCGATCGCGGACTTTCTACTACATGCCCTGGTCGTGGTTTGTACTCCTCTGGTTCTGACACTACTGAACAACGCTACTGCAACTTCTACAAAAGAATCAATCATAATGAACACCGCTACTGGATCAAGCATGGAAAAACTTGTTTGGGCAAATCAACTTGTTGAAAATAAGATTATATTGAGTGCAATGGGATGAATACAAGATTGGATGCCCTCTCCTTTATATAGGAGAGGGGAGACGCCCTAAGACTTAAGACTCAAGTAATCTAAACGGGCTGAGATACAAAAGTCCACTAACTAATTAATCTGTTAACTAAATAGGCTAATATATACTCTTTAACACTCCCCCTCAAGCTAGATCCTGGGTGAAACACATGTCTAAGCTTGGAGTTACAGGACTCGATAAAAGAAATGATAAATGACAGATAGAAAAGATAAATATCACTACCCATACAAAAGATTGATACTCCCCCTTAAACAATACTCCCCCTGAATCATACGATGGCACCTCTTTGCTTTGAAATTGTATTCTGCAGGCTGGAGATCCTCGAGCCTTGATGAAGGTCTTTTGGAGTGCATCTGGAATAAAGAACATCTGAAATGGAACCTAATACTACAACAGTAATTTGCCACTTGGAGCAGACGATCATCAATACTACGACTACGACAACTTCACTGGAATACGTACTTAACGCGACGCGAATGCGGACACACAGTGTCGATGTAGCAGTAGTGGAATTTTCAAATTGTCTGGGAAGACGTGCATAACGTGGCACGAACACGAACGAACGATATGCTGATGATACGATGTAGGTACCATAACTCTGACGCATGAGCCTTGGGGGCTTGACAGGAAAGGGGATATCATCCATCAAGGAACGTCCCAAGTAGATCAGCGAAAGGCGATGCTAATACAACAGATTCGGCTCAGAGAAGACGTGATGAAGCAGCTCGGTGAAGATATCTCTGGATGAACTATCAACCTTGCAAATGTAGACTTGGCAGGCTTGCTGACCTTCTGAAATATGAAGAAGCACCCATCTGTCTCATGTAAATGCAGCTGAAGAAGTACACCATCAACACCTGACGTACATAACGCGGATAGCTTGGTGTTGACGCCGAATGAAGATCCTTCATTGCTGTCTGGAGTAGAGTACAGATGTCCTGAACAATGCGAAGCTCCATGAAGATAATAGCCTGGAACATATATGGCCTGAATACATATATCACTCTTCTCATACTCTCTCTCTCTCATACATATTCTCTCACTCTCTTCTCATCTCTTCCTCTCCTCTCTTTCCCCGCCCCCCCACACACCAAATACGACGAGAGTGAGTGTTTGGTGTAGAGAAATGGACATATGACCCCCCTGCACTGTGGAAAGGGATACACACATGATATTGGTAGGTGGGAAAGGAATTGGTGGATTTGAGAGAAAGATGCATCTTCATTTGCCCCATCATCTGCTGACTGGATCCGATCTGAATTTGAAAAGCTACTCCAAGCCCGATTGGCTTCCTTTGCTGAGACATCTCGTGATGGCAGTTCTGCTCTCTTGACACAGTCTGGTAAAAAATACATGGGTGATAGACTCTGGTGTGACCTCCCATATTACTAGCAATCCTACTTTATTTTCTGAATAGCATAAAACATTTGCTATTCCCCTTGTTACTCTTGCCGACGGTTCGCAAATACCAATCTTCGGATTCGGGAATATATGTACTTCTGGTCGCCTTTCACTACGTTCAACATTATATGTCACTAAATTCCCAATAAACTTGTTATTTGTATGTAGAACTTTTAAGAGCCTACAATGCTCCATAACGTTTGTCCCGGATGGTGTTACTTTCAGGATCGGCGTATGAGGGTGAAGATTGGTTCAGGCCATGAGGGACCAAACGACTTATACTATCTGGACACATTGAAGAATGTTGCATTCTTGACACTTCTGTGACTGACATCCTATGACACTAACTGTTGGGGCATCCATCACCGGCTAAGTTGATGCACCTACTACCTGATATTTCTGATTTTGTCTTTCAGTGTGAAACTTGCCAGTTGGGCAAACAGACTCGATCTGCTTTTATTAGGAAACCTTATATTGGCTCAAAATAGTCGTTTGATATAGTACATGCTGACATTTGGGGCCCATGTTCTATTTCCAGCATTTTTGGTTTCCAATACTTCATGAGTTTTATTGACGATTTCTCTAGAACAACCTGGATATTTTTGTTAAAAGACATGTCTAGTGAATTAAAAAAAGGCCTAGGCGGCCGCTTAATCGCCCAAGACCCCCCCCAGCCCTTAATTGCCCGTTGAGCAGTTTGAACAACTTTGTGAAGATATCAGCTGCTTTATGAACAGGAGAACTGAAATGTTTCTTGGCCAACATCTTTGTGAAGATATCAACAACTTGGTCTTTTGAGCGAGTGAAAGGAGTGCAGATACGACCAGTCAGAATAGATTCTCTGATAAAGTGGCAGTCAACTTCAATGTGCTTGGTCCGCTCATGAAAGACATGATTATTTGCAATAAAAATAGCTACTTTATTATCCCAGTGCATAGGAATTGGAGCATAAGATCCCACATCAAGTTCTTTTAAAAGAGACTGTACCCACAAAAGTTCACATGCAGTATGAGCCATAGCACGGTACTCGGCCTCAACACTAGATCTAGCGACAACATTTTGCTTTTTGCTCCTCCAGGTAACCAGATTTCCACCAACAAAAGTACAGCAACCAGAGGTAGATTTTCTATCTATCTTACTTCCAGCATAGTCAGAATCAGAATAGCCTTCAAGAGAGCAATGACCATGTTTTCTATAAAACAGGCCTTTACCAGGAGCAAGAGCAGTAGTGTCACTAGTGTCAAAAGGTAGATCTGACGAGGAAGTCGACAGTCGTTGTAGACGCTGAAAAGCACTCTCCAACGTGGGTAAAGGATCACCGGCGAGAATCTGGTCAACGACACCAACATATGAGTCAGGAAGCCCGCAGAGGAATTGGACAACCTGGAGTTCCTGCCGTTGTCGCTGCATCATGGCTAAGTCGGTAGATAAGGGATGGCGATTCTCAAGCTCAGCCCAGACGCCTTTGAAGGTCGAAAAATAGTCAGCAATATCGAGCCCAGTGAAATGCAGGCGGGACAACTGTTTGTTCAAGTCAAACACCTTTTTTGGATTATTACTATGCGAGTAGGTGCTGGCCAGAAGATCCCACATCAAGCTCTTTTAGATGAGACTGTACCCACAGAAGTTCACATGCAATATGAGCCATTGCACGGTACTCAGCCTCAACACTAGATCTAGCGACAACATTTTGCTTTTTGCTCCGCTAGGTAACCAGATTTCCACCAACAAAAGTACAGTAACCAGAGGTAGATTTTCTATCTATCTTACTTCCAACATAGTTAGAATCAGAATAGCCTTCAAGAGAGCAATAGCCATGTTTTCTATAAAAAAGGCCTTTACCAGGAGCTTTCTTTAGATATCTCAAGATATGACAGTGCTTCCTAGTGACACTGTCTAGGCTTGTTAAGATACCTGCTAACAAGACCAACAGTAGTAGAAATATCAGCTCTAATGACAGTCAAATAGATTAGTTTGCCAACCAGTCTTCTATATCTTTTACTGTCAGGATATAGGGGAGATTCATCATCATCCCAATTCACATTAGGATCTAGGGGTGTATCAGTAGGCCGAGTTCCAAGCATTCCAGTTTCCTGTAGAAGATCAAGAACACATTTTCGTTGCGATAGAACAAGAGCATTAGTAGTCCTAGAAACTTCAATCCCCAGAAAGTATCTCAGTTTGCCCAGATCTTTAGTGACAAAATGCTTGCATAAGTAGGCTTTAGTAGCATTAATTTCAGAGAGATCACTGCCAGATAAAATAATATCATCAACATTCACAATAAGAACCAAAATACCCGAGCACGTCTTTTTAATAAAGACAGAATGATCAACATGAGATCTGAGAAAGTCATAGGTAGACAGAATCTTGCTCAGTTTATCAAACCAGGCACGCAAACTCTGCTTGAGTCCATAAATAGACTTTTTGAGGTGGCAGGTTTTATGTGACTCCCCCTGAGCAACAAACCCAGGTGGTTGCTCCATATAAACTTCCTCTTGGAGATCACCATAAAAGAAGGCATTCTTGACATCCAGCTGGATAAGGGGCCAATCCAGATTGATTGCCAGAGAGAGCAGAACCCGCACAAAATTTATCCTGACAACAGGAGATAAAGTTTCAAAGTAATCAATACCATAAGTCTGAGTGTACCCTTTCGCCACGAGGCGTGCCTTCAAGCGTTCAACAGTTCCATCAGGATGATACTTGACAGTGTAAACCCAACGACATCCAACAGGTTTGCAGTTAGAAGGAGGATCAACCAGATCCCAGGTACCTCAGCCATGGCCATAGAATTAAATGTCCGATTTCGATGTCGTGTCTGATGGCCCAGAAATAGAAATTTTTCAAAATTTTGGCCAAAATTTTGATATTCACGGCCCTAACGATCTCGACAATCAAATAAACAAATTAAATCATGAAATTTACCAGGACGTTCTAATCGCCAAGATCTACTCAAATTTGCTATAATATTTCATATTGAATATGTGGGGGGTGGGGTCTCCTACATTTGTAAGTGAAGGAAGCTGAACAATTTTGAAAAATTTTTGATGGAAATTTCGATGACAAAATGAAGGAATTAAGTTATGGAATTTTGCAAACACAGTGTTTAAACATAGACACACTAGATTATATAATAAATTTATATATTCAAAGGTTAGGTTGGGATCCATGTCTTAATGAGTGAGTGCACAAATGAACAGAAATGTCAAGTTTGTTAGACAGTTAGACAGTTACAAACTTGCAAACTTCAAGTTAAAACAACTCTTAATCAGTGAGTGCACAAATGAACAGAAATGTCAAGTCTGTTAGACAGTTAGACAGTTACAAACTTGCAAACTTCAAGTTAAAACAACTAGAGTACTAGACTTTATACCGTAGAGTTACAACTTTCAAGTTACAATATTGTAGGTTAGTATATTTATTATAGAAGTCTACTATTATAATATATTTAGAGTTACATAAGTGAATAATAATAAAAAAATATTTAGGATTATAAGTTACAACTTACACTTAACATTTTTTATAAGGCTATTATTATAATATATATAGGGTTACATAAATGAAAAATACAAAAATATAAGAACTTCCATTAAAAAAGCTTTTGTATCCATTTTGTGTATAAATATGAAATATATTGATTAGACTTCCAAAATAAGTATAGATATACATATTTCACACTACTGTCTCTTAGATTTACAAGTTCACTTCAAGATCTTGAGAATTTTAAGAGAAATGTCACTTAGAAATTTAAGATTTTTGGAGTATCTATTAAGATATGTCTAAAAGGGGGTAGAAATAGGAGGATGAGTAGATGGGCTAGGGAGAGAGTTTACATACTTTAGAATCAAGTAGAGCAGCCTTTGAGAGCAAGATATCACAAAAAAATCGCTAAAAGATCAAAGTCCTAGCAAATCCAGTTAATGGAACACTGTTTCACAAAATAGGTGTTCCATTTCACACTGATTTCGCAATATCCAGCCCCAAACTGGACTTTTTTGCACTAAAATAACCCCTGTTTTGCAAAATTTTGACTGTAGCTGCGAAATGTTCGCGAAATTGCGGACCAATTCTTGCGTACTGACGTTTCGATGTCTGATTGCAAAAAAATGAAATTTTGAGCGAAACTTTGCAATTTCAATCGAAATTTTGTTCCATGGTCATGGCATGTGTCCAGGCCGTAATCTGTAATGCGTCATGAGCATTTTTGGGTACAGAGATAGCAGAGAGAGCATCAACAAAATTACTAACATGAACACTCAGGTGTGCAGTATAGACATAGTTAGCAAATATTATGAGATGTACATGATCTAGTACATTTCCTGAGAGAAATAGGTAAATCTAGGTCACAAGTTACCTTGGCAGGGGCAGGACCTTCTGAAGAAGAAGATTGGTTGTCAGTGGGGGGCGGTGGTCTTGAGAAGGAGTAGGCTGCAACGGCCGATTCTTGCGTTGGTAAACAATGAGAAGAGGAGATGTAGTCTCATCTGGTTGCAAAACAGATGTATAATCACTGAAATGGGCATAGGCGTTGCAATGAGATCTGAACTCAACATGTTCCCCTTAGTAGAGTAGTATGGAGTGTCCTCAAAGAAAACTACAACACTGCTTGTGAACCACTTTTTAGTAATAGGACCATAGCAACGGTATCCTTTCTGAGGCCGTGAGTATCCCAGAAAAATACATTTTTCAACTCGAGGAGACAACTTGTCTTAAGTCGGTCCAAGCAAACGAACAAAACAAGTCGACCCAAAAATTCTCGGAGGTACAGAAAATAGTGGAAGATAGGTTGTAGTACTTGTACAGGAATTTTATTCCCAATAACAGAGGAAGGCATACGATTTATCAGAAAACATGCAGTAAGAACCGCTTTTGGCCAAAAATGTTTTGGAACATTAGAATGCAGCATGAGAGTTCTAGTAACTTAAAGTAAATGCCTATTTTTCCTTTCGGCAACATCGTTCTATTGGGGTGTATAAGCATAAGAAGTTTGATGAATTGTACCCATAGAACGACAAAACAATTCAACATTTTTGAACAAATTCCAAAACATTATCAGTACGCAGGATTTTAATAGGCATAGAATATTGAGTTTTAATTTCAGCAAAGAATAACTTAATAGTAGGCAAAACTTGGGATCTATCTTTCAACAGAAACAACCAGGTAGCACATGAGTAATCATCAATAAACAAAATAAAATATTTATTGCCTGACAAACTTTGAACATGACAAGGACCCCATACATCAGCATGAACCAAATCAAAAATATTTTTGCTACCAATCTGAGATTTTTCGGAAAATACAGTTATGGACTGCTTGCCTAATTGACATGCCTCGCACTAAAAACTGTGCGTGCCTAAACCAGAAATAACATGTTTTAATTTATCAACTGATGGATGCCCAACTCTAAAATGCCATTGTAATGCAAAAATAGAAGACGATAATGCTGTAGCTAGAGTTGTAGTGCCAATCCGTTTCAACTCATCCAAGTAGTAGAGTCCATCAGGTCCTTCATGCCCCCCACCAATCTTCATCCTCGTGTGAAGGTCCTGAAAAACACAAGTACCTGGTATAAAGGTCAGACTGCAGTTCTGATTGTGTACAATTTTACTGACAGACAACAAGTTTAACGGAAAATTTGGCATGTATAAAGCAGATCGTAGAAGGACTTGAGCACAGATATCACCAATTCCAGATACAGCAAATTTTGAACCATCAACAAGCATAACAGCCAAGGAAGAAAATGTCCGATTTCAATGCCGTTTCGGTAGCCACAGAAACAAAAATTTCGACAAATTTTGATGGAAAATTTGACATGCATTCTTGGTGTTTCGGCAAACAAATGATCGAATTATTTAGCGAAATTTTACCAAAACAATCTACTGGCGTAGATCTACTCAAATATGCAATAACATTTCATATTGGATATGTGAGGGGGTGGGCTCCTCATGTGTGAGTGAAGGAAGCTGAACTATTTTGATGGGGGTTTCGATGGGGATTTTGAGGTCAATTAAATGGCCAAATGAATGAATTAAGCCATTTTAGTTTGCAAGCACAATATATAGACACAATTTTATGGAAACATAACATGATCTAGGATGGTAGGACCTTTAGGTTAGATGACAAGATGTAGTACACAAACAATGTTGCAGTGTTATGTGAGTGAGTATTGATGAAGTTGGAGACAACTGTGGGTTATGTATCTAGTTGAACCATGATGGTTGTCATCCTTTTTGTTGATTATACCTATCAGCATATTGACTCCAGTTAATCTTGTTTTATACAAGCATAGATGTGTCTCACTGTTAATCTCTATATGCATACTAGTGATACAATACATACTGATGGGTTAACTCAAGCTTTGTTCTTAGTCGTAAGGTTTTATGATTAGAGCCTATAGGAGGCAACCATGTATTTAGAGGTGCAATGGATAATGGCACACATACAAATATCTTGATGGTCATGGTAATTTTGCACACCATTAACATAAATCATGTGACCTCAAAAATGAAAGTTAGCGGGTCATCATAGCCATAGATATCACTCCCACAATCATTTTTATATATTTCCTCCGTAGATCTATATAGAAGTGGGAGAAATAGGAGAGAGGTAGAATTAGGCTAGGAAGAGAAGAAACATAACTTATATTGCCCCTAACAAGCCCGAGGAATCATATAGCAAAATAAGCAGACATCGTACCCCGTTTCTCAAAATAATACCTATGTTTCTTGAAATTTCATCGAAATGCGGACGAAATGGGCCTTTTTTCATCGAAATTTACCCACATTTTGTTGTAATTCGAGATAATTGTCGAAATTTATTTTTTTTTCTGGCAAAATTCCCTACGTACAGACATGTAAGGCCATTTCTATGTCTGATTGTTGTCGGCATCGAAATAATTAGCAAAATTTTGCCAATTTCGACGAAATTTTGATCATTGATAACAGCAGATTTAGAACAAGGCTTAGACAACCTATAAAAAAGAGAACGGTTGCCAGAGATATGTGAAGAAGCTCCAGAGTCAATCACCCATTTGGTATTACCAGCACTAGAAGGAGCACTCAAGAAGGCAGAATCACAACCAGTGTAAGTGGCAGCGTGAGCTCCTGATCAGCAGATGAGGAGGAAGCATCGACCCTCTCAAGTGGGAGACGTTCCACATCGGAGCGGATGAACTCAGCAATGGAGGAGCTCGAGGGTGCAGCAAAATGTGTCTGAGAAGCGCCCTCAGGTGCAACATTGGCCCACGCAGGTGTGCCATGTTTCTTCCAACATCTATCTTCAGTATGGTTGTTGCGGCCACAGAAGTCACATTACCGTTGAGTAGCGGCACCTCCAGATGCATCAACAGAGGAGCTACGACCAAGGGAGCCACGACCAAGTGACCCACGTCCCAGTCTAGGAGCAGAAGAATGGTTGTCCGGAGGTCGACCGCGACCCCTACCACGACCACGGCCAGACATAGCAGCAAGAGCAGTAGTGTCACCAGTATCAGAAGGCAGATCCGACGAGGAAGCCGACAGTCGTTGTAGACGATGAAAAGCACTCTCCAACGTGGGTAAAGGATTACTGGAGAGAATTTGGTCAACTACACCAGCATATGAGTCAGGAAGCCCCCAGAGGAACTGGACAACCTAGAGTTCCTGCCGTTGTCATTGCATCGTGGCTAAGTCCGTAGATAAGGGATGAAGATTCTCAAGCTTAGCTCAGACGCCTTTCAAGGTCGAAAAGTAGTCAGCAATATCGGGCCCAGTGAAATGCAGCCAAGACAGCTGTTTGTTTAGGTCAAACACCATTTTCAGATTCTTACTATGCGAGTAGGTGCTAGCCAGTTGATCCCACATCTCTTTGGCAGTCGGGAGACGAAGTAGAGTAACGTTGATGTGAGTTTCACTATTGTTCAAAATCCTTGTCATCACGGTCAAGTCATCCTTGACCCAGTCATCATAAATCTTTTTCTCCTTGGACTCAGCAGTACTGGGCGGAGCAGGAGGCGGAGCCTCAGTCAGATAGGAGTGCTTGCCTTGGGACTTCGCAAAGATCTCCATGGAGCAAACCCAATGTTGATAGTTGCGCCCATCTAGCTTCACAGTAGTCACTTGACAATGAAAGTCTTCATGGGAGGAGGCCATGAGTGAGACCGAGTCCAAAAAGGGAAGAGAACATCAGCAGGAGTCAGAACCGCCTAGATCCTCCGGCTAGGCGACAACACACATATAGAGCGACTAGAAGGACCAGTTTACATGAAGACTACGCCGAGGCGCAGTAGAAAACCCGACGGCTCAAGGGCCGACGCGGGCAAAGAAAAGGTGTAGGGCTCTGAAGACCCTCAAGACGAACAGTCGGAGGCGACAAGGGATGGTGCGGGCGACACTAGTCAGCCAGGCCCACACGAGGAGGGTTGCTGACGGCAGTGACGGGAGCATCCGGGCAGGGGCGGCGGCCAGGGGGGGCGTGGAAGAGAGAGAGAGAGACCGCGGCTACGGGGAGGGTGGTGGTTAGAGTACCTGCTCTTGTACCATCTTGAATTGTCTGTAAGGGTTAGGGTGCACAATGTGTGTACCCCGTATATTTATAAAGAGAACAATTACATAGAGGTCCACATAGAATAGGAAAAACAAGTGAATATAAAGAACTCAAATAAAACACTATTTAACAGAGATCACCATAAAAGAAGGCATTCTTGACGTCCAGCTGGATAAGGGGCCAATCCAGATTGATTGCCACAGAGAGAAGACCCCGCACAGAATTTAGCCTGGCAACAGGAGAAAAAGTTTCAGTAATTAATACCATAAGTCTGAGTGTACCCTTTCGCCATGAGGCGGGCCTTCAGGCATTCAACAGTTCCATCAGGATGATACTTGATAGTGTAAACCCAACGACATCTAACAGGTTTGCAATCAGGAGGAACACTGAGGAACATGATACTAATCCCACGTACATAACACAAAGGTGTTGATGGCTGCCATATTGGTTCGATAAATCTGACGCATGAATGTTGGGGGGTTTGATAGGAATGAAAGGCACCATCAAGGAAACTCAAGTAAATCCATAGAAGAGCCATGTCAACAGATGCAACTCAGAGAGTACATAATTTAATTAGCTCAGTGAAGATAAAATTGGGATGAATCCTTATAGTTGCAAAATTTTGCAGGCTAGAAATTGACAAGCATCGAAGAAGTCTGATGTGAAGAAGCAACCATCTGTCTCATGAGAAAGCAGCGAGAATGATCAATTGAAACATCATTAACACCAGAGGGAACAAGAAGTTGGAATAAGCGCAACAAGCTCTTGTCCTAATGTTCATATTGCAGTACGAACACAAAAATCTTGGTGTCAATTTTGTAATTGAGATCGTTAAACGCCTCCTAAAAGCGGTGGCAAACTGGAATTCACACAGATTACCGACCCAATGTAAAGCGATGCTTAGTGGGAATGACATACCACAAAGACATCGGAAGAGCGGATGTGCTGAAGAATACGAAGCTCCATGATGATAATAGTCTGTAATATTATGTATCATCTCTCCTCAAATTCTCTCTCTCATGTTCTCCTCATACTCTCTCTCTCCTCTATATCCCCCCGCATGCCAACTACAAAGAGAATGAGTAGGTGGTGTAGAAAGAGATACATAACCATCATATATGGAAAGAGATGCACACATGAGGGGTGGGAAGGGGGAAATGAAATTAAAGCGAGAGGTGTAGTGTGTAGAGAAGAGAAACCGATAACTAAATTAGAAGTCCAATACGACCTGATTATAGAGATCCATATAGAAAAATTAAATGGATTTTTTTACGACCTGAAAAAAAATAGAATCCGATTAGCATTAGGTATAGGAGAGACCGATAACTAAAGTAGATAGACTTCTTTGGACATGCGGCGTGGAGTTATGACACAGCGTGTAACTTTTTTGGTCGAAGATGATAAACTCCCATCAACACGTTGTGTGGAGATCCAACACGCCGTGTAGGATGTCGAAGACGTAAAATAGATTTCTGTCAACACAACGTGTGGAAATCTGACACACCGTGTAAGATATCGAAGGCGTGAAACAAACTTCTGTCAACATGCCATGTAACTTCGATTTGAACAAAACCTTGCGTCGCCAAACGATTTCTAGACCGTGTTAGTCGGACAACACGCCATGTTGAACGCCTTTCATGCACGATCTGGACGAGAATTGGTGTCGTCAATGAAAAAATAGCCCCAGGAAGACGCACAAGGGGTGACAGGAAATCAAGACTGTCACTTGTGATAATGGATCATGTGAATCTGATGCAACAACATCAACCCTTTCAAGGCCACGAATCGATTTGGCTAAGAATTAGTGATGTCCAGGGAATTGGTGGAGGATTCTAGGATGACGATAGCCCACATGAGACACTTACTAGACCACGAACCAAAACAATCAAGGGGGAACAAAACGACTTTGTTGCAGCTATGTCTTTCTTTGTTGATGCAGTGGCGGAGGAGACACCCGAACCTTTGATAAGCTAGAGACAACAATGTTAGGTATTTAGTAGACGTTGAAGATCACCCAAGGAAAACGACGGTTGATGATGGCTGAGGTGAACGGCGGTTCATATGATCGAGAAGACAATGTCGGGGAGGAGAAGACGTCGCTCGAGGTGTAACGACCACAAGGGAGACTCAGTGGCTTCCTTTGACTATGAATCGGGAAAGCGTAGATGAAATCTTAATGAAAGAAGAAGACAAATGACCATGGAGGTTGGGAGGATGCCTGACGGGCGATGACCATGCCAAGAGTAGATGGTGACCGCCCGCAGGCGGAGACACTCTCTTTTTCTCTCTAAGGTTAGGTTAACTACTTTGATGCAATGTTAAAAAGTGTGAGAGAAACTCACTTTATTGATTATAAAACAAGGCATCCCTGTACGATATATAGGAGAAAGCCAAAAACATTACAAAATTGGGAGTCAAGTAAAGCTATATGGGTTGATACACTTAAGCCCATCTACAAATTAACCTATTAACTAAATAGGGCAATAATACTTCTAACAACTATTTTTCTAGCTTTCCCTCAGCTTCGAAAAGCTTATAAGTGCCTCGATAAAAAAAAATGAGTCAAGGAGACTTCCTCTCCCCGACCCCTCATTCACTTGTGGAGGCCCGACATAGGAGGAGTATGGTAAACCAAGTGCGCAACCCATCAGTTCCGACGCAAACCATGTCTGACATTAATCCCTGTTTTATTCGTCCCCATTAGAATTCAAACCTGAGACCTCTATTTGTGGCCACGGTCCGATCACCAGTGAGCTACACCCTTGCGGGCATAAGTGCCTTGATTTGGTTATTAGGCACCTATATGTTTTTGTAGATGCCACCTTTTATGAAGATGATCTCTTCTTTTTAACTCCAACTTTTTAGAGTCTCACCTTCTCTGATGGCGTCTCACCCTGACTCATTTCTCTAACATCTAGATCATACCACTTCACATGCTTTTTCCACACTACCACCTCCATCTGCATTACCGCAATTCTATCCCATGTTACGTTACCTTCACCATCCCATCTCTAATACATGTTGCTTGCTAGTCTCTCTTCCTCTGTTCATGCCTTTGTCATGGATTGGTTATACATTCATTTCCAAACATCATGTGGATGCCCTTCGACACCCCTGGTGGAAAGCTATAATGATGGATATGCAAGCACTTTGGAAGAATTATACAGTTGGTCGATCCCCCTCATGGTAAGAATATTGTTGTCTTTCGATGGGTATTTTATGTTGAAAATCATTATGATGGCTCCGCTCCATCTAGCGATTTAGGCACAACTGGTTGCCAAAGGGCATACTCAGACATTTGATAAGTATTTCTTTGAGACTTTCTCGCTTGTTACTCGGGTTGCTTTTATCTATATTTTGATATTTCTTGTTGCTCATTTGGAATGGCTACTATTTGAGCTCGATATTAAGTATGCCTTCCTTCATGGGAATCTGTCTAAGGAGTTCATGCACCTACCTCCACAGTTTGTTGTTGAAAAGCATTTTTAGAAAGTTTGCAGGCTTTCTAGAATCCTATATGGACTAAAGTTAACTCCTCAGGCTTGGTTCATCAAGCACTTTGAAAATTTGTGTTTCAAAGGTTTGCTAAACCACTCACTTTTCTTCTCTGAGTCCTCTTGAGGTCACAACCTACTTGTTGTCTATGTGGATGCCATAATAATAAAAAGAAATGATATTTAGGGGTCACTGCACTGAAAACATTTCTACGGACTCATTTTACGCTGAGGGGGGAGCCTTTAATACTTTGTTGGTATAAAAATACTCATATAATAGTTGTTTAAGCGGCTAGGCGGTGACTTTTAGGACTTCGGAGTCTAGGCGGCCCAGGTGTTCTATTACTTTACGATTTGGTAAGATTTTAACTTAGATGTGTACATATGTGTATTTACTATTATTATAATATTGGCTTCATAAACTTCTTCAATCCTAAATTTACCAAGATTGACGCATAATGTGACCTAAATTAGATCTAATTTGACCAAAATCTAACTTAATTTAACCAAATCAAATCTAAATAAACTTAAAATCCGACCTAATTTTGCCTAATAAAATCTAAGTTGAGTCGAATCAATCACAGAATAACCTAATTGAGCCCTAAAATGACTTATATGACCAATTTTAACAAAATTTAGACTTGATGTGACTTAAATTGTTGATAAAATGGTCTCAAAGGCCCTACGCGCCAACCCAGTTCATTGGGGCCTACTTGCTCAAAATTGAAAACCTCCCCCGGAGCCTAGACCACCTAGCATAGGTGGCGCCTAGGCGGGGGCCTAGAAAACTATGCTTTCAAATTCGAGTCTATGATCCATCTATCCTAGAGATGATATGTTCTAGATGTACTGAAGGAAACATGATAACAAATGTCATGCCTTTCTATTTACCAATGAAGCTTCATCATGAGGGTGAAGTTATTCCCTGATCCGAAGCAATACTAACACATTGTAAGAGATTTTGATATATCCTATGTTTTATGCATTGTCAGCCAACACACCCAAGTTCCCCTCTTCGGGCGCACTGGTGCAACATTCAACGAATTCTGCAACAGTTAAAGAGTTCTACAAGGATAGGTTTATTATATGAGAGACGTCAACTGAAGACTTTCAGTTTTTGGAGAAGCAGATGTTGATCAGGGAAAAGATGTTGAATCCAATTTTGGAGTCTGCATTATGATAGGTAAACATCACGTTGCATTGAGAAGTATAAAACCATTTAATTGTTGCTTGATCAAGAACAAAGGTCATGTATAGAGATATGCCTGATGCATGTTGTAATCTTCAATGGCTTCGCTCTTTATTCAAAAACTTGGTCCATAAACCCATTGAGATTTATTGTGACAAGTAGGCGGCTATAAATATTGCAAATAATCCAATAATTCATCAGCGCACAAAGCATATCAAAGTAGATTGGAGACCAAATCACTGCCATTCTTACTAAACCAATATATCCAACCTTATTCCAATGTATGGGTTTCAAGTTGATGTTAGACAATGTGTAGTCTCTCGCTTGAGGGGGAGTTTTACTATTTTAGCATTTGGGACCTCTTTATTGCTTCTCATCTTTTTGTTTGTTGTACGTAAGGATTCATTTACCACAATATATTTATATCTCTGTCCTACTATTTTTAGGAGATCCGTAATCACTTTTGTTTACTGATTACAAATATTTCCAAGACTTTCAAACCTAGCAAGACCTTATATAAGAAGAAACATATTGTACATTTTTAATTATCCAATAATAACTAGGTCATTGTTACTATTAACATCGATCCACAAGATGCCATGTCTTGCGGTTAGAGAGTGCCTGCATTTCAGCTTCCATCGCTTATCGTCGTGCAGGGAGTTGAAGTACCTCTGTAGCATTTTTCGGAATAGACACAACAAAGATTGCAACAGTAAAGCAAGCAAAGCTAGCACACAGATTAGTAGAGGAACATAAATGACTGATCGGATGTTAAATACAGGAGTGGACACCTTTTTGTAGGCTAATAGAAAAGTGTAAGTCAGATAGTACCCGAGTTGTGTTGTGATCTTCCGCCGAAGGAGGAGTTGGTTGTTGATGGGCCATGGAGGGAATGGTCGGCTTTGATCTTCTCTTGTAGGCTTTCGACAATCGATCTTTAGATACCAACTCATAGGGTAGATCAATATCCACAATGTCTGGTAACAGAGTGGGTGCCAAGAGCTCACAGGATAAGGTGGCCCCTTTATCAGAATAGTATGGCAGATGGTCGAAGAACACTACATCCACACTAACATACCATTGTTGCATGATAGGGTCGTAACAACGATACCCTTTTTGGGTTCTGGAATAACCCAAAAAGATGCATTTTCTGGAGCGAGGGTCAAGTTTTGTCATCCCCTGACGAAGGTTTTTAACAATGCAAGTGCACCCAAAGATGCCCGACGGAACATAAAAAAATTGCGCATCAGGAAAAAGAATGCTATACGAAATCTCATAATGCAAAACAGAGGAAGGCATGCGATTGATAAGGTAGCAAGCCGTAGATAAAGCGTCGGGCCAAAAACACTGAGGAACATGATAATCAAGTATGGTGTGAGCAACCTTTAGGAAATGTCAGTTTTTCCATTCAGCAACCTCATTTTGTTGTGGGGTATAGGTGCATGAAGTCTAATGGATCGTCCCACGGGATGAGCAAATGTAACAGATTTTTGCATGAATTAAAGAGCATTGTCGGTGTAAAAGATTTTAATGGGTTTTATTGAAATGAGTTTGAATTTCATAAAAAAGGTGGTGATGGTATCCATAACAGTGTTGCGATCTTTAACTATAAATAACCATGTAGCACGAGAAAAGTCGTCAATGAATATCATAATTTATCTAACACCAGAATGACTTGGAATAGAACAGTGACCCCATATATCCGCATGAACAATATAAATAAAGGATTTAATAAGTGCAAGGAATATAGAATTAAGTGCACCCATTCATTTTTCTACACGACTATGTATCGTCTTCATGCGGAGATCCTGAAAAACACAGCTGAAGGGTCAAATGTAGAGCTCTGATGGCTCTTCACAGTTTTACTAACAAAAAGTAGATTTACAGGAAATTTTGAAACATATAAAGCAAATTTCAGATGCAAATTTGGAAGTAAAAGGATTGTCCCGATGCCATGGACTGTTGTTTGTGAGCCATCAACTATCATTACATGAGGTATGTTAGCGGAATACGTAAAACGGAACAGCCGCGATGTGTGTGTTGCGCAAGGCAACATGAGAGTTCCCAATAGGGCTCTCCTCTTTATTTATATAAAGGAGTAAATTGCACATAGGTACAACATGTAATGAAAAATAGAAAATAAAGACATAAAGAAAGATATATTAACACTCCCCCTCAAGCTGGAGTGTACACATTGTGGATGCCCAGCTTGCCACATAAATTCTGGAACACTGCTGGACCTAATGGCTTTGTCAAGATGTCAGCTAATTGATCCTCAGACTTGACATATGGCGTCACAACATTGCCATTCTTTATCTGATCTCTAATGAAGTGACAGTCAACTTCTATATGCTTTGTACGCTCATGGAAGACAGGATTCCTGGCAATATGTATAGCAGATTGATTGTCACACTTGAGTGTCATGGGAGATTGAATCGAAATCTTCAACTCAGATAAGACCGATTTGATCCATTGTAATTCACAACATGCATGTGCCATAGCACGGTATTCAGCTTCAGTACTAGACCGCGCTACCACCTGTTGTTTCTTGCTTTTCCAAGTGATCAAATGGTCACCAAGGAAAGTGCAGTAGCCAGAAGTAGATCTTCTATCAATCTGATTGCCAACCCAGTCTGCATCTGCATAACCTGTCAGAATCAAAGGTGATGAGGAGCTCTTTGGTTTGTAGTAAGTGATTCCCTTTCCAGGAGTACTTTTCAGATATCTCAGAATCCTGCATACAGCTGTCCAGTGTGACTGTCGTGGTGTGCACATATGTTGACTCACCACTCCTACAGCAAAAGAAATATCGGGTCTTGTTACAGTTAAATAGATTAACTTCCCAACTATTTTCCTGGAGTGTCCTGGATCTGAATACTCAGTGTCATCATCCATCTCCTTGGTGTGATAATCCATAGGAGTGGATACTGGCTTAGAATCAGTCATGCCTGTTTCCTGTAGCAAGTCCAGCACATACTTCCTCTGAGATAGGTTTATACCTGCATGGGATCTAAGAACCTCAATCCCTAGAAAATATCTCAGTTTCCCCAGGTCCTTTGTGTGAAAGTGTTTTTGTAATCCTTCCTTCACACGTGATATACCTGTAGAATCGCTGCCAGTAATCACAATATCATCAACATAGACAGCAATAATGATAGACCCACAAGAAGAGTTTGAATAAAATAGAGAGTGATCAGTCATGGAACGAGAGAAACCCATCTGTAAAACAACAACACTGAACTTGTCAAACCAAGCTCTAGGAGATTGCTTTAGCCCATATATAGCTTTCTTCAGTTTGCACACTTTCTGACACTCCCCCTGAGCAACAAAACCAGGTGGTTGCTCCATATCTACCTCTTCTTGGAGATCACCATGAAGAAAAGCGTTCTTGACATCCAGCTGAAAAAGAGGCCAGTCAAAGGTAGTAGCAAGTGATATAAGGATCCGTACAGAATTCAAACGAGCAACTGGAGAAAAAGTCTCAAAGAAGTCAACTCCATATGTCTGTGTGTAGCCTTTTGCTACCAATCTAGCCTTCAACCTTTCAACAGATCCATCAGGGTTGTGTTTGACTGTGAAAACCCATCTGCAGCCCACAATTTTCTTTTCTGCAGGTAAGTCGACAAGATCCCATGTGCCATTGTCTAATAGAGTAGATATTTCCACCTGCATTGCCTGTTTCCAACCACTGTCCTTCATAGCATCTAAATGATTTCTTGGTGTCGTAATTGAGTCCATCCCAACAGCAAATGCACGAGCCTGTGTAGATAAGTGGGACAAACAACACACATTGGATATGGGATGTCTAATAGTACATGAACGAATACCTTTCCTGACAGCAATAGGAACATCAAGATCAGAAGCTTCTGCAGGAATCTCGTGAGTAGAAGACGATGGAGGAAGCTCAGAGACTGGTGTCGCTGCCTCATCTGGATTCTGTCTACCTCGCCTGTGATACACCTGTGAATAGGGCTGAATGACAGATGCATCATCATGCTGCATGTCCTGAATAATAATGGGTGGCACTCCCTCACTCGGCACATGTGGTGCCACTCGCTCACTTTGAATTGGGGGTGGCACTCTCTCACTCAATTGCTCCCCCTTGCTCATAGAATTTGCAAAATATGGAGTGGTTTCATGAAAAGTGACATCCTTAGAAACAAACATACGACGCAAACTAGGATAATAACACTTGTAACCTTTACTCGTACCAGAGTACCCAAGGAACAAGGTTTTAACAGACCTAGGTGAAAGTTTGTCTTGTTTAGGATCAAAATTATGAACGAAGGATGTACAACCAAACACCCGAAGAGGAACATGAAAAGGTTGATCCATAGGGCGTAAAACAGAGAAGGGAGTGCGTCCATGCAAAACGGAGGATGGTTGTCTATTAATAAAAAAACATGCGGTGAGAAGGGCTTCAGACCAGAACCGTTTAGGCACATTTGATTCAAACATGAGGGATCGAGTAACATCCAAAAGATGGCGATTCTTTCTCTCAGCAACTCCATTCTGCATAGGGGTGTGAGGACAGGATGTATGATGAATCATCCCAACCGAACTACAAAATTCATTCATCGCTTTCTCAACATATTCGAGAGCATTGTCAGATTGAAAAGTCTTGATGTTGCAATTAAATTGAACTTGAATTTCTTTATGAAAATATTTAATGATGGAAAGCACAGACTCATGACTTTTCAACAAATAAAGCCATGTCATGCGAGAGTAATCATCCACAAAGGAAATAAAATAGCTAAAGCCATTATAACTTTGGTCTTTAACAGGACCCCACACATCACTATGGACTAACTCAAACGGACTAGTAGCCCGATTATTGACACGAACATGATATGACAATCTATGATGTTTGCCCAACTGACACGATTGACACTCGAAAGAAGACAAATGAGCCAGATCTGGTTCCAACTTCTTCAGGCTTTCTAAGGATGGATGTCCATATCTGCAATGCCACATCAAGGGGGAACCACTCATCATGACGGCTGAAACTGGAGCAGGAGGTGGATGGCGAGGTAGACAATCACCAGGGAAGAGGTAGAGATCACCTTTCCTAGGCCCCCCACCAATCATCTTCATACTCTTGAGATCCTGTAAAACAAAACAAGAGGGCCCGAATGTTACTGTGCATTTTACAGTGTCAATCAGCTTGGCAACAGAAAGCAAATTAAATGGAAATTCAGGCACAAAATGAACAGATTTCAGATCAATATCTGGTGTAAGAGACACAGATCCACTAGCTACCACCTTCCTCACTGAACCATCTGCCAAGGTAATAGATGGATGAGGAATATATGAGTCAAGTGAACGGAGCAATCTCCTCATACCAGTCATGTGCTGGGATGCGCCAGAGTCAACCACCCAAGGATTTGCGGATCCAGAAGCCATAAAGGATGTAGCCTGATTACCCGCAGTAGACGCAAGGTTGGCTGCCGAAGCAGATGACGCGCCCATGTTCCAATGCTGAGTTGCCTGAATAAATCTGTCGTATTCCTCCTGAGTAAGAGTGATGCCAGGAGTACTAGAACCCACAGCTGAAGATTCCGAGGTGGCACAGTTTGCAGCTCCAACAGGCGGGGCAGCATGTCTCCCATGTTTCTTCCAGCATTTTTCTACAGTATGCCCAGGTTTGTCACAGAATGTGCATCTAGGACGAGTCCCACGTCCTCTGCCCAAGCCAGATTTGTCAGATGGTGCAGGTCGTCCTCCTCTTACTGCTGCTGCAATAGAAGCATGAGAATCTCCAGAAGGAACAACAGAAATAGAATCAGCAGACTCAAAGGTGGACTGCTGAATCCTAGAGTAAGCTTCTGCAAGGCTTGGTAATTTGTCTGAAGCAAGGATCACACTTCTGGCCGAACCGAAGGAGGGGCTATGTCCGGAGAGAAATTTAGCAGTGACCAGGTCGTCTCGATCTTTAATCTGCTCAGCAACTGTCACTGGATGATAGTAGCTCAGTTCTTGAGAAATAGCTTGAATCACACCAAAATACTCTTCAAGTGGCTTATCACCCTGTCTTTCCGCAAAAAGACGGTCATAAATCATAAACTGGCGAAGAGCATTCTTTTCTTGAGCATAATGTTGCTTCACGGCATCCCAAATCTCCTTGGCTGTAGAGTAAAACATGAACCTAGATGCAATTGTAGGTTCCATGCTGCCCCATAGCCAAGTCTTCACTAGGCTGTCCAGACGTTTCCACTTGGCATAGTCTTTGTCAGTGCTAGCTAGGGGTGCAGAATCAACGAACTTTGCCCTATCTCGGGACTCCAAGACGGTATGAACAACATTCATCCATAGCAGAAAATTCTTCCCGTTGATTTTGATGGGAATAGGCGACACCTCTCCATAATAGGTGGACATCTTATTCTCCATAATGCAACGAGGATAGGTGACGGAATGATACACGTCACAAGGAAGGCTGGATTGACGGGAAGATACACGTCACGTGACGGAGAGATACACGTCACAACTGATGGATAGAGGATGCGTTACTGACGCATCGACAACCTTCAAGAGAGAGAGGTTCCTAATCACACATGAAGGAGATGTGATTAGGAAGGCACTTTGGAAGAGACGAGACCTCCGGTTAGAGCTTTAGATGGCCGTTTGATCAACCGGAAATCCCCAAACAGCAAATTCGGCTTCCGAAAATTAGCCGAAAAGTTGCTGAAAAATTGCCGAAAACGTAGACGGAGCTTCGGTTCTTGGCTGTCGGGCCTACGGTAGCATGGAGGAGACTACCGGAGGTCCAGAGATAGTAGACGGGCGACGGAAGCCCTTAGCCGACGGGCTGCAGCGCCGGCGGTGGTGTCTGCCCTGCCCCTGCCGCGCGGCGGCGGCGAGAGGGGAAGGAGGCCGCTGCTGCGGCGGCGCCCTAGGTGGAGGACGGCGGCGGCCCTGCTGGGATGGAGGAGGAAGGGCGGCGGCGCTGGAGAAAGGAGAAGCGGAAGCGGCCGATCACACTGCTCTGATACCATGTTAGCGGAATACGTAAAACGGAACAGCCGCGATGTGTGTGTTGCGCAAGTCAACGTGAGAGTTCCCAATAGGGCTCTCCTCTTTATTTATATAAAGGAGTAAATTGCACATAGGTACAGCAGTAATGAAAAATAGAAAATAAAGACATAAAGAAAGATATATTAACAAGGTAGACGGGTGAATCTTATTAAAGCAGAGAATAAATCAGAGTTACCGGACATATCAACCGAAGCACAAGAGTCAATACACCATTTATTTTTACCAGTAGATGGAGCGCAAGCAATGCAGACGAGACGACCTCTGAAGTAGATGGTAGATTGGACATGCGCTCTTGGAAGAGCTTCTTGAACTCGGACCAGATCCAAGCTGAAGAGGGTTGAGCTGGGGTGTGATCAGTAGCAGAAGAATCTTCAACCACATCAGAGGTGACTTGGTTAGCCCAAGCGGGCTTTTCATGTTTGATCCAACACTGGTCTTCATTATGATTGTCACGTCCACAGAAATTGCAGAAGCGAGGGTTAGTGGCTGACCGCGACATGGTGTAGTAGAAGAATTGCGGGCCGAGGTTGGAGGGGGGCATTCACCGTGGCCACGTCCACGACCACGACCACGACCACGACCACGACCACAATCGTGACTATTATCAGTAGAGCGTACAACAAGGGCATGGTGTTCAATAGCAGGAACATAAGTCACTAATGGTAAATGTTGAACGCATTTAAGCACATCTTGATAGTAGGCAGAGGATCACTAGAAAGAATTTGGTCAACAACTTCAGAAAATGAAGAAGGGAGTCCGACAAGAAACTGGAGAAGTTGTAGTTCATTGCACTGTCTTTGCGTTTCCTTGATTGATGTCAGCAAATTAAGAATGATAGATTTCATATTCATTCTAGAGGGCAGAGCATTGGTTGTAGTAGTCTTCAACAGATGCATCAGTCGAGAATTCCTTCTTTGCCAGGTTCTTGAAGATCTCGAACACCTTCTCAGGGTTTTGTTGATGGGAGTAGACATGGGAAAGTTGATCCCACATGGCCTAGACATCATCTAGGCAAAGGAGGGACTGACTGATCTTTGGCTAGGTGTTGTTGACGATTCAGAACATAACGCCCGAGTCATTCTTACTCTATTGTGCGTAGGCTTGTTGTGTCTTGTCATCCGTCGATGCATCGGGAGGAGGTTTAGGGTCGGTGGTAATATGCGAGTAGCACATTGTGCCTTCACATACAAAATAAAGGAAGCCGACCAGAGATGGTAATTGGAGCCATCAAGTTTCACCATGGTGACACATAGAGAACGTGGAGGCTCAGTAGATGCTATGACACACATATCCGTAGCCAAAGTAGAGCATAAGCAGCAGAAAAGCAGAAAGCAACAACAATAGTCTGAAGATCACCAGACAATCTGGTGGCATAGACAGAATAAAATTGGGATCAATAGATCTGAAGAATCCCGCTACGGGGCAGCAGTGGATCTGACTCATCAGATTGTAGAAACCCGCAAAGGGGCAAAGTAGATGGAAAAACAACCTACGCCACTATGGAGAGAATCAATAATCCACCATGAGGCGTAGGCAGATAACAACCGGAAACTCTTTAGGAAGTCAACGTGCTATTGTAAGATCTGCCTGGAGATGATGAGGTGGAGACGATAAGGAGTCTGGAAGAGGAGGATGGAAGGATGGGAGAGGCTAGAAGATGAAATTATGGGGCGTGAGATGAGGGGCAGCAGTGGAGATGGATCGTGGTGGTTGGAAGGAGACCAGGAAGAGGTGGGAGAGGAGAAGGGTGGCGGCGGTAGGGTGGTGGAGTTGGCGAGGCGGGGGGGAGGGGAGGTAGCGAGATTGGTAGAGGAGGAAGGGCAGGGGAGGTTGGGCGGAGGAAGAGAAGGTGGGCGGCAGCAGCGGCGGGGGAGGGAGGCTGGGAAGAAAGAAGAAGGGGGGGCAACGACTAGGGCATGGGGGGAAGCACTAGGGTTGGGAGGGGAAGGGGGATTGTGTTGCTCTTGATACCATATAGATAGTAAAGTGGTTTTCTATTAAGTGAATAAAACTGAGTACAATGCCTCCTCTTTTATAGGACAAGAGAGTAAAACAGTAAACACAACTAGGCAATATGGGATAAATAACACAAGTAAGGTGTAGATAGAGCACAGCTAAATGGTAAATAGAAGCATTATCTTTAGCAACGAACCAAGGTTCAAAGAGAAAGCGACAAAAATTCTATGTAGATATGAGTTGAGTTTAAAATTGATAACAAATTCATGAAGCCCTACCTGATGGCGAACCAAGGTTTAAAGGAGAAAGCAAGAAGGTAAAGACCAATTGGTGAAGAAAGAAAAAGGGTTTAAAGTAAATAAAGGAGCTAAGGGAGATTGAGGTAGGTATGATAAAGGTTTCAATAAAAACAAGATGACAAATCCTAACCTTGAAATTGATGGAAATAATGAGTAGGAGAGATATTCACAGTGTATTTAGTACAAGACAGACCCTCTCCTATTTATAGGAGAGGTTGACACAATCCTAGACCAAATAGAACTTTGTAGGACTAGTTGACTTATATGGGCTTATAAACAGGGCCCATATTACGTGACTTATGTTGCGAGGGGGCGGCAGGGAAGAAAGAAGAAGGGTGGGGGGAGCTAGGGCATGGGGGGAAGCACTAGGGTTGGGAAGGGAAGGGGGATCGTGTTTCTCTTGATACCATATAGATAGTAAAGTGGTTTTCTATTAAGTGAATCAACTGAGTACAATGTCTTCTCTTTTATAGGATAAGAGAATAAAACAGTAAACACAACTAGGCAATATGGGATAAATAACACAAGTAAGGTGTAGAATAGAGCACAGGTAAATGGTAAATAGAAGCATATCTTAACAACAAACCAAGGTTCAAAGAGAAAGCCACAAAAATCTATGCAGATATGACTTGAGTTCAAAGTTGATAACAAATTCATGAAGCCCTACCTAATGACGAACCAAGGTTTAAAGGAGAAAGCAAGAAGGTAAAGCCCACATGGTGACAAAAGAAAAGGGGTTTAAAGTAAAAAAAGGAGCTAAGGGAGATTGGAGAAGGTATGATAAAGGTTTCAATAAAAACAAGATGACAAATCCTAACCTCAAATTGATGAAAATAATGAATAGGAGAGATATTCACAATGTGTTTAGTACAACAAGACAGACCCTCTCCTATTTATAGGAGAGGTTGACACAATCCTAGACCAAATAGAACTCTGTAGGACTAATTGACTTATATGGGCTTATAAACAAGGCCCATATTACGTGACTTATGTTGCGAGGAGTGGCTCAAGTGGTCAAGCACATGTCCCCTAACAAAGGTATTGGGGTTCAAATCCTAGTTGCCGCCTCAATTTACCACTCTCCCTGCCTTCGCAATGGGCATGAGAGAGGGGGGAGATATCTTGCTCTCTTAATTTCATAGTACGTGACTTTTAAGCTCTTTTTTACTTCTTAACACTCTCGTACAAGCTGGAGCATGAGAGAATCACATGGCCATCTTGGACATAGACAAGACAAATTTAATCAAGAAACGAAGAATAAAGGAGGACAGAGACAAAATTGAAGATAGACTTTGCACAAGATGTGCACTCCCCCTGAGTTTGATCTCATCAAACTTTGACTTCTTATGTTTTTGATGTTCTTTGACATTCTTACACGCTTCCCTTCAAACTAGTTCTCGTTGGATTAGCAGGTAGACCTGAGAAAGTTGGGAGTTTTGACCATATTAGAGCTTGTATCTGGAGTAGAAGACGTATGAAAGAAACATGTAGAATGATCTGAGATTCTGAGTCTTGAACTAGGCGCGATCTTTGTTGAAGCATTTTCTAGATGACGACCACTATCGGATGGCATGCAGTAGTTTAGACGAATATGTGTTGCAAGAAGATTATGCAACAAATTGTCAACGTTTTGATAGGGCACAGACGAATAAGCTGGAAACTTTGATGATGCCGCCAGATGTATAGTCTTTTGCAAAGGAAAAGTGTGTAGGATTGACACGTGTGAATGATCTTTTGCAAAGGAAATATGTGTTGGATTGGCACAGACATGTGTCGCTTGATTTTGATGACCAGGTTGCAACCAAGGGTGACAGATACACCTGATGTAGCAAACTGAAGAAGCCGAAGACAACACTTATGAGAAATCATTTCCTCTTGCCTTGACGATGGGAAGAGAACACCAACTCGGAACCTAAACGATGATACTTGACATCGACCTTGAAATATAGAATCTGGATGACACATAAGGTACTAGAAGTTCCAATATAGTAGACAGCCTGCAAGAGATAAAATTCGATAGAAAGAAATTCCTTCTCTATCTCTTGACTTTTTCTTCCATGTCTTTGAGTCTGAAATCTATATCTCATCTATTCTCCTGATAGACATTCTTGTCTTCTCATCTCCTCTATATCTCCCCCAAACACCAACCCCGAAGAGACAATGGATGTGGTTGGGATGGACAAAGAAAACTGAAACTCCCCTGTGAGAAGACTTTGATGGAAGTAGGGAATATGGCTGGGGGAACATGAGTGAAATGAGAGAGTTGCTTGACATAATTGAAGTTGTTGTTTGATCACTCTATAGCTTGAGAAGATTGGACCTTGTAACTTTGTGTTTGAACAGATGAACTGTGCGCGTGAAAGAGATCGACCTTGTGCTTGAGAGAGCTTGGCTTCACACTTGAGAGAGGATGGCTTCATACTTGAGATAGGACGTTTGGAAGTCGAATTCACGCCCCTTGATCCGCCCAGCAAACAGAGGCCGAAAACGCCCAGGGAGGACCCCCACGCACTGTTGAAGTTAGGCATCCAACATGAGATAGCTTGTAGCAACATAGGTACAATTGGGGAAGCAGATGTAGGTGGAGAACCGGTGTGTTAAAAATCATGCTAGGCGGCCGCTTAAGCGTCACAACGTCCTGGCCGATTAAAATGTACCTTAGGCGGATGTTGAGTGGGGGTTAAGCGGCCGCTTTTAGCCCGCTTTGTCCACTTTTTTCCCCTTTCTGAGTGGCCGCTTCTAGCCGCTTTTTGTTGGGGTGGCTTAAGTCAGACCCAACACCCTTTTTTTTTTTCTGTGATGTACAAGTGCTTTTATACAACACCTTATTTCTTCTTACTAGTACGTAATATTATCAAAATGGTCATTGATTTCAGTATGTTATATACATATCTTCTATTGTATAGTGTTAGCACACAGCGTATTAATTATATCTTCTATGTTATATACATATCTTCTACATTATATTTATATATATATATATATATATATACTCATTGACATTAATGTCAGTATTGCGATTTGGTACTCATTTGAGTATATGCTTATATTAAATGAATATAAATGTATAGTTAGCTACTATTTAATATATTCTTACCTATTGGTTTAATATAGCTAATTAGCTATTTTATTGTAACAGTTCCGACATTGATCAGATGATATTCTGTAGATGGCTGAATTGTTAGTATTAATTTTACAGGAATACATAGGTTTAACTATTTATACCATTCATAAATCACAATATTATGTATGTATATGTGTATAAATTGTTAAAATTATTTGAAAAATTAAGTATCCATTTTTTTTAGAAGGGCCCGCTTAATCGTCTGTCTGGCGATTAATTGGCTACATGATCTTGTCCGCTCACTTCTCCGCTTTGCATTTTTTTAAACATTGTAGAGAACAGATACACACCAAGTTGGATTACGTTGGCAGGAAGAACATGTTGTGTAGACTCAGACTACGGCATGTAGTACACCGTGTGCAGTGACGCTGAAAGAGTATTGGAAATTGCTGATGGATCTGACTAGAAAATGTCATGGCGGTGTTAAGAACAATTTGAGATCTACGTGCATACACAGACTGAAGTTAGCATGTTATAGGTGAATCTGGTTCAGTTTTGTCTTTGTTGTCCAATACAAGGCCTAAATTGAATCGGGTGTTTCAAATTTTCAACAAGGTTCGAGACCAGTTCAGACATTTAGTTTAGGTCTTTACTCTCTCTTCTCTTTTTCCCATTTGGCTTAGCATAATTATACTTGAAAGCTGATACGTCATGTACTGAAGAAACAGATTGAAGGATCTTTCACACACTGTAGGATGCTGCTCTGCATTGGGCATTCATAATCTTCTGCATATGGCGGTTTATATGACCCTTGCTGTTTCCAAATTCAATCTTCTTATTCATAATAGGAGTTGCAATGCGTATGGACTCATTTATTTAACGTCGCTTGCTAGGAGTTTAGGACCAATCTGACAGCTTTTGTGATATAAGTTTGACATGCATAATTGTCCATTTTCTAAGCTGGTCGTGGTGCTTTGCCGGACAATCAAAGCTGGCTGCATGACTTTGTCGTAGTTGTGACATTTTTTCTGTAGACTGTTTAAATATCTTTTTTCATTGTATCAGGTAAGGCGATTGCACCCGCTGGTTCTCGTCAAAGTTCGAAGCTGGACGGTCTTGACCCTAAGCTGATGCAAACTATTTAGGGTGTTTTGTGTCCATCCAACCTCGCTTGAATGCGGTGCATGAAGTCTACATTCCTTTACATCTTCTGCGACTTCAGCTTCTTAGGCAGTAGATAATCATAGTGCTTTGGAGTTTCTCGTATAAGTAACCTTTGTTTCCTTCCGGTGTCATTTGATAAACTTATAATCAACTCTTGCTGGACAGTTCCACTTTGCTGCACGTAGTTCAAAGACCTAAAATTAAGAAACAGGTTTTGGTAATTACGCCATTAAAAAAATTGAGTTGCCGTAAAAGTCAGGAACTTGAGCTTTTATTCTTTTTAATAATTGGTTTCTTCTGAATGGAAGTTTAGTGACTTCCCCGGAGTTATCTGAGCATGTACAAAAGACAACTCCTGAATTTCCTGTTACAATGATCAGAAATAAGTTTGGACTGACTAACATCTCTCTTGATTTTTTATTATCTATCCATTAGGAACAAAGTTTAACATTTAATACCACATTTCCTGACAAAAAGCCATATTTACGAATAGAATATGTGAATCTATGTGTTCATACTTATAACAAACCAATCACATGAATGACATAGAAACCCAAATTTCAAAAGACGATTTGGGGATTTTCTGAAAATGATTTCTGCTTAACTTGTCCCTTATAGAAAACCGTTTTAAGTTCCACAGGTCATTGCTACCAATTGCATTAGAAACACATCCACACATGATAACACTGACTTCAGGAAGAAAATTGCTTTGAATCTACTGATGTCTACAAGCACACTTTTTGAGAAGCACAATGTTGGTGTCATGATCTGTGGCCAACGTGATGATTTGTCGTATTGCTTGCAGTATTGTATTTACAATTGTTTAAGCTTATTATGCTTATCAACCACGTGACAAAGTTGTCAATCAGTAATGTGACATGGCATTCTGAGATTGGTTGCATTATAGGGTAATTTTTTGTTCATGCGTGGGTTGTCTACGTCAAACTGGGTCACAATTTGTATGGTTATAAATCCAAAAATATTATCAATGGGCTGTAGTGTTATGGTTGAATCTGATATTAGCTGCAAGTTAGTTCTCGCTTAGCTTATGTACAACATGAGTGCCACCAAATGGGTCTTATGACATGCATAATCCTGGGTGCAGATAAGAATAATTAGCCTAACCATTTAGATATAAAAAGTTTAACATGGATTACAATTGCTCGGTGGTCAGTAATATGACATCCAATGTGCTTAACAATTTTATATGACGTGTGCCCTTGTCGCAATCAATTAGGGGCCATTTGGCCCTCAATTTTTGAGTCTTGTTAATTGTAAGCTATAATTGTAAATTTCTTTTCTTTTAAATAATTGATTTCACCCAGGTTTGAATGGAAGCTTTGTTATAACATGGTTTTCCCCATGTAATTATATAATTGAAATGTAATTATTTAATAAATGGGACATATTATAAATTTAGTATGCTTTGTTTTGGAAGTATGGCCTTCTTTTGCAAACTTTTCCTTTTTTGTGAATTCCATGGTTTCTAATGATTTTATTGTTTCAATAAAGGATAAAAAGGGAAAAAGGAAGAAAGTTCAATATTAAGAAAAATGCAACAGTTAATGGATAATGAATAATGTAGTTAAGAGAATTGTGTAGAATTCTCTAAGAACCACTAAAGGTTAGATTCCAATTTCACATGGGTTCTAATAAGAAGAATGGTTCAAATAAAGAAAATAGAAAAGAAAGAAAGAGAAAAGGATGTGCTTTAATGCTTGAAATATGCATTATATAGGGAATACTTGCATGTTAAGAAAAGTATATTTTCTTTTTGAGTTTTGGTCTCAAACTCTGCCCACAGTTAGATAAAGTCATTATGAACTTTAGGGATTAAAAGGATATACAGAGACATAGTTATGAATTAAATGGTTTTCTATAAAGTGATGATTTAGAAAGGAATGTGAATTAAATGTCACATACATACCTAGTACGGAACCATACCTGACCTTGTAATAATACGGGTAGCATAACATCTAAAGGCATTTGGTTCATCGCCTACCTTAAGCCAAAAGGAAAAATTGGGAACAATTATTTCAAATTGATCTCTCTCATATATATATATATATATATATATATATATATATATATATATATATATATATATCCCATTCACAATATTTCTGAGAAACCTTTCCATTAGTTTCGGAAGACCAATCCAAACTAAAGGACCCCCTGTCTCTGTCGTTTTCGTGAGAGATTATGTTTTTCCCAATGTACAGACTACAGTAGATGCAACCATTGGTAGCCGATCATGTTGATCAACTTCTTCATATATATAAATAGTCTGAGATTGTAGTCTGGAAGACAGAAACCTTCCACGAGGTCGAAGTCATAGCAAAACTCCTAATGATCCCATATTTGTCCTCTTTGTTCCCCTGCACACCAGTGATGAACCTAATCTCCCTTTCTTCTGATCTCGCCCCCTCCGACAGGTTCAAGACCGCCTTTGGCTTCGTATGGACTAGGCAAAGGTGACCACACTATTACCCAACTTGTCGGCGCCCTGTAGCGTGAGGTCAACCCATCGGTTAACCAACCCTTGACATTGGTTCCCCAGGAGCAGCAGGACGAGGGGTTGAAGACAACAATCAATGAAATGACCGCACTGCCCCGAAATTCAATACAACTAGGTAAGGACAATATCATCCTATCACCCCTTTTTTCTATCCATCCATGTGGATGTAAGGCTCCAAGGTGGCGTGACCCGATAGACTTGAACCTGGCCCCACGGATGACTAGGCTTGTACAGATAATACGACATTGTGTTGATGTGTTAATATGTTATTGGTCAGATTAGTGCTTATAGTGTAAAAAAATGATTAACTAATTATTGATATATCAGAATGAGATATGTCATATATGAAAATTGATCAGGAGAACACGAAGAATTCAATAAAAATATGTGCACTGTCCAAGTCTACTTCTAGTTTGAAAAGTACCTAAAGTTAAAAACTTTAATGTAGTTGATGAGTTAGAACCCCAAGTTCCAAGATTTGATGATTCTAATGTGTTCAATTGATATTGATAATAAAAGACTGACCTTTTATGAATAAAAAGAGCAACTTGAAACTTATGTGGACTCAACAATCCATGATTTGGATAATTAGGGTTTCCTTGAGATGAAAGGTGCAAATAATAATAAGATTAGGGTTTGTTGACCCAAAACTCATGAAAAGTGGTAATTAGGGTTTAGGAAGTCAAAGCACTAATGAAACCCTAACTTAAGACCCACGTCAAGTTTCAATGATGAATTTGGATAAAACAATAATACATGGGTGTGTTGTTTTAACTTTCAGGATAATTTGCTTAGTTTCTTGTTTGATTATTCCTTATTGCTCTTGCTTGGACATCAAGGACACATGATCAAGGTATGTGGTTACGCCTATGACTAATCACATTAGTTTCACAGTGTTTTACTGAAGTTTGCCAAATTATTTGAAATTAAATGCTTGTATGTTAATTTAATTTCTACAAATTATAAAGTCACTATGACTATCACAATTTATGTGTATAACTTGTTCGAACCCCGCATATAAAATATGAAGGTTTGAAAATGGAAAGGAATAAAAAGTCATGGTGATGACTTAAGACCATGCCCCAGATTGGGAATGTTAGACCAGGCCCCAGATCGGGAAGGTCATATGAGCTCAAGCCCCAGATTGGGAAGACCAACATGGCACCTAACTCCAGATTGAGAGGTGGCCAAGATAGGCACTTGGCTCCAGATTGAGAGGTGGCCTACAGTCCACTATAGGGATAAAAACCCTAAGAGAGGGTATCCCAGAGGTTGAGTCAAATGGGTTGAGAAGTTACGAAGAAAATAATAATTTTTGATTCTGTGACAATTACTGTAGATATGTTGTTACAAGTATATGCAAACATTTTGGTTCCCCCATGCACCAGTATAACTTGTTTATACTGATCACGTTTTTGTTTGTCGGTGTTTTAGGATAAACTGCTATTTTGTAAGTATAATGAAAATGGATATATAGAAAATAAGGCACAAAATGAAGAGACGTTAATATAATCATGGAGGTTATAGTTAGATAGCTTCTATTCATGTTGCAACTTTAGATATCCAGTTCATGTAATTTCTTAGTGAAATATGTAATATCAGTCTTGTACCAAACTCCTTTTCATTAGTGAAATTTATTAATTATTTTTGGTTATTTGCTAAACCTTTGGTTCTGTAATGAAGGTAATGACCCTTGCCCTCTCGGTCCGGTTGAATAGAGGATAATAGGGGGAGGGGGTCGTCACATTTGGTATCAGAGCTAGTTTACCATTAAAACCTCTAATAATTATTAAATTCTAAGAGTTCTGTAGAACCCAATGGAATTATTAGAGTGTTTTCCAAAGATGAGATGGTGTTTAGACAGGACCACGATTTGAGGGCTGGTAATATTTTCCTCTACACCGCTTGTCGGCTTATGAGGACTCCCGGACCCGTGCATCTGGCCTGGCCAAAGTCAGAGGACTTTACTCAAAATAACATAACTATAGGATTTCTCATCTTGTTCATCAGTTCTCTACCCCTCGCTCCCTAAACCCTAGGTATCAGTATCTGGTTTCTTTATCCCTTCTGAGTAATAGGGTTATGGATATTAGGGATGAAGACATCGTCTGCTAAATAATAAAAGTAGACATAATGATAAAGAGAAAAGGTGTTATGGATAAACCCTAGATGGAGCTAGGATCAGTTTGGGAAACAACCTTAGCAGGTCAAGAGAATAATAACCCTAAGGTACAAGTGGTAATCCCTAACCTTAACCCTAATCCTTAATCCTGGGGTATGAGAAAAGCAGGAGAAAAATAATAACTATGCCATGATAAACCTTAAGTAAGTGGATAGAGAAAGAGAAAACTCCATAAGTTGGGACACCATAGTTTGTCGCATGCAAGTACGTAGAATAAGGCATGCACGATACCTGCGAAGGACTTTTTTTCATATGAAACATAGCTGATGAGTGGTTAGAAAATATGGGACGCTTAGTGTAACTTTTACGGTTGGTGTCCTGACCTAGGTAGTTGACACTCTCAAAGAAAAGATCAAGAGAGAGTTTAAACTCTAAGGTCAGGTTATGATTAGAAAGTCTAAACTCCTATGGGTAGGAACCCTAAGGTTCTGTTTGGTTTGTCGTAATTGGTTCAGAAAACATATGAACTGGAGTTCCTTAACTAGTTTTTCATGATTGGTTTAAAGTAAGTGTTGGAACTTGAGTTCAGTGAATTCTGCTGAGTTACAGACTTACATACAAAATGTAGTTCTTGAGTTCCCTCTTAAAAAGAGAGAAAATTGAGTTTCGGGACAACTAACAACATTTTTTATACAATTATATTCTTCATTTGTCATAATAAGACATGTAAAATATTTATGACTAGAAATATTAGCGGTATGGATATAGTTCATTGCTAAAATCATAACATAACATGACAAAATATCATACACTATAATCACACTATGTAAAATATTTTACACTATAACCACCACTATCATTAGGATTTACAAAATAAAAAATACAAACATCATGAAAAATAAGCAGTTTGCACTATGTGAAAGTAATGTGATATACCTAACATGTTATTATTTTTCATGTTTAAACAATATAATCTAAAAATTACAATTAACTATAAGCATGCACAAATAATGTAGTAAAAATTCTCTATAAAAATAATATAAAGTTTAATATCCTACATTGTGTTAAACAATGATGAACCAAAACTTATATTTACAAGCACATGAAATGCAGAAACTATTACAATACTTTATATACACAAAGTGAAATGAAAATGTTGTGATGTGATTTTAATCATAATATTTTTATTAAGATTATATACCATAATAAAATATTTTTTGAAGGAACAACATATGCACCATAACCATTTGTTTGGGTTATTATATTTAAGAATACTATGATTTTTTGTTGATATGATTCTTTTTTTATGTCTTTGCCATTCTTACTATATGATAATACAATAAAAATCAATAATTTTTTTAGTGTTTTACATATTTACACTTGCAACAAACTAATCAAATGGAAGTGAATGGAACTTAAGTTCCAAAAACTGAACTAGAGTTCCATAAAAAAGAGTTTTATAGAAATCATGACATACACCAAACTAATAGGAGCCTAATAGAAAAGTGCTCCCACTCAGATACGAGTAGGAGGTAGGCATGTACCTACACAAAAGTGAGTGACATCAAGGCTGGCAAAGGGATTAGTTCTAAGCCAGAGGGGTGATGCCTATTTGGTTATGAGATAGGCATACTGGAGGAAATGAATGAGGAGTTTAGTGTTACATAATGAGTTATTATGGTGTATGACGACCTTAGTCGAATTTGAGAATTTGACTATTTGGACAATAAAATTTGATAATATAAATGCGTGCGCTTCTCCGATAAGATAAGATAGGTGAGGATAAGATGTGGATCAATAGGAGCCTCAAACTCTTCTACAAAAGGGGACCCCTAGTGTTAGGACTAGTTATAAGGTTAACTCTAGGGGCAAGTGACCTAGAGGGAGTCAAGAACCTAGAATCCAAGACATGAGGAATTATGAGAAAAAGTTGTATGGTATGTCCTAAACTAGACTACCATGAGTGGATGAGTTGAGTTGCTACATGCATGATCCCTAGAGTCTTGTTGTACCTTAGATGTCCCTAGAAGGACCAAACCCTAGAGATGGAGAAAGAGGTTGCTTGCATATATGTACCTATCATCTAGGTGAGAGAGAGAATCCCAAGATCCTAGAAAGGTAAGGAATGGTAACATGTTGAAGCCTCGTACTCAAGTTGGTAGTCCTTGTATAGGACCCTAAGGGTTGTTTAGAAATTAGAGAGAAAGTTGAGTAAGAATATTTCATGAGTAGGCCATATCATGTTTGGATCCGCTAGGTCATGTAGAATGGATGACCAATGATAAAGAGGTAAACCTGAAGTTCCTAGACCAAAGAGGGAAAGTGGTGGTATCTAATGCGTATAATGCTCATAGAGTTGAGTGGGCTCATTGAGGTTGAGCCTAGAACCTCCCTTCAACATTGGGGTAAGGGAAACTACGCTAGGATTTTGGATATCTTCTAATGAGCCTCTCATACAAGTTGTCTTAGCACCACCATATTATCATCCATCCAACTTCATGAGGAGTTTCCTATTAGTGCTATTATATATATGTATATATATATATATGTATGTATGTATAAGTATATGTATGTATATATATATAGTGATTCAATTCTTGAATGACAACTCACATGGTATAATAATATAGCTCCCAGGTAGAAAATGAACGGATGGAATAATAGGAAATATGCCTAAAGGACATGCTCTTATGTAATGATATCAAATTTGGATTCAAATATGTCTTTGTGATCCTTGGTATTGCCAAGTATTAGTTCTATCTTGTCATGGGTTGGGACCCCTCCTAAAAGGGTGAGTTCACAAATTAGTTTAAGAGTTGAGGTAACATTAAATGTCACTTAAAACTTAAGAGATTAAGGGCAGATTGCACAAAAACACATAGATTGAGTATGATTCTTTAGACCCATGTATGACTACCTCTAAGGGACATGAAGAAAAGTCACTATGAAAGTGATTGGTAGAATGGGGCCAAGCCCAGACGGGTAGGTCACCATGATCCCATTGAAGGAATATAAAGAAAACTATGGGTTCCCTAAGAGATGAAGGAAATTTGGGTGAAAGAACTATAAAGAATATAATGTGCTTGGATATTATCAAAGAAACCTTAAGTAAAGGTGTGATACAATATCATAAAGTTATGACATCTCAATAGAACCCTAAATCAATCCTAAGGTCAAGTAGGGATGAGACTGATGGGAGTAGGAGTTGATTGTTTCCTGAGTGCACCAGACCACGAGGTCGGGAGGTAACAACTATGTTTTCCTGAGGCCCATGAGTGAGGAGATTGGCCACCTTCATGAGTTCATGGGGCCCAAGGGGTAAATGTGAGAGGCACTCTCTAGATGCATAAGTGTGAGATCTCTCCAAAAGTATCTCCACCCTAGAAACCTTGAGGAAATGACTAAGGATCATAAATAGGAGCTATGATAAGACTCAAAGGTTATGAGAAGAGTTTTTATTATATGTGTACATGGAATTGAGGGAATAGTGGTATTCATGCTTTGGAGTCATGTGGATAATGACTCAACCTAGATTCGAAAATAAAATGATGATGTGTGATGCACTATCTCTACTCTTAGAATGGGATGAGCTTTGTATTTGGAGTGCAGCCAAATGCTTATTTCATCTTGTTATGAGTGTGAGAGATGAGACACACACATGCCATATTAGGAATGGAAGTGATATGAGGAATACATACTTAAGTTGAAATCCTTTTAGGATAATTGAGGATTTGAGTTATTACCACACCCTTAGGTGAGAATATTGGGTAAATGGTATGGAAAACTAGGTAAGAAAGGTAATCACCAAATTAAGATTGAGGATATGTTTATCAAGATGAATTTGAATTCTATGGGTGTAAGACTGAATTTGGTTATCAATATGTTGGATCCAAGAGTTGCGGTACTATATAAAAATTAAACAAAACTTGACTTGTTGACTGAGCTCAAAATAGCTTGGTTAGATGATCCAGAGTTACTTGAGATGTAGGGTTGATGGAGAAACCTTAGACACATCCCTCAATTGGTGCGAATGGTGAAATCCAATATGAAAGTCGTATTTGAGTTCCTAAGGATTCCCCCTTAAAGACTTATATCATGCAAGAGGCTCATGGTTCTAAGTATACAGTACACCCTGACACCACAAAGATGTTTAAAGGCTTACATCAATATTTCTAGAAACCTAGAATGAAGAAGGACATAGTAATGTATGTAGCCAGTTTCCTTACATGGAAAATGGTGAAGGTTGAACACTAACGACCCGGGGGGTTACTACAATCAGTTGAAATTCCTGACTGGAAATAGGACCATATCACGATGGTTTTTGAGATGGGTCTCCCCAAGACAAAGAAAAGTCATGGTGCGATATGGGTTGTGGTGGACTGTCTAACCAAGTCATCACATTTCCTTAAAGATTACTTCCAAGTTGACAGACCTAGCAGAACTATATATTAGAGAAATAGTTCATCTACATGATGTTCTGATTTCAATTATTTTTTATCGTGATCCTAAAGTTGTGGAAGCAAGTACGTGAAGAACTCGATACAAGGTTGGATTTCGGTATGACTTATCACCCCTAGATGATAGACAATCAGAAAGGATGATTCAAACCTTAGAGGATCTGTTGAGAGCATGTGTGCTCAGTTGGGGTGGAGCATGACAACAATACTTGCCCTTAGCTGAGTTTGCTTATAATAATAGTTACCAAGCTAGTATTGTGATGTCTCTGTATGAAGCTCTTTATGGGAGGTTGTGTCAGTCACTACTTCACTGGGATGATATCAGTGAGAGGACCTTGCTGAGGTCAACTACAATTACATGCTAATAAAGTTGCTTTGATCGTGCAAAGGATGAAGAGAGCCCAAGATCGACATAAGTCATATGCTGATGTAAAGCGGATTGGCTTGCACTTCACTTTGGGTGAACACGTGTTTCTAAAAATCTGACCCTTCCGAGCTATAGCTAAGGACATAGGAAAGCGGAGTATCTAATATGTGGGTATATATGAGATTCTAGAATGGATTGGTGAAGTTGCTTATCGTTTAGTGTTACCCCTCAGTATAGTATGATGCTTGATGTGTTCATGTGTCCAATATGAAACACTATGTGAAGGATCCGAGCCATGTGCTGAGCATTGAACCTATTGAGCTCCAAGGGAAGTGGACATACCATGTGTCACCTGTGAGGGTACTGGATACCAAGGTGAGAGAGCTCAGGAATAAAAGATAGATATGGTAATGTTTAGTTGGAAGTACCATGGAGAGGATGAAGCCACATGAGAGCTAAAGATGGATATGGAAAAGTCCCATACTGAATTGTTTGTATGATTAGTCAAATTTTGAGGACAAAATTCCTATAAGAGGGGAAGGATGTTATAACATGGTTTTCTCCGTATAATTATATAATTGAAATGCAATTATTTGAAGATATAGAACTTATTAGAAATTTAGTATGCTTTGTTTTGAAAGTATGGCATTCTTTTGCAAAATTCCATTTTTTGCGAATTCATGGTTTCTAATGATTAAATTGGTCAAAGAAAGGATATAAGGGAAAAAGGAAGGAAGAAAGTTTGATATTAAGAAAAATGCAAAAGTTAATAGATAATGGATAATGTATTTAATGGAATTTTGTAGAATTCTCTAAGAAGTGGTATGGATGACCAATAAGAGTTAGATTTCGGTTTCACATGGGTTCTAATAAATAGAATGGTCCAAATAAAAGAAAATAGAAAAGAAAGAAAGAGAAAATGATGTGTTTTAATGCTTGAAATATACATCATAAAGGGAATACTTTTTTTTAGTCTTAGGGAGACCCCGCTCCCCCTCCTCCTCAAATAGCTGCCAGAGCCCGAATGACCCAAGGAGTTGGTAATTACAGTGCGCTCAGGGGGATTCGAACCCGGGTCCCCCAGGGAGGACAGGCCGGACCGAACCACCTGAGCCACACTGGCCAGGTCATAAAGGGAATACTTGCATGCTAAGAAAATAACTTTTTTTTTAGTTTTGGTTTCAAACTCTACCCACATTTAGATAATGACATTATGGACTTTCCCTTAAAATTTGGGATTAAAAAGATAAATAGAGAGAGTTGTGAATAAAATGGTTTTCTATAAAGTGATGATTTAGAAAGGAATGTAAATTAAATGTCACATATATTCACGGTAGGGTACCATACTCGACCCCTTTAATAATGTGGGTAGCATAACAACCGTTGAATCCTGGATCCAATGACGTCTGGTTCATCGCCTACCTTAAGACAAAAGGGGAAACTGGGAACAATTATTTCAAATTGATTTCTCATATATCTCTCTCCAATTCACACAATTTCCTAGAAACCTTTCCATTAGTTTTGGGAGACCAATCTAAACTAAAGGACCCCCTGTTTCCGCCATTTTTGTGAGAGATTAGGTTTTTCCCAATGTACAAACCAAAGTAGATACAGTCATTGGCGGCCGATCATGTTGATCAACTTCATATATATGAATATTTTGTGACTCTGGTCTGGAAGATAGAAACCTTCCACAAGGTCAAAGCCGTAGAAGAACTCCCAATGATCCCATGTTTGTCCTCTTCGTTCCCCTGTACACTGTTGATGAACCTGATCTCCCTTTCTTCTAATCTCGCACCCTCTGATAGCTTCAAAACCGCCTTTGACTTCGTATGGACCAGGCGGAAGTGATCACGCCTTTGCGTAACTCACTAGTGACATGCAGTGCGAGTTCAACCCACCGGTTGACCATCCCCTAACATTAGTTCGGGAGGAGCAGTGTGGCGAGGGTTGAAGACAACAACCAGTGAAATGCCCTCATTGCCCCAAAGTTCAATACAGGTAGGTAAGGACAATATCGTCCATTTGCCCCTTTTTTCTATCTCATCCATGCGGGTGTAAGGCACCAAAGTGACGTTAGCTGATAGGCTTGAACCCAGACCCGTGGATGACTAGGCTTGTACAGATAATATGGCATTATGTTGATGTGTTCATATGCTATTGGTCAAATTAGTGCTTATAGTGTAAAACATGATAACTAATTATCAATATATCAGAATGAGACATGTCATATATGAAAATTGATTAGGAGAACACGTAGAATTCAATAAAAATATGTCCACTGCCTAAATCTGCTTCTAGTTCTAAAAATACCTAAATTTAGAAACTTTAATGTAGTTGATGAGTTAGAACCATAAGTTCCAAGATTTGATAATTCTAATGTGTTCATTTGATATTAATAATCAAATATTGATCTTTTATGAATAAGAAGTGCAACTTGAAACTTATGTGGACGTAGCAACCCATGATTTGAATAACTAAGGTTTCCTTGAGATTAAAGGTGTAATTAATAATAAGATTAGGGTTTGTTGATCCAAAAGTCATGAAAAGTGGTAATTAGGGTTTAGGAAGTCAAAACCCTAATTAAACCTTAATTTGAGACCCTAGTCAAGTTTTAGTGATGAATTTAAATAAAATAATAATACATGAGTGTGTTGCGTTAACTTTTAGGATAATTTGCTTGGTTGCTTGTTTTCTTATTCCTGATATCTCTTACTTGGACATCAAGGACATGTGATCATGGTATGTGGTTACGCGTATGACTAATCGCATTAGTTTCACGACATTTTACCGAGGTTTGTTGATGTAAGGCCCCTAAAGTTGCTTAATGAGTTGAATAAGCTTAATTACCATAATTGAATGCTTAGAACCATAATCTAACCTTGTGATATGCTTTGAAATCATAATACAAGCTTAAGTTTCAAATTTGGTCCAATTTGAACAATGTTTGAGCAAGTTATGTAATTTTCTATACATTTTGGACTTTTCTACAATTTACTCAATTGAGGGGTTTTCTTTGCAATTTTTCACATACATTATGTTCCTTGGATGTTATATTATCATTCTTTAGTGTTTTGAGCCATGGGGCTCCTAGTTGAGCCATGGTTTGAAAGTGTTTTCCTGAAGGGTATTTTAGGGTTTACCCCTTCATGGATGAGCTACCTTTAGTAGCTATCAACTAATGAATTATGTGATTGGCTGGGAAATTGGACAAAGGAAAGCTAAGCAGGTCTATATGGACGGTGGGGTACCTTCTTATGTGTGTGCTTGTATATTCTTAATAGTTTAAGGCCATAGACACATGGGGAAGCTACTTTTACACCTCATGCTTGCTTCCATCCTTATCCATGTGTTATATTTACCTCTTCCTTGCCCAAGTACGAAACTTTTCTTGCTTTCTATTTCCTCTAACCTGGAACAACGACTCCACTCTATTTTTCTGCAGAACCAAGTGCTCTAAGGTAGAAGACAACCTCTTTTTAGAGAAGAAGGTCTCCTAGAGCTCTATTTAGCCCTACTTAGGGTTTCCAAGGTCATCTTCTAGGGATTTCAACCAAGGCAAGTTATTTTCTTCCTTCCTTCTCCATTTCTCTTGCTCTTCTCCTTTCTGAGACCTTCCTCTAGGTCAGAACCTTGTTGTTCCATGGTAGAAATTACTCTAAAGCTCTAAAACCCTGTATTTCTTGCTCCTTATGCTTAGGGTTTGCTCATTTGATGAAGAAAGGTGCTAGATGGATGAATTCATAGCTTATTCTTAGATTTTCTACCCTACCCGCTTAAGATTTCTTCTGTGTGGGGTTCCATCTTATCATTAGAGGCAAGTTTTATAATTTGCTCCACGTTTATTGCTTACCATAAGTTGTCTAGATCATGTTCTTACTTGAAAATGATGATCCATGCACTAAAAAGCTATGTTTGAATTGGATTTCGATTTTTATAATGTTCACTATTCTGATTTCAGTTATAGATGAACCTATGATCATGTGTATCTTATCCCTAAGGTATAATATGACTTGGATCAGGTTGGTTTGACAACCTATGGTCTAAGCACCTATCAACCAATGGTCAATTTTAGGGTTTTAAGTTAATTTCTTCTATAAACTCATGACCCGATGATGGTACCATTGCAACAACCCTATGGTGTTGTCTTCATGCCAATGGATGGTGGTGGCCAAGGGTGTCAACTGGCGTTCACCCCCTTAGGTCATGTTTTGGCCTAATTAGAAGCCTAGTGATTAACAACAAAGTACCCTAATGATGCTATCCATCAATGGTGATATTAGTTTGATATTTGATGTTGATTAACAAATCTAGTGCTGATCTAACAACCTATGGTGACTTAATGCTCACTAATGATGGTGGATCAGGTCTCCAAAACATGTGGTGAGTTAATTATATAGTTGTATCATCAATTAAGCCTTAGACCAATGGTTTCTTGGGTAACTTGATGGAATGGTCAGACCTATACTGTAATTGATGGTTTTAATATATGAACTTGACCCAATGGTCAAGATATAATATTTATTCCTCCAATAAAGTGGAATGATAGCTAATGTAATATGTTGATCTTAATAATGTGATTTAGATGGTTTCCTTTATATGATCAACTTAAGGAGCTTACTTTTTGCAATGGGTGGCTTGTTTTAAATGAACAGACGATTGTGGGTTTTACCCTACTCTCAATGGAACTTTTTTTGTTGTTAATCAAGTGATGTCTAGGGTTAGATTGTGAATCTTTATAGAGAACAAATCAAGGACTTCATAGGTGGTTTATCCAAGGTGTTTGCTTATGTAAACAACCAATGGCCTTACCTTTTAAACATCCAATGGTTCTGGGTGACATTGTGGTATGGTGATATAGGTTGAATGATGATGGAACAAATGGAGGGTTACCCTTAATAAGGTAGTCTTACCTATTCACTCGTATGAATAGAATGGATGATAATCATATAGTGTTTCTATGTAACCCTAATGAGGTATAGCTTCTTATACCTAGATTTAATATAACTAAATGATGGTAATTGGGTATGAATAGTCCTTGAATGACTAATACAATCATGAAGTACTATGTTAATGTTGTTGAAACCGTAGTATGCTATAACCCAATGGTTACACTTTGATTTATGTGTGGGTTCATACTTGAGAATAGTATGGAATGTGATGGTGATGCTTCACCTTTTGCATCTATGATCCAATGGGGATGTCTTGAGTTAGGATTTGGGTATGAGTGATGATTAGTAACATTAATATAATTTAATTCCTATATACTTTCCATGTTGACATTCCCTAGATATGTGTGCACTCATATCTATAAGATGTCAAGAAATAAAATATAAGGACTTGTGATTGTCATCTAGTATATAAGGAATCCAGGTCATTCTTCACAAAAATCATATAAGTAGCCACACAAACCATCATTCCTAAGATAAAAATTGTAATAGTTACATTATTCACTAGAAGAAAAGACTAGTTCTTTAGGAAAGAAAGTACATAGGACGTAGATATACTATACATCATCTAGAATAAATAAATGCAACTAGATAAAATAAAAATAGAGATGAGACATCCATCTAGCTAAATATCCTCCAAGGACTTTATTTAATGTCTTCAGGTAATTTGAAGTGCATTACCTGTTCTTTGTACCTAGAAAATATGAGAAACAAATGAATAAAAAAAAGTTGGTACATGGTTGAAATTCATGTATAGTAACTTGCATAATGAAAGATTTGAGAAATAAAGAAGAAAAAGAAAACATTATATTAGGGAGGAGAATCAGGGAAACCCAAGTTATTAATCATATTTCAATGAACATGCATTACTTTAGTGGACTTAGCACAAAATCACATATATTATTGGGCCCATTCCCCATGTACCTTGTACTCTAGGGATCTCCCCATACACCATGTACCCTAGGGAGGTGCTAGCAAACATTAATACTTCCCCTCTCTCATAGGGAGATTAATGAACACCATCAATAACTACATTTCATTTTCTTTCTTTAATGTTATTAGATTTCAAGGCGGAAGTGTACAATATTAAATATACATCCAAGAAAATATATGCAAGTAATAAAAGAAAGTACTCATACATATTACCATCCAAGAAACTAGTCATATAATTATATCCACGTACCTAGAGTATCTGGATTTCAACAAGTCTAGAGAATAAAAGAGTAGATCACCCTGAAAGAAAATAAAGACCTAATGTCATTATGTGTTCTCAACACTTCATACTAGGGTTTTGGAATCGCTAGGGTTATCAGAGAATGGCTTTGGTTTAGATTAGGGTGTTAGAGGGAGGATCCTCAGGTTAGGGATTAAAAAGTAGATCTTGTATTTAGGATGATTGATTTTCCTTTGATCGCCATTATAGAAAGAGAGAGATATAAATCATTCATGTGGTGTTACGGAGTTTAAGTCTATTATTGATCAACAAATTAAGATTTCGAGTCAGAGGATTTGGGCTTAGATTTGATGTCTCAGGGTTTCAAAAACATTGATATCTATTTTCATACTAATTATTTATAAGTTAAATAATAAAAAGGACATTAATCAAAGTCATAAAAGGGTGAATCAATTCTAGGATTAGATTAGGTACAAGTGATAATTTATATAGGTTCTAGTCATTTTTCTGAGAATGTGGGTATTTTATGGGGATTTTTTGAATATTGGAGTCATTTATTATCAATTTTATAACTTCCACCAATCAGAAAAAGGCTAGAAGCTAAAAAGGAAAATAAAAGAAAAGAAATTTGGTTGGGCCTCGTGGATCAAAGGAGGGATCCAGCTATGTGGATCCTCATCCTGAATAGCGAGCCAACCCTTGTCTAAGAGGGTCGAGCAGGGGTTCACAAAGACCTAAAAGCCCTTGGGGTATGATGAGTTGGCGGGGCAGATGTTGGTTTATTACACTAACGAGTTTCAATCTTAAGAAAGATCTTTTACTCAACTAACCAATTTCCGCAAGTATACGGAAGTAGTCATAGTCGAGATCGAACACAAAGAGCTTAAGCAATTAACTAAACGCAATAGTGCTAAGGTTCAACAATCTAGACCATTTTAAAAGTGGAATTGGTTGATTAAACTAGAAAATTTCAGAATTAAACAAACAATAAATGGTTTACTAAAAGAGATTAAAATTCAAAATTAGAAGTATCTTGGACTGAGGATTTCATCCACTAATCATGCATAGAATAGGAGCACGAAATTTAAACATACTAAGCACTTGTTTTAAAGGAGAGGTGTATGTTGCACTTCACCTCTCGGTGCAAGTACAACGATCCTAACTCAATTCAACATTCCCATGTATGAATTTCATTTTGGATCACAAACATATTCCTCAACTCCATAATTTCCACTCTCGTGGTAAAGAAGGAGTTGCCAAGAGAATACCTCCTTACTCTGCTCCTATCTTCTCAGATCAAGAAAAAGAGCATAAAACATACACAAGGTGACCAGCCATACATGCTAGAAAAGAAGAAACTGGTACTCACAAGGTGGAAAAACAAGCAACATAGCATTTAATACAAAATTATCATGTTCCATACATGCTATGACATGGTAGATACTCTCCCATGTCCAAGAAAAGGAAACTACTCGTCCATAATAGTGTATAGTAGAAAACGCACATAAATTTCAGAGTTCAACATGATTTAGAGGAGGAAAAGCTAAGAAAACCCAAGGTGTAACCTAAGAGGAGTAGAATTCCAACTTTAGCATGAAATCTCACTCCTAAAGCTGCTCCGAACCGGAAAAACCTCTCTCCCAAGAAGCTTTGTGGAGCGGAGAAGCTCTACTGCACCTTGGAGAAGAAGATTGGAGAAGAAAAGAAGAAGAATGGGGTTCTTTAGCAAGAAACCACCTTCTTCCACCTCCAAAATCACCCTCCTTTCTCGATCCTTGCTCTGGGATGAAATATTTTCAAATAATCACCCAAGATAACTGCTCCATAGAATGGTTGCGTCTTTAAAAATGAAAGGAGTCATATTTGAAAATTGCTGAAACTGACACGCACACGGCGTGTCTTTCTCTGGACATGGTGTGTCCTATCTCCGACAGTTGTTTCTAAGTGTGAAGCACACGGCATGTTTGATTTAATACATGTTGTGTATGTTACCAGAAAGGTTACACTCGGTTCTGAATTCCCAGGTACACGTCGTGTCTTTTGTGGACACGCAGTGTACTATTCTTCAGAGTCTGAAGTAATAGGACGTCTGGAAATGCACACACTGTGTCTTAAATAAGACACGTCGTATGCATTATTGTTTCTGCAGAATTAAATTTCTAAATGTTTGTAAGGCATAGAGAAGTCTCAATAATGATGAATTTGAGTTTGCCTATCTCCAATTTGATCCTTTTGATGCAAATCTTTAATACATATCATGTGATAAGCAAAATAACAAAAAGGTGGAAAGAGTAATATGAATCGAGGCTAAATGAGAACAAAATGAATTGAATTTGTGTGTGAAAACATGTGAAAAGTTGATGTGAAAACCACACAACAAATCTCCCTAAGCTTGGACTATTGCTTGTCCTCAAGCAAAAAGAGCATAGCCACACAAGTGAAGGAATATTCAAGCTCATGCATGGATTAAATGAAATGAGGATATGCAATAAACTCAACCCATCATGCACCTTAGGTTTATTTTCATAGCTATTGTCTCAATTTAAACATCAAAGATAGAGAAGTTTTAGTTCGTCAAAGGTGGTCACAAATTAAGCAAAGCAATCAACTAAACAACACTAAATAGGATTTGGATAATCAAGCCAAACAACTAGTGGATGTACAACACAATTTTTCAGCTATTATGGATGTTATGATGAAATCTTGGCTAACTTTAACAATCTCAGTTGAGCTCTCTTCTCAAAAGATATGACAATTGATTTTTGAGATTCCGACACTCGGTTGCTAATTTAGTCTTATGCACACTTGGAGTTTCGGTTGGGGTGTTAACTTTACCCTCTTTTGATTTTCATACCACCCATTATTGCTGGATCAGACTCACACTAGGCTAGCATGACATGTGGGTTGTTTGCCATATTTTATTGGATAAAGTGAGAAAAAGATAAAAGAGATTTCTGCACAATACAAGAGTGTCAAAAAGAAAGTTAAGTTAACAAGATTCCATTCATAATTTTTGCAAATTTGTCATTGAAAAAAAAAGTTGTATATGCACTAAAAGTTTGGCAAGAGTATCCCATATTCTGAACAGTGTTGTAGAGTTAGTTTATTTGCTAAAATTTGAGACTGTTACATGTATATAGCAATCAACGATGTGAAAATTGAGAGTTCAAGCTACAATTACAAACTAGGATCATGTACATGGGGAATTTCATTTTCCATTTGATTCATGCATGCTCTTTCTAATTCTTTCATATGGCCAAAAGAAAAACAAGGTACAAGGTAGTTCAAGCATACAAGGTACAAAAGTTCATTCTATTACAATAGCCTCATTTCATACTAAACTTTCCATGAAGGGAAATACAGAACATAAACATAAAATACTGACATGACCAACAAAAGCAAATGAAAAAAGCAAATGAAACATAAACTACATTACGGGCCGATTGCACCCCTCTAAGCTTGAAATATGCAGTGTCCTCACTGCATCAATTGAGCTCATGAAGGTAACAACCGGATACCTGTCATGGGTGTAAATCAATAAGAGGGGTCAGCGCCCCCGTGGTCAGTGTGAAAGAACTGGTTGACAAGATCATCCTTCAGGACATCCATCGGAGTGGGCTGTGGGGTGGACTTTAGTTGTTGCGGCAGTGGCTGATACGGCTGCGGGATGGAGTAGTGTCCCTATGAGATGTGACATGAATCCATGCGGTGGACCATGTCGTGCATTGCGGTATACTGCGTGCCCATCTAATCTAGGCGACCGTCAATGTAATCGAACCGTTGCTGCACATAGCCGTACAGATGCCTGACATCAGGCATCGCCCAGGAATACTCTGTCTGGGTGCTAGTGGAGGGAGGCGGTGGATTAGAAGAATTAGAAGGGGCTGAAGGACCTGCCCCGGTATCATTAGCAGCTCTATTTGTGTCTCCTTCCTCATCAGCGTTCAACACACATTTCCAGTTATCCTTGTTCTCTAGGGTGATATTCTCAGGATCTGGAATGTTAATGTACTGATCATCATCGAAGAACTGACAAAACTTGTTGTCGTAGTTGGGAATCTTTGTGATCAACCTTGTAGAGAGAAGATACTAAATATCTACTAGGTTTCTACCTGGTGCAGCCTCAAGCCCTGTCAAATCAACCTCAAGTTTCTATGCAATCAAAGTAATTAAACCGCCACACATGATTTCGTCGGCATCCCTCTTCTTCACCTTCTTGATGTCAAGGAAGCGGTTAATAATATAGAAAGCAACATAAATTTCATGCTCATACATCATGCCCCATAAGAAGAAGAGATCTTGCTTCCCAACAACCCCTTGTGTTTCCTTCTTGGCAAAAACCTTGGTACTAAGAAGGCGATGAATATACCAGAAAATAGGGTTGTGGATAGCAGAAGCCCTGGCTACTTTTTCTTCATGGTGGTCCTCATCAGATATCTTGAACCAAAACTCATCGCTATGAAAAGTAGGCGGGTAACTAATAGCGCCATCATAATGACACTCCAACAACTCACAAAAATGCCTAAATGTGAGTTTAAAAGCACGATCCAAAAGCCTAAAATGTATAATACCAAAGGGCTCGAGCTTCTTTTGTGGGTCTTCCTCAGTGACAAGTGTCGTCAAAAACTCATATACAAGATGGGGGTAAGTATTGGACACCGTCAGGAAGATGTAGCTCAACCCCAAGTTAGGCAGGTGCATGATAACTTTGTCTTTGAAGCCCAGAGTCATCATTGTCTACTGGCAAGCAAACTGAGTCAAAAGTACCCTCTGTGCAATTAGGAACTGGTATGTTGGATCTTCTTCAGGGGTGACCTGAAACTGCGTAGTAGAGATGTATCCCGACGCTTGGGAGGAGTTGGCGTCGTGCTTGCGGTTGCTAGTTTGCTTGAATGGAGCCATATGTGATGCTGACAGAATAACATACGTCGTGTGTTAGAATGAACACATCATGTGTATGAAATAGAATATCGGCTGAGACTACGTCACACACGGCATGTGCAAAATTGAACACGTCGTGTGCCTAGTGTTCTGCAAAAATTTGTAGGTCGTGAACGGAAGATTTGGGGGAAGAAATGAGGAGGACGAAGATGGTGAATTGGAGCTGGCCCTCGCCTGGTTGAGGTGATGGCATTCAGAGAGGTTTTTTGCTCTCCTTGGCATCGAGGAGGTGTTTGGAGAGGAGGATGGCGGAGCTCTTTCTCACGACCTTGTTGGAGAAGATGATGGTGTCTTGAGGTAGACAATGACGGTGATGGCTGTGATCTGCTGCTTTGGGGTCGACAGTGGTGGAAGATTGACAAAGAGTAACCCTCTTGTGCTAGGGCACATGATGAGAAAGAGAAATAAATGGTGGCGGTGCTTGTAGCTCGAGGTAGACACATCATAAGCAAGGAACACTGTAGAGGTTTGGCTGCTAGCTTGAGGAAGAAGGAGACACGGCCGACGAACACGACATGATAGTGGCGCTCGGGTGTGCTAGGGCACACGATAGCATGGAGGCAGAGGGCTAGGGCACACAGTAGCTCTGGAGGCTCACACGGCTCGAATGAGAGTGTGAGTGAGAGGGGTTGTCGTGTGCTGGGTTAAAACCCTGTATTTTCATCAAAAGACATGGTGTGTTCGATTAAAGACATGTCGTGTGTCTTTTCAGAACTCCCTTTCTGTAATAAAAGACATGATGTGTTTTTATTTGAACACATCATGTGACTTTCTAGAATTTCAAAATTCTCATTTTCACTGATAACTACACGACGTGTGCTAAATAAGACACGTCGTGTATTTTTCCACATAGTTCATGCCTTCTCCTTCTACTACGATACACGTCGTGTCTAATTTAGGAAACAGTGTGTACTTTTTCAGAATACTTGATGTTTCCTTTTCTTCTTTGGAACACGGTGTGTGCAAATAAAGACATGTCGTGTGTTTTTTCAGAATTCCTTTTGCCTCTGTTTTCTGCTTGGGGACACATTGTGTCTAAATTAGAACACGCCGTGTACTTTTCCAGGTTGAGGAGAACTTGTGTCTGCTGATCAATGACACAACATGTCAAATAAAGACACATCATGTACCTGGAGATATAACTCATTTGTTGTGTTTCTAGAAGTAGAGACATGTCGTGTCTTAATTAAGACACATTGTGTCTTCTGTAATTTCTGCAGAAAATAGCTTTTGTCAACATAAAATTAATAACAGATATGCAATAGACTTATCTAAATTATTACATTCATCCATGACAAGCTTATTTACGAAACTAAAGAGTGTTTTTTACTCAAATGACTAGAAAAAAAAAAATCTATCCTAATGTGGGTTCAACTCCCACGAGGTCCTCCATTTAGAGTCTGGAGTGAGACATCTTCAATTTTCTTTCATGCATCTTGAAGGGAGAAAGAAACTCCCTTATGAACTTCATCCCCGAGGTATATAGCTTGCAAGGTTGCCCATTTACTTTGAATGCTCCATCCTTGCCTTGTAATTCAACAACTACATAAGGAAAAATCTTCAATACGAGAAAAGGGTCAGACCACTTTGACTTTAGTTTTCCAGGAAATAGTTTAAGTCTTGAGTTGAACAACAACACTTTGTCTCCCTCTTTGAAATCCTTCCTCCTGATTCTCTTATCATGCCACATCTTGGTTCTTTCTTTGTAGAGCCTTGCATTTTCATATGCATCAAGCCATAGCTCTTCCCGTTCTTGTAGATGCAAAAGACGCTTCTCACCCGCCTTCTTCATGTTAAAATTTAGGAACTTGATAGCCCATAGAGCTCGATGTTCTAACTCCAGTGGAAGATGACAAGATTTACCATATATCAGCTTAAATAGGGTCGTGCCTATGATGGTCTTGTAAGCCATCTGGTATGCCCATAGTGTGTCATCTATCTTTAATGCCCAATCTTTCCTTGATCTAGACACTGTCTTCTCTAGAATACTTTTCAGCTTCCGGTTGGAGACTTCTACTTGCCCGAAAGTTTGAGGATGGTAGGGTGTAGATGCTTTATGTGTGACTCCATACATAGAAAGAAGGTTGTTGAATTGCTTCTCAACAAAATCCATGCCACCATCAGAGATTACAGCTCTAGGAACACCAAAGTGAGGGAAGATGATTTTTTGAAATAGCTTGACTACTGATTTTGCATCTGGTGCTTGGGTTGGGATGGCCTCAACCCATTTAGAGACGTACTCAAAAACGACTAGAATGTATTGGTAGCCACAAGAAAATGGGAATGGTCCCATGTAATCAACTCCCCATACATCGAATACCTCAATCTCCAAGATAGAGTTAAGAGGCATATCATCACATCTAGAAATTCCTCCAGTTCTTTGACATTTGTCACAAGCTTTGACAAATAGATTGACATCTTTAAACAATGTTGGCCAATAGAAACTGGCATGTAGGATCTTTTCTGTAGTCTTCTCTCCTCCAAAGTGACCTCCGTAAGGAGAGGCATGGCATTTAGAAATAATGATAGCAATTTCTTCTTCAGTGACACACCTTCGAATAAGTACATCACTCCCATGTTTGAACAACAAGGGGCCGTCCCAATAGTAAAATTATGTCATGGAAGAACTTCTTCTTTTGTTGGTATGTCAAACCCGGCGGTAGCTGTCTTGTAGCAAGGAAATAAGCAATGTCTGCAAACCATGGCACTTGGGTGGACGATAGTGCATAAAGCTTCTCAGATCCTCAATAGGCAAACAATCTCCTGCATCTGTAGTCAATCTACAAAGGTGATCGGCAACATTGTTCTCCATCCCTTCCTTATCCCAAATTTCAAGATCAAACTCTTGTAGAAGCAATATCCAACAGATGAGACGAGGCTTTGCATCCTTTTTTTAGTAAATACTTAATGGCAGCATGATCTGTGTATACAATCACCTTAGATCCCACCAAATACTATTGAAATTTGTCAAAGGCATACACTATAGCAAGCATCTCCTTTTCTGTGGTTGTGTAATTTATTTGTGCTTCATCTAGGGTCTTGCTTGCATAGTATATGGCATGATGCTTCTTATCTTTCCTTTGTCCTAGAATTGCCCCCACTGCTAGTCACTTGTGTCACACATCAGTTCAAATGGAGCATTCCAGTCCAGTGGTTGAATGATTGGTGCAGAAATAAGAGCTTCCTTTAGCTTGGTGAAGGCGGTATGGCAGTCATCATTGAATATGAATTCAACATCTTTGGCAAGTAAGGAACATAATGGCTTTGCGATTTTGGAGAAATCTTTAATAAATCTTCTATAGAAACCTGCATGACCAAGGAAAGTGTGGATGTCTTTGACTAAAGAAGGAGTAGACATCTTTTCAATAGCTTCCACCTTGGCCCTGTCAACCTCAATACCCTTATTAGACACAACATGACCTAATACTACATTGGATTGTACCATGAAATGGAACTTCTCCCACTTTAGTACTAGGTTAACATCTTTACAATGGGCTAATACTAATGACAGGTTGTATAAACATTGACTAAATGAATCTCCATAAACATTAATATCATCCATAAAATTTTCCATTATGTTTTCAATGAAATAAAAAAAAATAGTCATCATGCATCGTTGAAACGTTGTAGGAGCGTTGCAAAGGCCAAAGGGCATACGACGATAAGCATAAGTTCCATACGTCCATGTGAAAGTGGTTTTCTCTTAGTCGGGAGGGTAGATAGGAATCTAGAAAAACCCAGAATACCTATCCAAGTAACATAAATATTAGTGTTTTGCAAGGCGTTCAAGCATTAAGTCGATAAACGGCAATGGAAAATGGTCCTTTTGGGCCGCTTTGTTCAAACATTGGTAGTCAATACACATACGCCAACCCATGACAATACGTGTTTGAATCAACTCATCATTGTCTCCCTTGATGGCAGTTGCACCCCCCTTCTTAGGTACCACATGGATGGCACCAACCCAAGGGCTGTCACTTATAGGATAGATGATATCGACATCAACCAACTTAAAGATTTCCTTTTTAACCACCTCAAGGATATTTTGATTTAAGAGTCTAGGCAGTTCAATGGTGGGTTTAGCATCATCCTCCATATTTATTTGGTGCATACAAATAGAGGGATGAATGCCTTTCAAATCATCGATAGAGTAACCAATAACATTTTTATACAAACGCAATTCGTCAAGCAATTTACTTTCTTGTTCATCGGTTAACTCATTATTTATTATTACAGGAGAAGTAGAGTCAAAATCAAGAAATACATACCTTAGCCCTGGTGGAAGTGCTTTAAGTTCTACCTTTCTCCTGGTTGTATTGTCTTTGTCCTTGTCATAAACAATTAGAGTGTCCTCTTCAGTAGCATCTGAGCGGGCAATAGAAAATACCCTAGAATTTTCAGATCCATTATTAATACCTTCATCATCATCATAGTAGTTCAATATCAAATTGGCAACATCATGATCTTCTTGTACAATAAAATCAATAGAGTCCATAAAATAGATTTCTTCTACGTGAGAGGGTGCTTTCATAGCATCATATACATAAAACTCCATGGCTTCATTGCCAACTCGGAGTGTGAGTTTTCCTTCACGAACATCAACTAGGCATCCAGCAGTTCTCAGAAAGGGCCTCCCAAAATGAATGGGGTTGGAAGGAACTTCTACCATATCTAGCACTACAAAATCACAAGGAATATAAAGTTTACCAATTTGCACTAGCACATCTTCCACGATACCTTTGGGGTATTTGATGGAATGATCGGCCAGTTTGATGACCATCTTTGTAGGCTTTAGATCTCCAAGATCTAGCTCTTGCCATAGGGTAGACAGGATGAGACTGATACTTGCTTCGAGGTCTACAAGACCTTTGTCAAAAGTGGTATTACTAATCTTGCATGGCAGAGTGAAGGCTCCCAAATCATCCAGCTTCTCAGGAAGTTGATTTTGAATGATAGAACTAATTCTTTTAGAAAGCATCACGGTCTCCACTTGGTCCACCTTCCTCCTTTTGGTGAGGATGTCTTTAAGAAACTTAGCATATGACATCATTTTTGCAATAACCTCAGCTAGTGGAAGATTGACATGGAGTTTGTTTAGAATGTCCATAAACTTCCTAAACTTTGAGTCCTTTTTTGTATTTACAAACCTCTGCAGAAATGGTGCATTAACTTTAACAGAAGATGGTACCTCAGTTGTACCTTTACCTTTGTCACTCATACGGGTGTCAATCTTCTCTTCATCGGCGATCTCTGCACTCTTCTCCTTGGGTGGAGAAGGTATGTGGATTTCAGCTCCACTTCTCAAGGTGATGGAATTTTCTTATTGTCTTGGATTTACCTTCGGTTGGCTTGGAAGAGAACCAGATTGGGTGTTCTTTTGCTGCGATAAGGCTTGTTGGGCAATATGGTTTTCCAATATCCTTATGTGAGTGGAAATGCCATCCACTTTGGCGGAGAGATGGGCAATCACATCCTTTAAGAGCTTGTCATTGCCCCTTAACTCTTCATTCTGCTGCATCTGCGTGGAGATTAATTTCTCCATCATGGCCTCCACAGAAAAACTTTAGAGTTGTTGTTGCTGTTGGTGACCCTCGTTGTTGTTGAAGCCCGACGGATTCCCATTATTTTTCCGGTTGAAGTTTTATTGTTGTTGCAGTTGTTGTTGTCCATGTTAGAAATTTTGAGCGTTGCTTGTGTTCCAGTAGGAGAAATCAGGATGAGCTCTCCATTCCGGATTGTAGGTGTTAGAATAGGAATTGTACTACTTGTTCCCCTGCATCCCGACAATATTGTCTTGTTCTAGGCTCCCTTCATTCATATTAGGAGCAAAGCATGAAGAAGAAGTATGTCCAGAATTCCCACAAGCTTCACATATCACTTCAGCTGATTTGATTTGCAATGTAGTCATCTTCTCAAATTTTTGTGTAAGAATATCAATTTAGCAGCAATTAAGTCAAAAGCATCAACAGTATTTTTTCCTCCTTATTTCCCGGCTGAAGAACTAGCTGTAGAATATGATTGTGCTCTCCTATCTGATCCCCATTGACAATGGTTGAGGGCTATGTCTTCAATGATGTCAAAAGCCTCTCTGTAAGACTTAGTCATCAATGCTCCATTAGCTGCAGCATCTAGTGTCATCCGGGTGTTGTAGAACATTCCATTATAGAACATTTGGAGTAGCAGTCAGTTGGTCAACCCGTGGTGAGGGTAAAGACATTGAAGGTCCTTAAACTACTCCCATGTATCATACAGAGTTTCTCCATCATTTTAAGAGAAGTTGGTGAGATGATTCCTTAGTTGGGTTGTCTTGTTCGATGGGAAATACTTTGCAAGGAAAGCATTTAGAAGTTGGTCCCAGCTTTTGATCGACTTCTTTGGAAGATACAAAAGCCACTCCTTGGATCTATCTCTTAGGGTGAAAGGAAATAACATTAGCCTCACTCCTTCGGAGGATACACCATTGATTTTGAAAGTATTCATATACTCTAAGAACTCAGCCACATGAAGATTCAGATCTTCATTGACTGTACCTCTAAAGTGGTTCTGCTATATCATCTACATCATAGAAGGAGCAATAGAGAAATTGTTTGCTTCAACTGCAGGTAGGTCAATGGCTCCACAAATATTTGTGGCAATCGGCATTGCAAAATCCTTTAAAGGACGGTCGCCTTCCATGGTTGGATCCCTTGTTGTAGCTTCTTCAAAAGACTAAGAAACGGTGACGATGATGATGGTGGAACACCTCTTAGCAGTGGTTGTTCTACTCTTCTTGCTCTTCTTAAGCTTGAAAGAGTGCGCTCGATCTCAAGGTCTAACAATGCAGATGTTTGAAGACCTCTTTGCGAGCGACACATACAACCTGAAAAATAGTAAGAGAAATTGAGAACACAACTAAAAGGTATATGGAAATTTGCAAATGGAAATGATGATCTAGTCTCAAATACTAGTTAGCACTTGTTACTCTAATTATATTAACTGTAGTTCCCCGACAACGATGCCAAAAACTTGTTGGTTTATTACACTAACGAGTTTCAATCTTAAGAAAGATCTTTTACTCAACTAACCAATTTCCACAAGTATACGTAAGTAGTCGTAGTCAAGATCAAACACAAGGAGCTTAAGCAATTAACTAAATGCAACAGTTCTAAGGTTCAACAATCTAGACCGTTTTAAAAGTGGAGTTGGTTGATTAAACTAGAAAATTTCAGAATTAAGCAAACAATAAATGGTTTACTAAAAGAGATTAAAATTCCGAATTAGAATTATCTTGGACTTAGGATTTCATCCACATATCATAGCATAGAACAGGAGCATGAAATTTAAACATACTAAGCATTTGTTTTAAAGGAGAGTTGTATGTTGCACTTCACCTCTCGGTACAAGTACAACGATCCTAACTCAATTCAACATTCCTGTGTATGAATTTCATTTTGGATCACAAACCTACTCCTCAACTCCATAATTTCCACTCTCGTGGTAAAGAAGGAGTTGCCAAGAGAATACCTCCTTACTCTCCTACCTATCTTCTCAGATCAAGCAAAAGAGCATAAAACATACACATAAGGTGGCCAACCATATATGCAGAAAAGAAGAAATTGGTATTCACAAGGTGGAAAAATAAGCAACATAGCATTTAGTAAGAAATTGTCATGTTCCATACATGCTATGACATGGGAGATAATCTCCCATATCCAAGAAAAAGAAAGTACTCGTCCATAATAGTGTACAGTAGAAAATGCACAAAAAAATCAGAGTTCAACATGATTTAGAGGAGGAAAAGCTAAGAAAACCCAAGGTGTAACCCAAGAGGAGTAGAATTCCAGCTTTAGCACGAAATCCCACTCCTACAGCTGCTCCAAACCGGATAAACCTCTCTCCCAAGAAGCTTTGTGGAGTGGAGAAGCTCTGCGGCACCTTGGAGAAGAAGATTGGAGAAGAAAAGAAGAAGGATGGGTTCTTTAGAAGGAAACCACCTTCTTCCACCTCCAAAATTGCTCTCCTTGCTCTAGCCTTGCTCTGGGATGAAAGAGTTTTGAAAAATCACCCAAGATAACTGCTCCATAGAGTGGTTTCATCTTTTAAAATGAAAGGAGTCGTATTTGAAAATTGTTGAAACTGACAGGCACACAGCGTGTCTTTCTCTGGATATGGTGTGTCCTGTCTCTGATAGTTGTTTCTGAGTGTGAAGCACATGGCGTGTCTGATTTAATACACACCGTATACATTACCAGAATGGTTAGACTCAATTCTGAATTCCTAGGTACACATCGTGTCTTTTGTGGACACACGGTGTACTTTTCTTTTGAGTATGAAGTAATAGGCCGTCTGGAAATGCACACGCCGTGTCTTAAATAAGACACATCGTGTGCATTGTTGTTTCAACAGAATTAAATTTCTGAATGTCTGAAAGGCGTGGAGAAGTCTCAATAATGATGAATTTGAGTTTGTTTATCTCCAATTTGATCCTTTTGATGCAAATCTGCAATACATATCATGTGATAAGAAAAATAACAAAAAGGTGGCAAGAGTAATATGAATAGAGACTAAATGAGAACAAAATGAACTGAATTTGTATGTGAAAACATGTAAAAAGTTGATGTGGAAACCACACAACAGCAGGGCATGGTCAAAGTGGGTAAATCATCTACTTGATTTGTGTTCTCCTCGAGCTACGATAGTTGGCAGGGACAGACATGAGGGAGAGATGGCTCGAGGTAGGGAGGGAGCTCCTTGGATCATGTTGAGGGCTTGGTTGACCTTGTGGGGTTGTTATAAGGTCAATGACCCTAGGATGTCACCAGATTCTAGCTATAGCTCGGGTTCAATCAAAATAGGTGGATGAAGCATGAAAATGGAAATGAGGGATTTACCTCCCCTTGGGTTGGTTTGATGGATCGAGAAGCTCCGCGTGAGGTCATTGATGCTCTACGATCACTTCCTAAAGTGCGAGTAGGCCCTGACCTTGCTGGTGATGAAGCTTTGGAGATTGGTTGTAGGAGGTCATTGACCTGAGCCTTGGTGTTTTCACAGCTCCTAATGAAGGTGCCACTCACTTTGATGGGGTTCCAGGGACATGGCACCTCGTTTGATTGGAAAGAGGAGGTCTTAGGAGTGAGGGTGGTGTTCTGGTTCAGGCGAGATGAAGGTGGTCCAGGTTAGGGGTGATGGTGCGTCTTCAGCACAATATAAGGTAGGAAATGAGGAAAGGAAGGGTGGTGTAGCTGGGGATGGCTATAAATAGCCCTGAGGGTGTGTATGCGAAAAAACCCTAAATTGTGCACACTGTCAGGTGAGAGGCGCGAGAGATCAGGAGTTTGTTCTCCCTGATCCAAGGGCAAAGAATGGCGTGGCAGGGTTGGTTGTGTTCATTTTTGTGAGGAGTAGAGAGTTATCCCACGATAAATGCAACATTCTAGCTAGGGTAGGCGTGAGGGTTGGGTTTTAGGTGGGCAGAGTCGTTTGGAGTTGGGCCCGAGATATGCGGGAGGTAGGAGATGAGGTCTCCTCCATCGGATCTCCCCTATTCCATGATCAGCCCGATCCAACAACTGGGATTCATGGTTAATTCATAGCCCGTGCCCAGGCCGCACGCCTGACATATAAATGTTACACAATGATCAATTAACCTAAAATTTAGGTCTTTAGGCTTAATAAATAGAATAATGAACATAATTTCTAGAGCTTATATCTCTCAAATGGTATATCCAAATCAAATGAAATTTAAAAGGAAGCTTCATTATGAAGTCACCTAATTATGGGATACGTTTGAGGGTCAAACTCCAAGTTTGGCTATAAAATTTAACCATATTCCTTAATACATATAATTCATCTCTATATAAAACTAGAGTTTGCATTTCTATGAAATTGGTGACTCCTTTTGTCGAATTAGTGAGGGAGATAATTGAGGGTATTTTTATCAATAATTTGAGAAACAAAATTGTAAGAGAGAGAAATATATAGTTATACATATATATATGTGTGTGTAAACTTACTTTGTCACATTCTTCTTTCCATTTTTAGAATTTTGTCCTCAAAATTCAAGCAGTCTGAAAGAGATGTGGGGATTTCTGCTCAACCTCATACTTGAGCTCCTAGGTAGCGTTGAACTGGTCATGGTGGCTCCAAAGAACTTTCACCATATTTATATGTCGATTACTACAAAGCTCCTTTGTCTTGGAATCAAGAATTTTATTGGGGATTCAGCATAGGATAGGTCATCCTGCAGCTCTAGAAGCTCATGATCTAGAATGTGACTAGGGTCTTTGACACAAGGCTTCAAATTAGATACATGTAAGACATTGTGCATGGAACTATACTAAGATGGTAAGGCAAGATGGTAAGCACATTCACCAACCCTTTCCAATATCTCAAAGGGTCCCACATAGGGAGGACTGATCTTTCCTTGTTCTTTGTCAAAGCTCGGATAGGTCTGGTCTTCAGAAAGACATGGTCACCTTCCTTGAACTGACATTCCTGTCAGTGAGCATTTGCATAAGATTTCTGCCTATCCTGTGCCCGCTTCATCCTCTGCCTAATCAATGCAACTTTGTCTACATACAGCTGTATCTCATTAGATTTCATCAAGGTGTGTTCCCTAACGTCATCCTAGTGTAGCAAAGATCTTTAGGGTCGTCCATAGAGAGCTTCATAGGGAGGCATTCCAATACTCGCTTGATAGATATTATTATATGTAAACTCATCTAAAGGTAGATAGTGGTACCACAAGCTTTCCCAATAAAGAACACAAGCTCGTAGGAGATCCTCTAAAATTTGTAATGTATGTTCTGACTACCCATATGTCTGCAAATGGTATCTTGTACAAAAGTTCAACTTGGTGCCCAGTTCCTGTTGAACCTTCTTCCACATCTTTGAAGTGAACTTTGGGTCCATGTCCAAGATAATGGATGCTAGAACTCAATGCATACATACTATCTCCTATAAATAGAGATCGGACAGCTCAAATACTTTTACAGTAGTCTTCATAGGGAGAAAGTGAACTGACTTTGTGAAAGGGTTCACTATAACCCTTACAACATCATATCTCTTTCTGGTCCAGGGTAGCCCCACCACGAAATCCATGGTGATGTGTTCTTATTTCCATTCTGGGATTTCAAGAGGTTGTATTAGACCACATGGTCTTTGGTGCTCTGCCTTGATTCTCTAGCATGGCAGGCATTTGGACACAAACTCAAAAATTTCAAGCTTCATGCCCCTCCACCAGAACTAACATTGTAGGTCTTTGTACATCTTAGTTGTGTTGGGATTAACTATGTACTTTAACCCATGTGCCTCACTGAGAATCTATCTTCACAACTGACTGAATCAGGAACCCACATACGGCTCACATATCAAAGACCACCATTGATACCCACAGATAGGTGTGAGGCTTTGACAGGAGAGATGAAAACTCTTCAAGATCATGACTAGTTTTCTATGCTTTGAGAAGTTCAGAAAGCAGATCAAGCATGATAGAAATATTGTTGACATGGATACAATTAATCATGCAAAAACTACAGCTTCCATCCCACCAGATCCTCCATGTTCCTCCACCCGGGGACATGTAAAGATGCACATACTACTCTTTTCCTACTAAGGGCATAAGTGACTTCATTTACCTTACTCGGATGATTGACAATTGTGAAGTCATAGTCTTTCAAATACTCAATCCATCGACATTGTCGTAGGTTCATATCCTTCTGAGTCAGGATATACTACAGACTTTTATGGTCGGTGAAGATATCAAACGTTGCCCCATATAGGTAGTGCCTCCAGATTTTGAGAGCATGAATGGTTGCAGCTAATTCCAAATCATGTGTGGGATAATTGAGTTCATTGGGTTTTAGCTATCTAGATGCAAAGGCCACCACCTTTCCATTTTGTTGCAGGTCACATCCTAACCCATTCCTTGAAGCATCAGTGAATATCACAAACCCTTCATTGCCAAAAGGTAGAACTAGGACAGGGGTTGATGTCAACTTCTACTTTAACTTTTGGAGACTGGAGTCCCAAGCAGCTGACCAGATGAAATGCTCCTCCTTCCCAATAATCTTAGTAAGAGGAAGTGCAACTTTGGAGAAATTGGGAATGAAGCAACGATAATATTCAGCTAAACCCAAGAAACTTCAGATCTTAGAAGGGTTTCAAGGCGGTTGCCAATCAAGAATAGCAAATACTTTGGTCGGATCAACAAATATGTTACCCCCAAAAATGACATGGCCAAGAAACATGACTTTATCAATCCAGAATTCACATTTAGAGAACTTGCCATAGAATAGTTGAGCTCTAAGGACATCAAGAACTACCTTCAAGTGCTCATGATGTTTTTCCATAGAATCAAAATAGATCAGGATATCATCAATAAAGCCAGCCACAAACTCATCAAGATAGGGTTGGAAGACTTTGTTCATTAGATTCATGAATATGCCAGGTGCATTGGTTAACCCAAATGGCATCACTAAAAAATTTTAATGCCCATAACGAGTTCAAAATGAAATCTTAGAAATATCAGAATATATGACTTTATGTTGATGTTAGCCATAACGAAGGTCAATCTTAGAGAAAACTTTGGTAGTGTGAAGATGATCAAAGAGTTCATCAATGCAAGGAAGGGGATACTTATTTTTAATAATGATCTGGTTCAACATGTTGTAGTCGATACACATATGTATAGAACCGTCTTTCTTCTTTATAAAGAGAACAGGCGCACCCCAAGGAGAAACACTAGGATAGATAAAACCTTTGTCAAGGAATTCTTATAACTATTTCTTCAACTCCATAAGCTCAGTAGGAGCCATCCTATACGGTGTCCTAGAAATTGGATTGGTTCCAAGAAGAAGATCTATAGAGAACTCAATGTCTCAATTGGAGGCAGCCCAAGGAGCTCCTCCAGAAATACATCAAGAAAGTTACATACCACCTCCAATCTTTCTACAAACCCACTACTAGGACTGGTCTCTGAGGCTAATGCGGGGAATGTTGGATTTTAGAGGAGGCAGAGAAGCAGCGGAAACAAAAACTTTCTCCCCAAAACACAGAACAAAAGGAATCACGTCAATGTCTATACAATAGGAAAGATGGTTTGTGGATGCATACCTTGTCCTGAGGCTTGCTCGGTGATAGTACCTCGCGCCTTGCGCGGTCTTCACCTCCGGTCTTGGACGGTGTCTGTGCAACTCCTGGTCGCACCGGGACTGAAGACTCCTTGTCTCACCGGGACTGTCGGGATTGACAGTTGTCCTCCGAGCGACAGAGGTCTCCCGCCTATGCAGTCGTCCATACGGACCGCCTGGAACTCTGATCTCCTTGTCACACAAGGAACCAGAAGGAGTCGCACCCTCCTGTTGGCGTACTAGTCGCCAACTCACTCTCCTGCTGCCAGTTGGAACTGCAGTTGTCTTTCCCTTGTTGTGCCTCCCTTTTCGGGTAGCACTTGCTCGGGCTCTCTCGGTTACCAAAACCAGAGAGAACGACAACTTTGCAGAGCAACCTGCTTGCACTGAGTTGTACTTTTAGAAGCCCCCAATACCCCTATATATATAGGAGAGTCATGGGATAGGGTTCTCCATCCCGGGCAATGCGGGACTAAAGCAGGAGTAGAAGGGTTTGTGATTTTCTACAAAAAAACAACCAACTCACAACCTGAACCGAACGTTTCACAACTGAAACGGTCGGTTGGGGACCTGAACCGGTCGGTTGACACCTCAACCGATCAGTTGGGACCCATGAGACGATCGGTTCACTTCTGAACCGGTCGGTTCGTGGTCCTGGTCAGTTCCCTTTTGACTTTCCAACTTTTGTTTCTAATTGGTATCGAATACCAATCCTTGTTCCAATCAAATTTGGTAAGTGAAACGCAAGGAAAATTCTCACCAATCTTACTTTCCCAACTTGCTCGGTTGCACCAGTTGAATCGATCGTTTCAACACTTGAAGCAATCATTTCACCCTAACCTTGAGCCGATCGACTCAACACTTGAGCCGACCGGTTCACCAAGCTCAGCCGATCAGTTCATCACATGAGCCGATCGGTTGGGAGTGCAGATTGTGCAGAATCAGTAAATTGTGGTTTCAATCAATCTGATACTCTAATCAATCAGTCCAACACCTTGAACACTATGATATTGAGCTATCGATTAATTGAGTGTTTAATTGAACTACTAAACTCCTTTAGTAATCAATCTAAACATTGCTTTTGGAAAAAACTCCTCTTCCAGGTTAAATCCTATGTGTGTGACCCTGCAGGTCCATTTCACTTTGGCAGTGAAAGTCCATAACACTTATGACTTCACAAGCAAAGAGCGGTTCCTAGTCACACATCAGTGCTACCCAAGTGAAATAGAAAGTTGGAGAACAACTTTCAATCCTACAATCCGTGAATGGTGTTACAGTGAATGTATAATTCCTTTGTCACTGATATCCTGAATGAACTCGAGGCATGGAACAATCATCCTATCAACGTTCATTCATTTCCTTGATATCAGAGCAGACTGAGTGAGATGTGTATGACATCAATATCATATATTGATTCACACGTGCATGCGCATGCCTTTCTCAATCCTACTCATCAAGTGGCCAAGGATATCAAACTCCCTCATGAGGGACAAATCCCATATCTATCACTCACCCCTCAAAAGCCCCATGTGTCAAAGCCACCCAATCATCACCTTTATAACAACCCATGTTTCATGACTGCGTTTGATGATGTCAAAGTATACCCAATGACATGTGTTGAGTGTAGTGATTTCAGGTCTAAGAATCACACTCACCACCATCACTATGAAAGCTGACTGTGACTACCAAGTCATGGTTCCATGTGTCACTCTCACGGTGGGTCTGTCCGGTACCTTGTTCTCTAACAAGTACCTATGTGTTTGGTTTGATATCACTATATCATAACTAATGAGATTCTGTCATCAACCAACACACAATCTAGTCTTTAGTGTTATTGATGTCTATGGTTATTTCCACAATAACAACCGACTAGGGACCAAACAAGAATGTATACTCTTAACATCCGCATGATCTCATCGTTTAGGTCCTTAACCTAAAAGCATACGTCATTGAGTAAAATCATTCTTTAGACATCTATCATGTTACACTATCATCTCAGAAATAGTTTAAACATATAGATCGGAAATTGCCTTTATTATTATTCAAATAATTTATAAAGTATCCCATTACAATCATCATATGACTTGCTCTATGGGCATACATACCAACAGACTCCCACTTGCACTTAGAGCCAGTCACCAAGGAAATGCAGTCCTTGTGACCTAGCATGACCATCATGCTTCTGCTGAGAAATGGCCTTAGTCAGTGGATCAGCTATGTTATCTTCAGTTGGTACTTTGCAAATCTTCACATCTCCTCGTTGTACGATCTCTCGTATGAGATGGAAGCACCACAGTATGTGCTTGGACCGCTGATGTGACCTGGGTTCCTTAGCTTGTGCAATAGCTCCATTATTGTCACAATAAAGATCAATTACATCACAGCTACTGGGAACTACACCAAGTTCAGAAATGAACTTCTTGATCCACACAGCCTCCTTTGCTGCATGTGAAGCAGTAATATACTCGGCCTCTGTAGTAGAATCGGCAATTGTTTCTTACTTGGAACTCTTCCAGCTCATAGCTCCATTATTAAGGCAAAACACAAATCCTGATTGCGATCTGTAATCATCTTTATCGATTTGGAAGCTTGCATCGGTGTAACCCTTTACAACTAGCTCTTCCTCTCCGCCGTACACAAGAAACTGATCCTTAGTCCTTCGCAAGTACTTGAGGATGTTCTTCACGGCTGTCCAGTGAGCATCCCCGGGATCTGACTGGTACCTGCTCGTCATGCTGAGAGCATACGAGACATCTGGGCGTGTGCACAACATAGCATACATGATGGATCTGATGGCTGATGCATATGGGATCCCATTCATACTCTCCCTCTCTTCACAAGATTGGGGACATTGAGCTCTAGAGACGGTGACTCCATGTAGCATGGGGATGTTGCCTCTCTTTGAGTTCTCCATGCTAAACCGCTTCAGCACTTTGTCGATGTACGTTCTCTGACTTAGTCTGAGAAGCCTTCTAGATCTATCTCTATAGATCTTAATTCCTAGAATGTAGGATGCTTCTCCTAAGTCCTTCATTGAGAAAGTATTCCCAAGACAAGTCTTTACCTTCTCTAAGGCTAAGACATCATTCCCCATCAAAAGTATGTGATCCACATACAATATGAGGAATGTGGTCGAGCTCCCACTAACCTTCTTGTACAGACAAGGTTCATCTTCATTTTGAATAAAGCTAAACACTTTGACTTCCTCATCAAATCGAAGATTCCAACTCCGAGATGCTTGCTTCAATCCATAGATTGACCTTTGCAGTTTACAAACTTTATTGGCATTCTTTGGATCTACAAAATCTTCAGGTTGTGTCATATACACATCCTCATTTATATTCCTGTTAAGGAATGCAGTTTTAACATCCATCTGCCAAATCTCATAGTCATAATAAGCTGCAATAGCAAGCATGATCCTGATGGACTTAATCATGGCAACTGGAGAAAAGGTTTCGTCATAGTCAACACCTTGAACTTGTCGAAATCCCTTCGCAACCAATCTGCCTTTATAAGTTTGCACATTGCCATCCATGTCGGTCTTCTTCTTGAAGACCCACTTGCACCCTATGGGTTTTACCCCTTCGGGTGGTTCCAGTAAAGTCCATACTTTGTTGGAGTACATGGATTCCATCTCGGATCTCATGGCTTCAAGCCATTTCTCAAAATGTGGTCCCTCCATAGCCTCTACGTAGGTAGTTGGATCATCATTTATGATCAACTCACCACCTTCCTGAGTCACAAGGTATCCAAACCTCTCAAGTTCAAGGCGGGTCCTACTAGATCTATGAGGTCCTTGTGTTACCTGAGGGGACTGAGATTCCACAACACCTTGTGAATCTACATTTTCCTCTGGTACATCTACCGTTTCAATGTTTTCTTGTTGGTATTGAACCTCTTCAAGCTGTATATTCCTCACACTGCTTCCTTTGGAAATAAATTCCCTTTCTAGGAATACAACATCCCTGGCAACAAACACTTTGTTGTCAGTAGGGTGGTATAATTAATATCCCCTCGTTTCCTTGGGATATCCATCAAAATAACATTTATCGGATTTGGGTCCAAGCTTATCAAGAAACATTTTCTTGACGTAAGCCTCACAACCCCAAATCTTCATAAAAGACAAAACGGGACGCTTTCCATACCATTTCTCATATGGTGTCTTTTGAACCGATTTATATGGTACACGGTTAAGCATAAACGCGGCGGTTTTAAGAGCATTACCCCAGAAGGAAATTGGAAGATCAGCAAAACTCATCATTGATCGCACCATATCCAACAATGTGTGATTCCTTCTTTCAGACACACCATTATGCTGTGGTGTTCCAAGCAGAGTCCATTGTGATACAATACCTCGGGCTCGCAGAAGGTCCTCAAACTCCTGGCTTAAGTATTCTCCACCTCGATCAGATCAAAGTGCCTTAATACTTTTACCAAGTTGGTTCTGTACTTCATTCATGAAATCCTTGAACCTTTCAAACTTATGTTTCATCAGGTACACATAGTCATACCTAGTGAAATCATCAGTGAAGGTAATGAAGTACTGATACCCATTTCTGGCATTAGTTCTAAAAGGCCCACATACATCAGTATGTATGAGTCCTAATAGATCATTAGCTCTCTCACCTTTACCTGAAAAGGGAGTCTTGGTCATCTTGCCCAACAAACAAGATTCACATGTCTCTATTGATTCAAAATCAAAAGAGTCTAGATAACCATCTTTATGGAGTCTAGAAATGCGCTTTTCATTTATGTGCCCTAGACGACAATGCCAGAGATATGTTTTGTTTGAGTTGTTGAGTTTTTGCTTTTTGGTGTTTACGTTGTATACATTTGTCTCCAAATCTATCAAGTATAGACCATAAGACATTGGGGAACTGCCATAAAAGATCCCATCTTTAGAAATGGAACAATTTCCATTCTTAATAAGAAATTCAAATCCATCCTTGTCCAAACAAGAGACGGAAATGATATTCCTATTTATGGCAGGTACATAATAGCAGTTCTTCAACTCTATTATTAGCCCACTTGGTAGAGTTAACTCATAGGTTCCTACGGCACTAGCGACAACTCTTGCCCCATTGGCAACACGTAGTTCAACCTCGCCATTCCCTAAAGGCCTACTTCTCTTAAGATCCTTCACATTTGAACAAATGTGATATCCGCATCCGGTATCAAGTACCCATGATGAAGAAGTAGTAAAGTTAATCTCTATCACGTATACACGAGAAGTAGAGATCTCTATCTCTGACTTCTTCTTCCATTGTTCCTTCCATCCTCTCCATGTAGAAGAAATTGGTTTGGCGAGAGAACCCTTCTCTCCCTTACCTATTTTCTTCTTCACCAACGCATTAAGCGTACATAGAGTGGATTCAAAGGCTCCTGGTATATCTGGATTGTGCAGAACACTTCTCACAGTCCTCAACCAGTTATGGAATTTGTTCTCAATTAATTTGCCCATTTTAAAAGATGATTATTTTTCCATTCTATAAGAGAAAATTGCTTTTGTCAAAACTCCTTTTTGATTTGATTTGAATAAAATTTGACGATAGTTAATTAGGCCTTTAATTAATTACCGCTCCCACTATTTTGACTCAAATTGACAGCCCTCACCATCAATTCAGAAGATTGCAGCATACAATCTTCTAGTGGGTCAAGATCCTGAAATCCTCTGAGCCATGGACCAGCTAGGGCTGTCACCCACAACTCAGATCTCTCAGGTAGGCAACTCTTGCCAATTGCATCATATGCAACTCTTGAAAGATGTCATACGCAACTCCTTGCCATGATCATCTCCATGCCTCAAGGAATCACGTCAACGTCTATACAATAGGAAAGATGGTTTGTGGATGCATACCTTGTCCCGAGGCTTTCTCGGCGATAGTACCTCGCGCCTTGCGCGGTCTTCACCTCCGGTCTTGGACGGTGTCTGTGCAGCTCCTGGTCGCACAGGGACTGAAGACTCCTGGTCTCACCGGGACTGTCGGGATTGACAGTTGTCCTCCGAGCGACAGAGGTCTCCTGCCTCTGCAGTCATCCACACGGACCGCCTGGAACTCCGATCTCCTTGTCGCACAAGGAACCGGAAGGAGTCACACCCTCCTATTGGCGTACTAGTCGCCAACTCACTATCCTACTGCCAGTTAGAACTACAATTGTCTTTCCCTTGATGTGCCTCCCTTTTCGGGTAGCACTTGCTCGGGCTCTCTCAGTTACCAAAACTAGAGAGAATGACAACTTTGCAGAGCAACCGACTTGCACTGAGTTGTACTTTTAGAAGCCCCCAATACCCCTATATATATATATAGGAGAGTCATGGGACATGGTTCTCCATCTCGGGCAATGCGAGACTAAAGCAGGAGTAGAAGGGTTTGAGATTTTCCACCAAAAAACAACCAACTTGCAACCTGAACCGATCGTTTCACAACTGAAACGGTCGGTTGGGGACCTGAACCAGTCGGTTGACACCTCAACCGATCGGTTGGGACCCATGAGCCGGTCAGTTCACTTCTGAACCGGTCAGTTCCCGGTTGACTTTCCAACTTTTGTTTCTAATTGGTATCGAATTCCAATCCTTGTTCCAATCAAATTGGGCAAGTGAAACGTAAGGAAAATCTCACCAATCTTAATTTCCCAACTTGCTCGGTTGCACCAGTTGAATTGATCGTTTCAACACTTGAAGCAATCGTTTCACCCTGACCTTGAGCCGATCGACTCAACACTTGAGCCAACCGATTCACCAAGCTCAGCCGATCGGTTCATCACATGAGCCGATTGGTTGGGAGTGCAGATTGTGTAGAATCAGTCAATTGTGGTTTCAATCAATCCGATACTCTAATCAATCAGTCCAACACCTTGAACACTATGATATTGAGCTATCGATTAATTGAGTGTTTAATTGAACTACTAAACTCTTTTAGTAATCAATCTAAACATTGCTTGTGGACAAAACTCCTCTTCCAGGTTAAATCCTATATGTGTGACCCTACAGGTCCATTTCACGTTAGCAGTGAAAGTCCATAACACTTATGACTTCACAAGCAAAGGGCGGTGCCTAGTCACACATCAGTGCTACCCAAGTGAAATAGAAAGTTGGAGAACAACTTTCAATCCTACAATCCGTGAATCGTGTTACAGTGAATGTATAATTCCTTTGTCACTGATATCCTGAATGAACTCGAGGCATGGAACAGTCATCCTGTCAACGTTCATTCATTTCCTTGATCTCAGAGCAGACCGAGTGAGATGTGTATGACATCAATATCATATATTGATTCACACGTGCATGTGCATGCCTTTCTCAATCCTACTCATCAAGTGGCCAAGGATATCAAACTCCCTCAGGAGGGACAAATCCCATATCTATCACTCACCCCTCAAAAGCCCCATGTGTCAAAGCCACCCAATCATCACCTTTATAACAACCCATGTTTCAGGACTGCGTTTGATGATGTCTAAGTGTACCCAACGACATGTGTTGAGTGTAGTGATTTCATGTCTATGAATCACACTCACCACCATCACTGTGAGAGCTGACTATGACTACCAAGTCATGGTTCCATGTGTCACTCTCACGGTGGGTCTGTCCGGTACCTTGTTCTCTAACAAGTACCTATGTGCTTGGTTTGATATCACTATATCATGACTAATGAGATTCTGTCATCAACCAACACACAATCTAGTCTTTAGTGTTATTGATGTCTATGGTTATTTCCACAATAACAACTGACTAGGGACCAAACAAGAATGTATACTCTTAACATCCGCATGATCTCATCGTTTAGGTGCTTAACCTCAAAGCATACGTCATTGAGTAAAATCATTCTTTAGACATCTATCATGTTACACTATCATCTCAGAAACAGTTTAAACATATAGATCGGAAATTGACTTTATTATTATTCAAATCATTTACAAAGTATCCCATTACAATCATCATATGACTTGATCTATGGGCATACATACCAACAAGGAAGACTTTACATCCTTTAGAAATGAGCTTTTTAGCTTTAAGAGAGGAAATTATAATATTACTACAGAATATACTTCCCCTAGGGATCATCGTAGGATTAGAATGAGGTTGAGAGGGGACTACCATCTTATTTCTACAGTCAATCCATGCATGATACTTATATATCCAATCCATACCAAGCATAATATCAAAGTATTTCATAGTCAAGAGGATGAATTCAAAGGGCATGTCATGACTTTCAAATTTTAGAAGTAAGACATCAATTTTCTATAATGTAGTGAGTATTTTTCCACTAGGAGTTGACACATCAAGAATATATCCCAAGTGTCTTATATTTAGATGTAATACAGATGCCATATTTTGAGATATGAATGTATTTATAGATCCAAAATCAAATAAAGCTTTAGCAGGATGATCATTTAGGAATACAATGCCTACACATGATAATTATGTCATGAATACTTGAAGGTATTGAACAATATATTAGATAATTGAAAGAAACTAAGGTTACCTTTGACAAGTTGATTTGGATTTGCCTTATCCTCTTCTTTAGTCACTAAAAATACTCTGGAATTGTGATGTCCTTGAGGGGGTGGAGCACCTGCTAGAGAGTTGCCAAAGATAGATGGAGTAGGGCAGTTGGCCATGAAATGGCCCTCCTTGTTACAATTGTAGCAGACCATCCTGGGATGACGGCATACTCCACCATGGTGTCGCCCACAAGTTGTGCACTTTGGGTGAGTTATCCTCTGATGATCTGGTTGTTTCTCTATCCTCCTTTACCTAAAACTCCTCCTTTTCCTAATCCCTTAGTATGGCTAGGGTGGAACTTCCTAGACTTATCCTCCTCGGTGGCTGTCAACCCTAGGTATCCCATACCCTTAGATTTCTACATACTCTATTCCCTCCCCTACTTAAGGGCCATATTTAGGGCTTTAGAAAGGTTCTTGGGACAGGAGGTGATGACTAGGGTTTTTAGGTTGGCAGCTAGGCAGTCAACATAGTACTCCAGAAGGAGATCTTCGGTCTTAATGGGTGCATAACGATCCATAAGTTTAAACTTCCGAGTGTAGTCAGCCACAAAGAGATTACCCTACTTGATCTCAGTGTACATCCTCTCCTTCCTCTTCCTTTAAGCTGGAGGCATAAAATGGTCAGTGAAATATATTTTGAAGGCTTCCCATTCCATGACATCTATCTCTTCTTCCCTATTCCCATTGTAATTTTCCCACCAAACCTTCGCCCCTCCCTTAAGTAGGTGTATGGAAAATTTGACCGTCTTCTCATTGGGTACTTCTAGGGTACGGAAGGCATTCTTCACAAATAGGGTCCAAGCTTCAGACTTATCCATTACCTCAGGCTGGTCTTCCCCCCAAAAGGTGTCAGGGTTAAGTTTGATAAAATCTAGCATTGTCACTTCCTCCTTCCTAGACAAACTGGGTTCAAGGGTTCCTTTTAGAGCAATAGTCTCCATGAAGTCGAAGAGGACTTTCTTTTGTTCTTACCACCTAGCCTTGGCCGTAGTGTCAGGATAAGGTACATTAGAGGGTTCAAGTTCCTTTCTCTTCTTAGAGGATGACTCTTCATAAGCCTTAGAATTACAAGTTTTTGGAGGCATCCTGAAAATTAGATGAAACATATTAGATATTTTATTTCTTTTTCTTTTTTTAATTATTGTTCCTATTTATTAGTTATACAATATCTTAGTGTTATGATTTGTGGAGGATATCCTATTAATCCTTGTCAGTCAATCCTTAGGACTCTAAATAGAGTAACTCATTCCTAATCTTATATCATGGAGATGAGAGGGAAATACATATAAAATAGAGAGAGAGTGGGAGATGAGAGAGAATTTCTATAGAGGAGATGAGAGGTAATATATATAGATGAGAAGAGCCCTTAATTACGGTATGCTTGAGAAATAGGGGACATCTAGGGTATTGGCCGGGTAGACTTATATTGCCATATAGGTAGCCTCTTATTGACAAGAAAAGTGACTTAGAGACTTTAGTCAGACCCATGGAAAATGCTATCCTAGACACCTCCACCATTCATATTCCTCACTCAATATCCCTCTCATGCCATGAGATAAGAATTGGGTAGTGTAGTCAGGCTGCTTGTTGCGTGAATCAATTACCTAAACATTTTATCAATTGATTCATCTATCATTCAAAATCAAACTCCTCTTCTAGGTCGAGACCTATGTGTGTGACCCTATAGGTCCCATATTATGTTGGTAGTGAATGCCCATAACAACTTATGAAATCAATGAGTGGTTCCTAGTCACACATCAATACTACCCAAGTAAATGGAAAGTTGGAAAACAACTTCAACCTATAATTTGTGTATGGTGTTACAGTGTTTGTATAGTTCCATTGTCATGATGTACAGATTGAACTCAAGGCATGAAGCAGTTATCCTCTTCACCATTCAATCTTGTTTCTTGAACCAGAGTAGAGTATATGAGAGATATATGTAAGTGTAATGTCACATATTGATTCAAATGTGCATGTCCATGCATTTATCAGTATCGCTAATCAAGAGGCCTAGGGCATCAAACTCATGTAGGAGGGATAAATCCAATTTCTATCATTCACTGTCTATCCCCATGTGTCAAAGTCACCCAATCATCACCTTTATAACAACCCATGTTTTTGGACGGCATTTGGTGATGTCAAAGTGTTATAACCTCAATTTTTCCTAATTCAAAATTGAATGTAATTTCTCCTTTTAAATACCTAGGAATATAAAATTGTTGATTTGATTTGCATGTATGGGTTTCATTAAAAAATACCCTTGCTTGTGTGACTTCGTGGGCCTTATTGGCTATTGGGACCAATAATAAGAAAAAGGAAAAAGAAATTTAGTTAATAAAAGGATAATTAAACAAAGGAGAAAAGAAAGAGGTAGAAGCCTCTAGAAGGCTATGAGGTAGCCTCCAAAGGTGAAATTCGTATCTTTAGGATTTATTAGGCCCCAAGGAGCCCAAGTTCCCAAGATAATAATAAAGGAAAGAGGAAATATCAATTAAATTGGCTATATTTAAAGGATAAGTTGCTTATGAAGGAAATACCCTTTTCCTTTGGAATTTGGGTTTTAAATTTGATACATGAGTAGATAATGCCAAGCCAGAGTTTCCTTTAAAATTTGGATGAAAAAGGATAAACTAGGAGAGAGTTATGGATTTTACAAGTTCATACTGAATTGAATTAAATAATAGATGATTTTCTCATTTTAAAGGAAAAAGGGAAAATCGGGGGCAATGACAGCCATCAGATCCCAACGTGGTCTAGAGGACCACAGATCCGACGATAACTGTGCATCGTCTACCCCGATCAATAGAAGGAAAGGGAGAGGGGAAAGAATTGGGATTTTCTCATGTTTAGTGCAATAAGCTGAGATGTGGACGAGTCCATCATCTTCGGGAGTCTGTTCTGAGGAGGACTAACCCAATTTATGGGTGGTTACTTGGAGAATTGGAGAAGTCCCCAATTCCTCGGACACCTGTAAGAGATCCTATATAAAGGGAGGGGTCTAGGCATCACGAGCGATTGCGTGAACCCTGCCATCAAGTTTGGAGCATTGCGACGAGCGTGCTCATGCTCTCAATTGGACCAACCGCCCTATTCTTCTCCCTCAACTAGATGCAACCATCGCCGGAGCACCATCGGCTTGTTAGCGGTGAAGGAGCGAAGCCAGCCAATAATTGAAGGGTTGGGCAAGTTCATGAGAAGCAGACGAAGGCCCTGGACCAATTGGATCAACTACGGGTGGACAAAAGCTCGAAGTCAATCTCAGAGTTGACCTCGACTCATGGCAGGCTGCTCATGCGAGGTTTAAGAAGACAACCAGGTGAATTACCAAAATACCCTCCCACGTCCTCAGCCCAGGTAAGGGCATTCTCACCCTTTTCTTTCGTTTGATCGCGAGTGAGGCGCACGATCATGGACCATTGAATCCTGCATGGTCCAGCGGACCATTGATCGAACGGCTGACAATTTTCAAAAAACAATAGATAATCCAAGAGAATATAAAAGTCGTAGGAATTGCTAGGAAACTCCGATGGATAAACTTAATATATGAAAATTGATCATAAAAATATGAGGAACCTGATAAAAATAGTTTTAGAATTTGATTTCGTTCTTAATTGCAAAAGTATATTAAGTTGATGAAAAGTGCATTAAACTTAGGTTAGAAACCCTAATTATGATTAAAGATTTAATTTATGATGTTTAATGGGTTAATTTGAGTACTAATCTGTTGGATGTTAATGAAAGATTTCAATCTGATCTAGATGAAAAATTGCATGTTTTAGGGTTTTAAACCAAGAATCCATGCTAATACATGTAGAAACCCTAATTTAGGGTAAAGGATGAGATTGATATGTTTAATTCAAAATATTTGGAAATGTTGATAATTGTTGATCCTAAGCCTGTTAGGAGATATAGGACAAGATAATTAGGGTTTATGAGTAGTTTTACTTATTTAGGGTTTGTAGTGACAAAAGTGATAATGAAACCCTAATAGCAAGAGAAATCCTAAAAGAAAGTAGAAACCTTAGGAAGCAAGTTAGATTGAATAGATCTTGATTACATGAGTAGTGAAGGAAATTGTATGGTTATTTCAGGATCCTGGTTGTGTGAATTGCTTGCTTGCATAGATTTCATACTTGCTTGGAATATTGCTATCTTGATTCGGCTGAATAGGTATGTGGTTATTTATGAATAATCAATCTAGTTTCATGAAGTTTTATCGACGTTTGATCGGTTGGATGCAACCTAAATTGTTGAGTGTTTATTTATGCAATCCTATAAAGTCACTATGATTATCACAATTAAGTATATATGTGAATTCTCAAACCTACATGCCACCCTGATGTAAGTTGCAAGACCAAGCCCCAGAGGGAAGGTCTAAGTTGGTCAAGCCCCAGAGGGAAGACCATTGGGCACCATGAGAGGTGACCCCAGGCACCAAGCTTAGGATGGAGAAGGTGGTTGTATGTCCCTTGTAAGGACAAAACCCTAAGAGAGGGTAATCCAGTGTTTAGGGTAAAAGTGGTTGAGAATGTCACATTAAAATCATAGTTTGGATTGTTAATAACTTATTTGTGATAATTAGGTTGTCAGAAACAATTTGTGGAAATTTTGATTGCTCCCCACATACCGGTATAGAAATGTACTGACTGACGTTTTGATTGTTGGCGTTTTAGGTACAATCATTGAAAAGGACAAATAGTAAATTGAAACATTATGAAGGTATGAATAATCAGTTCAAGGAGGATTAGATAGATAGACTCCATTTGTGGATAGAAGTCTAGAAATCTAAAATTTTTTACAAGGTATGCAAGAGATTTATTTTATTCCAGCTTTCCAGTTTAGTATTAGTAGAATTTGATAATTATTTTCGATTAAATGTCAAACCAATCCTGAGATATTGGGATAATATCTCTGACCTCTTAGTCTCCCTTAATTGGGAGTTACAGGGAGGTGGGGCCGTTACATTTGGTATCAGAGCCGTGGTTTCTCATTTAATCCTTAGTAATTGTTAAATTTTATAAACTTTGTAGAACCGAGGGAGTTATTAGAGGATTTTCCAAAAGATGGAGGTGTCTAGAAAAGGATCACGGTCTGGGTGTTGGCAATATTTTCCTCTGCCCCACTAGTTGATCATGAGGACTCCCGGATGTAGTATGACTGCCTGGCCAATGTCTGAGGTTCTGACTCAAAATAAGATACCTTTAGGACTCTCTCATCTATTTCGTCCCTTCTCAACCCTAATTCAATTAAGGATTCTAGGATTTAGGGTTTTCTCTCTCTTCCTCACCCTCTTGAGGTTAGGGTAAGTATGATAAGGATTAAGGAATTCTTCAGAAAATTAATAAAAGATACATAAATAAGATGTCATCGGCATAAGTATAATTAGTTTAAATGTAAAGTAAAGTTTGATTGTATGCTTATGTAGAGGGCTCGTGTGAAGACCGTGGCTATCCCTGAGGCCACCGAGAACCCTGCTAAGGGTTGGCCTCCCTGCAAGGGAAATGAATCTTCTGAGAAGAGGAAGAGGAACCATGGTGGTGAGTCCTCTAATAAGAGAAAAAGACATGAGGGAGCCTCGGAAGAAGGCCCCGGTCCTAAGCTAGTACCCTTCGACAACCCCAAAATGGACCAGGAAGAGGAACACATGTCTGAGGATGAGGTCAAGTTTGAGGAGAACCAGACCGGTGGTCTAGGACCGGCAATGGTGGTTCACACCCTAGATGCCCTATGGATGGAACAACAAAAGAGGCTAACTGAGGCCATCAGTGCTCTGGCCCTCAGGGATATAGCCATAGATGAAAATGGTGAGTCGCTTTCCGTTCGTCCCCGACTCAGAGTCACCATTATGGACTTCGTCAAGCTAAACATCGAGATATTTTGGGGAGAGGACAAGACCGAAGTGGTCGACAAAGCAGATGCTTGGCTGCTGGTAGTCGAGAATGGTTTCTACATGCTTGAGGTACAGCCAAACAAGAATGTCCTTTTTGCTACTCATCTCTTGGAAGGAGCAGCTAAGATCTGGTGGGAAAACCACATCATGGACGAGATCTAAGTGAAGAACTGATGGCATGGACCGACTTCAGGACTATCTTTACCGCCTAATTCATCCCCACCTCAGCTAAGACAGAGAAGGAAAGAGAGTTCACCAACAATGATCCAAGGTAACTTATTTGTCGCGGACTTTGGCTGCAAGTTTTGCATCTTAGAGCATTTTGGACACATGATGGATGAGGATAGAAGAGTGGACCGTTTTGTGGAGCGTCTTCACCCTGCAATCAAGCCTCATGTTTTGGCAAGTAAACCAGCACTTTATCGGAATCTTACAAGCCCGCCTTAGACATGAAAAGGATAGTGATGCCTGCTCATAACCCACCCAAAGGATATCTGGGTTTCACTGAAGGTACTCAAGGATAGAAGAATGACCACAAGAAAGGACAAGGGCGTAACCGCAACAAGGGCAAGCATGGACACAAAGGAAAGCCATGTGGTGAGAGTCTCTTTCAGAAGTGTCGTACATGTGTATGGACACATCCTGGGAAGTGCCTCTTTGAGAAGAAGGTGTGATGTCATTGCCAGTAGGAGGGACACTTCATTGCCAACTATCCTCTACCTGATTCGAGAGGCCCAGTGGCAGCACCCCCAGCAGGAGGAAGAGTACCAGCTGGAGGTCCACCTGTTAGAGAGAGAAGGCAAGCCAGAGTGTTTTCCATCAACAACGAAGAAGCTCAGACAAATGCTAATAGGTTGATCGAGGGTAATAACCCATAGAGTTTTCCTTTCAGTTTAGTTTGATCATATAATAGCAGTCCGATACAGTATGAAACTATGTAGGCATTCTTGAAGTCATGGGACAAAATGTAAAAGCTCTTTTTTATTCTGGTTCTACTAATAATTTTATTTCGAGAAATCTGTCAACTATGCTTTGTTTGGACATCAAGGATTTAGGCTATGTTTTGGATGTCACAACCCTGAGTGGTCGAATATATACATCTCTTTTAAAAACCCTTGTCTTGCCAGTTAAGTGTCTGAGTCACGAGCTTCCCACTGACTTCATCCTCCTCGATATGAATGATTTTTATGTAATCATTAGTATCAATTGGCTTTACACCTATAGAGCATAGATTGACTGTAGGGATAAGAAGATCCTCATTAGGAAACTTGGTCATCCAAACTTTACCATTCGAGGAAGGAGAGATGTGACTACCAGCCTTTATGTGTCAGCTTTGAAGGCTGTGTAAATGATATCCAAACGATGTCGAGCATACCTAGCCATAGTCACCGAGCCTGAGGCCAAGGTGCGACCCATAGAGGAGATAGAGGTTGTTCGGGAGTATGCGGATGTGTTTCCAATTGATTTACCAGGGATTCCTCCTAAGAGGGAGGTAGATTTCTCCATTGAGTTAGCTCCTGGGACTAGCCCTATATCTAAGGCACCCTATAGAATGGCTCCAGCTGAGTTGCTTGAGTTGAAAACTCAGTTGCAGGAGTTGTTAGATAAAGGTTTTATCCAACCTAGTACATCACCATGGGGAGCACTAGTCCTTTTTGTAAAAAAGAAGGACGGATCACTCCAGATGTGTATTGATTATTGGATGATCAACCAGGTGACCATTAAGAATAAGTACCCCTTACCAAGGATAGATGACCTTTTTGACCAGCTCAAATCAGTGTGAGTCTTTTCCAAGATTGATTTGAGGTAAGGATACCATCAGGTGAGAGTAAGGAGTGAGGGTATACCTAAGATGGCTTTCCGAACCCGATATGGCCATTATGAGTTTGTGGTCATGCCGTTTGGGTTTTCCAATGCACCTAGTGTCTTTATGAACCTTATGAACAGTGTGTTCCAACCCTTCCTTGACTTTTTTGTGATTCTATTCATAGATGACATCTTAGTGTACTTCGATGACCTAGCTCAACACCGCAACCATCTGGGTAGAGTCCTTGATATCATGAGAAAGAAGAAGCTCTATGGAAAGCTCTCAAAATGTGAGTTTTGGATAGACCGAGTCATGTTTCTCAGACACAACATCTCACGAGGAACGATCACCGAAGATCCAACTAAAGTGTCGGTAGTTCGAGACTGGCCTGCACCGAAGAACCCCTCCAAGATTCGCAGCTTCTTGGGGTTGGTCGGATACTATCAGTGCTTCATCAAGGATTTCCCAAAGACTATTTTGTCGCTTACCGTGTTGACTCGGAAGGATGTGAAGTTCGTGTGGTATGATATATGTGAGGCTCGTTTTCAGGAGCTAAAGGAGAAGTTGACTACCCCCCAGTATTGACCCTACCTTTCGGCAATGAGGGTTTTGTGATATTCACCGATGCTTCAAAGATGGGGCTTGGTTGTGTGTTGGAACAGAATCGGCATGTGGTTGCATATGCCTCCCGACAACTCAAGCCCAACGAAGTGAACTACCCGACGCATGACTTAGAGTTGGTTGCTATCATTCATGCGTAGAAGATATGGCGGCATTACCTATACGGTGCTACCTTTGAGATCCTCACCGACCATAAGAGCTTGAATTACCTCCTGACGCAGAGAGTCCGGAACCTACGACAGTGACAATGGATGGAGTACATAAAGGATTATGACTTCACTGTCACCTACCATCCTGGGAAGGCAAACGTCATAGCTGATGCACTGAGCCGAAAATAGCTCAGGTGTGTAGCTGCTTTGTCCAGTCAGTGGAAGAGCTTAGAGGAGCTGGTGGAGTGGACTCCATGATCGTTAGAGGACAAAGTTCGATTGGCCAACATCCAGACCCAGTCAGAGTTGTTGGGTGAGATTGTGGCAGCACAGTTGGCCAGTGGAGAACTCGACAGGATGAAGGGCTTGCTAGAGAAGCCACATACCCATCTCTCAGTGGGAGTAGACAGAGGAATCAGATTCGAGAATCGTATATGGATTCCTGAAGATTCTCCTTTGAAGGAACGTATCTTGCAAGAGGCTCATGGTTCTAAGTATACGGTACACTCGGGCACTACAAAGATGTTTAAAGACCTGTAGAGGTATTTTTGATGGCCAAGAATGAAGACAGACATTGCGACGTATGTGGCCAGCTGTCTTACGTGCCAGATGGTGAAGGCTGAACACCAACGACCCAGTGGACTTTTACAGTCGATTGAGATTCCAGATTGGAAATGGGAGAAGATCACCATGGATTTCGTGGTGGGTCTACCCCAGAGCAAGAAAGGTCATGATGCAATATGGGTTGTGGTAGATCGCCTTACCAAGTCAGCACACTTCCTTGCACTAAAGACCACTGACAAGGTGTCAGACCTAGCTGAGTTGTATATCAGGGAGATAGTACATTTACACTACATACCCGGTTCCATCATCTCTGATAGAGACCCAAAGTTCACTTCCAAGTTGTGGAAGCAGGTACAGGAGGAACTTGGTATAAGGTTAAAGTTTAGTACCTCTTATCATGTGTCGACGGATGGTCAATCAGAAAGGACGATCTAGACATTAGAAGATCTGTTGAGAGCTTTTGAGCTCGATTGGGGTAGATCATGGGAGCAGTACTTACCTTTAGCCAAGTTCGCCTACAACAATAGCTACAAATCCAGTATCAGGATGCCTTTGTATGAAGCTCTTTATGGGAGACCGTGTCAGCCACCACTTCACTGGGATGATGTCAGTGAGAGGACCTTATTGAGGTCAGATGAGACCTAAGTGTATGCAGATAAAGTCGCTTTGATCAAGAAGAGGGTGAAGAGAGCCTAGGATCGATAGAAATTGTATGTTGATACAAAGCAGACTGATGTGCAGTTCACTGTGGGAGAGCATGTATTCTTGAAAATCTGACCGCTCTAAGCTATAACCAAGAACAGGGGGAAGTTGAGTCCCCGATACGTGGTTCCGTTTGAGGTGTTAGAATGGTTTGGTGAAGTTGCATACCATTTGGCATTACCCCCTCAGTATAGTATGATGCATGATGTCTTTCACATGTCCAATCTGAAGCAATATGTGCAAGATTCGAGCCATGTACTGAGCATTAAGCCTATTGAGCTTCAAGGGAAGCTGACATATCCTGAGTCACCTTTGTGGATTCTAGATACCAAGGTGAAAGAAATCAAATGTAAGAATATAGAGATGGTAAAGGTTCTTTGTAAGCGCCATGGAGAGGATGAGGTCACATGGGATCTGAAGATGGACATGGAAAAAGCATATCCTGACTTGTTTGATTGCTGAATTTTGAGGGCAAAATTCTTATAAGGAGGGGAGGATGTTATAACCTCAAATTTTCCTAATTCAAAATTGAATGTAATTTCTCCTTTTAAATACATATGAACATATAATTATTGATTTGACTTGCATGTATGGGTTTCATTAACAAATAGCCTTTCTTGTGTGACTTTGTGGGCCTTATTGGCTATTGGGTCCAATAATAAGAAAAAGAAAGAAAAAGGAAAAAGGAATTCAGTTAATAAAAGGATAATTAAGAAAAGGAGAAAATAAAGAGGTAGAAGCCTTTATAAGGCTAGGAGATAGCCTCCAAAGGTGAAATTCGTATCTTTGGGATTTTTTAGGCCCCAAGGAGCCCAAGTTGCCAAGATAATAATAAAGGAAAGAGGAAATATCAATTAAATTGGCTTTGTTTAAAGGATAACTTGCTTATGAATGAAATACCCTTTTTCTTTGGAATTTGGGTTTCAAATTTGATACACTAGTAGATAATGCCAAGCCAGAGTTTCCTTTAAAATTTGGATGAAAAAGGATAAACGAGGAGAGAGTTATGGAATTTACAAGTTTCCAATGAATTCAATTAAATAATACATGATTTTCTCATTTTAAAGGAAAAAGGGAATATCAGGGGCAATGACAGCCATCAGATCCCCGCGTGGTCCAGAGGACCACGGATCTGACAATGACTTTGTATTGTCTACCCTGAGTCACAGAAGGAAAGGAAGAGGGGAAAGAATCGGGATTTGCTCGCGTTTAATGCAATAAGTTGAGATGTGGACGAGTCTATCATCTTCGGGAGTCTATTCTAAGGAGGACTAACCCAATTTATGGGTGGTTTTATGGAGAATTGGAGAAGCCCCCAATTCCTCAGACACCTATAAGAGATCCTATATAATGGGAGGGGTCTAGGCATTATAAGCAATTGCGTGAACCCTGCCCTCGAGTTTGGAGCATTATGACGAGTGTGCTCGTGCTCTCAATTGGACCAACTGCCCTGTTGTTCTCCCTCGACTAGTCGCAACCATCGTTGGAGTATTGGTGGCCTATTAATGGTGAAGGAGCAAAGGTAGCCAATAATTGAAGGGTTGGGCAAGTTCACGAGGATCAAACGAAGCTCTTGGACCAATCAGATCAACCACGGGTGGATGAAAGCTCGAAGTCAACCTCAGAGTTGACCTCAGCTCGCGGTAGGCTACTCGTGCGAGGTTGAAGAAGACAACCAGGCAAATTACCAAAATACCCTCCATTTCCTCAGCTAGGTAAGGATATTCTCACCCTTTTCTTTCATTTGATCGTGAGTGAGGCACGCGATCATGGACCATTGGATCCCACGTGGTCCAGCGGACCATTGATCGAATGGCTGACAATTTTTAGAAAATAATAGATAATCTAAGAGAATACTTTTCTTTACAAAATCATAGGAATTGCTAGGAAACTCCGATGGATAAACTTAATATATGAAAATTAATCAGAAAAATATGAAAACCTGATAAAAATTGTTTTAGAATCTTAGTTTGTTCCTAATTGCAAAAGTATATTATGTTGATGAAAAGTGCATTAAACTTAGGTTAGAAACCCTAATTGTGATTAAAGATTGAATCTATGATGTTTAATGGGTTGATTTGAGTACTAATAACCTGTTGGATGTTAATGAAAGATTCGAATCTGATCTAGATGAGAAATTGCATGTTTTAGGGTTTTAAACCAAGAATCCATGTTAATACATGTAGAAACCCTAATTTAGGGTAAAGGATGAGATTGATATGTTTAATTCAAAATATTTGGAAATATGCTGATAATTGTTGATCCTAAGCCTGTTAGGAGAGATAGGATAAGATAATTAGGGTTTATGAGTAGTTTTACTTATTTAAGGTTTGTAGTGACAAAAGTGATAACAAAACTCTAATAGCAAGAGAAACCCTAAAAGAAAGTAGAAACCTTAAGAAGCAAGTTAGATTGAATAGATCTTTATAACATGAGTAGTGAAGGAAATTGTATGGTTATTTTAGGATCATGGTTGTGTGAATTGCTTGCTTGCCTAGATTTCATACTTGCTTGGAATATTGCTATCTTGGTTTGGCTGAACAGGTATGTGGTTATTTATGAATAATCGATCTAGTTTCACAAAGTTTTATCGATGTTTTATCGGTTAGATGCAACCTAAATTGTTGAGTGTTTATTTATGAAATCCTATAAAGTCACTATGATTATCACAAATAAGTATATATGTGAATTCTCAAACCCACATGCCACCCTAATGTAAGTTGTAAGACCAAGCCCCGGAGGGAAGGTCTGAGTTGGTCAAGCTCCAAAGGGAAGACCATTGGGCACCATGAGAGGTGACCCCAGGCACCAAGCTCGGGATGGAGAAGGTGGCCTTATGTCCCTTGCAAGGAAAAAACCCTAAGATAGGGTAATCCAGGGTTTAGGGCAAAAGCAGTTGAGATTGTCACATTGAAATTGTAATTTGGATTGTTAATAACTTATTTGTGATAATTAGGTTGTTTGATACTATTTGTGGAAATTTTGATTGCTCCCCACATACTGGTATATAAATATATTGACTGACATTTTGATTGTCGGTGTTTTAGGTACAATCATTGAAAAGGACAAACATTAAATTGAAACATTGTGAAGGTATGAATAATCAGTTCAAGGAGGATTAGACAGATAGACTCCATTTGTGGATAGAAGTCTATAAATCCAAAAAAAATTACAAGGTATACAAGAGATTTATTTTATTCCAGCTTTCTAGTTTAGTATTAGTATAATTTGATAATTATTTTTAATTAAATGTCAAACCATGGATCCTGAGATATTACGATAACGTCTCTGACCTCTCTGTCTCCCTTAATTGGGGGTTACTGCGAGGCAGGGTCGTTACACAAAGTGTACCCAACGACATGTGATGAGTACAATGATTTTAGGTCTAAGAACCACAACCACCACCATCACTATGAGAGTTGACTATGACTTCCATGATGATGGATTCCATGTGTCAATCTCACGATGGGTCTGTCTGATACACTATTCTCTAACTTGTATATGTGTGATTGGTTTGATATAGCAATAGCATGACTAATGAGACTCTGTCATCAACCAACTCAAACTTTGATTTTTTGTGTCATTGTTGTCTATCAACCTTCCACAATAACAACCAATCAGGGACATAATGAGAATATATATATGGACTCTTAACATCTGTATGATCTGATTTCTTTGAAGTTACATACTTGAAGACGTACATCATTGAGTAATATTATTCTCTAGACATTTATAATGTTACATCATTATCTCATAACTAAATTAGAAAGACTTACCTTTATCTATTAATCAAATAATTACAAATTATGCCATTACAATCATCACGTGATTGGCACTCTGGGCATATGTACAATAGACTCCCACTTTCACTTAGAGCCAATCACCCACAAATCTTATTCCAAGTGACCTTACATGACCATAATGTTTATGCTGTGAGAGTGCCTTTGTCAAGGGGTTAGCAACATTGTTCTCAGTTGGTACTCTGTAAAGCTTTACATCTCCTTGATGTATGATCTCTCATATGATACAGAATTGCCTTTGTATATGCTTTGAGCGTTGATGCAATCTGGGTTCCTTAGCTTGTGTAATAGCTCCATTGTTGTCACAATATAGCTCGATTGAGTTGTTGATGCTTGGAAGGACTCCAAGTTCTGTAATGAACTTCTTGATCCATACAACCTCCTTTGTTGGACTCGATGCAGCAATATACTCATCCTTTGTTGTAGAATCAGAAACTATCTCTTGCTTGGAACTCTTCTAGCTTACTACTCCATTGTTTAGGAAAAACACAAATCTTGATTGTGATTTGTAGTCATCTTGATCAGTCTGGAAGGTTGCATCGATGTAACCCGTTACCACAAACTCTTCCTCTCCACCATAGACCAAGAACTGATCGTTAGTCCTTCTCAAGTACTTGAGGATATTCTTCACGGTTCTCCAATCAGCATCACCTGGATCTGACTGATATCTGCTCTTCATGCTCAAGGTATACGAGATGTCTGGATGGTTACACAACATTATGTACATGATTGATCCAATCGTTGAGGCATATGGAATCAAACTCATGTGTCCCCTTTCTTCACAAGAACTGGGACATTGATTCTTAGAGATGGTCACTCCATGCAATGCTGGTAGGTTTCTTCTCTTTGAGTTCTCCATGATGAAATGCTTCAACACTTTATCAATGTATGTGCACTGACTTAGTCTAAGAAGCCTTCTAGATCTATCTCTATAGATCTTTATCCCCAAGATGTAGGATGCTTCTCCCAAGTCTTTCATAGAAAATGTATTTCCAAGCCATTTATTTGCCTTTTGTAAAGTAGGGATGTCATTCCCCATCAATAGTGTGTCATCTACATAAAATATGAGGAATGTCACTATGCTCACATCAACCCTTTTGTACACACAAGGTTCATCTTCATTTTGAATAAAGCCAAACCCTTTGACCGTCTCATCAAAACAAAGGTTCCAACTCTAAGATGCTTGCTTCAATCCATAGATTGACCTTTGTAGCTTACATACTTTATCTGCATCCTTTGGATTGATAAAACCCTTAGGTTGTGTCATGTACACATCCTCGAGAATATTATCGTTAAAGAACGTGGTTTTAACATCCATATGCCAAATCTCATAGTCATGATAAGTTGAAATAGCAAGCATGATCTTGATAGACTTAAACATGGCCACTGGATAAAAGGTTTCGTGATAGTCAACACCTTGAACTTGTTTGAAACCCTTTTCTACCAATTTTCCCTATAGGTTTGTACTTTACCATCTATGTCAGTCTTCTTCTTGAAGACCCACTTGCATCCTATGGGTTTTACCCCTTTAGGTGGATCACCAAAGTCCATACTTTGTTGGTATACATAGATTTCATCTTAGATCTCATGGCCTCAAGCCATTTCTTAGACTCTCATCCCTTAATAGCATCTTGATATGATATTGGCTCATCATCTATGACCAATTCACTGCCTTCTTGAGTTATAAGATATCCAAATATTTTAGGCTCAAGGCATGTTCTATTAGATCTATGAGGTTCATGTGTTACTTGAGGAATTTGAGACTCCACAACATCTTGTGATTCTCTTTCTTCCTCTTGTTCATCTATCGGTTCAATGTTTTCTTTTTGGTCTCGAACCTCTTTGAGTTCCACTTGCCTCCCACTGATTCCTTTGGAAATGAATTATTTTTTTAGGAATGCAATATATCTAGCAACAAACACTTTATTGTTAGATGGATTATACAAGTAGTATCCCACCATTTCTTTAGGATATCCAACAAAGTAACATTTATCAGATCTTCGGACAAGATTTTAGGAAACATTTTTTGACATAAGCTTCACACTCCCAAATCCTCATAAAAGACATTTTGGGACGTTTCCTAGTCCATATCTCATATGGTATCTTTTGAACTAATTTAAATGGTACTCAGTTTAGTGTAAATGCGGCGGTTTCTAGAGCATACCCCCAGAAGGTAGTCAGAAGCTCAGCTAAACTCATCATCAATTGCACCATATCCAATAATGTGTGATTCCTTCTTTCTAATACACCATTATGCTGAGGTGTTCTAGGTCAAGTCCACTAGGATACAATCCCATGGGCTCGAAGAAGGTTCTCAAACTCTTGGTTTAAGTATTCTCCACCTTGATCAGAATGAAGTGCATTAATACTTTTACCAAGTTGATTTTTTACTTCATTCATATATTCCTTGAACTTTTCAAGTGCTTCAGACTTATGTTTCATTAAATAAACATATTCATACCTATTACAGTCATCAGTGAAGGTAATGAAGTACTGATACCCACCTCTAGAGGTTGTTCTAAAAGGTCCACGCACATCAATATGTATGAGTCCTAATAGACCACTAGCCCTCTCATTGTTACCAGTGAAAGAGGTCTTATCCATCTTGCTCAATAAACAAAATTCACACCTCTATTGATTCCAATCAAAAGAATCTAGATTATCATCTTTATGCAGTCTAGATATGCAATTCTCATTTATGTGCCCTAGACGAAAAATGCAAAAGGTATGTTTTTTTGAGTTTTTGAGTTTTAGTGTTTAAGGAGAAAAGAGAGGAGAAACTCCCTCTCACTTGGGTGTTTCCTTGTCAAAACATGGCCTAACCCTTGTGATGAGGAGTTCACTTTTCAAGGACGACCACCATGGAGGATCCATGGTCTAGGGCCAAGATAAGAGAAGAAGATAGGGCAGGAGATAAAAAAGAAACATCATCAAGGAAAGCTAAACACTTACTAAGGTTGAAGATGACCAAGGATCACCAAAAGCACCACACGCAAGGGAAGTCTGACCAACAAGAGCTCCAAAATAGATCCTATTGCTCCTCAAGGCTCCAAGGACGACCAAGCAAGGAAGGGGAAAGAAGATGATCGAAAAGAGTTGCTTGCATTGAGAGAAGAAGGTTTATAAAGTAAAGGAGGAGATAAGTAGGGTGAAGGATGAGGGGTCAACAAGATAGGGCTCCAAAGGGACACTTGTCCACCTAAGAAACTAACATGCAACCACATAAAACATACATGCATGAGATGGTGATAAAAACTATGTTGGGTCTTGACAACTTAGGTCACCTAACACATAGGTCACGGTCGTGACCACCACACGGTCAAGACAAACACCAAAACACAACATGGTCGCGAGAAGAGGGTCACCAACAAGCTAGATTGAGACATCCCACAAGAAGACACTATCTCGACCCAAGACACCCATAACCACCTTGGTCGAGACAAGGCCTTGCGAAGGAGGAGTCTTGACCATGACACCCCCTCAAGACACTCTCTCTAGGTCAAGAAAAGGGTCACCACCTCCAACAAGGTACACATGGTCAAGGTACACCAAAACCCTAGAAACCTTAATCACCACTAGGGATGCCCTAACTCAACCAAGGCCCTACCAAGGTGCCCCAAAGCACCACACTCTCTCTTTAGAGAAGCCAAGAGAGAGAAGGAACACTCTATAGGTGGAAAATTGTAAGATAACCCTCACAAATGGGTAAAATTGCAATTTAAATCTAAGTGCAATGCTTGGTGTGTTGATTTTTTTTTGGAAAGGGAGTGTGTGCGAGTTGTTTACCCAAAATAAGAACAAAAGCTCAAACATCATCCAAACAAGCTCAAATTGGAAACTTAAGCTCTCCAAAAGCTCTAAGATCATCTCAATGGATTCGAGCAAGGTTCTTAAGCACTTACTTAAGAAAAACAAATAGGGTTAACCCAAAACACAAGTCATAGGTCTTACACCCAATGTGAGGTAGCCACGACCGATTGCAATAATAGCAATGGTGATGGTTTGGAAAGGTATTCATACTAGAATTTTGGATCCTCATGTCTCATGCATGTACAAACTAAACTAGACACACAAACTTATCAACTTTGACCAGAATATCTTCACATTTCCCAACAGACCTCACTATTGATTCGTCTGCTAAGTGAATTTCCATACATGTCTTAGTCGACTCTTTCAATCATAGTTTTCAAAATGGGACAAGCGATATGAGATTCATGCCTTCCCTAGAATCACATATCACTTAAACTATTTTTTTCCAATAGAACATGTGATATTAAAATATTGCATATATTTCTTCTTTGGTGATATACTCCCTTGAATTATTGCACTCATCACCTCATTGAATTCCACAATGTCAAAATCTAGATCTTCTGCTTCTTTGTGATTGTTTCTTTCAAGAATTTTCCATACACCGATATGTGCTCTTTGCCTCTATTAAATGGATATTGATCTACAATTTTCTAAAGGCATACAAGGACTTGTTGAATCGATACTCCTTATTCCCAAACTTTAGACTTTTGAGGTAGGGAATCTGTATTCTATATGCATGCTGATGTGGGGGAACATATGTATCCTTTGATGTTCTGTTAAAACCCCATTTTTGCATATGTTTTCATCATTGAAATGTAATGATTCTGTGAATTCGGACTTAATTGAAAAGGTTGCATGCTTTTCTTCAAAGAAGGGATTTCTTTGCAAATCTCCCTTACATTAGGAATTTTGTGGTTCTTATTATTAGATTAATCCATTAATGGATATAAAAGAGAAGAAAAGAGGAAAAGTCCAAATAATGGAAAAAGATACATGATAATGGATATTAAGCAAAAGTATTTATGAGAAATACTTGGAAATATCTATAAAGTGGCATTAATGGCCACAAATGAGTAAAATTCGTTTACATATGATTTCTAATAAAATAAATATGAAAAGAGGAAAAAGGAAAGGAAAGATAAAGAGAAATCCTTGAAAATAAATATTTTAATAAAAAAATAAGTAAGGAAGGGATAAAGGATAAGAGAAAAGGCAAAGGAATATTTCCCCAAAATGGGATTTCGTGCCTTTAAGGTTCCTTGAGGTCCAAGGAATACAAGATAAAAATTAATAGCAAAGGAAAGAAAAAATAGGTGAGAAATATTCATAATTGAGTAATATCTTGCACCTAAAGAAAAGGCACGTTTTCTTTTAGAGAATGAGCCCAAATTTAGTAGAGAGGTATATTAAGTCATTTTTAAGTTTCTCTCAAAATTTGGTATTAATTGGATAATCTGTTAGAGAGTTATGATTTTTCCAAAGTAAAAGGGATATCCTTTATTTCTAAGGGAATTATCCTATTTTCCCTATTTTCTATTTTTGTGTGTGGCATGACAACCATTGATTTAAGATCCGACAATGTCTGCATCGTCACCAACCTTGGGCTAGCTAAGGAAGGTAGCAGAGTTTTACAAGGGGATTTTCTCATAATTGAATACATAGACAAACTCAGAAACCCTTCCAAAGAATCTGGGGGATCAATCCGAGTTGATCTACCCCTAGTTTCCCTGTGTTTCATTGCCTCTAGGCATTTTTCCCAATTTAGGGATTCTCGATAGCTATACAAGGACTTATATATAGAGGGCCTTGGACCCCAACAAAATGGCAAAATCGCCCTTTGTCTTCGGCCAACTGCTGCGAGAAGATTTGCTCTTGCAATTACAGCTGGAGGTGCGTCCTTTTGCACCTATTAGTGCAGGGAACCTACTGAAGGGGTGCGAAGCCGGTGACCAGGTCCAAATGACCTCAGGGAAATTGAGGCCCCATCCACCTTTGATGGATCCTGGCGGAGGTCGTGGTGGCTTTTCCGAACGGAGGAGAGGCTTGGAGCGCAGAGTCAGCTAGAGGGTTGACCGCCCCGGAAGACTGGTTCGTGAAACGCAAATGAGCGGAGGAGGAAGATGACCTTGGGCAAAAAGACCTGACTTCCCCTAACATGCCTGCTAGAAGGGAAGGTCAGGGAAGTCTTTCACCCCTTTATAGAGCCGGAACACTTAGGGAATTAAGAAATTAGCTGACATATCGTGCCACCAATGGCCAAAAGGTACCTTTATTTGCAAAATTTCTAGAAATTAATTGGTTGCTCGGATTGATACATGTAAAATATGAATCTTGCTCACAAACATGCGAGGAATCCAATAAAAATAGATTTAGAAGCTAATTTCTCTTGCAATTTGAAAATTAGTGGAAGTTATCAACTTTAATGCTTTAATGATTAAGAAACCCTATTTTGAGATGATTAATGTATTTAGAAGGGTTTTATGGATGATTAAAGTTGATATTAACTTGTTAATCATAAAAAAGTACATTAAGAATGAAAACGATGAACTTTGCATGTAATTGGTTTAATTTAGAGTTTCATGTACATAAATGAGCATTAATGGGCCTTGAAACCCTAATGTTAGTAATTGTGACTCTTAATCGCTTTAATTATTCAAATGCATGAATAAAGCTAAGATATAATGGTTCTAAGCTATTTTGAGTGTAAAGGTTCCTAATTGTGGATAAATGCCCTTAATATGGAAATTAGGGTTTTTCTAATGGATAAAGATAGAATTAATTATACATAGGGTTCATATGTGAATTAGATCATAATGAACTATGAGTTGTTAATCTGGAAGGAACCAAAGATGATAATTACGCCTAATGATCTTTTCATAAATTAAAAGGGAAAAATTGTATTTTTAATGTAAACGAGGCATGATAGACTTAATGGACATTTAATTGTGCCCTTAATATGAAATTAAGGTAGTATGTTGTTAAAAGGTAACCTTAATATCTTTCGTGAAGAATAGATGAGATAATTAGGGTTTGTGAGTAATTATATAAAACTAGGGTTTAAAATAGTATAAATGAAGAGAAACCCTAATTGCAATGGAAACCCTAAAAGTGGACTAGAAACCCTAGGAAGAGAGCTAGGTTTAATAGATCTTGATGGCATGATCAATGATAGGAAATTGTATGCATATTTTAGGATCTCTTTGTGTGCTTGCTTGCCTATTAGATTTCTTGCAATGATTGGATTAATTCTATCTCAAATCAGCCTGACAAGTATGTGGTTAATTATGGTTAATCGCATTAGTTCCCCGAAGTTTTCTCAGATGATTAATCACATTGAATGCAACCTATCAGTTTATATGTTCATACTTGCAAATTATAAAGTCACTATGATTATCACAATTGTAAAATAAGTGTGTATTCTTGCACCTACATGCCACCCTGATGGATGATGCAAAAAGGTCAATCCCAGGAGGGAAGACCAATGGGCACCATGAGAGGTGACCCCAAATACCAAGCTCGAGAATGAGAAGGTGGTCTATGTTGCATGACTAATGGGCACCAAGCTCAGGATTGAGAAGGTGGCCTTAAGTCAATGGCAAAAGAGAAACCCTAGAGGGGGTATTCCAGGGTTACGGCAAAAGCGGTGGAGAATGACACATTGAAAACATAAATTGGCTTGTTAATTACCTTGATTGTGATAATTATATTGTTAGCCATATTTTTGAAATTTTTGTTGTCCCCACATACGGGCATATTTCGATATGTTGGCCGACGTTTTGTTTGTCGGTGTTTTAGGTGCAGGATTGAAAAGTACAAATAGTAAAGTGGCATATGTGGAATTATATAAGAATTAAAGTACAAAAGAGGATTAGTTAGAATAGACTCCAGATGTGGATAGCGGTAGATATCCAAGTTTTGAAAAAGGTATATAAAGTTTTATTTTATACCCACTTTCAGTTTAGTTAGTAGAATTTCATAATTATTATTGATTATTTGTCGAACCTTTGATCCTATTAATTGGGATAACGGCTCTGACCTTCGGGTCTCCCTTAATTGGGGGTTACTGGGAGGCGGGGTCATTACATTTGATATCAGAGCATAGGTTCCTCATTTAATCTTTCATAATTATTCAATTTTACAAATTCCATAGAACCGAGAGAATTATTATAGGATTTTCTAAAAGACAGAGGTGTCTAGAAAAAGGATCACGTTCGGGGGCTAGAAAGATTTTCCTCTGCACAGCTAGTCAAAATATGAGGACTCCTGGATTAGTGTGACTGTCTGGCCAATGTCTCGGGATTTGACTTGAAATAAGATATCTTTAGGACTCTCTCATCTTGTTCATCCCTTCTCAACTCAAATGTTGTTAAGGACCTTAAGGATTAGGGTTTTCTCTCTTTTCCTCACCCTCTAGAGGTATGGGTAAGGTTGATAAGGTTTAATGAATCCTCCCCCAAATTAATGAAAAGCACGTAAATAAGATACCATGGACATAAGCTTAATAGTTTAAGCATAAACTAAAGAATAGATACATGCTTAGGTCGTATGACATATGTTGTCATGCCCTCAGGAGAGAACTGAGGCTAGACCTCCTTGTCAGGAGGATGAGTGGAGAAAGTTAGTCTTGGAGGTAGATACCTCCATTATAAGTAGAGACCTAGCACATACTTTGAGGATGATGCTAACCCTAACCCTAAGTGGTGGTTAGAGAGAGAGATGGCATGATGAGTTGAATTTCATGATATACCAGGTGTGTGGATATGCTTTTGGATGCCCATGACGTTATGAGCCATGTGAGGTTGGATGACCTAGTGCCTTTGGCGACCCAACCCTAGGAAGGGTCGTGTATGCTAGAGTGAAGGATAGCTCCTTCAACGATGAGGTTAGGGAAGAATCTATAGAAACCCTATGGGCTTATCTGAGTAGGGCATAACATGTACCCAGAGTACGTCAGTAGTACGGACAGTAGGTTGAAACCCGGGCCACAAGAGTATGATGGATAGCTTATGAGATAAGCATAAAGGACTATGGATAATCTTGAGCAAACATAAGTTGAACATATGCTTCACCCATGTAGGGGTATGCTTATGAGCTTGATCCTTCTTAGAGAGAGGACATCTAGTAGTAAGGCAGGTTGTGGAGTTAGCTCGATAGAGAGAGAGAGAAGGACCCAAACAAGAAGGTTGGAAGCTTAGACCCCGAGGTATGAGGAACAATGGGAGTTGAAGATGATGCGACCTAAGTGGATGATAGTGGTTGCCTCATGCATGATCCCTAGAGGCTGATGATATCTTGGTTGCCTTTAGAGGAACCAAACCCTAGAGAGAGGATGATGCTTCTGGTACCTATGTGCCTATGGTATAGGTGTTTACCTTCTGAGATTAGAAGAAGAGTACCTTAGACCCTGAGGAGGTTTAAGTAACCAGTTGTGAGGCCTTACACCTAGTGGGTTGTCCTTGAGGAGGACTCCACTCTGAAGGGTTGCTCAAGTAGAAGGATGACAGGAAGTGCATGCCATGCCTTATACATGCTTGATTCATGGCTAGAATGTTGAGCATGCAGTTGGACATCTCTGGCAGAAAAGTGAGCCTAGGGTTCCTAGGCCTAAGAGGGGAAGTGGTGTACCTGATGCTCATGATGAGATTTGAGTTTTTATAGATTCGAGCATGGCACTCCTCATGTTTGGAGGAAAGGGAAACCCTTTAAGTTTAGGTATGTGTGATGAACCCCTCACAGTTAAGTTGGTGACATGTGAAGGCTTATTCTTGGTCTAATGTTGAGGATGAGAACAAGTGTGGCCTGGCATGGTTTAGTAGGTGGTCTGCTTGTGCCTTAGTAGCTTGATAGGGTTAAGCATGCTCACGTGGATGTAAACCCTAAACATAAGGACGTTTGTGACCTTTGTTATCAAGATGTAGCTTTCTCCCATCCTGGGAGAGGGACCCTTTGGTAGGGTGTATACATGTTTTGTTGGTTTGAGGTAACCTAAGGAGGTCTCATAGGATCTTGAGAAGCTAAGTGGAAAGTACATGGTATGAGAATGAACCCGTAGACCCATAGATATCCATCTCTAAGTGCATGTGGGTGTGATACCATGGAGGTAACCGGTATGGGGCCTGACCTAGGTAAGGCAGGTCACCATGACGCCTATGAAAGGATGAAAGACAGTCCATGAATGCAGAGAGGGATGATGAAGGCTTGGGTAAGGTTCTAAGTTGGACATGTACTATAATAGAATCCTAAGTCTATCCTAGGGTCAGGTAGGGATAAGACTGATGGAAGTGGGAGTTGCCTAATTCCCTAGTTGCACATGACCATAGGGTTGGGAGGTAACAACTATAATTGTCTGAGGGCCATGGGTTAGGAGATTGATCACTTTCATGAACTCATGGGACCCAAAGGGAAGATGAGTAGGACACTCTCTGGATGCATAAGGGAAGAGGGATGACCCCAAAAGTGCTGGCACCCTATAGACCTAGAGGAGATGACCAAGGAATGTGTGTGGACCCTAGTAGGTTCGAGACTAGTGGTCCATGGAAGTAACTTTGATATCAAGATGATTGTGATGTAGAGACATAAGTTGCACGTTTCAACTTAGTTTGAAGGTGTATTGGCAATGTGGGATGTACCATCTCTACTCTTGGAACAGGAAGAACTTTGTGTTTGGACGGTCCCCAAATGCTTATTTCCTCTTGTTATGGGAGTGAGAGATAGGACAGTACACATGCCCTACACCAAGGATAAAGATGATGTGAGTTGGAATGTTGCTATGAGGTATGAGGACAGAGATTATAACATACCCTTGTGGAGTAAAAGATATGTAGATGGTTTACAAACATCAAGAGAACTAGGGTAGTCATCTTGTGAGGATGTTTTATCATGAGCTATGTGGAATTTGCAAGTTATACAAAGTTGAGTTTGATAACCAAGAGGGTGAGCTCAGGGTATTCTTGATGAAGGTAGACTTAGAGTTTGAGATGAGATGATAAGTGAAATAGATGGAGGTGAATGTCTTCAACATTACCTAACATCTAAGGATGTGAGGCGGTAATGGATGCTCTTATTGAGATGCAGCTGCCTAGTCTAGTTAGTGGAAAGGCTGGGAGAGGTGGTTAGGTGAACCCTACGTTTGTGAGATATGTTTGGCTAACACTTTGATGTAATGAGATCGTTGGTCAAGTTAGTAGTTGTTTGGTTATCCAGCCTAGACCTTGATGCAATAAAAGGATGGTTGTAGAACCTTAGATGCACTTCTCTGGAAAAGAAGGTGATGAGACCCTGACTAGAGTGGTTTAGGGTTTCCAAGAAATTGATCTTGAGCAATCGTGACATACAGGAGATCATGATTTTAAGATCACCATACACTGTGGTACTATAGTGACAGTAGTACTTTGGATGCTTAAGATAAAGTTGCACGTGGCTTGTCGACATGCAAGCCAGGAGGTGAAGGACGAACACTAGTAACCCAGTGTAATGATATAGAGGACAAAGAGTCTCGAGAGGGAATGGGAGTTCATCACTATGGATGTTGTGGTAAGTCTCCCCTAGACCAAGGAAGGTCAAGATGCAATATGGGTTATGGTAGATCGCCTTACCTAGATGACATGAGAAAGAAAGAATGTTGTCAAGGGACAGATCCAGTTGAACTACATATTAGAGAGAGATGATTCAACTACACCTTGATGCGAGTTCAAAGGTTCTTGAGTATGACCTAAAGATTCACTTCCATGAGGAGGAAGTAAATACATGAAGAACTCGATGTTAGTACGGTTTATCACCTCGAACTAATGGTTAGTATGATCCAGACTAGAGGGTCTGATGAGACCAAGCGTGCTCATTCAAGGTGATACATAGAGACAGTTCTTGTCCTATGAAAGATGTGATGATAACCACCATAGCCAGAATCGTGATGTGAAGAGGCTCTATAATGGAGGTTGTGTCGGTCACCACTTCATTAAGATGATGTTGGTGAATGGACCTCATGGTTGAAAGAAAGCCCAGGGGCAACATGAGTCATGAGTTGATGCAAAGCAGACTGACATGCAGTATGTGATGTGAAACCTGAACCCTCTAAGTTACCACTGAGAAAACTGAGTTCCCGATATATGGGTCCATTTGATATGGATTAGTGGACATGGTTGTGTTTAACCTTACCCCTCAAGATAACATGATGTATAATGAGTCTGCACTAGAGTACTATGTGAGGTACCCAAGCCAGGTGTTGAGCCATGAACTGTTTCAGCTTTATTAGAGGCTAAAATGTCCTGAGTCACCTATGAGGGTACGATATACCAAGGTAAGAAAGAACTCAGATGGAAGAATATGAGATGATGAAGGTTCTTGGGAAGCACCATGGAAAGGGTGAGGCCACATGGGAGCCAGGTGTTGGTATGTATGTATGCCCTGAGAGCCAATCATGGGATGATTGATGGGATACATTAAGATTGATTTGATAAACATCAAAGGCAAGCTTCCAATTCTTTCTAGTTCAGTCATATGAGATAGTGATAGAATAGATTGAATGTCTAGAGAATGACAGTACTCAATGACGTATGCTTTCAGGTTGAGGACCTAAACGATGAGATCATACGGATGCTAAGAGTTTGTACATTCTTGTTATGTCCCTAGTTGGATGTCATTGTGGAAGGTATATAGACAACAATGACACACAAGACTAGATTGTGGTGTTGGTTGATGACAGAATCTCATTAGTCATGATATAGAGATATCAAACCAAACACATAGGTACTTGTTAGAGAACAAGGTACCGGACAGACCCACCGTGAGTTTGACACATGGAACCATAAGATGGTAGTCACAGTCAGTACTCACAGTGATGGTGGTGAGTGTGATTCTTATACCTGAAATCACTGCACTCAACACATGTCGTTGGGCACACTTTGACATCATCAAACGCAGTCCTGAAACATGGGTTGTTATAAAGGTGATGATTGGGTGGCTTTGACACATGGGGCTTTTGAGGGGTGAGTGATAGATATGGGATTTGTCCCTCCTGAGGGAGTTTGATATCCAAGGCCACTTGATGAGTAGGATTGAGATAGGCGTGCACACGCATGTGTGAATCAGTATGTGATATTGATGTCATACATATCTCGTTCAATCTGCTCTGAGATCAAGAAAGTGAATGAACGTTGACAGGATGACTGTTCCATGCCTTGAGTTCATTCGGGATATCAGTGACAAAGGAATTATACATTCACTGTAACACCATTCACGGATTGTAGGATGAAAGTTGTTCTCCAACTTTCTACTTTCACTTGAGTAGCACTGATGTGTGACTAGGCACCGCTCTTTGCTTGTGAAGTCATAAGTGTTATGGACTTTCCTGCCAACGTGAAATGGACCTGCAGGGTCACACACATAGGATTTAACCTGGAAGAGGAGTTTTGTCCACAAGCAATGTTTAGATTGATTACTAAAGGAGTTTAGTAGTTCAAATAAACACTCAGTCAATCGATGGCTCAATATCGTATGGTTCAAGGTGTTAGACGCATTGATTGGAGTATCAGATTGATTGAAATCGCAATTGACTGATTTTGCCCAATTTGTGCTCCCAACCGATCGGCTCATGTGATGAACCGGTCGGCTGAGGTTGCTGAACTGATCGGCTGGAGTGTCCAGGCCGATCGGCTCATGCCCAGGTTGAAACGACCGGTTCAAGAGTTGAACTGATCGGCTCAACTGGAGCAACCGACCAGTTGGGAAAGTCATGTCGGCAAGAATTTTCCTTTGGTTTCAAATTGCCCAATTCGATTGGGAATAACATTGGTATTCGATACCAATTGAGAACGAAACAAGGAAAGTCTATTTGAGCCAAATTAGGACTATGAACCGATCGGTTCAGGGCACCAACTGATCGGTTGGAGTGCCCCAAACGATCGGCTCAGGTCCAACCGATCGGCTCAATGGCCGAACCGATCGGTTCAGTTGTGAACTGATCATTTCAAGTTGTGAACCGGTTGCTTTTTGTGGAAAATTCTCGAACCCTTCTACTCCTGCTTTAGTCCTGTATTGCCGGGCACAGAGAACCTTGTCCCATGACCCGCCTATATATATAGGGGTATTGGGGGCTTCTCAAGGTACAACTCAATGCAAGCTGGTTGCTTTGCGAAGTTGTCGTTCTCTCTGGTTTTGGTAACTGTGAGAGATCCCGAGCAAGTGCTTCCCGCAAAAGGGAGGTGCATCAAGGGAAGGACAACTGCAGTTGCAACTGGTAGCAGGAGAGTGTGTTGGCGACTAGTATGTCAAAAGGAGGGTGCGACTCCTTCCACTTCCTTGTGGGACAAGGAGTGTGGAGTTCCAGGTGGTCCGTGTGGACTACTACAGAGGCGGGAGGACACTGCCGCTCAGGAGGATAACTGTCATCTGACAGTCCGGTAGGAGGAGGAGGAGTCAGTCTCGGTGCGACCATGAGCTGCACAGACGCCGTCCAAGACCAGAGTTGAAGACCGCGCATTGCGCGAGGTATTGTCGCCGAGCAAGCCTCGGGACAAGGTATGATTCCACAAACCATCCTTTCCTATTATATAGACGTTGACGCGTTTCCTCAGTATGGGTTGGGGAGAAAATTTTTGTTTCCGCTGCCTTCTCTGTCTCCCCTAAAACCCAACAGTGGTATCAGAGCCACGTCAACTGCTCTATATTTTAGGAATATCGATATGATCGATTTTGGTTTGTCGCCTTTATTTATTGCATACGATGCAAATAATATCGACTTTATGCATGTCCAATACTAAATCCACAAATCCCAAATTACATATATGATATGTATTATTAATGCACTCGATACGCGTCGCCCTTAAACAAGTTTTGTGGTGGATGTGTGTAGCGTGATTATGGCCTATAAACCCCTATCTGTGTGTGGTTGTTTGTGGTTGCTTGCATCTCGGTCTGCGCACCGATCTTCCCTCTCTTATTCCTGATGTAACTCGAAATAATTCGAGATTCTTTCCTACCTTTGCTCCCCCCGAATGTAACTCGGGGTTTCCCTTTTAAAGCAATGTAATGATTAGGATAGATTTTATTTCCTGTTATGTCAAAGACCGGCGGACATCAAGACGACAGCTGAAACGATCGGTTCATGGTGTGAGCCGATCGGTTGACGTTCTAGACGGTCGGTTCAAGGAGTGAACCGATCGGTTGATGACCGGTTCGAGGAGCGAGACGAGCGGGTGGCGGACATGACGAGATGCACGACGACCAGGCGAACCGATTGGTTGGAGGAGCCAACCGATCGGCTGGTGGCACCCAGACGACCGGCTGGAGAGTACAGATCATTCATGAGATGAGTTGATCAACTCAGAAGGCAAGGCACAGAAGTTCATCTTGTACAGGTTGCATGTGATGTTGACCTAGATGACCGTGATTCCTCTTGGCTCGAGGAATCACATTAGGATGGCCATAATCATCTCTTTTTATCGTTTGTGCATGTTTTCTGTGGGATATAGCATGTATATGATACGTACTATGTATTGTGGTGATTGGATATGTATATGTATATAAAAACCAAATCCCTCATTAAAATATTAAGTCTTACATGCCTTCCATTAGCGGCACACATGAAAAGCTCGATCGACCAAGCATAGGTTACGCCAAAGCGTGGTGCGCCGTCTATCTTGTGGAAGTGTGAAGGGTAGACATGTAGGTTCTGCCAAAGCAGGGTGCATGTTTACCGTGTCGGCTTTTGGGTTAGACTTAACTGGTGATTCTTAGAGCGTCTAGGCCCAGAGGCAAGGAATGTTCATGGCAAGGAGTTGTGCATGTTCATTCAACAAGAGTTGCATATGATGCAATTGGCAAAAGTTGCCTACCTGAGAGATCTAAGTTGTGGGCGATCAGCCAAAGCTGACTCATGACTTAGAGGATTTCAGGATCTTGCCCACTAGAAGGTTGAACGCTGCAATCTTCCGAATTGATGGTGAGGGCTATCAATTTGAACTAAAATAGTGGGAGCGATAATTAATTAAAGGCCTAATTTTATCGTCAACTTTTCAAATCAATCAAATAAGTCAAAAGAGTACTGGACTGAAATTGCATATATTTCCTTTTGTTAAAATAAATGGTTAATCAACAAATCACTTTATTTGCGATCGGTCTTTGAAACCAACAAATTAAATGGGAATAATTCCACGACTGGTTAGGATGATGAGAAGTGTTCTCAATCAAAGAGTGAAAGCTCTAAGTCCTAGTTATACCAGAACCAGATGAACTCGATCCCACCACATCAATGGCTGAAAGTATGCTTATGGAAGCTTACTGAGGATGACATTGATGAGGAGTGCTTGATGTTGTGTTCTCTGAACTATGAGTTGCAGAGACAACATGATACATATGATGTCTCCAAGATACTGTCCTAGTATGTCATGACAGAAGGAGATCCAGTAAGGTATTCACACACTCAATGTGATTGGGTATGTGGAAAACTTGATTAAGAAGGATTCCCTCTGAGCCAAGAGTTGGATATTGGTATGATACTGCAAATGTTGTGAGAATCATACAATTCATGATAAGCTACAACATGAACAACTTTGACAAGCGTTGACAGAGTTGTTGGACATGTTGAGGATAGTAGAGGCAAAGATGAAGAAAGACAAACCATAGTCTTTGATGTGATCAAAGAAAAGGTAATTCTTAAGGGCAAGGACAATGGCAAAGCTAAGAAGTGTTCTGATGCTAGCCAGAAATCCAAGCCGTCTTCAGCCTCAAGGCACATGGGGAAAGGGTGTATGAGGGATTGCCCTCTATATCTGGAAGAACAAAAGAAGATGAAGGAGGGGATGGAGATCTCCACCTAAGGTATCATGAAATGAACCACTTCTTTATCTGAGGTATATGATACCAAGATATGGATATGTCATATATGATATGCAATATCCGCCAAGAAGTGATGGCCTTTGTGAAAGGACCAAGAAAGAAGTACCCATCATTGGAGCAAGTGTTGCTGCCATAGATAGGAGTATCTTTCAGTTTATTTCAGCCTAAAAGGGCACGAAATAGAGTTGAGAACTGCTATTTCATATATTGCCAATAGATAGAAACACTTTATTATTGCATATTGTATGACAATGATGGCAATTAATAAAGTTGATGTTTCGATCTTAAAGATATGATCTTTGTGGCAATGCCTTGCTTATCTTGTGGTATTTGATATGCATAAGATAAAATGATACCTAAAAGTTATAGATAACTCAAACAATCTAATTAGCATCAATCATGAGAAATTCATTTCTAGTTTCCATATGATGGATAAATCTAGACTCTTTTGGTTAGAGAACCAGTAAGAGACATGAATATCTTGGACATGATTAATCAATATTCACTAATATAGTGGGAGAGTGATTATCCTATTAGGTATAATACATATGATGTATTTACATACCTATTGGAACAAATGCTAATACTTCAAATGGTGTTTAGAGAAATACCAATATGAATATCTTGAAGTGTTCAAGATTATCATAGATGAAGTACAAATTTGGTAAAGTGTTAATTCTTGATGAGATCAATGAATGAAATACTTGGACCAAATGTTTGAGATCCTTATGAGTGATTATGATAGTGTATCATAGTGAACTCATGATTAAGGCATGGTGATGTCTAAATCAAGAAGGAATCATACTCTAAGGAGTTAGAGAATGATTATCAAATAACTGAATTCTTCTTAATAAAAGAATACCCCACACTAATAAAGGACATTAAGAATCACAAGGGTTGTGAATTCTTATATTCTTGACAGATACACCTCAATTATCTATGTGATGAGTTGTTCATATGATGAGTCAACTATCTAGATGAATATGAGGAATCAGATTTTGAGTTATGGTATAAGACCATTACATCCTAAATGACATCCATGTGAACCATAAGGTATGACCTTGATGATAGCACTCATTGGATCATATCCATAAGTGCAAATGAGTCTTAAGTGTTAAGACACATGGATAACATTTTGAGAAGGATGATGCTTGTTGATTGCAACTTAATGACTGAGACATTTGGCATATGGATACTAAAACTGCATTCCTATGAGGAATAAAACAAGGATGTGTACATGACACAACCTATAAGGTTTATGAATCCACTAATGCAAATGAAGTCTATAAGTTACAATGGACTAATCAATGTGATTGATTGAGTACAAGCAACTCAAAATTGGATCTTTACTTTGATGATATAGTCAAAGGGTTTGACTGATATGTCAAAGATAAAGATGGGATCTGTGATTTAGTGGGAGCGTATTCACATTCCACATATTGATGTGAAATGGAATTGTTCTAGAATGGAAATCCAAAAGTGGAAATTATCTTTAAGGAAGATAGAGATGTTTCCTATATGATAGGAATAGAGATCTATAGAGATAGTTCTTGACAAATCTCTTGACCTGGAAAAGAGAGAGCATACATTGGCAATATGTACTGAAGGGTTCAGTATGCACAGATTCAGTGGGAGACAACTTGTCCATGTTATATGGATATTAGTATCCCAAGGCCAAGTGTCCAATTCTTATGAAGAATGGGAACACTAAGAATAGATATGGATCTATCATGTATGTAATCATCCCATTGTCTTGCATGTATGACATGGCAAGAATAAAATGCATTCATCATGTTGTATGTAGGACATGACAATATGATGTGCTCATCCTGATAACTCGTATGTGGGACATGACGAGTGGATGGCTGTCTACTTCCAGTAAGGGTTACTGGAATACCATGAGAACTTGATAAGTACTTGTGAAGTACTAGTTCTATGAAGATAAGGAAGAGTTTGATGTAAAGAGTTACATTGATGCGAACTTCCGATAGACAGGAAATTAATCGCAAAATATACATAGGATGTATAAAAGTGAAAGTTTGTTGATAATTGGAAATGTTCCAATAAAACCATTTAAAAGGGAAATGCCGAGTATCTGTGTGTTAGAGAACAGCAGTGGATACTATATGGATCTGAAGGTTCATGAGATGAACTCATATTCCACTCATTCATGACAAGTCTGGAATCCTTGATCATGCAATGTGGCTAAAGGTTAGCAATGGAATACTAGATCGCATATTATGGCAACTCCATCTCATACGTGTGACGTACAGCGAAGAGATGAGAGACATGCAATTTATACTGACTTTGGCAAGGTGTTGCCATTACTCACTATATTGGCACAAGAGCACAGTAACATGTGGGACATGTTTAGAGATCACTATGAATATTATTCAAGAGTGATTGGCTCGCAGTGCAAGTGGGAGTCTGTTGGTATGTATGCCCTGAGAGCCAATCATGGGATGATTGATGGGATACATTAAGATTGATTTGATAAACATCAAAGGCAAGCTTCCAATTCTTTCTGGTTCAGTCATATGAGATAGTGATAGAACAGATTGAATGTCTAGAGAATGACAGTACTCAATGACGTATGCTTTCAGGTTGAGGACCTGAACGATGAGATCATACGGATGCTAAGAGTTTGTACATTCTTGTTATGTCCCTAGTCGGATGTCATTGTGGAAGGTAGATAGACAACAATGACACATAAGACTAGATTGTGGTGTTGGTTGATGACAGAATCTCATTAGTCATGATATAGAGATATCAAACCAAACACATAGGTACTTGTTAGAGAACAAGGTACCGGAGAGACCCACCGTGAGTTTGACACATGGAACCATAAGATGGTAGTCACAGTTAGTACTCACAGTGATGGTGGTGAGTGTGATTCTTAGACCTAAAATCACTGCACTCAACACATGTCGTTGGGCACACTTTGACATCATCAAACGCAGTCCTGAAACATGGGTTGTTATAAAGGTGATGATTGGGTGGCTTTGACACATGGGGCTTTTGAGGGGTGAGTGATAGATATGGGATTTGTCCCTCCTGAGGGAGTTTGATATCCAAGGCCACTTGATGAGTAGGATTGAGATAGGCGTGCGCACGCATGTGTGAATCAGTATGTGATATTGATGTCATACATATCTCGTTCAATCTGCTCTGAGATCAAGAAAGTGAATGAACGTTGACAGGATGACTGTTCCATGCCTTGAGTTCATTCGGGATATCAGTGACAAAGGAATTATACATTCATTGTAACACCATTCACAGATTGTAGGATGAAAGTTGTTCTCCAACTTTCTACTTTCACTTGGGTAGCACTGATGTATGACTAGGCACCGCTCTTTGCTTGTGTAGTCATAAGTGTTATGGACTTTCACTGCCAACGTGAAATGGACCTGCAGGGTCACACACATAGGATTTAACCTGGAAGAGGAGTTTTGTCCACAAGCAATGTTTAGATTGATTACTAAAGGAGTTTAGTAGTTCAAATAAACACTCAATCAGTCGATGGCTCAATATCGTATGGTTCAAGGTGTTGGACGCATTGATTGGAGTATCGGATTGATTGAAATCGCAATTGACTGATTTTGCCCAATCTGTGCTCCCAACCGATCGGCTCATGTGATGAACCGGTCGGCTGAGGTTGCTGAACTGGTCGGCTGGAGTGTCCAGGCCGATCGGCTCATGCCCAGGTTGAAATGACTGGTTCAAGAGTTGAACCGATCGGCTCAACTGGAGCAACCGACCAGTTGGGAAAGTCATGTCGGCAAGAATTTTACTTTGGTTTTAAATTGCCCAATTCGATTGGGAATAACATTGGTATTCGATACCAATTGAGAACGAAACAAGGAAAGTCTATTTGAGCCGAATTAGGACTATGAATCGATTGGTTTAGGGCACCAACCGATCGGTTGGAGTGCCCCAAACGATCGGCTCAGGTCCAACCGATCGGCTCAATGGCCGAACCGATCGGTTCAGTTGTGAACCGATCATTTCGAGTTGCGAACCGGTTGCTTTTTGTGGAAAATTCTCGAACCCTTCTACTCCTACTTTAGTCCCGTATTGCTGGGCACAGAGAACCTTGTCCCATGACCCGCCTATATATATAGGGGTATTGGGGGCTTCTCAAGGTACAATTCAATGCAAGCCGGTTGCTTTGCGAAGTTGTCGTTCTCTCTGGTTTTGGTAACTGTGAGAGATCCCGAGCAAGTGCTTCCCGCAAAAGGGAGGTGCAGCAAGGGAAGGACAACTGCAGTTGCAACTGGTAGCAGGAGAGTGTGTTGGCGACTATTACGTCAACAGGAGGGTGCGACTCCTTCCACTTCCTTGTGGGACAAGGAGTGTGGAGTTCCAGGTGGTCCGTGTGGACTACTACAGAGGCGAGAGGACACTGCCGATCAGGAGGACAACTGTCATCCGACAGTCCGGTAGGAGGAGGAGTCGTCAGTCCCGGTGCGACCAGGAGCTGCACAGACACCGTCCAAGACCGGAGTTGAAGGCCGCGCATTGTGTGAGGTATTGTCGCCGAGCAAGCCTCGGGACAAGGTATGATTCCACAAACCATCCTTTCCTATTATATAGACGTTGACGCGTTTCCTCGGTATGGGTTGGGGAGAAAATTTTTGTTTCCGCTGCCTTCTCTGTCTCCCCTAAAACCCAACACCAGGATGGACATAAGAAAGTCTTATCCTGCATTGTTTGTTTGTTTGATGGAATTTTGAGAACAAAATTATTATAAGAGGGGAAGGATGTTACAACCCCAATTTTGCATATGTTTTCATAATTGAAATGTAATGATTCTGTGAATTTGGACTTAATTGAAAAGGTTGCATGCTTTTCTTCAAAGAAGGGATTTCTTTGCAAATCTCCCTTACATTATGAATTTTGTGGTTCCTATTATTAGATTAATCCATTAATGAATATAAAAGAGAACAAAAGAGGAAAAGTCCAAATAATGGAAAAAGATACATGATAATGGATATTAAGCAAAAGTATTTATGAGAAATACTTAGAAATATCTAGAAAGTGGCATTAATGGCCAAAAATTAGTAAAATTCGTTTACATATGATTTCTAATAAAATAAATATGAAAAGAGGAAAAAGGAAAGGAAAGATAAAGAGAAATCCTTGAAAATAAATATTTTAATAAAGAAATAAGTAAGAAAGGGATAAAGGATAAGAGAAAAGTCAAAGGAATATTTCCCCAAAATGGGATTTCGTGCCTTTAAGGTTCCTTGAGGTCAGGAATCCAAGATAAAAATTAATAGCAAAGGAAAGAGAAAATAGGTGAGAAATATTCATAATTGAGTAATATCTTGCACCTAAAGAAAAGGCACGTTTTCTTTTAGATAATGAGCCCAAATTTGGTAAAGAGGTATATTAATTCATTTTTAAGTTTCCCTCAAAATTTGGTATTAATTGGATAATCCGTTTGAGAGTTATGCTTTTTCCAAAGTAAAAGGGATATCCTTTATTTCTAAGGGAATTATCCTATTTTCCCTATTTTCTGTTTTTGCGTGTGGCATGACAGCCATTGATTTAAGATTTGACAATGTCTGCATCGTCACCAACCTCGGGCTATCTAAGGAAGGTAGTAGAGTTTTCCAATGGGATTTTCTCATAATTGAATGCGTAGACAAACTCAGAAACCCTTCCAAAGAATCTGGGGGATCAATCCGAGTTGATCTACCCCTAGTTTCCCTGTGTTTCATTGCATCTAGGCATTTTGCCCAATTTAGGGCTTCTCAGCAGCTATACAAGGACCTATATATAGGGGGCCTTGGACCCCAATGAAATGGAAAAATCACCCTTTATCTTCGGCCAACTACTGCGAGAAGATTCGCTCTTGCAATTGCAGCTGGAGGTGCGTCCTTTTGCACCTGTTGGCACAGGGAACCTGCTGAAGGGATGGGAATCTGATGACCAGGTCCAAATGACCTCGGGGCAATTGAGGCCCCATCCACTTTCGACAGAGACTGGCATAGGTTGTGGTGGCTTTTCCGAACGGAGGAGAGGCCTGGAGCGTGGAGTCAGCTAGAGGGTTGACTGTCCTGGAAGACTGGTTCGTGAAACGCAGATGAGCAGAGGAGGAAGATGACCTTGGGAAAAAAGACCTGACTGCCCCTGGCACAGATGCTAGAAGGGAAGGTCAGGGAAGTCTTTCACCCCTTTATAGAGCCGACACACTTAGGGAATTAAGAAATTAGCTGACGTGTCGAGCCACCATTGGCCAAAAGGTACCTTTATTTGCAAAATTTCTAGAAATTAATTAGTAGCTCATATCGATACATGTAAAATATGAATCTTTCTCAAAAAATGTGAGGAATAAAATAAACATAGATTTAGAATCTAATTCCTCTTGAAATTCGAGAAGTAGTGGAAGTTATCAACTTTAATGCTTTAATGATTAAGAAATCCTATTTTGAGATGATTAATGTATTTAGAAGGGTTTTATGGATGATTAAAGTTTATATTAACCTGTTAATTATAAAAAAGGTACATTAAGAATGAAAACGATGAAATTTGTATGTAATTGGTTTAATTTAGAGTCTTATGTACATAAATGAGCATTAATGGGCCTTGAAACCCTAATGTTAGCAAATGTGACTCTTAATAGCTTTAATTATTCAAATGCATGAATAAAGCTAAGATATGATGGTTCTAAGCTATTTTGAGTGTAAAGGTTCCTAATTGTGGATAAATGCCCTTAATATGGAAATTAGGGTTTTTCTAATGGATAAAGATAGAATTAATGATAAATAGGGTTCATATGTGAATTAGATCATAATGAACAATGAGTTGTTAATCTGGAAGGAACCAAAGATGATAATTAGGCCTAATGATCTTGTCATAAATTAAAAGGGGAAAATGGTAGTTTTAATGTAAAAGAGGCATGATATACTTAATGGACATTTAATTGTGCCCTTAATATGAAATAAAGGTAGTATGTTGTTAAAAAGGTAACCTTAATATCTTTCATGAATAATAGATGAGATAATTAGGGTTTGTGAGTAATTATACAAAACTAGGGTTTAAAATAGTATAAATGAAGAGAAACCCTAATTGCAATGAAAACCCTAAAAGTGGACTAGAAACCCTAGGAAGCGGGATAGGTTTAATAGATCTTGATGGCATGATCAATGATAGGAAATTGTATGCATATTTCAGGATCTCTTTGTGTGCTTGCTTACCTATTGGATTTCTTGCAATGATTGGATTAATTCTATCTCAAATCAGCCTGATAGGTATGTGGTTAATTATGGTTAATCACATTAGTTTCCCGAAGTTTTCCCGGATGATTAATCGCATTGAATGCAACCTATCAGTTTGGATGTTCATACTTGCAAATTATAAAATCACTACGATTATCACAATTGTAAAATAAGTGTGTATTCTCGCACCTACATGCCACCCTGATGGATGATGCAAAAAGGTCAAGCCTAGGGGGGAAGACCAATGGGTACCATGAGAGGTGACCCCATACACCAAGCTCGGGAATGAGAAGGTGGTCTATGTTGCATGACTAATGGGCACCATGAGAGGTGACCCCAGGCACCAAGGTCGGGATTGAGAAGGTGGCCTTAATTCAATGGAAAAAGAGAAACCCTAGAGGGGGTATTCCATGGTTAGGGAAAAAGCGGTGGAGAATGACACATTGAAAATGTAAATTGGCTTGTTAATTACCTTGATTGTGATAATTAGATTGTTAGCCATATTTGTGAAATTTTGGTTGTCCCCACATACCGGCATATTTCGATATGCTGACCGACACTTTGTTTGTCGACGTTGTAGGTGCAGGATTGAAAATGACAAATAGTAAAGTGGCATATGTGGAATTAAATAAGAATTAAAGCACAAAGGAGGATTAGTTAGAATAGACTCCCGATGTGGATAGCAGTAGATATCCAAGTTTTGAAAAATGTATGCAAAGTTTTATTTTATACCCGCTTTCAGTTTAGTTAGTAGAATTTCATAATTATTATTGATTATTTGTCGAACCTTTGATCCTGTTAATTGGGATAATGGCTCTGACCTTCAAGTCTCCCTTAATTGGGGGTTACCGGGAGGTAGGGTCGTTACAGGTTCCCCTAATCTTATTGTAGCAACATCCTCCATTATAATAGGATCTTGTGTGGTTGTATCATCTTAGAGGTGGATTTTCTCTAAAACTGTTGGATTAGACATGGTGGTGATGGAATATTTGGGTGAATCTTCTAGTGAAATGGGTGTGGTTGGAATTTCTTTACCTCTCATGAAAGTCACCACACGGACATGCTTCTCTTCCAGTGTAGGAGTGTTCATTTGTGCATTTTTCATGACCTCACCCATGTATCTCTACCCTTTTATACTCATGATGTTAGGGTATGGGATTGGCATTAGATATACCCACCTTGGTTTGTGTATATGTTAATCCTAGAGAAACCCCTTAATAATGTAGCTTTCCCACTATATATTGAAACTGACTTTGCTTGGCAGTGATTGTTGTGGGAATTTTTCATTTTCCCAAGAAAATTAATTTGAGTTGGCTACTTAAGATCTGCAATATTTGTGGCTAACTATGATATATGGGTCTACAAACTCCATATTTGGGACCATTAGTTTCTCATCTCCCTTCTTGACTGGTCATAGTAGGTCTTTATCTATCAAAAACTTTCCCATGAGATCCTCTAACCTGCAAAATTTTCTTGGGCTTCTATATTGCTGATATGTAGGCTATTGTTGAGATAAATCTTGCTGAAAAATGTTGTTACCCCTCCAAGAAAAATTGGGACCATTGTGCTAAGAGTATTGATAATTGAGCTAACTATTTTTCACTATATATTTGCATCCCCCTCCTTAGGTCTGTTGGAGTTTAAGGTCCTCAATACAACTTTGTGAGAGTGCTCATGTGTGACTTAAAATCATTTATTTCATGTGCCTCAATAGCACTCTTTGTTGCTCCATGATTCTCACACTCTTTTCCCAAGGATTGATTTCTATCCAAGTTCTTGAAGATCTCCTGGTATTACTTGGCTCCATTGTTCAAGACAGATTTGGCACCTTAATTGTTAAGTGTTGTCCTCTCTCTATCTTGATTAATCTATAGTAGAATATTTTGCCTCAATAAAAGAGTTCTATGTCGTGGTAAAGGACCTTACTAAGCATGTCATGGTAGCACCCGCATGCCTCTAAGTAAGATTCATCAAAGTGTTACCAATATTATGAATATTCCTTACCAAGTATGTGGTCTTATGTGGGGGGAATTATCTCTCATATAATGTGTCTATAATCTCAAATAATGTCTCAATGGACTCTGATTCTAGGTTTTTCGTAGCCTTTAGAACTCTTTCCATCAGATAGAAAGGAAAGAACTTCAAGTATATCATTGTTGCATCCACCCTGAAAAACTTCAATATCATAGATTTCCACAAAGTTGTTCAGAAGCGCCTTATATCCTCATGTACATGTCCATAAAAATCATGTAATTTCACCATACACACTAGGCTTGAATCAATCTTATAGAGGGCCAAATTCACTACTTAACACATGATTGGACCCAACTGTAACATCTGTGACCTGGGTTTTGGGGTAACCTTGTTTCTTTTGCTTAAGTAAGCGGTTTAAAACTTTAATATAATCCTTTGAAGTGTTCTACTACCTTTTGACATGCCTATGTTTCATTTTGGTTTTGTTTGAATAGTGTTTGGGCAATGTTTGCTTATATTGGACTAGAGTGCAATTTATCCAAGATAAGGGGATATCTTGCAATATGTCACATTTTGAGAGTGACCTAAGTGTTTTAGCATCATAAGAGAGAGTATGATTCTATGGGAGGCCTTGTGAAGAGCTTAAGTTTTAATTTGAGCCTATGTGGATGATGTTTGTGCTTTATATGCTAGTTTTGGTGTAAATTGCAATTTACCTAAAGTAAAGGGTTAACATGCAATTTACCATATCTAGAGTGTTCCTTATTTTAATTGACATCATCAAGAGTAGACAGAAAGGAGGGGCCTCCTTGTTTGAATCTTGGATGAGTTATAGCACTCTTGATGGTGAAAGAACCAAAGAATGTTGAGTACCTTGAACCCTAAATAAGGTTGTGTCGAGTTGTGAAGTGTATATGGGAGTGCCTATCGCCTTGGAAGCCATAGAGGAGGTCACATATCAGTTTAGAAACTTTTTGGAAGTATTCATATCAGGCTAAGCACCTTAGGTAAGTGAAGCATATCGATTTAGATGTTCCTTGCAAAAGTTGTATCGGTTTGCATGAAAAGTGATATTGGGTTGTGATATCTTGTCAAGCAAGATATCCAATGGCCAATATCTTATCCTTGAATTATCCATAAGAGTTTTGGGTAAGGGGGCGAGATCACCCCCTTACAAAAAAAATGAAGAATTAACATTCATTCCAAACACACTCAAAGGTATGTTGGAATAGGTATAAATTTTTAAATTTATTATAATGGTATGCAAGAGACCAAAGTGTAGCAGCAGAATAAAAATAACTGACTATATTCAAATTTCATAAAAGATTATACAAGTACATAAAAATCTCCCATTAGGGTCTACAACAAGATACAACAAAAAGGATCTAGATAGAGGAAAGTCTAAACTACTTCAAATCTTATCTCTAGAGAAACATCTCCAAGTGCTAGGTCCATGCCCAAAGCTATGTTCTCTTGATTGAACTCAACAACTTGTCCTAACATGGGTGGTTGGGAGAGAACCCAGTAAAAGGGAAAGGAAACAAGGTATGTGTCAAAATATTAAATAAGTACAAAAGATAACGATAACATTGAAGTATAAATATATGGATTCATCACATGATGAGAGGGCCAAGAGGATGAGGCATATAAAAAAATAGATTCTTGCCAAAACCAACAAATAATAATGAATTGCATGAATGATCAATATTGGACTACATTAACTAATTAGGGTTGAGGTACCTACCAGACCTCAACCTATAGGTGAGGAGAGAATTAATACATTCCCAATCACCTACACATATTTTCATAAGGGGGAGAATAAGACGTTCCCCAGGGCGAATTAACACATGCCCTACTATGGGTGGTTGTACATAAGTACCACTAATATAGCTAAATAGTCAAATAAACCATCATGCATAAGAAGTAGTAAATTGGCAAGATAAATAGTCATATAATTGCAATATGGTAGTGGGGTTCCAAGACCCATGAAATAAAACATCAATACTAATTTTGAGGGAGTTACATAAAAAGATTCATGAGTAGTGGAAACTGGGTTCAATAAAGCCTCATTAGGGAAAGTAAGGTTGATTCATAAGTATCCCAACTAAAGGGATAGATATGCACATACATAAAGAGGGATTGCACATACATGAATAGGGATTTCACATACAAAAAGAGGGATTGCACTTTCATGAATTGGGATTGCACATACCTCTCATACTATTTCAACTACCAACTTAAATCACTTTATTGAGTCCAAGACCAACTTCTCCTATTTCCAATGTATAACCATGTATTAGGGTATGTTATATGGATTAATGTAAAGAAAACCCCTATTTTTGACTTTTTGCACAAAACTTTGATTTAGACTCTGAAAACATCACCATTGATCTAGTTAAGTTCTTCTGATTAAGAAAATATATAATTTTGCATATTTTGGAGTTATGAAGGTTAAAGTCTATTTTTGGTTATTTTTAGGTATTTAATTCATTTTCTAAAAAACTTTTTGACAAAACTCCAAACAAAACCTTAGAATTGTTTTTATTAGAAAGAGCATGTTTTTCAGAGTTCAAAACATATTTTCTTTTTGTTTTTGGACAAGGGAATAAATAGTTATGAATTTCTCAAAATTGAGCAATAGAACATTGTCGCATCATCAAACCGATCGAAATAAGCAGAGAGAGAGAGAGAGAGAAAACATCATTTGATCCAAGATCAGGGTTTGGAGTTTCAAAGGTAACCAAACCAGATCTTCTAGAGAAGGTAAAATAGCAAGAAACCAAAACCCCAGAAGAACATGGTAAATAGGGATGGAAATCATCGATTTTAAACATAGAAGCATGAGTTTTAAGAATGTAGAAAGAAAATATGAGAAGGGGATTACAAAAATCACCTCTAGGAAAGGTGGATAGGTCCAATAAGTAAGGTTCCCAATCTTAGAGAGGTTGGTTTCTCCACTTTAGAGGTGAAAAATCCTAACAAAAGAACATGGAGATGGGGTGTTTAAGGGCTCTAGGTGGGGTTTCACCATGGAAGACCAGGGTTCCAACCTAGAGGAAGGTGGAAGGAAGACTAATAGCATGAAAATAGGGAAGGGAAGGAGGATACTTACTAGTTTTGGTCGAAATCACCAAGGAGGAGCTTAAGAAATCTTAAATAGAAAAATTTGGAACCCTAGGAGCCTTCTTCACCAAGGTAGGCACCCTCTTTTACCTTGGGACAGAAACTTTGTGGCCAAACATAGAAGGAATGATGCTCTAAGCTATAGGAAAGAAAGGAGAGCAAGAATTTTTGAATTGGGAGTTGGGAAGGGGTAGATATGGCTATATAAAGAAAGAGATCAAGTATGAGGTGTCTATGAGACTTTCCATGTGTCACGTATAAGGGTGTCCATGGACATGCAAGAATTTATGGATAAGGCATAAGTCCAGCACGAGGTGTCTAGTTACTTTCCATGTGTCCAATGCTAAGGGTGCCCATGGATATGCAAGCATTTATGGATAAGTAAGAAGTCAGGCATGAGGTGTCCATGGAGATTTCCACGTGTCCTTAGCCTAGGGATTTCATGGCCATGCAAGAGGACAGCTCATAGAGGATTCTTGAATATCAAATGTCGATTTATGTACACTTATAGGACATTCCAACTGACCTCCAATGAAATAAATAACCCCATTGGTTGATAGCTTCTAAAGATAAGCTCATTTATAAAGAGGAAATCTCTAAAATGCCCTTGGAAAGAAACACCTTCAAACCAAGGTGCAACTAGGTGCCCCATGGTTAAAAACTCAATTATGGTAATGGAATATCTAAAGATTATAATGCATGTGAGAACTTACAAAGAAAACCTCTGAATTGTGTACATTGCATAAAAGTCCAAGATGTGCATATAATTGCATAACTTGCACAAACAACATCCAAATTGGACCAAACTTGAAACTTAATCTTGTTTCATGATTTCAAAACACCTCACAAGGTTAGATTAAGGTTTATAGTACTTAATTATGGTAGTTAAGCTTGTTCAATACATTAAGTAAGGTTTGGGGCCTTATGCTTCTAACATGGATTTATTTACCATTGTTCCACTTAAGTGGTGATTTTACATTTTAGATCCTTAAATAAGATTTCACTGAGGTATTATGTGCATAAACCCTTCCATTGGTATAATTATTGAACAAATGTTCACCAAACCACTATTTCCACAATTTAAGCATTAAGGCCAAAAAGGATAGAAATGATAGGAAAATATTGGGAAAGGGCCAAAAAGAGAATATGTCAAAGTTTCAATATGTTACAACACTCCACCCCTTAAAGAGTATTTTGTCCTTGAAATATAAAGCAAAGTGAGAAGGGTGAGTATGCAACATCTCACCACTAAACTCCCTAGTTGAATCCATTAAACTTCCACTAAAGCTTTTACTAACTTATACTCCTTGTTTTTCAACTGCTTAACTTGGGAGTTCAGAATCTTCTCAAGCAACTCCACATAGGTCAGGTTCTCATAGATCACCTAAAGGTTCCACTTTTACTATTTGTTTTTAGAACTTTTGGCTTATTAGAATTATATTCATTAGGATATCACATTATCATTATTATTCTTTTAATTGTGTCATGTCATATTTACTTTGTTTCCAAAAGAGCTATGTTACAGTCTTGCATGGGTACGTCTAAGCTTATGTTTGGTTTACAGATATGCCAACCCACACAAGTACATCAAGCTACAACCTTTTTTGACAAAGGGTTGCATGGATCTATTGAGGATATTGTGGTATGTGGAGATCCTTTCTTTGGGTATCTTCAATGGCGTGTGGCATACTTACCTATTAGATTCGGTGGTTTGGGCCTATATTCAGCAATGGAGGCTTCTTTATATGTGTTTGTGGCCTCTAGAGCCCAATCTTGGGTGCTCTAAGACCATATTTTGCGAGATAGAGAGATACATGGTATGGACTCTAATTTTAACTACGCTTTAGATTGTCTACGTGTTACAATTTCATCTTTCGATCTTAATTGTTTTGCTAATAAGGACACCGTCCCCCCTAAAGCCCAAAATGCTTTGGTGAGTTCCCTTTTTAGCAAAATCATTAAATGCATGGATGTTGAATTTGATATGACCGTAAGACAGAAAGCAGTCTTCCAATGTTTACAGGATGAACATGCTCAGGACTTTCTTCTTGCTATACCTATTGATGGCCTTGGACTACATATGTCTCCAGTGGAGTATCGTACTGTTCTCAGATATCGTCTTATGATTCCACTTTTTCCTATTGATGAGGTATGCCCAGTGTGCCGCAAATCTTGCTTAGACACTTTTGGGGAGCATGTAGTTCATTGTAGGGAGCTCCCAGGCTTCAAGTATCGGCATGATCTTGTAAGAGACGTTCTTTATGATGTTCTTAGACATGCGGGAGTTGCAGCTAAGAAGGAAGCTCCTGTGAACTTTTTGACTGATCCTCAGGAGGGCAGGTCGACACTTAGGCCAGCAGATGTTCTTATTTTTGGTTGGGTTGGAGGAAAACATGCATGTGTAGATCTAACAGGAGTTTCCCCATTGGTTGGTCTGAAGGGTGGCGAATTTACTATGGGACATGCTGCCCGTAAAGCCGCATCTGCTAAAGTGGCCAAACATGAGAAGGCATGTATCGGCAATCAACATGTTTTTATCCTGTTTGGTTTTGACACTTTTGGGTTCCTAGCACCTGAGGCTGTGGAGCTTCTTAAGAGAGTTCAAAAAGTTATGCATAGTAATGTAATGACTCCTAGATCTATGGATGTGGTGTTTCGGAGGATTGGATTTGCCATTCAAAAAGGGGTGGTGGCGCAGCTTGTTGCCCGCCTCCCTTCTATTTCCTTGTAATCTTATAGTTAATATTGACTTAATGAACTAATATGACTTATTTTGTCAAAGATCTATATTTCATTATTATGCACAAACCCAATATATTTCTTATTTATCTCATTAGGAATTTTAGCACAACTAGAATTATACTAAATTATCTTAGTATGCATTATTATATCTGACCATTATCTTTAATAATTTGTATTTAGACTCCATTGTCAATTGTATCAATTATTTTGTATGAATTAGGACACTTTATCCATTTTTTTACAATTAATTCAAATAATGTCTCATTAATTACTTATATGTATATTAGACATTGTTACTTTACCGTTCTTGCTCACATTAATGTCATCATTAATCATTCTCTCATATTTATTCACTTCTTATTATTGATTATGAACATTTGTGTGACTTAATTACTTCTTATACATCTTAAAGTCATTATATATATTTTAATGATCAAGGTGGGACATATTATATATTAATGATTTATTTCACATACTAGTCATTAGGTGATTAATTAGGTGTGAATTAGAGAATAAGGTGATATGCATTTCATATTGATGACCTGATTAATGTATGATTTATGTGTATTGAAGTATGTTATCTGATTATGACACCTAGTGACACTAATGTATCATTAATGTTATTAAGGATGTATAGGTTAATGTTAGATGATTAAAACTTAGGGTTTAGGTCAACATGATCATTATTCTTCACCTATACCTTCTTAGGATGTTGTGGCTACCCATGTACATCATCCCCAAAATGATTTGAAGCCCTAAAATGCAACGAGTTTTGGTGGGGTCTTCCTTGAGATCAAGCTACCTGAAGCTCAAGGAGCTTTAGCATCGGGGATAAGAAGGCTTTTATGTGATCCATGTTTGATTCAAAGTTGTTCCTTGGATTGTCAACAAGCTATATGATCCATCAATTTATCTAGAGTGAATGTAAACTAGAGAAGCCAATTTATATTAATATTAATTTCAAGTTTCTTGTCACTCTCATTCCCTGATCTCTCATCCTATTTCACCCTCTATACATTGTGAGACTCTCTATTTCCTTTCTTCTCCCCATAAAAGCTTCCTTACTAGGTTTACAAGTTCAATATTTTGCCACCATTTTTTTGCAAGTAGCAACTTGATGCTTTGGCAACCATCATTTACAAGCAAGGGCTTGTCTCTCCCTGTTGAGGTCAACGGTGATGGTTTGTGGGGTAATAGTGCAACCCATATGGATTAGGTATCATAGGTATTCCATCTAGCAAAATCCAAGGAATTGATGCGTGTGGGCTTCCTGGAGAAGGAAGAATCATGGTGATGTTTTTACCAATTTGCCCAAGGGATCTGTTATATCACCTAGGGCATGGGTGAATTAGTAATTTTGGTTTTCTCTTCCATATTTAATTGTGAGATATGTTCATTTCACTTTGACTAATGTGTCCTATCACACACATAAAGTTTTCCATCACATGTTAGGGCAAGCTCGTCCTTTTTCAGTTGGAGTTTTGAATCCCAGATAATGTGCTATATTTATCTCGACACTGATTGGTCAGAATACATAAAATCTTAATAAATTTATATATTTTTTTATAGAGGTCGGATGACGATGAGCCATATATGAAAGTTGATAGTTTTTTAGATTTGTATGATGAACATGGTTCAAGTACCAAGTTGTATTATGTTTTCACAAGATTTCAGAAATAGGTTTAGTTGGTGTTTATAAACTTGTAATCTAGGGTTTTGGGTCGTTTTAGGTCGATTAAGGGAATAAGATTAGGATACACTATAGGATGTCTTTTTACTGATCAAATAAGTGGTACATGCCCATCAATATTTAGTATTTTTTCACGTTCTAGTTCATCTACATGGTTCATATAATTATCAAGATGTACATAATTTATTTACTTAATGTTTTAAAATTTCAAGTAAAGTATTACATTTAAGATTACTCAAAAATGATAAAGTCGTGATTAAGTTCACAAGATATTATTCCATTATTATTCATGATAAGATAAGAACTAATAACATCATAAGATTATGGAGTTAGAACCAGACCCTTAGCATAGTTCAACTCAAAAAACATGACCCAAACCCTTAGTACAGGTCATGAGGCCCATGAATCTGAGAGCGGGCTGACTCAGAGAATATGACCCAGGCTCTAGAGTGTAGGTCATGAGACCTAGGTACTAGAGTACATGTCTCCAACATAAGTTACTTAAAAAGATACAAACTAAGCCTAAAATAATATTATATGTTTATGTTCATTTTTTCTACATATTATAATGATTTATGTCATGCATATTATTTAATAATAATATACAATCTTTTTATTCCAATATTATATATATCTAGAATAATCATGCCACCTATGCATAATTGTATTTCAACAGATGGATGGGGATAAGATATTCACATGTGAGGAGCAGGGGAAAAATGAGTACCAAAGATGACAACTCAATGATAGTTACTAGTTCATACCTGGTGGGGTGCCATTCTAGATAGTTATAGGTTTTCTATTCAGTCATGTTATGTAGGATTTTTTTTAAACTCTCTTTAAGGCTGAGTTTTAGTGTAATGACCCAATTTTCAACTTAGCCATCTAATTAAGATTTACTTAGATGATTACATGCTTAACTAGATTTATTATGTTTAAGATTTAATTACAATAGTTTAAACCTAATGAGAAACTCTAAGAATGTTTTATGAATAAGTGGGATTTTGTAAACCTTATCTGGCCAAAATTAGTGTTTTGATATCATAATGAATACATCATTGACAAACATAGTGGTGTATTAATGATTTTTTTTATTTTACATGTAACTCTTATTTATTTTAATTTTTTTATATAGTTTGTATAACTCAAATTTTATTGTTCTTGGGAAACTTCTAAATTTTGAGTGTTGGTTGGATCTATTGGGCACCTGAGATTCCATCCAGGACAAACTCCTTCGACCATGCATTCAGCCTAAAATATAGCAGTCTAATATTTTATTTTTAGTTATTGTTTGTTTTATCTATTTTGGCTGAATTTTAACTCTATCTTGAACTCCATTTAAGATAACCTTTTAAATGTTCATAATTTTGGAGTATGTTTGACTGACCAAGACCTTTTGACTAGTCGAGATCTTTACCAGGAACAATCTCGTTCAACTAAAAATTATGTTGAAAACAAATGCAATGTAGAACTTGTTTGTAATTGTTCCAAGCACCTCAATTGATCTATATAATTGACCAAACACCGTAGTAGCTCCCATACTCTATCAATTAATCTAGAGAAATTGAATTCTTGAGAGAGAGAGATTCAGGATGTGGAAGGAGAGAGCAGTGGATATAATGATATGGGTTTCATCTTCCTAGAGTTATTAAATCAAGGAAGTTGGTTTTCTTTAGGTATATTTTTGTGGTGAATATTTTCTCATGTGTCTAGATTTTGTCTTCCCTCTGATGTATATCAAAAATATAGCAAATCACCATCTCTTCCCTTTCTTTTCTCCTATTCTCCTTTTCTATGGTTCTCGAGTCAGAAGGAGTAAAAAAAGGAGTCGATGGCTAGAACCTTGATGGATAACTAGAAGTTTGAAATTTGGGCAACATTTTTAATATTATTGATGTCTTAGGTGAGTGCTTATATCCCTATTTATCTATGTAATCATGTTGAAAACCTAATCCTATCTACCTGAAATAGTCAAGATCCTTGCATTTAATTGTATGTGATTGGGTAATCAATTTGGAGTATTTCAAGAAATCTAATGCTACCAGTTTAGATTCTTACTCATTGAGTTGTACATGTTTAGTTCCTATTCTATCGATTTAAGTTGTATGAAAAATACTATGGATAGAGAAAATTAGCCTAATGAAGAATATGCTTGAAAATTTACTTGACAATTATACAATCATGCTTGCACTTGATAAGCATGAGTTCCTCAATTGTATTTTTGAATCTTTGCTTCAATTACATATGGAATGTACATAAAGATTGATGTGAGTGTTTGAAATAAAAGTATTCCCTTTGAAGAGTTAATGTTGAGGGATTGACCTAAATGAGCCAATGAACTGATGCATACTTACAATTGATGAATGAATTGTAAGGAAATGGAAACTAGGGTTTTAAAGTATGTGAATAGCCTGGAAAAACCTCCTTGTATACCTAGATGAGATTAGTGAATAATAAGGTCCTTAAGATGTATTAAACTTATTCGACTCTATCAAAATTCTTGAATTGCAATAATAAGTTGAGTATGACAGATAAAGCCTAAACTTGTATATAATCTTGTAAATGTCAATAAATTCTCAATTGTAGTGTATTACATCAATTGAAGATGATAAGTCTTATTAAGATGATCTATTCATAATGCAATTAGTATAGTATAATTTATAGAATAATGAGTAAATCCCTCATGAATGAAAGTCTTTATATTAGTCACATCATAACAAATTGAGATGATGACTTGTTATTAAGGAGTAAGAAAAGTAACCCTAATATGTTTTATGTCCTAAATGAAGTGTTTTATAAGGAAGGAAATGATTGCTTTTAATTATCAAATTGACATGGTACAACTATCCAAATAGAAATATAGGGAATGGAAAAGGGTACATTGAATTGGGACACTGAGTAATGAATAAATAACAAATAATTGAGTATGAGGAATGTTAACGTTTTTATATGGAATATATACAAATTAACCCAGATTGAAGGAAATGCACTTATATAATATTATAAAGATTTTGAGTGATAACAAAATATTATGTATCCAATGAATGGATAATGATGAATTATAAGAGTAGAAGTTAATAAGAAATGAAGAAGAAGAGTAATGAATTTATAAGGAAAACTAAGGAGTTAATTGGTGAAGCTAAGAATGTAACTCTAACCCTAACATGAGGACTTAGGTAATAGCAATGAAGACTATTTTTTAAAGAAAGTTTAATGAAAATACATGGATGAATATAACTTGACTTAACTAGAAGAAGAAAATTAAGGTTGCTAACTAAAATTCTTAAGAACACGTTCTTGGATTTTAATTTTGTGTTAGAATAATGACATTTTGAGATTGACCAACTATGTTTTCCTTTAAACGAATTAAGATATGTGTTTATTGGTAACCCTATTTGAGGCATAATTATTATAAAAGATGAGGTACAAATGTGTCATGAATGTGTAAGCAATGATGTTCCTTTATATCTAAGGAAGTTTATATGGAATATATTAGCTTTGTATGACTGGCCTGATATGAACACGATGAGTGATAAAAGATGTTCAAATGTTGATATTGCTATGAGTCTTGATGTCTTTGTGCTGAATATGGCATAAACTTGCTAAAAAATGTTGGGATTGAATTAATATGCATTGCTTATACATGAGGAAATCATGTTTATGATAAATGTTGGATTATGAGACTTTATCTCAGGGTGATAGTCCACTAATGATGAATGATAGGATGGATATGGAAAGAAATATATATGAATGATATTATGTTATGCTTGTTACTATCTCGTGTCCTGAGATCAAGTTGTGTAACCCTTGAGGAAACCGTGCAGTGGACCAGTGTCTGTTGTTGATATTTTATGATGGTTGTAGAAACATTAAGATAGTGACAATGAGTCATTTGATATGAGAATCAGGCTTGATGACTTCTAATTAATGAGGTACAAGCTAAGTAATTTCAAGGCAAATGAATAAAAGATGAAAAATTATGTATAGCATGATTTGAATATTTTTATGTCCCTTTTGTTGCTAATTGATAAATACATTTTTGTTGAATATGTTTCTTATTGTTTAAATTTGTCATTATATCATTTGATTATAAAGATAATTTGTTACCTTATTATTATTTGTCTAGTATGGAATCTGATCTTAAACGTTTACATCTAGTTTATGTTGGGAATTGATATCCACTCTTATTATTATTTGGCTTTGGTTGCGATTTGAATAATCCTATTTGGTAGACATGTTTTGTGTGGACTTCAACTTCAAGATTGTAGGATAAATACTGGTCTGAATGATGAGGTGTTATAAAGATGATGTTATTGTTATGTCTGTTGGTTGGATATTGACTTGTTACTCCTACAATTGGATTGTCATTATAAAGTAGTTAATATACATTGATATGTTCATGCATCATATGCTCTTCAAGATGTTCTAAATTTGGGATTGGACTCAGTGAATATCATATCTAATTTATTTTATTATGTTCATAAAATGAATGTGTTAAATACTAAAATCATCTATAAAAGTTAGTAAAGTATGCATGTTTCTTATAAGTTTAATATACTTAACATGATGTTGATAAGTGTATTTAACTTGAGTGGGAGGTATCCAGTCACTGGGTCTATATGATTTTCATGAGATTTTTTATAATTTTATTAGATATAAAGTCATCCAGTGGAGAGGTTGTGACAAAGAAGATGCATGTATATAGAATAATCTAGATTAGAATGTCCTTGTACTATATCTTTCTAGGGATGGATAGTGTATTGAGTTTGCTCTTTCATGTACATGCAATTGATATAAACTAGATTGTATATGAGTAATAAGATTCAATTCTGGTGTTAATGGGTCTTTATAATATTTGTGATAAATGAATATGTTGTCCTTGTGTGATATTGATTTATGATATTTTATGAAAATGAAAAAACATTAGTTGTATTGTTTGTTTATTGTGTTAATCATGTTTGTCGAGAATCAATTATTTGTTTATTAATATGGGTTTGGATTTAGAATTTTTGTCAAATGGATGACGTTTATGTTGATCAGAAGAGAAATTTCGACATTTAGTCCCCTTCTATAAGGAATGTAATAAGGCCCTTTTTGGTTTATGTTATGATGTGGAGGTTGCTTGGTCAATGATATAATGATCTCCTATGAATGAAAATGCTTCAACTATGGTTGTGTAAATGCTAGAAAGGAGGTCATTACATCTAGAGTTATTTCAAAAACCATTGACATCACAAGCTCTCTCAACTAGGAGTTTGTGGCTAGGAGTCTTCCTGGTGTTGAAACTCTGGATACTCTTAGAAGGTAATTTATTTTGCTTTTTACCCTCAACTAATAGGTTGGAGTTCTAGCTATCATGATCATGAAGAAGGGTGCCTCCTTTTCCCTCCTCTATCAATAGGAAAAGAGTAATGATATGGAGCACTCTATTGTCACCAATATTGGCACCCCCAGCCTTGAAAATATAAAAAGTAATAAATTCAACCATTTGCACATAGAATTAAGGAGACACACTCACAAAATGTAGGAAGATGAACATACATATAAACATCACACACTCTCTCCCTATATTCTGTGGCTCTCTCCCACCCCTGGCCCTAGAACCTAGGCTACCGTACGACCAACCCATTGTCACACCACCTTTCCTCTGTGACCAGCTCACAGTCGTATCACCCCTCCACCACTACTAGGCCATAGCATAGTCGTTGTTGCCTAGGTCAGGATGACATGTCACCATTACCAGAATGCCACGACTGCCATGAATGGAATGTCATCACCACCAAAATATATGTTGTTATGCCATTGTCATCACCGGGCCTATGCCAGAGCCGTGTCCAGGCCTCTATATTGCCATGGTTGTCATTGCACCAAGACACCTCTTGGTCTCCACCCTCCTTTGTACACACAAACCACATCTTGTTTTCCCATCCTCAACCATCATCATATTCAACATGAGGAGCAGGAGCAGACACACATCCACATGAATGGTCATGTCCATGCCATAACGACCATGTTATCATCGTGCCCACTATTTTATTCATCTCCAAATATTGTTCATCCCCAGGCTTGGTATTGTAATGTACAAAAATCAGATACATGTTAAATGAATTTTGTAAATGAGTTTTCATCTTGTTACATGTAAGAACATGAGCATGTATGACACGTATGTCGTAACTTAGAGTTATGCATAAATAATATAAATGTTATGAAAAGTGGTTAATAACTATCGTGTCTTGTATTATATCGTTTGATAAAAAAACTCTTCTGATTGCAGCACTATGTCAGTTTTTATTAGCTAGTCTTGATAATGTTTTTTGGTAGTATAATTACATTCATCAGTGTGCTTTTTGAAATTTACAACAAAATTTGAAGAAATCTAGCATTGTGTTAGTTCATTTTAGGTTTGGTTGTTGATAGATTTTGATAATGCCTTAAACATATATAAGTATTGTAGGGAAATATGGCGATAGATCATGCAGTAAAAAAAATGTAACTACCATATTTCCCTTTAAATAGTAGATCACGTAAACAACTATGTAATGGGAAGGATGGTTGTGAGGTTATACATGGTCTTAGAGCAAGTTCAATGACAATTATCTCATTATAGTGTGTGTCTTTCTAGAAGTTGTACTTGGATAATGTATGCGTCCTCACCTCCTAGTTGTTCACCATAGACAATAATTGACTTTGACCTCCGAATGGCAGGCAACAACCTCCTTGCCTCTATATTAGTCCACACGGACCACTAGGAACTCATTTTGTTCTAGATGAATGGACATGAAGGAGTTGTCCCTTTCTAGTCAATGTACTAGCACCGACTTGCTCTCCCATTATTGTCTCTCCCTTCCTATCCCTCCCTTTAACAGATAGGACTTGCTCGAGTTCTCTTGGTTACCGCAACTAGAGAAAATAACAATTGTCAGAGCTTACCGTTGTGTCTAACAAGCCCCATTACCCCTCTAGTTATAGGAGGGATAGGGTCACGGTTCCCAGTCTGAACAAGATTCAAAGGGGATTATTTTTCATGAATTTTTGCATCCCGCGAAAGACAAAATGATTGGTTCATAGGTGAATCGATTGGTTGGCATGTGAGCCTATTGGTTCAACCCTTGAACCAGTCATTTCAACATGTTTTCCAATCACAATTGTACCAGAAATTAATATCCAATTAATGCACATCATGACGTCATCACTAATCATTGATCCAATCACAGTCGGTTCACAACCTGAACTAGTCAGCTCACATACTTGAGTCGATTGGTTCATTTGTTGAACTAGTTGTCACATGGTTTTGATTGCCAAACTTGGTTTAATTAACCCAACACTTGAATCGATTAGTTCAACACTTGAATCGGTCCATTCACACTTCAGTCAGTCAACTTTCAACCATTGTTGTTTAAATTGAATACCTAACTCTTTAGTAATCAAGTTAAACTACATTCATGAATAAACTCCTATTCTAAGTTTATCATATGTGGGTGACCCTATAGGTTCCAAGTTAAGTTGGTAGTGAATGTCCATAACTAATTTATGACATCAAAACAAATGAACGATATCTAGAAAAACATCATTACTACCCAAGTAAATGGGAAAGTTGGAGAACAACTTCAACCTATAATCCATGATTGGTGTTATAGTGTTTGTATAGTTCTTTTGTCACTAATATCTAGATTGAACTTGAGGCATGGAATCGCCATCCTACTCAATTTTCAATCTCTGTTCCTTGAACCGGAGCAGACTATCTAAGATATATGTAAGCTCAGTATCACATATTGACTCACATGAGCAAGGCCATGCATTTCTCAGTCTCACTTATCAAGTGGCCAAGATATCATACTCTTATAGGAGAGACAAATCTCATCTACAACACTCACAGTCATCCCCATGTGTCATAATGCACCTTATTCAAGGTCACAATGGATAATAACAAAGTACACCAAACGACATGTGATGAGTGTAGTGATTTTAGATCAAGGAACCACAATCACCACCAACACTATAAGAGATGATTCTGAGTACCAATTATGGTTTTCATGTATCACTCTTCTGGTTGGACTGTCTGACACACAGTTCTCTAACAAGTATCTATGTGTTTGGTTTGATATCAATATCATGAGTTAATGATATTCTGTCATCAACCAACACACACTCTAGTCTTATGTGTTATTGTTGTCTATCATCCTTCCACAATAATAATCGACTATGGACATAACAAGAATGTATATACTCTTGACATCCGTATGATCTCATTGTTTAGGTCCTCAACCCAAATACATATGCCATTGAGTAATATCATTCTTTAGACATTTATTATGTTACATCATTATCTCATAATGAATAAAACAAAATAAATTAGAAGATTGAATTTGTTATTAATAAAACCATTTATATGATGTGTCATTACAATCATCATATGATTGGCTCTCTAGGCATACATACCAACAAACTCCCACTCACACTTAGATCCAATCATCCTTGATTACGATACCAAGTGATCTAACATGACCATCATGCTTCTGTTGTGAAAGTGCTTTTTTCAAGGGGTCAACCACATTGCTCTCAATTAGTACTCTAAAAATCTTCACATCTCCTTGTAATATGATCTCTCGAATGAGATGGAACTGCCTTTGTATATGCTTATAACATTGATGCGATCCAGTTTCCTTAGCTTGTGAAATAGCTTCTCTCACAATATAGCTCATTTGCATCGTTGATGCTTGGAACTACCCCAAGTCCAAAAATAAACTTCTTGATCCAAACATCCTTCATTGATGCATTGGATGCAGTAATATAATTAGCCTCTATTGTAGAATTCACAACTATCTCTTTCTTGGAATACTTCCAGCACATAGCTCTATTGTTGAGGCAAAATATAAATCCAGATGGAGGTCTATAGTCATATTTGTCATTTTGGAAGCTTGCATCTTTGTAACCATTTACCACCAACTCTTCCTCTTTACCGTAGACAAGCAACTGATCCTTAGTTCTTCTCAAGTACTTAAGGATTTTCTTCATGGATGTCCAGTGATCATCACCTAGATCTTACTGATATATGTTCATCATGATGAAGGTATATGAGACATTGGAACAAGGACATAACATTCTATACATGATGGATCCAATTGGATATTCATATAAAATCCTACTCATGCATTCCCTTTCTTCACAGGAATTGGGACATTGAGCTTTAGAGATAGTAACACCATGAGAAATGGGCATGTTTCCTCTCTTTGAGTCCTCCTTGTTGAACCTCTTCAACACTTTGTCAATGTATGTTCTCTAACATAGTCCAAGATGCCTTCTAGATCTATCTCTATAGATCTTCATTCCTAAGATATAGGATACTTCACCTAAGTCTTTCATAGAGAATATATTTCCCAGCCAGGTTTTACCATCTATATAGTAGGAATGTCATTCCCCATCAATAGTATGTCATCCACATACAATATGAGAAACAAATTATTCTCCCACTAACCTTCTTGTTAACACAAGGTTCATCTTCATTCTGACTGAAGCCAAACTCTTTGACTATCTCATCAAAATGAAGATTTTAGCTTCGAGATGCTTGATTCAACCGATAGGTTGACCTTTGTATCTTATAGACTTTATTTGCATCCTTTGGATTTATAAAACCCTCAGGTTGTGTCATTTATACATCCTCAAGAATATTCTCGTTAAGGAATGTGGTTTTAACATCCATCAGCCAAATCTCATAGTCATGATAAGTTGCAATGGCAAGCATGATCTTGATGGACTTAACCATGGAAAGTGGAAAAAAAGTTTCATCATAGTCAACACCTTGAACTTGTGTGAAACCTTTTGCAACCAATCTTTCCTTATAGGTTTGTACAATACCATCCATGTCGGTCTTCTTATTGAAGACCCACTTGTACCCTATGGTTTTTACCCCATTCAACTGTATCCACCAAGGTCCATACCTTATTGGTGTACATAGATTCTATCTTAGATCTCATGGTCTCAAGCTATTTCTCAAACTCAGGTCCCTTCGTAGCTTCTAGATAGGTTGTTGGCCCATCACCTATAACCAACTCACTGCCTTCTTGAGTCATAAGATAACCAAGTCATTCAGGATCAAGGCGTGTCCTACTAGATCTATGAGGTCCTTGTGTTACTTGAGGAATTTGACATTCCATAATGGTTTGTGACTCTTTATGCTCCCCTTGTACTTCTAAAGGTTCAATTCTTTCTTGTTGGTCTTGAACTTCAATTCTACTTTCCTCCCACTAATTCCTTTGGAAATAATTTCCTTTTTTGGGAATACAACATCTCTGGAAACAAACACTTTGTTGTTACATAGGAATAAAAGTAATATTCTTTGGTTTACTTAGGATATCCAACAAAATAACATTTATTTGATTTGGATCCAAGCTTTTTGGGAAACTACTTTCTCACATGAGCTTCACAACCCCAAATCTTCATAAAAGACACATTGGGACGCTTCCCATACCATATCTCATGTGGTGTCTTTTTAACCAATTTAAATGGTACACAATTTAGAGTAAACACGGTAGTTTTAAGAGCATAACCCCAGAAGGTAGCCAGAAGTTCAGCTAAACTCATCATTGATCACATCATATCTAGTAATGTGTGATTCCTTCTTTTTGATACACCATTATGTGGAGGTGTTCTAGGTGGAGTCCATTGTGATACAATACCACGGTCTCCTCAAACTCTTGGCTTAAGTATTCTCCACCTAGATCAAAATGAAGTGGCTTAATACTTTTTCCAAGCTGGTTTTGTACTTCATTCATGAAATCCTTAAACTTTTCAAGAGTTTTTAGTTTATGTTTCATATGGTAAGCATAACCATACCTACTGAAGTCATCTGTAATGGTAATGAAGTACTGATAACCAACTCTAGCATTTGTTCTAAAAGGGATACATACATCAATATGTATTATTCCTAATAGATCACTAGCCCTCTCACTATTTACAGTGAATGGTGTCTTTGTCCATTTGCCCAATAAATAAGATTCATATGTCTCTATTGATTTGAAATCAAAAGAGTATAGGTAGCTATATTTTTGGAGTCTAGATATGCGTTTCTCATTTATGTGCCCTAGACGACAATGTCAAAGATATGTTTTGTTTGAGTTATCGAGTTTTAATCTTTTGGTATTTATGTTATAAACATTTGTCTCTAGATCCAGCAAATAAAGACCATAAGACATTAGGGCACTTCCATAAAAGATGTCATCTTTTGAAATAGAATATTGACCATTCTTAATAGGGAATTCATATCCATCCTTGTCCATCCAAGATACAGAAATGATGTTTTTATTTATGGCAAGTACATAATGATAGTTCATTAACTCTATTACGATCCTTGTGGGTAGAGATAAATCATAGGCTTTGATTGTAGTGGAAACAACTCTTTCTCCATTTATGACTCACATGTCGACCTTGTCCTATCTTAAAAGCTTACTTCTTTTCAGATCCTACATATTCAAACATATGTGAGATCCACATACGGTATATAGTACCCAAGATGAATAAGTAGACAAATTTATCTCAATAACATATATACTTGAGGTGGAGATCTATATCCCCAACTTCATGTTCCTGAATCCCTTTAAGTACAAAGGACATATTCCTCTTGTACTTTTCTTTATCCTTATATTGAGTGTTGAAGATCTGGATTTATGCTTGGCCTTAAAACTCTTCTTGTCTTTGCTTTCATTCTTGAACTCCATTCCACTGATCACCATCACATATTTGTCCTTCTTCATTCTTGCTCTGATATTTATCAGCATGCCAAGCAAATTTGATAGTAGTCTGGCTAGGGGTGTAAACGGTGTGGGTACGGTGCGGGTCTGTCCATACCCATACCCATACCCATACCCATCTAATTTAGCGGGTCCGGTTCCAGTTCTAGACCCGCATAATACAAAACCTGGACCCGCACCATACCCGTACCCGCAATAATAGCGGGTATGCGGTGCGGGTATGCGGGTAAGCAGTTCTATAAAACATCATATTGTTTATGTAAAAGAAATGACTATGTTATATATATTTAACACAACAAGATATTGTTATCATATAGTATATTAACATGTAATAGTTATATTAGACAATGTTATATTCTATACAATAAAGTTAATTGAGTAATTGTTTACATATTTGTAGTCATGATCATAACATTTAATTTATGTAGAAAGTAATGTAGATTAGTAGACATTTTGAGTTTAAGTTTACATATGATGTTCGTTATTGTAACTAGAATAGCTAATTCTTAGTTATATGACTAGTCTCAACCTTAGAGTAGGATATAATCTCAATAATTATATTAATTAGACTAGTAAAGTATGATATATAACATATTATTTTAGTAGTTACTTATGTATATCGGGTACACGGGTCTAGCGGGTCTGGGTCCAAGCATACCCATTATTGGACCCGCTTATATGCGGGTCCAAGGGTATACGGGTCCAAGGGTATGCGGGTATGAAAAATTAGACCCGTGATGGGTTTTTTAAGGGTCCGGATTTGCGGGTCCGCGGGTCTACCCGTACCCATTTACAGCCCTAAGTCTGGCCATGTTATTCAAGTGGTAACACTCGATAAAATGGTTATATGATTCTAACAATGATTGTAGAATCATATCCATGGCCAAATCTTTTCTCAAAATAGAATCCCAATTATTCTAGATGTTCCACATGTGCAATCATATTGACGATATGGGCCTCTACTGGATCTCCCTCTGTCATCTTACACTCAAAGACCACCTTTGAGACATTGTACCTTTCTTGCTTTGTATGATTATGGTTCATGTTCTTAAGATGTGTTACCATATCAAGAATCCTCATGTCTTCACTTTGTTCAGACAACTCATAGTTCATGCAACTTAGCATTAGGTGATTCATGTATGAGGCATCATTAACATGCTTCCAGTAAGCATCCACCTCAACCCTAGGCGCATCAGGAGTAGGTATTTCTAGCACTGGTGTATGTAGGATGTACAGGTTATGATCATCACTGAGAACCCTTCTCAAAGTCTAAAACCAATCATGGAAATTTATCATGTTAAGTTTGCCCTTGCAAAGGATAGATCACAATGATGATTTGTTTGCCATTTGTTTCTACAAGAGAAAATTTACATTTATGAAAACATTTTTGTTTGATTTGATTTGAATAAAATTTTACGATATTTAATTAAATGTTAATTAATTATCACTCCTACTATTTTATTCAAATAGATAGCCCTCACATATAAATATGGAAGATTACAACATGCAACTTTCTAGTGAGCCAAGATTCAAAAAAATTGAGTTATTACCCAGACAACGCCAGCGTCCATAACCAATTATTAAGTTAGACAACATTTTCCAATTGCATCTTATTGAATTCTTAGATAAATGTAATGCACAACTCTTTACCATAGTCATCTAAATGCTTCTAGGTGCTTAATCTTATTAAGATCACCTAGTTAAGTCTGACCCATAAACCAACATGAAAGTAATGCACTGCGCTTGACAGACCCACATAACTACCATCACACTTCCACGAGAAGGACAATGCACCATGCTTGGCATGGCCATGCTTATTCGATCAATTTTTTCATGTGTGTTGCTAATGGAAAGCATCTAAAACTTAATATTATATTGAGGGATTTGTATTTATAAATACATATACATATCCAATCACCACATACTTATAGTACATATCATACACATGCTATATCCCACAAACAAAAAATATGAAATTAAAACATAAGTGATGGTTATGGCCATACTATTACAATTCCTTGGAGCCATAAGGAATTACCACCACTTAAGTTCTACATCACATGCAGAAACATGTTGTTGATGAAGATCTATGCTTGAACAAATTTGGATTGATGGGTTCAAGCCTTAAACCAATCGGCTCGCCTCTTGGTTGGTCTTTGGTCTATAGTCCTACATCTTCTAGAACCTCCAGTCGATCGCTTGGGTCACCAGTCGATCAGTTCGACTCCTCCTATTGTCATTCCTCCTCAATCCTCCAACTGATCGACTCATCATATAAAAAGGATAGTTCGTCTGACACTGAACGTCTCCTTCATCGTAACAAGAAATTAAAACTATCCTGATGTTATTTAACATATTAAAAAGTAATAAGAAATCTCGAGTTACATTCGAGGGAAGCATAGAAAGGAGAGAATAATACTTCTACATATATAAGAGATGATTGAGGCTCGGTATGCAAACTGAGATATAAATAGGAATAAACAACCATACAACCATACACAGAAATATGGGTTATTGGCCATAACCATGCTTTACATCCACCATCAAAACTAACTTTTAGGATGACGTTGTAAATTGCATATATGTTATATCACATATATATTAGTTAAGAATGTATTTGGTATTAAATTGGATATGCACAATAATCATTTTAAGTATTCAAACCGTATGCAATAATTAAACGACAAAAACCAAAATTAGATCATATCAATTAAATCCCAAAGCATATTAAATTGACGAGGATCTAATATTGTTGTAGGGAAATATGGCGACAGAGCAAAGAGAAGGTAGCAGAAACAAAAATTTAACTGTCATATTCCCCTTTAAATAGTAGATCGCGTCAACAACTATGTAATGGAAAGGATGTTTGTGAGGTTGTACCTAGTCATGGAGCAAGTCTGGTGATAATTCCCTTGTTGTAGCATGCACCTTTCTACAAGTTGCACTTGGACTATCTGTGTTGACCTCTTGGTTTTTCACCATGGAGAGCAGTTGACTTTTCCCTCCAAGCAGAAGGAAATAGCCTCCTTGCCTCTATAGTAGTCCATATGAACCACTGGCAACTCATGTCATTCTATATGAATGGATAGGAGGGAGTTGTCTCTTTCTCGTCCGTGTACTAGCACAAAATTTCTCTCCCACAATTGTCTCTCCATTTCTATCCCTCCCTTTGATGGATAAGACTTGTTCAGGTTCTCTTAGTTACTACAACTAGAGAAGACAACAATTGTCAGATCTTACAGTTGTGTTTGAGAAGGCCCCAATACCCCTCTATTTATAGGAGGCTTAGGGTCAGGGTTCCCAATTTGAGCGAGAGTCGAAGGGGGAAAAATTTTATAAAATTTTGCATCCTACGAGTGATGAAACAATCAGTTCATATGTGAACCGATCGGCTGGAATGTGAGTCGATTGGTTCAACCATTGAACTAGTCATTTTATCATGTTTCTCAGTTGCAATTGTATTGACAATTAATATCTGATTAATGCACAACATGACAACAACACTAATCCTTTATCCAATCGAATTAATCAGCCAACCGGTGGATTCACAGACCTGAGCCGATTAGTTCACTTGCTAACTAGTCGTCTCATGGTTCTCATTGCCAAACTTGTTCAATTAACCTGATACTTGAATCAATCAGTTCAACCACTTGAACTGGTCAGTTCACGGTCCAGTCATTCAACTTCAACAATTATTGTTTAAATTGAATACCTAATTTTTAATAACTAAGTTAAATTGCACTCATAAATAAACTCATTTACCCAGTTAGGTTAGCGGTGAATGTCCATAACTAATTTACAATATCACAAGCAATGAGTGGTATCTAGAAACACATCTTTGCTACCTAAGTAATTCAAAAAGTTGGAGAACAACTTCAACCTATAATCGGGATTTGTGTTACCATATTTGTATAGTTCCTTTGTCATTGATACCCAGATTGAACTCGAGGTATGGAATTGTCATCCTACTCAGTGTCAATCTCTATTCCTTGAACCAGAGCAGACTATCTGAGATATATTTAAGATCAATATCACATATTGACTCACATGAGAAAGGCCATGCATTTCTCAATCTTGCTTATCAAGTGGCCAGAATATCATACTCCTATATGAGGGACAAATCCCATCTACATCACTTAGAGTCATCCCCATGTGTTGCAATACACCTAAGCACCACCTTTATGGAAAACCTTATTCAACGTCACAGTGGATAATGTCAAAGTACACTGAACGACATATAATGAGTGCAGTGATTTCAGGTTTAAGAACCACAATCACCACCAACACTGTAAGAGATGGTTCTGAGTACCAATTATGGTTTACATGTATCACTCTTATGGTGGGACTATATGACACACTATTCTCTAACAAGTATCTATGTGTTTGGTTTGATATCAATATCATGAGTTAATGATATTTCATCATCAACTAACACACACTCTAGTCTTATGTGATATTATTGTCTATCAGCCTTCCACAATAACAATTGACTATGAACATAACAAGAATTATATACTCTTGACATCTATATGATCTAATTGTTCAGGTTCTCAACCCAAAGACGTATGCCATTGAGTAATATCATTATTTATACATTTATTATGTTACATAATTATCTCATAATGAATAAAACAAAATAAATTGGAAGATTGCATTTGTTATTAATAAAACCATTTACAAGATGTGCCATTAAAATCATCATATGATTGGCTATCTAGGCATACATACCAACAAACTCCCACTCGCACTTAGATCCAACCTACCTCAATTTAATCCCAAGTGATCTAACATGACCATCATTCTTTTGCTATGAAAGTGCATTTGTCAAGGGGTTAGCCACATTGCTCTCGATTAGTACTCTAAAATATTCACATATCCTTGTTGTATGATCTCTTGAATGAGATGGAACTGCCTTTGTATATGCTTGTAACATTGATGTGATATAGTTTCCTTAGCTTGTATAATAGCTCCACTATTGTCACAATATAGCTCAACTACATCGTTGATGCTTGGAACTACCCTAAGTTCATAAATGAACTTCTTGATCCAAACATCCTCCTTTGATGCATTGGATGCAGCAATATACTCAACCTATGTTGTGGAATTCACAATTGTCTCTTTCTTAGAATACTTCCAACTCACAACTTTTTTGTTTAGGAAAAATACAAATCCAGACTATGGTCTATAGTTATCTATGTCAGTTTGGAAGCTTGCATCTTTGTAACCCTTTACTACCAACTCTTCCTCTCTACTGTAGACAAGCAACTGATCCTTAGTTCTTCTCAAGTACTTAAGGATGTTCTTCATGGCTATCTAGTGAACATCACATGGATCTTACTGATATATGCTCATCATGCTCAAGGCACATGAGACATTGGGATGAGTACATAACATTATGTACATGATGGATTCAATTGCAGATGCATATAAAATCCTACTCATGTGTTCCCTTTCTTCATAAGAATTGGGACATTGAGCTCTAGAGATAGTAACGCCATGAGACACGTGCATGTTTCTTCAAGTTCAACCTCTTCAACACTTTGTCAATGTATGTGCTCTGACTTAGTCCAAGAAGCCTTCTAGATCTATCTCTATAGATCTTGATTCCTAAGATATAGGATGTGAAAAGATCTTGATTCCTAAGATATAGGATGTGAAAAGATCTTGATTCCTAAGATATAAGATGTTTCTCTTAAGTCCTTCATAGAGAATATATTTCCCAGCCATGTATTTACCATCTATAAAGTAGGAATTTCATTCCCCATCAATAGTATGTCATCCACATACAATATGAGAAACAAATTATGCTCCCACTGACCTTAATGTAAACACAAGGTTCATCTTCATTCTGACTAAAGCCAAACTCTTTGATTGTTTCATCGAAATGAAGATTTTAGCTTCGAGATGCTTTCTTCAATCCATAGATTGACCTTTGTAGCTTACGGAATTTATTTACATCCTTTGGATTTATAAAACCCTTAGGTTGTGTCATGTACACATCCTCAATAAAAAATTTGTTAAGGAAAGTGGTTTTAACATCCATCTTCCAAATCTCATAGTCATGATAAGTTGCAATGGAAAGCATGATCTTGATGGACTTAACCATGAAAAGTGGTGAAAAAGTTTCATCATAGTCAACACCTTGAACTTGTTTGAAACATTTTGCAACCAATATTCCCTTATTGGTTTGTATAATACCATCCATGTCGATCTTCTTCTCTAAGACCCTCTTGTACCCTATGGGTTTTACCCCTTTAGGTGTATACACCAAGGTCCATACCTTGTTGGTGTACAAGGATTCCATCTTAGATCTCATGGCCTCAAGCCATTTCTTTGACTGGTCCCTTCGTAACTTCTAGATAGGTTGTTGGCTCATCATCTATAACCAACTCATAGCCTTCTTGAGTCACAAGATAACCAAATCTTTCAAGATCAAGGTGTGTCCTACTAGATATTTGAGGTTCTTGTGTTACTTGAGGAATTTGACATTCCATAATGGTTTGTGACTCTCTATGTTCCCCTTATACTTCTCAAGGTTCAATGCTTTCTTGTTGGTCTTGAACTTCTTTGAGTTTTACTTTCCTCCCACTAAATCCTTTAGAAATAAATTCCTTTCCTAGGAATACAACATCTATGGAAACAATTACTTTGTTGTCACATAGGAATAAAAGTAATATCCTTTGGTTTAATAAGGATATCCAACAAAATAATATTTATTTGATTTGGATCCAAGCTTTTCGGGAAACTACTTTCTCAAATGAGCTTCACAACCCCAAATCTTCATAAAAGACACATTGGGACGCTTCCCATACCATATATCATGTGGTGTCTTTTGAACTGATTTAAATGGTACAAAGTTTATTGAAAACACGACAGTTTCAAGAGCATAACCTCATAAGGTAGAGAGAAGTTCAGCTAAACTCATCATTGATCGTACCATATCTAGTAATGTGTGATTCCTTAGTTTTGATACACCATTATATTGAGGTGTTCTAGGAGTCCATTGTGATATCATACCACGGTCTCCATAAACTCTTGGCTTAAGTATTCTCCACCTCGATCAGAATGAAGTGGATTAATACTTTGCCAAGATGGTTCTCTACTTCATTCATGAAATCTTTAAACTTTTTAAGAGTTTTTTATTTATGTTTCATCAGGTAAACATAACCATACCTACTAAAGTCATCAGTAAAGGTAATGAAGTACTAATAACCACCTCTAGCATTTGTTCTAAAAGGGCCACATACATCAATATGTATGAGTCCTAATATATCACTAGCCCTCTCATTGTATCCAGTGAATGGTGTCTTTGTCATTTTGCCCAATAAACAAGATTCATATGTCTTTATTGATTTGAAATCAAAAGAGTATAGGTAGCCATACTTATGGTGTCTAGATATGCCTTTCTCATTTATGTACCCTAGACAACAATGTCAAAGATATGTTTTGTTTGAGCTATTGAGTTTTAATCTTTTGAGTTATTGAGTTTTAATCTTTTGGTATTTATGTTATAAACATTTGTCTCTAGATCAAACAAACAAAGACCATAAGACATTAGGGCACTTCCATAAAATATGTCATCTTTTGAAATAGGACATTGATCATTCTTAATAGGAAATTCATATCCATCCTTATCCATACAAGACACAGAAGTGATGTTTCTATTTATAGAAAGTACATAATGATAGTTCATTAACTCTATTACAAGCCTTGCAGGTAGAGATAAATCATAGGTTCTGACTGTAGTGGCAACAACTCTTTCTCCATTATGACTCATAGGTTAGCCTTGTCCTGTCTTAAAAGATTACTTCTTTTCAGATCCTACATATTCAAACATATGTGAGATCCACATTCGGTATATATAACCCAAGATGAATGAGTAGACAAATTTTTCTCAATAACATATTTACCTAAAGTGGAGATCTCTATCCCCAACTTCATGTTCCTCAATCCCTTCAAGTAAAAAGGACATATTCCTCTTGTACTTTTCTTTCTCCTTATCTTAAGTGTTGAAGATCTAGATTTATGCTTGGATTTAGAACTCTTCTTGGCTTTTCTTTCATTCTTGGACTCCATTCTACTTATCACCATCACATATTTGTCCTTCTTCATTCTTGCTTCGACATTTATTAGCATGCCAAGTAAATTTGACAATAGTTTGGCCATGTTATTCAAGTGGTAACACTCAATAAAATGGTTATATGATTCAGGCAATGATTGTAGAATCATGTATGTGACCAACTCTTGGATCAAGGAGAATCCCAATTATTCCAGATGTTCCACATTTGCAATCATATTGAGCACATGGGTCTCTACTGGATCTCCCTCTGTCATCTTACACTCAGAGACCAACTTTGAGACATTATACCTTTCTTGCTTTGTATGATTATGGTCTATGTTCTTAAGATGTGTTTGTTGGTATGTATGCCCTGAGAGCCAATCATGGGATGATTGGTGGGATACATTAAGATTGATTTGATAAACATCAAAGGCAAGCTTCCAATTCTTGCTAGTTCAGTCATATGAGATAGTGATAGAACAGATTGAATGTCTAGAGAATGACAGTACTCAATGACGTATGCTTTTAGGTTGAGGACCTAAACGATGAGATCATACGGATGCTAAGAGTTTGTACATTCTCATTATGTCCCTAGTCGGATGTCATTGTGGAAGGTAGATAGACAACAATGACACACAAGACTGGATTGTGGTGTTGGTTGATGACAGAATCCCGTTAGTCATGATATAGAGATATCAAACCAAACACATAGGTACTTGTTAGATAACAAGTGTACCGGACAGACCCACTGTGAGTTTGACACATGGAACCATGACATGGTAGTCACAGTTAGTACTCATAGTGATGGTGGTGAGTGTGATTCTTTGACCTGAAATCACTACACTCAACACATGTTGTTGGGCACACTTTGACATCATCAAACGCAGTCCTGAAACATGGGTTGTTATAAAGGTGATGATTGGGTGGCTTTGACACATGGGGCTTTTGAGGGGTGAGTGATAGATATGGGATTTGTCCTTCCTGAGGGAGTTTGATATCCATAGCCACTTGATGAGTAGGATTGAGAAAGGCGTGCACGCATGTGTGAATCGGTATGTGATATTGATGTCATACATATCTCTTTCAATCTACTCTGAGATCAAGAAAGTGAATGAATGTTGACAGGATGACTGTTCCATGCCTCGAGTTCATTTGGGATATCAGTGACAAAGGAATTATACATTCGTTGTAACACCATTCACGGATTGTAGGATTGAAAGTTGTTCTCCAACTTTCTATTTCACTTGGGTAGCACTGATGTGTGACTAGGCACCACTCTTTGCTTGTGAAGTCATAAGTGTTATGGACTTTCACTGCCAATGTGAAATGGACCTGCAGGGTCACACACATAGGATTTAACCTGGAAGAGGAGTTTTGTCCAAAAACAATGTTTAGATTGATTGCTAAAGGTGTTTAGTAGTTCAATTAAACACTCAATTAATTGATAGCTCAATGTCATAATGTTCAAGGTGTTGGACACATTGATTGGAGTATTGGATTGATTGAAACTGTAATTGACTGATTATGCACAATCTACACTCCCAACCGATCAGCTCATGTGATGAATCGATCGAATCAGCTTGGTGAACCGATCATCTCAGGTGGTGAGTCGATCGACTCATGGACAGGGTGAAACGATTTCTTCAAGTGTTGAAATGATCGGTTCAATTGTTGCAACTGAGCAAGTTGGGAAAGTAGGATTGGTGAGAAATTTCCTTTCGTTTCACTTGCCCAATTTGATTGGAACAAGGATTTGTATTTGATACCAATTAGAAACAACCGATCGGTTGAAGTGTCAACCGACCGGCTCAGGTCCCCAACCGACCATTTCAGAAATGAAATGATCGGTTCAGATTGCGCAGTTGGTTGTTTTTGTGGAAAATCTCGAACCCTTCTACTCCTGCTTTAGTCCCGCATTGACTAGGATAGAGAACCCTGTCCCATGACCCTCCTATATATAGGGGTATTGGGGGCTTCTCAAAGAACAACTCAGTGCAACCAGTTGCTCTGTAAAGTTGTCGTTCTCTCTGGTTTTGGTAACCGAGAGAGCCCGAGCAAGTGCTACCCGATAAGGGAGGCACAACAAGGGAAAGACAACTGCAAAAAGCGATTGATGGCAGGAGAGTGTGTCAGTGACTAGTACACTGACAGGAGGGTGTGACTCCTTCCAATTCCTTGTGAGACAAGGAGATTGGAGTTCCAGGTGGTCCGTGTAGACTACTTCAAAGGCGGGAGATTTATGTCGCTCGAAGGACAGTTGTCAATCCCGACAGTCCCAGTGAGACCAGGAGTCTTCAGTCCCAGTGCGACCAGGAGCTGCACAGACACCGTCCAAGACCGAAGGTGAAGACCACGCAAGCCGCGAGGTATTGTCACTGAGAAAGCCTCGGGACAAGGTATGATTCCACAAACCATCCTTTCCTATTGTATAGACGTTGACGTGTTTCCTTGTTTTGGGTTTGGGGAGGAAAATTTTTGTTTCCGCTGCCTTCTCTACCTCCCCTAAAACCCAACAGTGGTATCAGAGCCACGTCAACTACTCTATACTTTAGGATTACCGATATGATCGATTTTGGTTTGTCACCTTTATTTATTGCATACGATGCGAATAAAATTGGCTTTATGCATGTCCAATCCTAAATCCACAAATCCCAATTTACAGATATGATATGTATTATGAATGCACTTGATACGCGTCACCCTTAAACGAGTTTTTTGGTGGATGTATAGCGTGGTTATGGCCAATAAACCCTATCTGTGTATGTTTTTATGTGGTTGCTTGCATCTCGGTCTGCGCACTGATCTTCCTTCTCCTATTCCTGATGTAACTCGAAATAATTCGAGATTTCTTTCCTACCTTTTCTCCCCTCGAATGTAACTCAAGGTTTCTCTTTTTACAATGTAAAATAGGATAGAATTTTATTTCCTGTTATTTCAAAGAACGGAGGACATCCTGATGACAGTTGAGACAATCGGTTCAAGGTGTGAACCGATCAGTTGACGTTCGAGACGATTAGTTCAAGGAGTGAGCCGATCGGTTGATGACAGGGTCAAGGAGCGAGACGAGCGGGTGGCGGCCATGATGAGATGCACGATGACCAGGAGAACCGATCGGTTGGAGGAGCCAACCGATCGGTTGGTGGCACCCATCCGACCAGCCTGATGGCGAGCTGATCATTCATGTGATGAGTTGATCAAACCTAGAAAGGCAAAGCACAGAGTTCATCGTATACAAGTTGCATGTGATGTAGACCTAGATGACCGTGATTCCTCTTGGCTCGAGGAATCACATTAGGATGGCCATAATCATCGCTTTTATCATTTCGCATGTTTTCTGTGGGATATAGCATGTACATGATATGTACTATATATTGTGGTGATTGGATATGTATATGTATATAAATACCAAATCCCTCATTAAATATTAAGTTTTAGATGCCTTCCAAATGCGATACACGTGAAAAGCTTGATTGACCAAGTGTGGGCACGCCCTAGCGTGGTGCACCATCTATCTCGTGGAAGCGTGAAGGATGGATATGTGGGTCTGCCCTAGCAGGGTGCATATTCATCGTGTTTGCTTTGGGTCATACTTAACAAGGTGATCTAGATGGGATCTAGTACCTTGAGGCATGGAGATGATCATGGCAAGGAGTTGCATATGACATCTTATCAAGAGTTGCATATGATGCAATTGGCAAGAGTTTCCTACCTGAGAGATCTAAGTTGTGGGTGACAGCCCTAGCTGGTCCATGACTTAGAGGATTTCAGGATCTTGCCCACTAGAAGGTTGTACGCTGCAATCTTCTGAATTGATGGTGAGGGCTATCAATTTGAAGTAAAATAGTGGGAGTGATAATTAATTAATAGCCTAATTATATCGTCAACCATTCAAATCAATCAAACAAGTCAAAAGGAGTTTTGGACTAAAATTGCATATATTCTGTTTGTACAATAAATGGTTGATCAACAATAATCACTTATTTGCGATCAGTCTTCGAGACCAACAAATTAAATGGGAAGTTTTCACGACTGGTTAGGACATTAAGAAGTGTTCTCAATTGTAGAGTGAAAGCTCTAAGTCCTAGTTATACCAGAACCAGATGAACTCGATCCCACCATATCAATGGCTGAAAGTATGCTTATGGAAGCATACTGAGGAAGACATTGATGAGGAGTGCTTGATGTTGTGTTCTCTGAACTATGAGTTGTAGAGACAACATGAGACATATGGTGTCTCCAAGACATTTTCCTAGTATGTCATGACAGAAGGAGATCCAGTAAGGTATTCACACACTCAATATGATTGGGTATGTGGAAAGACCTGACAAAAGGATTCCCTCTAAGCCAAGAGTTGGCTATTGGTATGATACTGCAAATGTTGCGAGAATCATACAGTTCATGATAAACTACAACATGAACAACTTTGAGAAGCGTTGACAAAGTTGTTGGACATGTTGAGGACAGTAGAGGCAAAGATGAAGAAAGAAAAACCATAATCTTTGATATGATCAAAGAAAAGGTAATTCTTTAGGGCAAGGGCAAGGGCAAAGCAAAGAAATGTTCTGATGCTAGCCAGCAGCCCAAGCCATCTTCAACCTCAAGGCACATGGGGAAAGGATGTATGAAGGAATTGTCCTCTCTATCTGGAAGAACAAAAGAAGAAGGAGGCGACAAACGTCTCTACTTAAAGGTGTTATGAAAGTAAACTTGTAACACTTTTGAGGTATATGATACCAAGATGTAAAGTGTAAAGCACTCAATAAATGGGGCAAGTGTTGCCGCCATAGATAGGAGTACTTTAGTTTATTTTCAGCCTAAAAGGCATGTAATACAATTATGAACTGCTATTTCATATTTGCCAATGGATAGAAACACTTTATTTTTGCGTATTGTATGACAATGATGGAAATTAATAAAGAGATGTTTCAATATGATCTTTGTGGCAATGCCTTGTTTATCTTGTGGTATTTGATATGCATAAGATAAAATGATACCTAAAAGTTATAGATAACTCAAACAATCAAATTAGCATCAATCATGAGAAATTCATTTCTAAGTTTCCATGTGATGGATAAATCTAGACTCTTTTGGTTAGAGAACTAGTAAGAGACATGAATCTCTTGTACATGATTAATCAATCTTCACTAATGGTAGTGGGAGAATTATTATCCTATTAGGTATAATACATGTGATGTATTTACATACCTATTGGAACAAATGCTAATACTTCAAATGGTGTTTAGAGAAATACCAATATGAATATCTTGAAGTGTTCAAGATTATCATAGATGAAGTACAAATTTGGTAAAGTGTTAATTCTTGATGAGATCAATGAATGAAATACTTGGATCAAATGTTTGAGATCCTTATGCGTGATTATGATAGTGTATCATAGTGAACTCATGATTAAGGAATGGTGATGTCTAAATCAAGAAGGAATCATACTCTAAGGAGTTATAGAATGATTATCAAATAACTGAATTCTTCTTAAATAAAGAATACCCCACACTAATAAAGGACATTAAGAATCACAAGGAGTTGTAAGTTCTTATATCCTTGACAGATACACCTCAATTATCTATGTGATGAGTTGGTCATGTGATGAGTCAACTATCTAGATGAATGAGAGGAACCGAATTTTGAGTTATGGTAGATGACCATTACATCCTAAATGACTTCCATGTAAACCATAAGGTATGACCTTGATGGTAGCACCCATTGGATGGAAATCCATAAGTGCAAATAAGTCTGAAGTGTTAAGACACATGGATGACATTATGAGAAGGAATAAAACAAGGATGTGTATGTGACACAACCTATAAGGTTTATAAATCCACTAATGCAAATGAAGTCTATAAGTTACAATGGACTAATCAATGTGATTGATTGAGTACAAGCAACTCAGAATTGGATCTTTACTTTGATGATATAGTCAAAGGGTTTGACTGATATGCCAAAGATAAAGAAGGGATTTGTGATTTAGTGGGAGTGTATTCACATTCCACATGATGATGTGAAATGGAAATGTTCTAGAATGGAAATCCAAAGTGGAAATTATCTTTAAGGAAGATAGAGATGTTTCCTATGTGATAGGAATAGAGATCTATAGAGATGTTTCCTATGTGATACGAATAGAGATCTATAGAGATAGTTCTCGAAAACCTCTTGACCTGAAAAGAGAAAGCATGCATTGGCAATCTATACTGAAGGGTTCAGTGTGCACATATTCAGTGGGAGAAAACATGTCCATATTGTATGGAGTTAGTATCCCAAGGCCAAGTGTCCAATTCTTACGAAGAATTGGAACACTAAGAATAGATATAGATCTATCATGTATGTAATCATCCCATTATCTTGCATGTATGGACATGGCAAGAACAAAATGCATTCATCATCTTGTATGTAGGACATGACAATATGATGTGCTCGTCCTGATAACTCGTATGTGAGACATGACGAGTGGATGTCTGTCTACTTCCAGTAAGAGTTACTGGAATACCATGAGAACTTGATAAGTACTTGAGAAGTACTAGTTCTATGGAGATAAGGAAGAGTTCAATATAAAGAGTTACATTGATGCGAACTTCTGAAAAGGACAGCAAATTAATCGCAAAATATATAAGGGATATATAAAGTGAAAGTTTGTTGATATTGGAAATGTTCCAATAAATTCATTTAAAAGAAAATGTCGAGTATCCGTGTGTTAGAGAACAACAGTGCATACTATATGGATCTGGAAGTTCATGAGATGAACTTATAGATATTCCGGTCATTGATGACAAGTATGGAATCCTTGATCATGCAATGTGGCTAAAGGTTAGCAAAGGAATACTAGATCGCATATTACGGCAACTCCATCTCATACGTGTGACGTACAGCGAAGAGATGAGAGACATGCAATTTATACTGACTTTGGCAAAGTGTTGACATTACTCACTATGATCGCACTAGGGCAGAGTAACATGTGGGACATGTTTGAAGATCACTATGAATATGATTCGAGGGTGATTGGCTCGCAGTGCAAGTGGGAGTCTGTTGGTATGTATGCCCTAAGAGACAATCATGGGATGATTGGTGGGATACATTAAGATTGATTTGATAAACATCAAAGGCAAGCATCCAATTCTTTCTGGTTCAGTCATATGAGATAGTGATAGAATAGATTGAATGTCTAGAGAATGACAGTACTCAATGACGTATGCTTTCTGGTTGAGGACCTGAATGATGAGATCATACGGATGCTAAGAGTTTGTACATTCTCATTATGTCCCTAGTCGGATGTCATTGGGGAAGGTAGATAGATAGCAATGACACACAAGACCGGATTGTGGTGTTGGTTGATGACAAAATCTCATTAGTCATGATATAAAGATATCAAACCAAACACATAGGTACTTGTTAGAGAACAAGTGTACCGGACAGACCCACCGTGAGTTTGACACATGGAACCATGACATGGTAGTCACAGTCAGTACTCACATTGATGGTGGTGAGTGTGATTCTTTGACCTAAAATCACTACACTCAACACATGTCATTAGGAACAATCTGACATCATCAAACATAGTCCTGAAACATGGGTTGTTATAAAGGTGATGATTGGGTGGCTTTGACACATGGGGCTTTTGAGGTGTGAGTGATAGATATGGGATTTGTCCCTCCTGAGGGAGTTTGATATCCATGGCCACTTGATGAGTAGGATTGAGAAAGGCGTGCACGCATGTGTGAATCAGTATGTGATATTGATGTCATACATATCTCTTCCAATCTACTCTGAGATCAAGAAAGTGAATGAATGTTGACACGATGACGGTTCCATGCCTTGAGTTCATTCGGGATATCAGTGATAAAGGAATTATACATTCTTTGTAACACCATTCACGGATTTTAGGATTGAAAGTTGTTCTCCAACTTTCTATTTCACTTGTGTAGCACTGATGTGTGACTAGGTTCCACTCTTTGCTTGTGAAGTCATAAGTGTTATGAACTTTCACTGCCAATGTGAAATGGACCTGCAGGGTCACACACATAGGATTTAACCTGGAAGAGGAGTTTTGTCCACAAACAATGTTTAGATTGATTACTAAAGGAGTTTAGTAGTTCAATTAAACACTCAATTAATTGATAGCTCAATGTCATAATGTTTAAGGTGTTGGACACATTGATTGGAGTATCGGATTGATTGAAACTGCAATTGATTGATTCTGCACAATCTACACTCCCAACCGATCGACTCATGTGATGAACCGATCAGCTCAGGTGGTGAGTCGATCGGCTCATGGACAGAGTGAAACGATTGCCTCAAGTGTTGAAATGATCGGTTCAACTGTTGCAACCGAGCAAGTTGGGAAAGTAGGATTGGTGAGAAATTTCCTTTTATTTCACTGGCCCAATTTGATTGGAACAAGGATTGGTATTTGATACCAATTAGAAACAAAAAGAAGAAAAGTCAATCGGGAACTGACCAGGACCACGAACCAACCGGTTCAGAAGTGAACCGACCGTTTCATGGGTCCCAACCGATCGGTTGAGGTGTCAACCGACTGGCTCAGGTCCCCAACCGACCATTTCAGAAATGAAACAATCGGTTCAGGTTGCGCAGTTGGTTGTTTTTGTGGAAAATCTCGAACCTTTCTACTCCTGCTTTAGTCCAGCATTGCCCGGGATAGAGAACCTTGTCCCATGACCCTCCTATATATATAGGGGTATTGGGGGCTTCTCAAAGAACAACTCAGTGCAACCAGTTGCTCTGTAAAGTTGTCGTTCTCTCTTGTTTTGGTAACTGAGAGAGCCTGAGCAAGTGCTACCTGATAAGGGAGGCACAACAAGGGAAAGACAACTATAGAAAGCGATTGGTGGTAGGAGAGTGTGTTAGTGACTAGTACGCTGACAGGAGGGTGTGACTCCTTCCAATTCCTTGTGAGACCAGGAGATTGGAGTTCTAGGTGGTCCGTTTGGACTACTTCAGAGGTGGGAGATTTCTACTGCTCGGAGGACAATTGTCAATCCCGACAGTCCCAATGAGACCAGGAGTCGTCAGTCTCAGTGCGACTAGGAGCTGGACAGACACTGTCCAAGACCGGAGGTGAAGACCATGCAAGCCGCGAGGTATTGTCGCCGAGCAAGCCTCGGGACAAGGTATGATTCCACAAACCATCCTTTCCTATTGTATAGACGTTGACGTGTTTCCTTGTTCTGGGTTTGGGGAGGAAAATTTTTGTTTCCGCTGCCTTCTCTGCCTCCCCTAAAACCCAACAGTGTTACCATCTTAAGAATCCTCATGTCTTCACAATGCTCATGCAACTCATAGTGCATGCAGCTTAGCATAAGGTGATTTATGTCTGAGGCATTGTTGACATGCCTCTAGTAAGCATCCACCTTAGCCCTAGGGACATCAGGAGTAGATATTTCTGGCACTGGTGTAACTAGGATGCAGAGCTTACGCTCATCACTGAGAACCCTTCTCAAAGTCTAAAACCAGTCATTGAAATTTATCACGTTAAGTTTGTCCTTCCTAAGGACATATCACAACGATGATTTGTTTGCCATTTGTTTCTACAGGAGAAAATTTGCATTTGTAATTTTTTTTATTTGATTTGATTTGAATAAAAGTTGATGATATTTAATTAAACTATTAATCAATTATTACTCCTACTATTTTGTTCAAATAGATAGCCCTCACATACAATTTTGGAAGTTTGCAACATACAACTTTCTAGGGAGTCAAGATCCAAAATAATTAAGTTATTACCCGACCTACACCAACATCCATAATCAATTATTAAGATACACAACATTTTACAATTACATCTTATTGAATTCTTAGATAAATGGCATGAACAACTCTTTTCCATAGTCATCTACATGCTTCTAGCTACTTATTCTCATTAAGATCACCTAGTTAGGTCTGACCCAAAAACCAACATGATAGTAATGCACCCCACTTGGAAGGCTCACATAACTACCATCACACTTCCATGAGATGGACATTGCACCATGCTTGGCGTGCCCATGCTTATTTGATCAAGTTTTTTAAGTGTGTTGCTAATGGAAAGTGTAAGGACCCTGACCTTCGTTTAGGGCTTATCTTGTTTGCTTTGCTATAACCCTGATGCTTAGCTGCTTGCTAATCACCTTTAGTGGTGATTAGGGTTTGTTGGTGTTTTGTTGAGAGCTAGAGGTGCTACTTGCAATTAACCCAAGTCTAGGGTTTGTGGACAAGTTTGCCACCTTGTGAGGTGTTCCTCCCTCTCCTTGCTTCCTCTAGTGTTGAGAGGAAGGTTTGGGCTCGTTGCTTGAGTTCCTTTGGGCTTGGTTGAGCTTGTTGGGCCTTGTAGTGTGTTGCCTTTGCTTCTTTGGACCTTGTGTCGGGCAAGAGTGCCATGTGTTGTCTTAGGTGTGTCGGTCAGTGCTTGTGTCGGCCTGTGGTGTGTCGCCCAGGGTGTGTGTCGGCCATGGTGTGGGTGTGTCGCCCATGGACCCTTTGACCCTCTTTGACCTTGTTTGTGTCACCACTAGTGGACACTTGGTGCTTGATGCTTGCATGTGGAAGTGGCCTTGGACATGTGTTTAAGACATGTTAGTGTGGTAGCTTTGCTCATGGACAAGTGTCCCTAGGTGGGCGACACCTTGCCTTGTCTTTCCTTGGTTTGTCCTCCATCCTTTCCTATATATGTGTTTCCTTTCTCTTTCTAAGGATCCCTTTAGTTCCTTAGTCTCCCTCTCCCTTGGTGCATGACACCCTCTCTTCTTTTACAAGCTTGGTGGTCGATCCTTGCCTTGGAGTCTCCTTCTTCCTCTAGTGGTGGCCGAATCCTAGAGTGCCTTGCTCTTCTTCCTTGTTGGAGCTTGGAGCTAGGAGCTTGGAGCTTGCTTAAGGTGGGTTACATAACTCCTAACCCTAACTATACTACCTCTCATATGTTCTTGTATGTTTCTTGTGATCATATAGGCTATGCATGTTGCTAGTTTAGTTACTTGCTTAAGTTGTTCTTGTTAGCCGAACCATGTGTTTTAGGGTTTCTTGTTGAGCAACGCCCCTTTCTCTCCTAGGTCTTGAGGAGTGAGCTTGAGTTCTAGTAATATGGGCAATACTCCTCTCTCATTTAAGTTGAGAGGTGAGATTGTATTCTAGTGGCTTGAGCAACACCCTCCTCTCACCATGGACTTGAAAGGTGAGCTATGTGATGGTTATGGACCTTGGATGTGGTTGTTCCTTGTGTTGCCCGATTGGTGTTAAGAAGCTTGGAAAGACCCCTCTCTCTTGATAGTTGAGAGGTGAGTCATCTTCTTGATCCATTAGGGTTTTGGTGCCCTTGTGCTTGAGGTTGGTGGTGACCCTATCGGGTTGCATCTTGCACGATATGCCTTAGGGTTGGTGTTGCCTGATACGCCTCTTGACCTAGAGTCTTGGACGTTATGTTGTTGTGGATGTGTCGGGCGTTGCACCTGGTTCCTGCCTTGTGTGTGTCGGGCATCACATCTTGATGAGTACCCTGCCCGACACACATGATTTAGAAGTGGCTTGGTGTCGTTATACCTTGATGTTATGGAAGCTTTGCTAGCTAGTTCTGTAACGGGTGTTACCTCCTTGGCTTTAGCCCTATGTATGTTGGTCGGCAGCACGACACTTGATGGGTGTTGCCCGATACCCTGTTGAACGTTACACCTTGCACGGCACGCCCATAGGCTCAGCTGCCCGATAGGCTTGTGGCCGTTATACCCTATGTTGCACGACACTGCGTTGCCCGACACAGAGATGTGCAACGCACCGTTACACGACATGGATTGAGCTACACTTTGCACATGGATGCCCGATACACCTAAGTGACGACACATGTGGTTGCACGACACATGTTGCACGATACACCTAAGTGCACGACACATCCTGAGATAGTAGCTCGGTACCCTTGCTAAGTGCTTGGACGATATGTGATTGGTTGGTTTGGTCGTTTTGTGGTCGGAGTGTTGGGCGTTATGGGAGAGTACCCTGCCCGATACAACTTCTAGTGAGGGTGCCCTACCCGACACACCTTTGGTGAGGGTAGTGGGTACTTTTAGTGAGAGTTATGCTCCTTCTATACGTTGGATCTTGTTCACATCTATGGTAGTGATCCTTGAGATGCTTGATGGTAATTGCTATAGTAAGTTCACATCTATGTATCACACCTTGATAGTACCTATGTTTATGACCATCCTGAATCATCTGTATAATGCTAAAGAAATGATAAGCATGTAAGAAGCCTTGCATGATGATATGACCTATGTCAATGGTCATAGGTTGAGGCATGAATGATAACATATATAATCAATCAATGTTGCCCTATGTTGATAATATGAATCTTCTATTAATTCATGATGACTGTGTATACTAACCATGCAGTTGACTCATACAGTTGCATAGCCATGAATAAGGGCTATGCGGTATATATATACATGTTTGAGTAACACTGCTTTGATGGTTACTCTTGATGATGAGATAATATTCTTGATGTGTTCTGGTCTGAGGACCTGGGTTGGCTAAAGTGCCTAGATGAGGTGTTATCCTTTGATGATGACATGGGATTGCTATCCCATGGTGATGATGTAAGCCTTGAGAGGCAGTGGCACTATGTGATGAGGGATTGAGATTTGATGGCAATGTGATGATCCTTGTGATGGATCTAGATGATTGTCAAGAGGCCAAGTGGTAACATGTAATGTTGGATCCTTGTGATGGATCAGGATGATGTTGATGACAGTAAAAGCATGATTTTGAGTTTCATGTTGTTTATTCTTGTTATAAGTTTGCATGTTATATAACTTGGTTGAATCTTGCAATCCACATAAAAGATATTGATTAATCACAGTGGAATATATCATGTAGTTTGCCCTGGCCATAGATCCATCATCGTCAGGAGCTGGTGATGGTGAAACAGGTTCTCCTGTGGGTTAACCCGGAGCGCATATTGTTGAGTATGTGAGGTTTCTCCTAGCCTAAAGTGAGGAGGTAAGAGTGCAACTTTGATTGTAGACTCCAGAGTGCGGATTCAGGCCCGTAGCTCGATATGTGAAGAGCATGGTGAACAGGCCCATGGCTCAGGATATGTGATATGGGAGCATGAATGTGTTCATGGCTCAGAGCATGGTGAACAGGCCCGTGGCTCAGTTTCACTAGTGTCGATACCTATATTGAGGCGGGCTAGGCAGAGGGTAGCCTGACCCTATGGCTGAGGCCACTTAAACATGAGACTGCGGTCCTGCTTGTGTTGTACTCGTGCACTGACCACGAGGTGGGAGGTCATGGAGTTCGACTCTTCCATTGACCTTGTATGGCACCGGCTCTAGGTTTCGCAGCCGTCGATTAGATCTGAGCAGTACGGCTCACTTCCTCAGGGCATAATAATATGTAATCCAGCCGAATAGTATTTACTACATAAGGCAAAACACGAAACATTGGTTGAGGCCATGCTTGAGTAGTTGATCTTGTTATACTTGCAGATACTCATACATTCCTTATGTTATGAGGAAATACCTTATAAATCTTATCTTGTTAATCATGTTCCATAAAGAAATACATGGGTATACGCCTTTCGTACATTCTGATAAGCTTGACGGTATGAACAGCTTTACTTTATAAACTGCTTTGGTTATACTCTCTATCAGTTATCTGTTGTTGTTGCTTTAATCTTTCTATGGTTTTATAGTTTCGGCGGGGAGTTATGTTTCTCGCTGGGATTGTGTGTCTCACCCCACTGGTTTATAACCTTTTTAGGTGTTCGAGCTAGACGTGGTGGTGGTCGGAGAGTTGCGGCCGGGCAGCAAGACGAGCAATAGAAGGCAAGCGATGGGCATGCTGCTATTTTGGTTGTTTTGTAGTAGAGTCTAGAGTCATCCTTGTACTCTCAGGTCCTTGGAGGCATTTTGACCTTGTTTCACAATGTATAGTTGATGATATTTTGTATATCCTGCTGCTGGTCGGATGTGGGCCGTGATGTATGTAATAATAGGTGATGAACTCATGTGATGACAGGACAGCTGATCTCCTAAGCTGTGGACACTACCAAGATCTTGTAAATTTTTATATAACATGTTTCCTTGCAGGATGAGGACCTAAATGTAATAGTTTCTCAGTTATTCTGCTTTCTGAAATCGGTTTTAATTAACCCGTGCTTTTGGTAATTTGTGGTTTATGGTGTTTTTCGTACGTTTTCGCGTAACACCTCGCTGTCTGTGTGATAGTGGGATGTGTTGCCACAGAAAGCATCCAAGATTTAATATTATATTGAGAAATTTGTATTTATAAATACATATATACATACATATATATATCAAATCACCACATACTTATAGTATGTATCATACACATGCTATATCCCATAAATGAAAAAAACATGCAATTAAAACATAAGTGATGGTTATGGCCATACTATTGTAATTCCTTAGAGCCATAAGAAATTACCAGCACCTAAGGTCTACATCACATGGAGAAACATGTTGTTGATGAAGATCTATGCTTAAATGAATTTGGATTGATGGGTTTAACCCTTGAACCAATCGACTCTCCTGTTGGTCGGTCAGTTGGTCTCATTGAACGACCGTCTGGTCTCTGGTTCAACATGTTTTGGACCCTCCAATTGATTGCTTGGGCCACCATTTGATTGATTCATCTCCTCATATTGTCAATCCTCCTCGATCCTCCATCCGGTCAACTCATCATCTAAAAAGGATTGTTTGTCTGACATTGAATGTCTTCTTCATTATAACAAGAAAGTAAAACTATCCTAATGTTATTTAACATATTACAAACTAATAGGAAACCTCGAGTTACATTCGAGGGAAGCATAGAAAGGAGAGAATAATACTTTTTCATATATAAGAGAAGATTGAGGCTCGATATGTAAACTGAGATATAAATAAGAATAAACAACCACACAACTATACACAGAAATATGGGTTATTGGCCATAACCATGCTTCACATCCACCATCAAAACTAACTTTTAGGATGATATTGTAAATTGCATATATATCATATCACATATATATTAGTTAAGATCGTGTTTGGTATTTAATTGGATATGCACATTAATCATTTTAAGTATTTGAATCGTATGCAATTATTAAATGACGAAAACCAAAATCAGATCATATCAATTAAATTTCAAAGTATATTAAATTGACGTGACTCTGATATCATTGTAGGGAAATATGGTGACAGAGCAGAGAGCAGGCAGTAAAAAAAAATCAACTATCATATTCTCCTTTAAATAGTAGATAGTGTCAATAACTATGTAATGGGAAGGATGGTTGTGAGGTTATACCTGGTCCTGGACCAGGTCTGGCGACAATTCCCTCATTGTAGCATGTGCCTTTCTTCAAGTAGTACTTGGACAATGTCTGTGTCGGCCTCCTAGTTTTCACCATAGATAGCTATTGAATTTGTCCTCCGAGCGACAAGAGATGGCCTCCTTGCCTCTATAGTAGTCCACATGAACCACTGGGAACTCATTTCGTTCTAGATGAATGGATAGGAAGGAGTTGTTTCTTTCTCGTCAATATACTAACACATACTTGCTCTCCCACAATTGTCTCTTCATTGTTATCCCTCCCTTTGACGGGTAGGACTTGTTCGGGTTCTCTCAAATACCACAACCAGAGAAGACAACAATTGTCAGATCTTACTATTATGTTTGAGAAGCCCCCAATACCCTCTATTTATAGGAGGGTTAGGGCCAGGGTTCCCAGTTTGAGCGAGAGTCGAAGGGGACAACATTTTATAAATTTTCGCATCTTGTGAGCGATGAAACAATCTGCTCAGATGTGAACTGATCGGCTGGTATGCGAGTCAATTGGTTCAACCATTGAAGCAATTTTTTCAACATATTTCTCAATTACAATTGTATTGGCAATTAATATCCGATTAATGCACAACATGACGACAACACTAATCTTTTATCCAATCAAATTGATCAGCCAACCGATGGATTCACAGACCTGATCTGATTGGTCCACTTGCTAACTGGCTGTCTCATAGTTCTCATCGCCAAACTTGGTTTAATTAACCTGACACTTGAATCAATTAGTTCAACCACTTGAACCGGTCGGTTCACGATCCAGTCATTCAACTTTCAACCATTGTTGTTTAAATTGAATGCCTAATTCTTTAGTAATAAACTCCCATTCCTAGTTAGGTTGGCCGTGAATGTCCATAACTAATTTATGACATCACAAGCAATGGGTGGTTTCTAACAACACATCATTACTATCCAAGTAATTCAAAAAATTGGAGAACAACTTCAACCTATAATCGTGATTTGTATTATAGTATTTGTATAGTTCCTTTGTCACTGATATCCATATTAAACTCAAGGCATGGAATCATCATCTTCTTCAATGTCCAATCTCTATTCCTTAAACTAGAGAAGATTGCCTGAGATATATGTAAGTTCAATATCACATATTGACTCACATGAGCATGGCCATACATTTCTCAGTGTCGCTTATCAAGTGGTCAGGATATCATACTCCTATAGGAGGGACAAATCTCATCTACATCACTCACGGTCATCCCCATGTGTCACAATGTACCCGGGCACCACCTTTTTTATAACTCTTGTTCAAGGTCACGGTGGATTATGTCAAAGTACACCGAACGATATGTGATGAGTGCGGTGATTTTAGGTCTAAGAACTAAAATCACCACCAACACTATAAGATATGATTCTGAATACCATTATGATTTCCATGTATCATTCTTATATGGGATTTGTCTAAGACATTATTCTCTAATAAGTATCTATGTATTTGGTTTGATATCACATATTATGACTTAATAATATTCCATCACCAACCAACACGCACTCTAGTATTATGTGTTATTATTGTTTATCAGCCTTCCACAATAACAACTGATTAGGACATAATAAGAATGTATATACTCTTGACATTAGTATGATCTCATTGTTTAGGTCCTAAACTTGTAGACATATGTTATTGAGTAATATCATTCTTTCGACATTTATTATGTTGCATCATTATCTCTTTAATGAATAAAAAGAATAAATTAGAAGATTGTCTTTATTATTAATCAAATCATTTATAAGATGTACTATTACAATCATGATATGATTAGCTCTCTGGACATACATACCAACAAACATAATTTTTATCGTTAAATGTGTAGAAATATGACTTTGGGGGTGGAGACATTTTACACAACTGAGATGAAAAAAATATTTTTAATTTAAAATGAGTTGTTATGTTTGTGGGTAGGAGAATTAATGCAAGTGGTTGGGTGGTGGTTGGTGGTTGGTGGTGGGTAGCTGGAAAATATTATTTTGTTAGAACAGCTACATACATACAGTCATACAACCACATCAGCATACTTCTCACCTAGAATTTTGTATCGCACTGTGCTAAGAAAAACGTGTAAGGGTGCTAATAGTGGCTTTTTGGAATGATACTGTTATGCAATTCATACTAAATAAAATACAAAATTTCACATATATATATAACAAATAAAAAATACATAAACGTAAACAACAATCAACTTTGTATTTATTTCACTAATCAAATAAATATTTGATTGTACACAATGTGCTAGTTTATATGTAGTATACTTGTTAATGACATCTGGTACTACGTTGAATATATTTAAGTATCGATTGTTGACTTAATCGTGAAATGCACATAAATGTGATTGTGGTTGTGATAGGTTTTATATTCAGCCGAGAAGTGGGGATCGTAAAAAGATATTTCAAATTTCCAAATCGTTATTTTATTTATAAAAGGAGCATAAGTGTAAGTAGTTCGACTGTTGGTAGTTGAACAGCTAATAGGTTGGTAGCGTGATGTTTTATTGTAACAGTTGCATACATGCAAGTAGTGCAGATCACTATCATGTTTTTTGCCTAAAAATTATATCACAAAGTGATAAAAGATGTAAATAGTAGTTGCTTTGCGTATTCCTAATGTTGAGGCATGGATGTTGGTGAAGATGTGTTGTAAATAATTTTCCATAGAAAAAGTAAAGCGAACAAGACTTTCTTCGTCTTCCGAGTAAATATTTAGAGGATGTCCGGGCAGCTACAATACCCACCTCTTGTACATGTGGAGACTAAATGCTCCATTTGATAAAGCGATGTTATTGTCGGGCAGCGATAGGGCAAAGTCAGACAGGCTGTAATTGTTCGTAACCGCTGTTATCAAATACAAGATCACTAATCGCTTTGAATCTGTATTGTTTTGAGTGTTGAGTAGTGTTCACTTGTAACTTTTTTCTACCGGATAAAAATCTTGATGCACTAGAGCGTTGGCACACAAATCACTTTACCAAACGCTACATAGAGAAGACTTCCGCAACAACCTTTCATATGAATTTCAAAGAGGCGTGTCCACTCATCATGCCATTGCTACGCAGTCGGTCTTCCTATTTTCTGTCGGCCAATGTGTCTACAAAGCAAGAAACTGGAAGAACAAGACTTCGTATGCATTAAGCAACCAAGCCTTTGACAGCAAGACTGTTTAACTCAATCAAACGAAATAGGACGTGTCTCACATCTGTTGGTTATCCCAGTTTCCCCCGACCGAGAAAGACTGTCTCCTTATGATCAAGCATATAATTCATATGGACATAGAAGCATCCTTCTAGAAGGTCCATTCATTTAATTATGCATATTCAACCGATAATCTGTAGGCAAGGCAACTCACATATTCGGGTGATTCCATGGTCTGTTATAGATCTAACTTATTGCCATGTTTCTCAAACCAAGATTACACGAACCGCAGTCCGCATCTACTATTTTGGCAGAAACAATGAGACCTAAAAATCTTCGTGAGTTCTTTCTACTTCTACAATTTTTAGTCTGATTATTTATTAGACTTGTACGCAATTTGACAATTTCTGCAGTGATTAGACAGTCCGGAATACACTATGACATTATAATTCATATATTAATATATATATATATATATATATATATATATATATATATATTGAAAATGAAATTTGTCACCTTTTGGACGGCTTCCATATCAACATTATATAGGAGTTTTACAGGAGTATATTTATGGAATATTCTTTCCTATAGAGGATATTTTTAGAGTTTTCTTTTCGACATAGGACATCTCTGGAAAATGACACATCTACGTTTATTACAAGGATTATACATTTATATAATTTTATACACCCGGCAGTCGGAGTGGGAGGAGGACTAACGCTCATACTAGTTATGGAATGTTGGAACAAGAGGCGAGGTAAGTTTTTGATAAAAATATCAGCATATTGAAATTCAACAGGCACATACAGCTCACGAACATGACTAATCTGCACTTTCTCATGCACAAAGTAAATATAAAGTTCAACATGCTTGGTGTGCTAAAGTTGTAGCGGGTTACCGGATAAATAAATTGCACTGACATTACACAATAAACCATAGTGGCACAACGCAAACGGATGTGAAACTCGAGTAGAAGATTGTGAAGCCAACATGGCTCGGCAATAGCATTAGCAACACCACCATATTCAGCTTCAGCACTATAGCCGGAGATAGTAGTCTGGCATTTAGCAGACCAAGAGACCAGATTATCGCCTAGAAAGACGCAATAGCCAAAAGTAGAGTGGCGGGAATTAGGACAACCACCTCAATCAGCGTCAGAATAAGTTGTAAGTCCATTGATGGGAGTAGCAGATAAGTACATACAATGATCAAAAGTTCCCCGAAGATAACATAAGATACACTTAAGAGTATCAAAGTGAGGCTCACATGGATCATGTATAAATAGGTACACTTGTTAGATGCCATAAGATATATCAGGCCTACTAGAGGGAACCTGTCAGACTGCGATATAAAGTAGGATCTGATACCGACGGTCTAGTAGTGACACTAAGTTTAAACTGGATATCCAGAGGAGTAGCAAATGGGTTACATGAGGACATGGAAGCATGTTCCAAAATATCTTAAACATAACTCCGCTGAGATAGAAAATGACAATGAGAATCACATGTCACAAAAATACCCAAAGAATGATGTAGAGCACCCAGATCTGTTATGGCAAACTCCTGTGCAAGAAGATCAATAGTACTACCCAAGAGAATGTCTAAAGAAGTAGTTAAAATAATACCATCCACATATAATAATAGATAAACTATATCTTTGCCTTGCCGATAAATAAAGAGATATGAGTCACTAGTGCTACTTTGAAACTCAAGCCATGTAATATAGGTAGCAAATCGTTGATACCATGCATGAGGTGCTTGGTTTAGACCATATAATGATTTGCGTAATAAGTAGACATGTCGAGGATTGAATGGATCTGTAAATCTAGATAGTTGGTATGTGTAGATTGTCTAATTTAAGTCAGCATGTAAAGATACATTCTTGACATCAAGTTGGTGAATGGGCTAAGAATGAAAAATAACAATACTTAAGACATTACATATAGTAGTAGGCTTAACAATAGGACTAAAAGTTCTATCACAATCCACCCCCACCTTTTATGATTTTCTATTGACAACCAAACGTGCTTTATAGCATTGAAGAGAACTGTACGAGTTAAACTTGTGACAAAAAAGCCACATGCAACAAATGATATCAACATCAGTAGGAGGAGGAACCAATGTCTATGTATTATTAAGCAATAACGTATGATACTCACAGTGCATAGACACATTCCAGTTGGGATTGGAAAGAGCAATGGTAGGAGATTTTGGTATACGAGAGATCTTGGTAGTAGTGGGAATGGTTTGAGTGTGCAGGTTATAGGAATGTGGGGTTTGTAAATTCCAACTTGGGAGTGAGTTTTCATAGCATACATGGGGGTTGGGTGGAGGAGGGGTGATTGTGGTGTGGGCAAAGAAAGTGTACCCATTGGTGGTTGGTTGGGTGGAATTGTGACTTCAGTGGTTGGGGGGCTTTGTGGGGTTTTTTGTTGGAAAAAGTGGTGGAGAATGGGTGTAGGTGTGAAGTTAGGCTCAAGGAAACTATATGTGGACGAGATGGATGTTGCAGGATTGTCAAAGGTAACAAAAATTTCTTGTCAAAGGTGACATGGCGAGAGATGATAACTTTAATTGTACCTAATTTTAAATAGCGGTGTCCATGATAGTTGGCCAAGTAACCCAGAAAGACACAATGAGTTGAGTGGTAATTTGTAAGGAGGCACAATACTAATGTTAGGACATCAAAGACAGCCAAAAATATTAAGGTCGTCGTAAGTTGGATGCTTGAGATAAAGGACAAACGTGGGTATACGAAAGGTGAAAACTTTGGAAGGAGGAATATTATGGAGGTAGTGAGCCATGTGGAGGGCCTCAACCCAATAGGTGGGAGGGAGGGAGGCATGAGAAAGGAATGTGTGGACAATATCATTTATATGACAAATTTAACATTCAACCTTTCCATTTGTGGGTGATGTTTGAGGACAAAAAAATGAAAAATGAGGCCATGAGTAGTGGCAAAGTTGTGAAATTGAAAATTATCAATTTTTCCCCTTGTTGCCTTGAAATGATTTAATCTAGCATCCAAATTGTGTAAAGATAAATGAATAGAACTAAAAAAACTTGGAGAAAATTTCAAATTTATATTTTGATAGAAACAACCATAAAAATGAGTATGATCATCTAAAAGCACAAGGTAATATTGATAACCAGATTTACTTTTAACATGAGAGGTCCACAAATCATTGTGAATAATATAAAATAGAGAATTCATAACAATGTGAGAATCATAAAAAAGAAGGTGAACATGTTATCCAACTTGACATAAATCACATAAATGAGATTGATGTTCCTTATTATAAAAATATGGTGGTTAGATCGAAGGTGATCTATGACATGATGAATAGGATGACCAAGACGATCATGTCAGATGGAGGATGGAGCAGTAACAAGGATGGTTGTGGAAGGCCTGGAAGTTGTGGACCCCAAAAAAGTCATTGGATAAAGATAGTCAAAACTATTACATCTCATAATAGGCGTCCCCATACCAAGATCTTTCACAGAAAAATCAACAGAGTCAAATTCCACAGAAACATTATTATCAATGATAAATTTTCACAAAAAATGAGACTTTTAATTATTTGAGGGATAAGAAAAATGTTATGAAGGTGAAGAGGCTTGGTAGGTGTTTGTATTTGACAGTAGCTAGTTGCTAAAACTGGAATGCAGCTACCATATTTGACTAAAATATGATGAGGGGTGCAAGAATTAACATATTTATTAATGGTACCTTGTTTTAGTGTCAAGTGAGAGGCGGCACTGCTGTCAATATATCATTTTTTACCTGGTTCCTGAAGAATCATAAAGTTGAACGTGCTTGAAATATTTTTCAGTTGTAATGGCTGTAAAGTCGGAGAAAGGAAAGATTGTCCTGCCGTTGGATGTGAAGAGGGGCTTAATATGTCTGAGGCAGGAGGAGTGCGCACTGGAGTTGCAGTCAATTGAGTTACCAGGTAGGGGCAAGGAGGGACTTTTCAAGGTGTGCCAAACCACTATTATTGTTGTTGTAAATACCATGGTGGAAAATGGGGTCGAGCGACAACATGGTTGTTACGTCCACCATAGCCACTATGAGAATTATTGTGATGTTCACATCTTCAAGATGCATTGCACCCAGAAGATTTCCAAAAGTTTGTTGTTGCTGATTGGGATGGTGGAGGAGACAAAGAAGGTTCACCTGCTTGGGGCGCATCAAAATAGTTGAGGAGGATGTGATGGCGGTGTTGGCACGACGTTGTTGGTCAAGGCACAATATAGAGCGTGCAGTGGAAACATCAGGAGTGACATATTTTGTTGAATGATTGACACTACGGTGTCAAATTCAGCAGGAAGACCACTAATAAGTTGCAAGGCATGTCTTTGCTCGCTAATAGTGTTATCATCATCATGAAGTTGGTCTACAACAAGCTTCAATTATTTACAATAATCAACAAGTTAGGGAAACTTGGCAAGCTTGAGGTTGGTGAATTTATTTTCAAGCTAAACAACTCATGTGCCTTTGTTGTAAAAGAATTTATTTGCAAGACGGGTCCCTATAGCATGGGGTGTGGAATTTAGTTCAAGGATTTCAAGCACAATATCATCTGAGGTGAATGAATAAATCCATTATAGAATGAGGGTATTGAGGTGCTTCCATAGTTCCTCATCGACACCTTCAGGAGGAGTTGAACTATCAATATGTTCTTACACTATATGCGGCAGCGTGAAATTTGAAGAGGGATCACCATGAAGAATGGAGAATTATGTCGCATTTGAGGATAATATGAACATGATTGCGGATGTTAGAAATTGTGGAAGCGGGGTGCACTGATTTGGGAGGAGGTGGTTAGATCGAAGGTGATCTATGACATGATGAATAGGATGACCAAGACGATAAATATATTCAACGTAGTACCAGATGTCATTAACAAGTATACTACATATAAACTAGCACATTGTGTACAATCAAAGATTTATTTGATTAGTGAAATAAATACAAATATGGTGGTTAGATCGAAGGTGATCTATGACATGATGAATAGGATGACCAAGACGATCATGTCAGATGGAGGATGGAGCAGTAACAAGGATGGTTGTGGAAGGCCTGGAAGTTGTGGACCCCAAAAAAGTCATTGGATAAAGATCGTCAAAACTATTACATCTCATAATAGGCGTCCCCATACCATGATCTTTCACAGAAAAATCAACAGAGTCAAATTCCACAGAAACATTATTATCAATGATAAATTTTCACCCAAAAATGAGACTTTTAATTATTTGAGGGATAAGAAAAATGTTATGAAGGTGAAGAGGCTTGGTAGGTGTTTGTATTTGACAGTGGCTAGTTGCTAAAATTGGAATGCAGCTACCATATTTGACTAAAATATGATGAGGGGTGCAAGAATTAACATATTTATTAATGGTACCTTGTTTTAGTGTCAAGTGAGAGGCGGCACTGCTGTCAATATATCAATTTTTACCTGGTTCCTGAAGAATCATAAAGTTGAACGTGCTTGAAATATTTTTCAGTTGTAATGGTTGTAAAGTCGGAGAAAGGAAAGATTGTCCTACCGTTGGATGTGAAGAGGGGCTTAATATGTCTGAGGCAGGAGGAGTGCGCACTGGAGTTGCAGTCAATTGAGTTACCAGGTAGGGGCAAGGAGGGACTTTTCAAGGTGTGCCAAACCACTATTATTGTTGTTGTAAATACCATGGTGGAAAATGGGGTCGAGCGACAACATGGTTGTTACGTCCACCATAGCCACTATGAGAATTATTGTGATGTTCACATCTTCGAGATGCATTGCACCCAGAAGATTTCCAAAAGTTTGTTGTTGCTGATTGGGATGGTGGAGGAGACAAAGAAGGTTCACCTGCTTGGGGCGCATCAAAATAGTTGAGGAGGATGTGATGGCGGTGTTGGCACGACGTTGTTGGTCAAGGCACAATATAGAGCGTGCAGTGGCAAACATCAGGAGTGACATATTTTGTTGAATGATTGACGCTACGGTGTCAAATTCAGCAGGAAGACCACTAATAAGTTGCAAGGCATGTCTTTGCTCGCTAATAGTGTTATCATCATCATGAAGTTGGTCTACAACAAGCTTCAATTATTTACAATAATCAACAAGTTAGGGAAACTTGGCAAGATTAAGGTTGGTGAATTTATTTTCAAGCTAAACAACTCATGTGCCTTTGTTGTAAAAGAATTTATTTGCAAGACGGGTCCCTATAGCATGGGGTGTGGAATTTAGTTCAAGGATTTCAAGCACAATATCATCTGAGGTGAATGAATAAATCCATTGTAGAATGAGGGTATCGAGGTGCTTCCATAGTTCCTCATCGACACCTTCAGGAGGAGTTGAACTATCAAGATGTTCTTACACTATATGCGGCAGCGTGAAATTTGAAGAGGGATCACCATGAAGAATGGAGAATTATGTCGCATTTGAGGATAATATGAACATGATTGCGGATGTTAGAAATTGTGGAAGCGGGGTGCACTGATTTGGGAGGAGGTGGGGAGGTGGTGTCTCCTTTCATTGATAGGATTTAGGAGGTGATTGGGGGAGGAGGGATAGGCGGCACACGAACTGTTTCTTGGAGGAGGGGTTGGCAGTGCACATTAGACTATATATAGAGTGGCAACTGATACCATATTAGAAATGAAATTTGTCACCCTTTTGGAAGGTTGTCATATCATCATTATATAGTAGTTTTATAGGAGCATGTTTACATAATATTCTTGTCTAAAGAGGATATTTCCAGATAATTCTTTTTTACAGAGGATATATCTAGAATATTCTTTCTATAAGGCACATCTACCCTTATTACAAGGATTATACATTTATATAGTCTTATATTATATAGAGAGAGATTATAAATAGAATACATGTGAGTGTACCCTATTCACAAAATAATCAAGTCCTCTTACATATTGCAATAAACTTACTCAAATTCAAACTGTAAATCTTTTTCAATATCTTATGTATGGTCTATAAAAAAATTAGCTTATTTAGACATAAATAAGTCATGCATCTAAAGTTGACAAAATTATATACTAACTATGGATGTCACTTTCTTTGTCTTAATTGAGTGACATACTAGCACCTAAATGAGTTCAAATTCTACACATATCATATATTTATTAACAAAATGAATTTAATTAGTTTGGATTTCTCAAAAAATTAACTATGATATTTAAGCACTGCTTGAGTGTAAAGTGACTTGAGTGTATGCTAATCTTTTTTGTTTGTGTGTGACAGACTAGAATAAACTTATGCTGTAAAGATAACATCACACACTCGAGTGGCATCTACATATCAAAATCTTCTTTTAAAATCCAAATTGGTTATATTTATTATTATAATAGATATCGGCTACTTGAAAATATTGAAATCATTTGGATGTCTATAAGTCACTCGTCTAAGAAGAACACACTTGACCGTACATAGCTAACTTTAAGTGTGTAATTTTTTTATCTTTAAATGTATACCTTATACATGAGCTAAAATTGTATACACAGTCTATTAATAAGATATTTAAGAAAATTGATGGTGTCAATTTTTTTAAATATTACGACATGGAAAATGACTTGAGTGTATTGTATGAAGAGTTGAATACCACAAATTGTCATATAAAACAAAGGAAGAAAGAAGTTATTATCATAGCTGGCGATTTTGTTATTCACTTGTCAACTAGATAAAGTGGTAAGCCTAGTCAGTTTGGTAGCCACAAGTTGTGAGTGCAATTGAAATACATGTCTAAAACAAAAAAAAAAGTTTATAACAACATCTAAGGACTTCCTTTCATATTATTGTGATCGGACTGACCTCTCTCTTATAACCTTGATAATAATTATAGAAAGAAAACTCAAGTATATTATAGCCCTCCAACTCGAACAGCCCTTCAACTCGAGCAGCTTAATGATACGACAAGTAGAGGAGAAGAACTCACTTGCATACCTACTTTATTCCCAACGCATATTTGAATGAAAAATTTAGACGATGTCCCTGTGTCTTTATCCTTATTTCCACCGTTTATCGTTTTTCAGTTTTAAAATCCTATCGTGCTATCACAATTTTCGTACCTCCGGCTATATAAAGCGAGAAACATTTTCTCATTGTTCCATCTTTGCTGTTACATTCGACGTAGCTGCACATATCAAGGAGTTAGTAAAATTGCTGCTTGTTTTAGTACATCATCTAGTCAACTAGGCTTAGACAAAAGTTTAAAAATAATATAAAAAGTCCAAATGAATCCATAGGAACGTTTAAGCTATTTGACATAGTTAATGATGATTTCTTTATCTTTCTGGCCCGTTCATTAATTGTTAAGAACAGGCTAACAATAAGCATTGACCCAAACTATACAATATGACAAAACTGAATTAAATTGACTGCGTGAATAATTTAAATTAGATCCTCTAATATTTAATATGTCAACAACGTTTCTGCTTGGTTCTTGATTTAGTAATAACAAATAGAATTATCACATATAATTCTCAATTAACAAACAAAGATTCACTATTAGAAGATTATTACTTCGTAAACAATTGTTTAATACATATTAAAACTGTAAAGTAACACAAATTATTATATATTGACTTACATTATAGACAACCTACACAATTGCGATAGTCAAGGTGGTCTAGGTATCCATCACTATGGGAGATAAACCTAAGATCCTCGTGAAGTGACATTAATTGTGAGGATCAACTTATACGCTTAAATTATTTGGGTTGTTCAAATTGTTGAGTTTACATGTATCCAGCTCAAGAGAATTCATAAGGTTGTTGAAGAATATGTGTACATATATTACGCAACCATCATGCAATGCAAAATAAATTATTTGTGGAAGTATTTTCGATGAGAGTGTAAACTCAAGATAAGACCGCACGAAGTTAATGGGGGGATGCCATAATTTTTAACGTGAAAATCTTCACAGTGTGTGAGGGAAAATCACGGGACCAACTGACAGGAAAATCTGATAAGGAGCACATATACAATGTTCTTTCTCATGTTTTAACCTCAAACTTGACATTATACAATCATAAGAATATATAAAAAAGTTCAACCATAGGAAGAAATTCATACATTCAAATAACCCAGAACTTCTCAAGAAGATACTCTTCTAAAAAGTGTACAACTGTAGATAGCACGCGGAAATATACTTAGAAGCATTGGTAATCTTGTTGATGCTTCCTTTTTTATTTCATTTCTTTTTCTCTCTTTCTTCCTTTACTTTTCCTTCTAACCGGGCAACGATGAGGAGTAGCAAAAATGTTTCTTTTAACCCGTTGCAAATGTAACTTGGCCTCTTTCCTTTACTTCTTCTTGGCGGTTGCATTTTCCTTAGTTGCGGTTGGGTTGCATTGAGGAATTCATGGGGTGTATATAACCCCTTTGCTGCAGCAATAGTTATGTGTAGTAGGCATGGTCCTCTTGGGATGGAAAAATGTAAGCTAAAAAATCTTCCCATCCAACCCAAGGAGGAGATTGTAATTATATAATCACCAATGGGAATGTATGTCATTGAGCTCTTTATAGAGTTCTAGTTTGTCTCGTGCCACCATCTTCATCATCATGTTAGAAATATTCTTCTCAGTATGGATCTTCTTCAGTGTCAGTAACTTCTTATCAATCACATCATAAAACTAGGGAATTCTCATATCAATGTACTTTTTTTTATGCATGGTGTGTTGTGGTCTTGAACAAGTCAATAGCACCCTGACTATCACCTAAAATAGTTGGATCAACCTGATTCATGCTCAGTTCTACCAAAAATCTTACAATCCATAATACTCTTTTCCTACTTCCATTGTTGTAATGTACTCTTCCTCTATTGTAGAAAGTACAATACACTTTTACAACCTAGACTGTCAGATATGGCTCCCCCTACAAAAGTGAAGATATACCTAGAGGTAGACTTTCTGAGATCAATATCGCCTGCCATGTCAGTATCAATGAAGCCTTTCAGATCTGGTTCAAAATTACCAAACATCAAACACATATTGGTAGTGCCTCAAAAATATCTGAAGATCCACTTGACAGCCTCATAGTGATCTTTATCAGGGTTTGAGAGAAACCTACTCACAATACTAGTTGAATGAGCAATATTAGGACCAGTACACGCTACTGTGTACATCAAAACTCCCCATAGTAGAATAATAGAAAATCATGGCCATATCCTCCTTCTCCTTATCAGTAGACGGGCATGACTTCTTACTTAGCTTGAAATGACATGATACTGGAGTGCTCACGACTTTGGACTTGTTCATGTTGAACCACCTTAAAATCTGTTCAACATAGTTCTCTTCTGACAACAACAACATGTGTTGCTTCCTATCATGTGCGATCTGCATCCCAAGAACTGTCTCAAATCCTTCATCTCAAATGCTTTGCAAAGCTCTTTTTTAGTTTTATGATCAAATTGACATCATGTCTCACTACCATCATGCTATCCATATAGAGTAGTAGAATAATGAACTTGCCATTGGGAAACCTCCTGATGAAGACACATAGATTAGTACTTGTCTTGTGGTACTCATGACTCTGCATGAAAGAATCAAACTTCTTGTACCACTGTCTGGGAGTTTGTTTCAAACTATACAAACTCTTCTTCAATCTATAGACTAAGTGAGAACTGAAATCCTTCGGTATGATCCATGTAGATTTCCTCTTCAAGATCATCGTGAAGAAATGTTTTCTTCACATCCATATGCTCAAGCTCAAGATCTAGGATAGCAACCAATCTTAGAACCAATCTAATAGAAGTGCTCTTTACAACAGGAGAAAATACCTCATCAAAATCCACTCGTGATATTTGACTGAAGCCCTTTGTAATGAACTAGAACCCAGAATCTTACCCTATTCCATTATTAAAAATCTAGTAAGATTTGGTTTCTTAGATTTGACCAAACTAGGTTAAAAATTAATACACATTTACATAGTGACTTAATTATGTGCTAACAAGTAATAAAATCATGAAATATGTTACATGTATTTGTTTACTAACATAATGGATAAATAAAAATGAATAATGCTCTTTGGAGTAACAATTCGTTATTCCATGTACATAAATATTAATAATGTTCTATAATTTAAATAAATATGAAATTAACGGATTAAATATGTAAAATAAGAAAAATGTAGAATTTCATGCAAAATAATAATAATATATAGCTCTTTTGAAAATATATAGAAGATAATAAGACTCAATTAAGTGTTTATAATAAAGATATAAAATTTTCTTAAATACAATGGTAATGTGTCAAAATTCCAAATCATGCCATAACTCATAAAAGAACATCTTAAAAATAAAATAATGGTAACAACGTGTTCCTTGGGTGCCAATTACCTTGGTTACCAAGTTTCACTTTATTTGAAGTACACTAATATTTTAAATATAATTTGAGAAGAAAATAGGAGAAAAAGTCAAAAGTGTTACATAAATGACCAAAAGTTATTAAAAGTGGAAATAAACCTCAAGTTTGAAATCTACAAACCAAATTAATCTATTTTGGACAATCCTATCTATTTTATTGTAATAATGAGAGAGAATGTATATTAAAGACAAAATCATTATATAATATGTTAAACCATCCCAAAGGGGAAAATTAATTTTAAAATCATCATCCTCACATTTTAATATTCTTTTATGTCAAGTTTACAATAAGATAGTATTTCTATGTGCCTTAATTTCATTATGAGAATAAAATAAATGATAGGATCCAACATTGTTAAATAAATAATGAAACACCCAAAAGATATGTAAAATGGGGCTCATAATATATAATGATGAAAGTGCCATATAGATACTATGGAAGGTCGAACATTGGAATGTGATAGAAAATAAAAATAATATAGTAGAATAGAATTCTAAGATAATAAAAGAGCTTCATAATTATTAAAGTAGATATTAAAGTAGTAACATGAGTTAGTTAACTAAACAAATTACCACAAAAGTGGAAAATAATGGTAAACAATAATCCTTATTCCTTGAATAATTTTATGCAAAATTATTTGTTGGAAAATGCTAGTTTCCTTGAATAAATTGTGGAAGAAAATATGTAAGTGATAAGAAATAAATGACTAAGATTGTCTTGCATCATAAGATTTTTTAATTTTTTATTATCATGCATAGATTTGGATTTCCATAAATTTTTAATAAATTGTCTCTTCTCAGACAATTCAATATTGTTCGCTTAAATGAAGAAATCATCTTATTTCATGATTGTAGAAAAGAAGGAAAGTAATAACTATTTAAGCGGCCCTTCTCTCCATCACTTCTCTCTCCACTCTAACCATCATGTTGAGATTTCATTTTTAGTAGTTTCCATTTTGTTTTATTTTGATAATGTTTAATTTTTTACGGGTGACTTCCCACACAATATAAATTCTCACCCTATATATATATATATATATATATATATATATATATATATATATATATATGATGTCATACCATTTCTCCCTGTATTGCTATGGTCAACTCTTTAGTCCTTCTATTACTTCAGCAATCCAATGTTTCCTCTGAATTCACAATGTCTCCTTATACCCAATCCCACCTTTAACTAGTAATCTTTCGGGTAGAATTTTCTATTCTGGGTCCTACTCTAGTGAATTCCCTTGACCAAAATTGTTCTTTCTGCTTCCCCGAGGTGGCATGGGGATCATGGTGTTTGGCTTTGATTCTGACATCAACCTAGGATGACACTTAGTGAATGTCACAAAGGACATATTTTTAGCAAAATAATGAAAGATCATGCAAATTTAGTAGGATATGATAGCTTCATCGGAAAGATGATGTTTTTATCTTCAAAATGGCATATAATATTATGCCATTTGAATAAGGGACTAAGAGGTACATAGAATTGAATTTTAGGTCCTCATATGGGGGATTTTGGGGAGATTACCCTTGATTTGGGCCGAAAAAGTGTCGGGGATAGAGTGCATCCTCTGGCCCAGTCTGCTTGGGGGATGATTAGCCACTACCAGCTACCTGCAACTTTTAGCAGTGGCTCTATGACTGACCCCCACCGCTTTCCCAAATGCCATCCTCACGCTAGAGAGGGGGAACGAGTAGTCCGTCAGGGCCCTCGGTCCACGATCCACCTTGGACTCCTCTTCATCCAACGGTCAGAATACAACCCCCTTTGTAGTGAGTCATGGCCTGTGTGCAGACTCCCTATGCGGTGACACTCTAGATTGACCTAGAAGCAGCCCTGGTCGGTGAGCAATGATGATGGTGTGGTACATGAAAGCAAATTTGGTTTTAATTAAATTGAGCATCATCCTAGTGATACATGTACATTGGTGGACTAATTATGCATTAAACTATTTCAAACATGACATTGAGGGATAGGGTGAGAACTAAAGCAAAGGTGAAGTAGACAACATGTACTTGAGAAGTGAGACAAATCCAGGTTATCATAGGCCATTGAAAAGAACAAAGGGCATTATCCTATAACAATATGTACTATATGGAAGAGTGAAGACTTTCTTTGATTGGTTTCTGTGATGAAATGCCAATTGAATTACCCTGATTATCCATCAAGGAAGAAATAGAAACGATTTCCATATAGTGTCCCAATAATAGGGTCAATAAATAGTACCAGGAAATGGTCCATTTTGGTGTTTGTATTCTTTCAATAATCATTATGCAACCTTCAGTATGATCCTCAGTTGAGGTAACAATGATCTCACCCTCATTGGATACAACTTGCTCACCCATGAAATATCACAAATTGGGCATATAATACCATCATCAAGTATCTTTATGACATCTTGTGTAACTAGCTCTTTCAGCTTTGTATTTAACCTTCTTTGCATTTCTATACTAGGGGGCATCCTCCTCCATGTATATTCGGTGAACACAAATGGAGGGATCAACTCTCCTCATATCATAAATGGACCATCCAATCACTGATATGTTTTTGTTTCTCATATAAACAATGGTATGTTCTTGGATTGGGGAGGGAATGGAAGAAATAATCATTAGGGGCACCATTCAAACCAAGGAAAGAACACTTCAAACCTTCATGAAGGGTTTTCAATACTAAAAGAAGAGGATATTCAATAGATGTCGTCAACAAACTAATATCCATATAGGGAAGAATGTCACTAGTAGATACAGTCTTGACCTCTTTTATCTTTTCAGCTGACTCCTTAGTGGGCTAAACTATTGGCTGAAGCTGTGGCTGCCGCAATCCATGTAGGAAGGCATTCCTCAATAATATCATAAAGACGATCAAGGAATAACAATCCTCTTCCATGGATCCTATGGTTCAACTTTTTAGGATACTTTAAAGATGTTCAGCATGATCTTTTTGTGCATGAAAGGTACATGCAAGGTGTTGGTCCTAGCATGAATCTTGTCATTAGCTATATCTATAAATGACTTTCCTAAGTATAGGAACTTTTTTTCTATCTTTATCCATGTCAAGTACAATGAAATTAATCTGGGAGGAACCTAAAGTGTTATCATAAACATTTACTAACACATAATCATTTATATAGATCTATCGTCTGGTTGAAGGGTACAATTGGTCGGTTCTCGTTGGCCATAGGACAAGCTTGACGTATACACAATGTGGCATCAAATTTACACTTGAACCTAAAACAAGCAGGGATTGTCAATGTGGTTCCCACCAATATAACAAGGAATGATTGTGTCACCAGGGTCTTTTCTTTGTTGGAGCATAATATTCTATATTGAGATAACTTTCTCTATGAGCTTGACTCTATGGGTTTTTCTTTAGGCTAAATTTCTCTTGAAATTTCACATATCCCTGAGGAACTTATCATATGAAGAAATTTTCTTGATAGTACTCAACAAAGGTATGTTGATTTGTACATGCTTGAATCTTTCAAATATGTCTGAGGTGTGCTTTCTTCTTCCTCTTAGATGGTGAAGGATCCTATAAATTGGGATATGTTGGTTCTTTTAGACTCCCGTCCATGATAATAAGAGGATTACTATTGGAATCAAAACATCATCGATAATCATAGAATTGTCACTTGGTTCACAATATCACAGTTCAATATCTCAGTATCACACTATCATATCATGGTAACATCTATATGTAGGGTCACAATATCAACATCACATCTTATTATAGTCTCACTTCCCATTTTCTCATCTAAATGCTCAAGCTTATCATCACTTCTTAGCACAATCACCACCTTTACTTGCTCATGAGGATAAGAAGGGGATTTTTACAGTTAATATGTGGACTTTAAGGTTGATGGTGAGGTGGAGGTCCTTGAAGAATTTTGGTATGAACATGAGGTTACACATGATCTTGATGAGGAGGATGATATTGTGGTGCTACTTGGAGGTTGTAAGATTTTTTTGCGGCATCCGCATGTGCATTTGAGGTGGAGGACTTGAGGATATTGTATGATTTAGGTTAATGCACTTATTTGAGCTGGGCAAAATGAGTTTTATATAACACCCGTTCGACCATCCAAATTTTCACATGGATGTATCCCTTCATCATGACGTGTTGGTGATAAGAATAATTGATCAAGTCTTTTCTCAAGACTATTGTTTATTTTCCCATGATTGGAAACATTCTTCTTCCCTTCACCTAGGATCCTTGATCTAGAAAGCACCTCATCTTCAAATTTGGAATCATATATTGGATTTTGTTGTTGGTGTGGCTACCCATGTTCATCATCCCCAAAGTGATTTGAAGCCCTGAAATGCAACGAGTTTTGGTGGGGTCTTCCCCGAGCTCAAGCTACCTGAAGCTGGAGAAGCTTTAGCATCGGGGATAAGAAGGCTTGTATGTGATCCGTGTTTGATTCAAAGTTGTTCCTTGGATTTTCAACAAGCTATATGATCCATCAATTTATCTAGAGTGAATGTAAACTAGAGAAGCCAATTTATATTAATGTTAATTTCAAGTTTCTTGTCACTCTCATTCCCTGATCTCTCATCTAGTTTCACCCTCTATACATTGTGAGACTCTCTATGTCCTTTCTTCTCCCCACAAATGCTTCCTTACTAGGTTTACAAGTTCAATATTTTGCCACCATTTTTCTACAAGTAGCAACTTGATGTTTTGGCATCCATCATCTACAAGCAAGGGCTTGTCTCTCCCTGTTGAGGTCAATGGTGATGGGTTGTGAGGGTAATAGTGCAACCCATATGGATTAGGGATCATAGGTATTCCCTATAGAAAAATCCATGGAATTGATGCTTGTGGACTTCCTAGAGAAGGAAGAATCATGGTGATGTTTTTACCAATTTGCCCAAGGGATCTGATTATGTCACCTAGGGCATGGGTGAATTAGTAATTTTGGTTTTCTCTTCTATATGTAATTGTGAGATATATTCATTTCACTTGGACTAATGTGTCCTATCACACACATAAAGGTTTGCATCACATGTTAGGGCAAGGTCGACCTTTTTTAGGCAGAGTTTTGAATCCCAGATAATTTTCTATATTTATCTCGACGGTGATTGGACAGAATACATCAAATCTTAATAAATTTATAGATTTTTCTACATAGGTCATATGATGATGAGCCATATATGAAAGTTGACAGCTTTAATAGATTTATATGATGAACATGGTTCAAGTACCAAGTTGTAATGTGCTTTCACAAGATTTTAGAAATAGGTTTAGTTAGTGTTTATAAACTTGTAATCTAGGGTTTTCGGTCATTTTATGTCGATTAAGGGAATAAGATTAGGATACACTATAGGATGTCTTTTTACTGATCAAATAAGTGGTACATGCCCATCAATATTTAGTATTTGTCCACATTCTAGTTCATCTACATGTTTCATATTATTATTAAGATGTACATAATTTATTTACTTAATGTTTTAAAATTTCATGTAAAGTATTACATTTAAGATTACTCAAAAATGATAAATTCGTGATTAAGTTCACAAGATAATATGTCATTATTATTCATGATAATATAAGAACTAATAACATCTCATAAGATTATGGAGTTAGAACCAGGCCCTTAGCACAGTTCAACTCAAAAGACATGACCCAAACCCTTAGTACAGGACATGAGGCCCATGAATCTGAGAGCGGGCTGACTCAGAGAATATGACCCAGGCTCTAGAGTGCAGGTCATGAGACCCAGGTACTAGAGTACATGTCTCCAGCATAAGTTACTTAAAAAGATACAAACTAAGCCTAAAATAATATTATATGTTTTTGTTCATTTTTTCTACATATTATAATGATTTATTTCATGCATATTATTTAATAATAATATACATTATTTTTATTCCATTATTTATATATCTAGAATAATCATGCCACCTATGGATAATTGTATTTCAACAGATGGATGGGGACAAGATATTCACAGGTGAGGAGCAGGGGAAGAATTAGTACCAAAGACAACAACTTAATGATAGTTACCAGTACCTGGTGGGGTGCCATTCTAGATAGTTATCAGTTTTCTATTCAGTCATGTTATGTAGGATTTCTTTTTTATTAAATTCTCTTTAAGGTTGACTTTTAGTGTAATGACCCAATTTTCAACTTAGCCATCTAATTAAGATTTACTTAGATGATTACATGCTTAACTAGATTGATTATGTTTAAGATTTAATTATGATATTTTAAACCTAATGAGAAACTCTAAGAATGTTTTATGAATGATTGGGATTTGAGAAGTGTAAACCTTATCTGTCCAAAATTAGTGTTTTGATATCATAATGAATACATCATTGACAAACATAGTGGTGTATTAATGATTTTTTGTATTTTACATGTAACTCTTATTTGGTTTAATTTTTTATATAGTTTGTATAACTCAAATTTTATTGTTCTTGGGAAATTTTAGAATTCTGAGTGTTTGTTCGATCTATTGGTCACCCAAGATTCCATCCAGGACAAACTCCTTCGACCACGCATTCAGCCTAAAATATAGCAGTCTGATATTTTATTTTTAGTTATTGTTTGTTTTATCTATTTTGGCTGAATTTTAACTCTATCTTGAAGTCCATTTAATATAACTCTTCAAATGTTCATAATTTTGGAGTATGTTTGATTGACCAAGACCTTTTGACCAGCCAAGATATTTACCAGGAACAATCTCGGTCAACGAAAAATCATGTTGAAAAAAAATGCAATGTAGAACTTGTTTGTAATTATTCCAAGCACCTCAATTGATCTATATAATTGACCTAACACCCTAGTAGCTCCCATACTCTATCATTCGATCTAGAGAAATTGAATTCTTGAGAGAGAGAGAGAGAGTCAGGTTGTGGAAGGAGAGAGCAGTGGATATAATGATATGGGTTTCATCTTCCTAGAGTTATTAAATCAAGGAAGTTAGTTTTCTTTAGATATATTTTCATGGTGAATATTTTCTCATGTTTCTATATTTTGTCTTCCCTCTAATGTATATCAAAAATATAGCAAATCACCATCTCTTCCCTTTCTTTTCTCCTATTCTCCTTTTCTATGGTTCCTGAGTCAGAAGGAGTAAAAAAAGGAGTCGATGGATAGAATCTTGATTGATAACTAGAAGTTTGAAATTCGGGCAACGTTTTTATATTATTGACGCCTGATGTGAGTGCATATCTTCTTATTTATCTATGTAATAGTGTTGAAAACCTAATCCTATCTACCTAAAATAGTCAAGATCCTTGCATTTAATTGTATGTGATTGGGTGATCAATTTGGAGAATTTCAAGAAATCGAATGCTACCAGTTTAGATTCTGGCCCATTGAGTTGTACATGTTTAGATCCAGGTCTATTGATTTAAGTTGTATGAAAAATACTATGGATAGAGAAAATTGGCCTAATGAAGAATATGCTTGAAAATTTACTTGACAATTATATAATCATGCTTGAACTTGATAAGAATGAGTTCCTCAATTATATTTTTGAATCTTTGTTTAAATTACATATGGAATGTACATAAAGATCAATGTGAGTGTTTGAAACAAAAGTATTCCCTTTGTAGGGTTAATGTTGAGGGATTGACCTAAATGAGCCAATGAACTGATGCATACTTACAATTCATGAATGAATTGTAAGGAAATAGAAACTAGGGATTTCAAGTATGTGAATAGCCTGGAAAAACCTCCTTGTATACCTAGATGAGATTAGTGAATAATAAGGTCCATAAGATGTATTAAACTAATTCGACTCTATCACAATCCTAGATTTGCAATAATAAGTTGAGTATGACATATAAAGCCTAAACTTGTGTATAATCTTGTAAATGTCAATAAATGCTCAAATGTAGTGTATTACATCAATTGAAGATGATAAGTCTTATTAAGATGATGTGTTCATAATGCATTTAATATAGTATAATTTATAGAATAATGAGTAAACTCCCACATGAATGAAAGTCTTTATATTAGTCACATTATAACAAATTGAGATGATGACTTGTTATTAAGGAGTAAGAAAAGCAACCCTAATATGTTTTATGTCCTAAATGAAGTGTTTTATAAGGAAGGAAATGATTGCTTTTAATTATCAAATTGACATGGTCCAACTATCCAAATAGAAATATAGGGAATGGAAAAGGGTACATTGAATTGGGACACTGAGTAATGGATAAATAATAAATAATTGAGTATGAGGAATGTTAAATTTTTTATATGGAATATATACAAATTAATCTGGATTGAAGGAAATGCATTTATATAATATTATAAAGATTTTGAGTGATAACAAAATATTATGTATCCAGTGAATGGAGAATGATGAATTATAAGAGTAGAAGTTAACAAGAAATGAAGAAGAAGAGTAATGAATTTATAAGGAAAACTAAGGAGTTAATTAGTGAAGCTAAGAATGTAACTCTAACCCTAACATGAGGACTTAGGTAATAGCAAATAAGACTATTTTTAAAGAAACATTAATGAACATACATGGATGAATATAACTTGACTTAACTAGAAGAAAGAAAATTAATGTTACGACCCCACCTCCCGATAACCCCCAATTAAGGGTGTAACATCCCTGACCTGGGTTATGAGTTAACCCTAGGTGTTTTGCCTAAATATGTAATTAAATCTTTGTGATTAACTCTGAGCATGTAATTAAGTTTCTCAGAAACATATACTTCAGTATTTGCTCCTTTTTATTTAAAGTTGTAGCATTGTTTTGATATACAGGGACCTATGTGCAATTTACCCGGTTGAAAGGGTTAGCTTGCAATTTGCACATAATTAGATGTTCCTCTGATGTTGATACATCATGAGAATCTTCTTGGTAAAGTTTGAGGGATTTCCCAAGCTTGGGCACCAAGGTGCAACTGTGGAAGCAATCCCGGTGCTTGAAACCCTAATTTGGGGTAAAATGCAATCTACCCAAATTAAGGGATGCTATGTGTAAAATATATCATCTAATGTATCTTTTAAGACTCTTTCCATCATTTAGAGAAGAAATGATGAAGAGTTCACCTCAATTGAATAAACAAGTTATGAAATATACCTTGTGATTGAATAATCAGGGTATATGTGCAATATCCCTTTTATGAATGTACCTTAGTAATAGATTGATCTTCTTTGCCTCTTTTTCTTGACCTTAAGATAAAGTTTGTCCTTAGAATAAAGAGGAAGGGACGAGCAAGTAAAGAAGGAAGGACCTAGTTGGAATTATGGAAAACATATGGACTAATGTTGAAAATCCTACCCCATGTATATAAGCTCTCCTTCCCTTAGTTGCAAGGGAACTTACCCTTCGTTCCCTTACTGTTTCATTTCACCAAGGATGACCAAGGACTGCCTTGGAGCTAAAGAGGAACGACCAAGGGTGCAAGGTAGGTTTGGGACCTTCTTTTGCCTAAATTCCATGGTCAAAACTCGAATTTAAGGTCAATTTCATGGCTAACTCACGAAACTCTACCTTTCTAGCCATCTCTTTTCGTCTTTCCTTGGAGTTTTCACCTTGGCCAACCTGTGACAGCTCAAGGACGCCATTAGAGCTTGGAGCTTGAAAGCTTGGAGCTCAAGGAGCAAGCTTTAGGCGGGTTTTATAACTCTAAACCCATGCTTTACTATATACATCTCTTTTATGCGGTTAGATGATAGTTCTTCATGTCCCCTATTTTTCTTTGCTACTTTGCAAGCAAATCCGTGGGATATCTGTACTGTTCTTGAGCTAGGAGATGAAGGCGTGATTTCCAAGAAAAACCCACCCCTTTTCACTTTCTTAAAACGGTCTCCCTAACTTGCTCTCTCGGTCTCAGGACCGCGAGGTGAGCAAACGGTCTCTGGACCGCGAGAGGGCAAACGGTCCTCACGACCGTTTGGACCTGTTGACCGAGCGTGGACCGTATAAGAAATCTGTTCCTAATTATGCAGGCTAATCATCCTCAAAATTTGAGAGGTTAAATCCAAAGGAATTGGGAGATATGGCCTTTTCAAGTAACAACTTTAATTGAATTTATTCCTGATTTTCAAACGGTCTGAAATTTCCTTTTTGGGAAAACGGTCTCAAGACCGTGTAAGGTCGTTGACCAAGCTTTGACCATATGAAATTACTGTTCAAAATTATGTTAATTAACAACTCACCAAGTTTGATGGTCTAATTCCAAACGAGCTAAGAGTTGAAGGGTGATTACTAGGGCTAACCCTAGATGAAATCAGTACTGAAATTATGGTGACTTAATTAGGGTTTTTAGGGTTGATTGACCTAAACGGTCTCAAGACCGTTTGGGGGTCATCCAAACGGTCTCAAGACCGCGAGGACAATCAACCATGACCGTTTGAAGGTCTAGGGTTAAGCTAATTTGATCAATTAAGGACCCAATTGCAATAAGTTATCAATTAATCAAAATTCTAATTTTGTGACTCAATCATGGTTCAACCCCTATCAAATCATATTAGATTTTGATGAAATCTTAGGCAAACGGTCTCAAGACCATGTGGGGTCCACCCACATGATCTCAAGACCGTTTGGGCCAAGTTTGGGCCCAATTGGAGCTCAATTGAAGGGTTCAACCTTGTGTTGATACACATTGTTGAGTGTTGATGGGTGAACATTGATAGACCCTAATTGAATCGACTTCAACCCTAATTGGTCAACAATTGAGGGTCAATTGAATGACCAATTGGTTAAGCATGATCTTAATTGACCTAATCCATAAGTGGTCACCATGGCTTTGACCTTTTGAGGGCTTCAACATTGGTTGACATCATCGGTTGTAACCATTGAACTTTGTTGATGGTCCAAGCGGTTGAGACCATGTGAGCCTCGCGGTCTCAAGACCGTGAGAGGGCTCGTGGTCTCAAGACCGTGAGAAGGCTCGCGGTCTCAAGACCGTGAGGGGCCTCGTGGTGTTGAGATCAAAGGTGAGCAAACGGTCTACATAACCTTCGCGGTCTTGAAACCAAGTTGAAAGGCTTCGCGGTCTTGAAACCAAGTTGAAGGCTCGCGGTCTTGGACTAAGATGAAGGCTCGCGGTCTTGGAAGTCAAAATTGGCTAAACGGTCAACACACCCTCGCGGTCTTGGAAGTCAAAAATGGGCTAAACGGTCAACTCTTTCAAACGATCTCAAACCAATTGGAGGTTGATGGTTGAGATCGATCAAGGTGATTCAAGGTTGACTTCACTCAATCATTTGAAGATATAAATGGATCAAATATGCCCTAATCTAAACCCTAATGATAACCTAGGACATTAAGGGATTAATTGACTAATGACTTGACCATGATGATGATCAATGGGGTAAATTACCAAAATACCCTTGAAGGGTCAATTGAGTAATACCTTGACTAGATCAAACCCTAATCACATGGTGGTGATTTTTTTGGTTATGTTAGCCTATGATGACTTAATCCAACCTGATCTAGAGTGGTGGTATCACCCTCTACTAGTATGAGGAGAGAGAAAGTACTTCTAGAGAGAGAAAGTACTTCTAGAGAAAGAAAGCACCCTTTTTAGGTGGAAACTCAATTAAAGAACCTTCAATACACATGAATGTGCATAATTAGGGTATGACCCACCTGTGTGAAGTCATAGAAACCCTAATTATGATGAATGATGAATCTTTAACTAATCTGAGAGCATCAATGATAATGATACTCATACATGATGATGTTATGAGTTCAATTCATGTAATGTGAATAGTAAACCCTAATTCAAGGGTGATGACATGTAATGTGAATAGTAAACCCTAATTCAAGGGTGATGACATGTAATGTGAATAGTAAAACCTAATTCAAGGGTAATGGCATGCAAATGAGTATTAAACTCCAATTGATGAGAATCAGAGGAGTTAACTGTTATGATAAGAGTGGGAAATGTATTCCTTATTTTTGTATTACCTTTATCAGTTGAATTAACCATGCAGGTTCAGATATGAAGGTGATCTTATCCAGGTATGGATATTGATGTTATATTCATTGAAGGCATGTTGTTAGCCTTATGAATAAGAAAAGTAACTTGATGCCCAATTAGTGGCATCCCATAAGTTAATGTGCTGTAAGAGCCATGAATACCATCAAAGTCATGCTTTAGAGATGACTTGTGATGAGTATGATGAGAAATTATGATTGATATGAGTTAGGCATGTTACATTTAGTATTCTTCCTTTATAGCTGTTATGCTACTGCTATTATTTGGAGAACAATGTATGTTGTTAAAGAATACTGAATGTACCTAACTAATCAAGTATAATACAGAGCCATGATCATAGATCCATCATTGTCAGAGATCAAGTGATGGTGAAACAGGTTTTCCTCAGGGAACTCCTGGAGCACATACTTTTGAGTATGTGGGGTACATGGATGTGTAGAACCTTACATCCTAGTGAAGGAAAGTGATGTAGATGTGTAATCCATCCATCCTTCACTATAATTCCATACCATATCAGTGGTAGGTAAACATGAAACCTCCTGATGACAAAGAAAACACAGATATCCGTATCAGTGGAGATAAACATGAAATCTCCTGATGACAAAGAGAGTACAGAACGCCACTGTGACTCTAGAATAGCGAAGGACCAGTTTACCCTGGTGAGCTATAGTAATAGAGACACGAGATGTCCTACAAGTGATCCTCTTACTGACTGAGGAAGGTGAAGGTCATGAGAATCCGGCTCTCTTGATGACCTATGTATGATACTGATGTGACTTCTCAGCGATCAGTTGGAGTATGAGTGGTATGCCTCATCTCCACAGGGCATAATGTTGTTTGTAAAACATAATCAACCACGTAAAATACTTGTTAGAGATAACTCCAAGTTAGTTGATTAATGTTACACTGTAATAGTGCTTATATTTCTTCATACCTCATAAATGTTGAGTTCTTGGTTATAGCTACAACTGTTATCTAATACCTTGAAGGCTTTATTGCTTAAGATATTCTTTGATGTTATATTAAAGCTTCTGGCGGAGAGTTATAACTCTCGCTGGGACAATTATGTAAGATTGTCTCACCCCGTAGACTTCAACTTTTAGGTGGGCGTCGGAGACGAAGGCACCAGCCTACAGGTGATCAGTCTCAGCAGCAGCAGCACCAGGAGTAGTAGTAGAATCTCAGGTGGAGATCATCCTGCCATATGGTGTAATTAGAGTCAGTCCGATGTGTCCTCTGTACTCTCAGGTCTTGGAGTCTTTTGTTATGTGATTTTGAGATTTTGTATCTTGATGTATATAATTACTCAAGAAGTAATTATCCTGAGATGTAAACAGTTTATCTCTCTTAAATGAAAGAAGCTTTTATGGATCCAAGCTCTTGTCTCGAAAAGTTTTAATTTCCCGTGATTTTGTCTACCGCTGATTATCGAATTGCTTCCGCTAAGTTTTAATCGTGTTTATGTCATGGTTTGGAGATCAGAGCCCACAATTAGTGGTATAAGATCTCTAGGTCAGTAGAGTCTACAGAGGCATAGGACTTAGGATGCGGAGTCTATCTTTAGTACTCCTTCCTTATCTAATAGAATCTTCTGCTCCTCAGGAGAAGAAGATACATAAGAATGGCTGAGCCACATGATGAGTACGTGGCGGAGAGTAGTGCTAGTGCACCTCGAGGCGGTGCAAGGGTTCCAGAAATAGAACAGCCTGCACCTGAGTCACCTAGAGAGCCACCCCAGTTTGACCCAGCCGACATGGGTAACCGAGCTATACAGACGATGTTCGGGCAGTTTATGACTGCCATGACACACATAACCGACAGGATGCCCATGCCTGCACCTAGGGCACCTGTCCATCCTGAAGCACAAGGTATCGGTAAGACGTTCGAACGACTTCGTCGTGTCAGAGCTACCGAGTACTTCGGGACTGCCGACCCCGCCGATGTTGACCTTTGGTTGACAGAGTTGGAGAAGGCTTTCAGGATTCTTATCATCCCGGAAGCTGAGAAGGTTAGACATGCTGTCTATCTTCTCAAAGGCAGTGCTGGTCACTGGTGGAACATGGAAGAGCAGAAGAGACCTGGAGTAGAGTTCTCATGGGAAGAGTTTCGTCGGGAATTTATCAATAGATATTTTCCAAAGACCTTCCTAGATGAGAAGATCTCTCAGTTTGAGAGACTAAGGCAGGGTGTGATGAACATTATTGAGTATGAAGCTAAGTTCATGGAGTTGTTGCGGTTCTGTTCGCACATGGCTGCCACAGAGGAGGAAAGAATCAGAAGATTTGAGAAGGGTTTGAATGCTGATATGTCAACCCCCGTGTCTGCCTTAGAAAACCGAGAGAGATTCTCTACCTTTGTTGAGTCAGTCCGAAGGATAGAGAGATCTGTGGTTGAGAAGAGACAAACTCAGAAAAGATATCCACAGTTCTAGGGTTCTTCATCTAGGGATTTCAAGAAACCTAGATTCTCTGCACCTAACCCTCCACCACCCAGATCGAGTTTTCACACTCAATGGACACCGAGCAGAGGTAGAGGACGGAGTCAACCGCTTCAAGGAACTCACAATTCTGCATCAGTGTCAGTTACTGGACCACCCCGACCACAACAATAGGAGAGGAGTTGCTACAACTATGGTAAGGTGGGACACTTGATGAAGGATTGTCGTTCTAGGCCTGTCAGTGTGACACAACCTCCGAGACAGAATCAATAGGGATCTCAAAATAGACAACATCAAGGAGAAGCTCGAGGACGTGGACAAGCGTCTCAAGCTGGATCAACAGCACCACCTCAACACCAGGCGACTGCGAGGTTCTATGCTATGAACCCACCTGAAGCAGTGGTCAATCCACGGGTAGTGGCAGGTCAGATGAAACTTTTATATTCCGATATGTCTACATCCTATGTTGTATCTGTTCTGATTGACTCGGGTGCTACGCACTCTTTCATCACTCATAGAGTGATTCGTAACTGCAATGTGACTGTTAGTCATAGGGCAGATAGTTTGTTGTTGGAGACTCCGTTGAGTGGGTCTGCCGTTTTGCAGGAGGTATGTTCTCCCTGCATCCTCTTCTTTTCTGACCATCGCATTCAAGTGGATCTTATACCACTTGATATGCAGGGATTTGATATAATCCTCAGGATGGATACCTTGGAAAGGTATAGAGTTGTCTTGGATTGTGAGTCCAAGTTGGCTGTGTTTGCTGACGAAAGCAACACATGGATCTTTCAAGGTGAGAGAAAGATTCTGCCCACCTGCCTTGTGTCAGCTATGGTTGTTGATAAGTTGTTGAGACAAGGATGTTATGCATTCTTAGCCCATGTGGTAGATGTTACCAAGGAAAGTTCCAATCCTGCTAAAGTTCCTTTAGTCAGGGAATTTGAAGATGTGTTTCCTGAAGAAATTCCTGGTATACCACCACCTCGGGAGATTGATTTTGAAATCAATTTGATCCCAGATACGAAACCCATAGCCCAGACTCCGTATAGGATGGCGCCTGCCGAGATGGTAGAACTCAAGAAACAGCTTCAAAAGTTACTTGAGAGAGGTTTTATCCGACCGAGTACTTCACCTTGGGGTGATCCGGTCTTGTTTGTTAAAAAGAAAGATGGGTCAATGCGGTTGTGCATCGACTACAGACAACTCAATAAAGTAACAATAAAGAATAAGTACCCTCTACCGAGGATTGATGATCTCTTTGACCAGTTGTGTGGTGCAACAGTCTTTTCAAAGATAGACCTGAGGTCTGGATATCATCAACTTCGTATTAAGGATAGTGACATATCCAAGTCTGCCTTTAGGACAAGGTATGGTCACTATGAGTTTACGGTTATGTCGTTTGGACTAACCAATGCACCAGCTGCATTTATGGAACTCATGAATAGAGTTTTTCGACCTTTCCTTGATCAGTGTGTGGTCGTCTTCATAGATGACATTCTGATCTATAGTAAGGATGCTCAGCAGCATGAGCAGCATCTTCGCCAAGCTTTGACCTTGCTAAGAGAACATAAGTTGTATGCTAAGTTTAGAAAGTGTGAGTTTTGGCTACCGGAGGTATCTTTTCTTGGTCATGTGATATCCACCTCGGGAATTCGTGTTGACCCTACGAAAGTAGAATCTGTTCTACAGTGGGAACAACCGAAGACACCGACGGAGATTCGAAGTTTCTTGGGGTTAGCTGGCTATTATCGAAGGTTTATTAAGAACTTTAGTTCTATATCCTTACCTTTGACCAAGCTGACCCGGAAGGAAGTTCCTTTTTCTTGGAGTGATAAGTGTCAACAGTCTTTCCAGCTGTTGAAGGAGAGATTGACAAGTGCACCTGTGCTAGTGCTACCTGAACAAGGAAAAGGATATGTAGTTTTCTGTGATGCTTCCAAGAATGGACTAGGATGTGTGTTGATGCAGGATAAACAAGTGATTTCTTTTGCTTCCCGACAGCTTAAGAAACACGAGGAGAATTATCCGACACACGATCTGGAGTTAGCTGCTGTGGTCCATGCCTTGAAGATCTGGAGACATTATCTCTATGGAGAAACATTCCAGATTTTCACAGACCACAAAAACCTTAAGTATATCTTCTCTCAGCATGAGCTCAACATGAGGCAACGTCGTTGGATGGAGTTAATCAAGGACTACGACTGTACAATTGATTATCATCCAGGCAAGGCCAATGTTGTTGCAGATGCCTTGAGTAGGAAATCAGCAACATCAACCATGGATAGAACACAACTAAACTCTTTTGTATGCTCTAGAAGAGATATGCTTATCTCCTTAAGGCAAGACAATGTACAATTGAAAGTGTCATTGTTAGCCGGTCTGTTAGCTGAGATGCATATTAAACCTACCCTAAGGGAGCAGATTAAGGAAGCACAGCTAGGTGATGCTGCAGTTCAACAGATTAGATCTGAGTATGGAGATGAAAAGCGAGATGGTTTCCATGACTCAGAGGATCAAGTAGCTTGTTATAATGGAAGGATGATAGTGTCGGATGTGGACAACTTGAGGAAGTTAATCCTGGAAGAAGCTCATTCTTCCATGTATGCTATGCATCCAGGGAGCACTAAGATGTATCGGAATTTGAAAGATCTGTATTGGTGGCCTGGAATGAAGAAGGATGTTGCAGAATTTGTTCTGAGGTGTCCTGTGTGTCAGCAAGTTAAAGCTGAACACCAGAAACCTGCAGGGACAATGCAACCTTTACCCATACCACAGTGGAAGTGGGACCATGTGACCATGGACTTTGTTGTTGGCCTACCCAGGACAAGCAAAGGACATGATTCCATTTGGGTAATTGTTGATAGGTTGACTAAGACAACACATTTCTTACCTGTCAAAACAACCTATTCTGCTGAAAGGTTATCAGAGTTATATGTTCAAGAGATAGTGCGTTTGCACGGAGTTCCTGTCACAATAGTTTCTGACAGAGGTCCTCAGTTTACGAGTCATTTTTGGGAACAGTTACACCGAGCCTTAGGCACCAAGCTGAGGTTTAGTACGGCCTTTCATCCACAGACTGATGGACAGTCGGAAAGGACCATACAAACCTTAGAAGACCTGTTGAGGGCATGTGTTCTCCAGTTTACCGGAAGTTGGGATCTACACCTAAGCTTAATAGAGTTTGCCTATAACAATAGCTATCAGCATAGTATTGATATGGCACCATATGAGGCCTTGTATGGTAGACGTTGTAGATCACCTTTGTGTTGGTTTGAGACTGGTGAACATCAGTTGTTAGGTCCTGATCTTGTGCAGCAGACTACAGAGAAGATTAAAGTAATACAACAACAGATTAAGACTGCACAGGATAGGTAGAAATCTTATGTTGACAAGCGTCGTAGACCCTTAGAGTTCCAGGATGGAGACAGAGTGTATCTCAAGGTCTCGCCTTGGAAAGGGGTCCTTCGTTTTGGAAGGAAAGGGAAGTTAGCTCCTAGATTTATGGGACCTTATCCAATCATTGAACGAATTGGAAAGGTAGCATATAGACTAGAGCTGCCACCTGAGTTACAAAGGTTACATCCTGTGTTTCACATTTCTATGCTGAAGAAATGTCACCCAGACACCGAGTCAGTTCTACAACCCATGGAAGTAGAATTGAATGATGATATATCCTATGAGGAAGGACCAGTGTCTATCCTTGATAAAAGAATTAAAAAGTTAAAGAAGAAAGATATAAGTCTTGTAAAAGTCCTCTGGAACCATCGTGGTGTTGAAGAAGCCACATGGGAGTTAGAGGATGAGATGAGAAGGAAGTATCCTGCCCTTTTCTCTTGATATGTTTTATCGATTTCGGGGACGAAATCCTTGTAAGGGGTGGATAATTTGTAACATCCCTGACCTGGGTTATGAGTTAACCCTAGGTGTTTTGCCTAAATATGTAATTAAATCTTTGTGATTAACTCTGAGCATGTAATTAAGTTTCTCAGAAACATATACTTCAGTATTTGCTCCTTTTTATTTAAAGTTGTAGCATTGTTTTGATATACAGGGACCTATGTGCAATTTACCCGGTTGAAAGGGTTAGCTTGAAATTTTCACATAATTAGATGTTCCTCTGATGTTGAGACATCATGAGAATCTTCTTGGTAAAGTTTGAGGGATTTCCCAAGCTTGGGCACCAAGGTGCAACTGTGGAAGCAATCCCGGTGCTTGAAACCCTAATTTGGGGTAAAATGCAATCTACCCAAATTAAGGGATGCTATGTGTAAATATATCATCTAATGTATCTCTTAAGACTCTTGCCATCATTTAGAGAAGAAATGATGAAGATGTCACCTCAATTGAATAAACAAGTTATGAAATATACCTTGTGATTGAATAATCAGGGTATATGTGCAATATCCCTTTTATGAATGTACCTTAGTAATAGATTGATCTTATTTGCCTCTTTTTCTTGACCTTAAGATAAAGTTTGTCCTTAGAATAAAGAGGAAGGGACGAGCAAGTAAAGAAGGAAGGACCTAGTTGGAATTATGGAAAACATATGGACTAATGTTGAAAATCCTACCCCATGTATATAAGCTCTCCTTCCCTTAGTTGCAAGGGAACTTACCCTTCGTTCCCTTACTGTTTCATTTCACCAAGGACGACCAAGGACTGCCTTGGAGCTAAAGAGGAACGACCAAGGGTGCAAGGTAGGTTTGGGACCTTCTTTTGCCTAAATTCCATGGTCAAAACTCGAATTTAAGGTCAATTTCATGGCTAACTCACGAAACTCTACCTTTCTAGCCATCTCTTTTCATCTTTCCTTGGAGTTTTCACCTTGGCCAACCTGTGACAGCTCAAGGACGCCATTAGAGCTTGGAGCTTGAAAGCTTGGAGCTCAAGGAGCAAGCTTTAGGCGGGTTTTATAACTCTAAACCCATGCTTTACTATATACATCTCTTTTATGCGGTTAGATGATAGTTCTTCATGTCCCCTATTTTTCTTTGCTACTTTGCAAGCAAATCCGTGGGATATCTGTACTGTTCTTGAGCTAGGAGATGAAGGCGTGATTTCCAAGAAAAACCCACCACTTTTCACTTTCTTAAAACGGTCTCCCTAACTTGCTCTCTCGGTCTCAGGACCGCGAGGTGAGCAAACGGTCTCTGGACCGCGAGAGGGCAAACGGTCCTCACGACCGTTTGGACCTGTTGACCGAGCGTGGACCGTATAAGAAATCTGTTCCTAATTATTTAGGCTAATCATCCTCAAAATTTGAGAGGTTAACTCCAAAGGAATTGGGAGATATGACCTTTTCAAGTAACAACTTTAATTGAATTTATTCCTGATTTTCAAACGGTCTGAAATTTCCTTTTTGGGAAAACGGTCTCAAGACCGTGTAAGGTCGTTGACCAAGCTTTGACCATATGAAATTACTGTTGAAAATTATGTTAATTAACAACTCACCAAGTTTGATGGTCTAATTCCAAACGAGCTAAGAGTTGAAGGGTGATTACTAGGGCTAACCCTAGATGAAATCAGTACTGAAATTATGGTGACTTAATTAGGGTTTTTAGGGTTGATTGACCTAAACGGTCTCAAGACCGTTTGGGGGTCATCCAAACGGTCTCAAGACCGCGAGGACAATCAACCATGACCGTTTGAAGGTCTAGGGTTAAGCTAATTTGATCAATTAAGGACCCAATTGCAATAAGTTATCAATTAATCAAAATTCTAATTTTGTGACTCAATCATGGTTCAACCCCTATCAAATCATATTAGATTTTGATGAAATCTTAGGCAAACGGTCTCAAGACCATGTGGGGTCCTCTGTACTCTCAGGTCTTGGAGTCTTTTGTTATGTGATTTTGAGATTTTGTATCTTGATGTATATAATTACTCAAGAAGTAATTATCCTGAGATGTAAACAGTTTATCTCTCTTAAATGAAAGAAGCTTTTATGGATCCAAGCTCTTGTCTCGAAAAGTTTTAATTTCCCGTGATTTTGTCTACCGCTGATTATCGAATCGCTTCCGCTAAGTTTTAATCGTGTTTATGTCATGGTTTGGAGATCAGAGCCCACAATTAGTGGTATAAGATCTCTAGGTCAGTAGAGTCTACAGAGGCATAGGACTTAGGATGTCGAGTCTATCTTTAGTACTCCTTCCTTATCTAATAGAATCTTATGCTCCTCAGGAGAAGAAGATACATAAGAATGGCTGAGCCACATGATGAGTATGTGGGGGAGAGTAGTGCTAGTGCACCTCGAGGCGGTGCAAGGGTTCCAGAAATAGAACAGCATGCACCTGAGTCACCTAGAGAGCCACCCCAGTTTGACCCAGCCGACATGGGTAACCCAGCTATACAGACGATGTTCGGGCAGTTTATGACTGCCATGACACACATAACCGACAGGATGCCCATGCCTGCACCTAGGGCACCTGTCCATCCTGAAGCACAAGGTATCGGTAAGACGTTCGAACGACTTTGTCGTGTCGGAGCTACCGAGTACTTCGGGACTGCCGACCCCGCCGATGCTGACCTTTGGTTGACAGAGTTGGAGAAGGCTTTCAGGATTCTTATCATCCCGGAAGCTGAGAAGGTTAGACATGCTGTCTATCTTCTCAAAGGCAGTGCTGGTCACTGGTGGAACATGGAAGAGCAGAAGAGACCTGGAGTAGAGTTCTCATGGGAAGAGTTTCGTCGGGAATTTATCAATAGATATTTTCCAAAGACCTTCCTAGATGAGAAGATCTCTCAGTTTGAGAGACTAAGGCAGGGTATGATGAACATTAGCAAGTATGAAGCTAAGTTCATGGAGTTGCTGCGGTTCTGTCCGCACATGGCTGCCACAGAGGAGGAAAGAATCAGAAGATTTGAGAAGGGTTTGAATGTTGATATGTCAACCCCCGTGTCTGCCTTAGAAAACCGAGAGAGATTCTCTACCTTCGTTGAGTCAGTTCGAAGGATAGAGAGATCTGTGGTTGAGAAGAGACAAACTCAGAAAAGATATCCACAGTTCCAGGGTTCTTCATCTAGGGATTTCAAGAAACCTAGATTCTCTGCACCTAACCCTCCACCACCCAGATCGAGTTTTCACACTCAATGGACACCGAGCAGAGGTAGAGGACGGAGTCAACCGCTTCAAGGAACTCACAGTTCTGCATCAGTGTCAGTTACTGGACCACCCCGACCACAACAACAGGAGAGGAGTTGCTACAACTGTGGTAAGGTGGGACACTTGATGAAGGATTGTCGTTCTAGGCCTGTCAGTGTGACACAGCCTCCGAGACAGAATCAACAGGGATCTCATAATAGACAACATCAAGGAGCAGCTCGAGGACGTGGACAAGCGTCTCAAGCTGGATCATCAGCACCACCTCAACACCAGGCGACTGCGAGGTTCTATGATATGAACTCACCTGAAGCAGTGGTCAATCCACGGGTAGTGGTAGGTCAGATGAAACTTTTATATTCCGATATGTCTACATCCTGTGTTGTATCTGTTCTGATTGACCCGGGTGCTACGCACTCTTTCATCACTCATAGAGTGATTCGTAACTGCAATGTGATTGTTAGTCATAGGGCAGATAGTTTGTTGTTGGAGACTCCATTGAGTGGGTCTGCCGTTTTGCAGGAGGTATGTTCTCCCTGCATCCTCTTCTTTTCTGACCATCGCATTCAAGTGGATCTTATACCACTTGATATGCAGGGATTTGATATAATCCTCGGGATGGATACCTTGGAAAGGTATAGAGTTGTCTTGGATTGTGAGTCCAAGTTGGTTGTGTTTGCTGACGAAAGCAACACATGGATCTTTCAAGGTGAGAGAAAGATTCTGCCCACCTGCCTTGTGTCAGCTATGGTTGTTGATAAGTTGTTGAGACAAGGATGTTATGCATTCTTAGTCCATGTGGTAGATGTTACCAAGGAAAGTTCCAATCCTGCTAAAGTTCCTTTAGTCAGGGAATTCGAAGATGTGTTTCCTGAAGAACTTCCTGGTATACCACCACCTCGGGAGATTGATTTTGAAATCAATTTGATCCCAGATACGAAACCCATAGCCCAGACTCCGTATAGGATGGCACCTGCCGAGATGGTAGAACTCAAGAAACAGCTTCAAGAGTTACTTGAGAGAGGTTTTATCCAACCGAGTACTTCACCTTGGGGTGCTCCGGTCTTGTTTGTTAAAAAGAAAGATGGGTCAATGCGGTTGTGCATCGACTACAGACAACTCAATAAAGTAACAATAAAGAATAAGTACCCTCTACCGAGGATTGATGATCTCTTTGACCAGTTGCGTGGTGCAACAGTCTTTTCAAAGATAGACCTGAGGTCTGGATATCATCAACTTCGTATTAAGGATAGTGACATATCCAAGTCTGCCTTTAGGACAAGGTATGGTCACTATGAGTTCACGGTTATGTCGTTTGGACTAACCAATGCACCAGCTGCATTTATGGAACTCATGAATAGAGTTTTTCGACCTTTCCTTGATCAGTGTGTGGTCGTCTTCATAGATGACATTCTGATCTATAGTAAGGATGCTCAGCAGCATGAGCAGCATCTTCGCCAAGCTTTGACCTTGCTAAGAGAACATAAGCTGTATGCTAAGTTTAGCAAGTGTGAGTTTTGGCTACCGGAGGTATTTTTTCTTGGTCATGTGATATCCGCCTTGGGAATTCGTGTTGACCCTACGAAAGTAGAATCTGTTCTACAGTGGGAACAACCAAAGACACCGACGGAGATTCAAAGTTTCTTGGGGTTAGCTGGCTATTATCGAAGGTTTATTAAGAACTTTAGTTCTATATCCTTACCTTTGACCAAGCTGACCCGGAAGGAAGTTCCTTTTTCTTGGAGTGATAAGTGTCAACAGTCTTTCCAGCTGTTGAAGGAGAGATTGACAAGTGCACCTGTGCTAGTACTACCTGAACAAGGAAAAGGATATGTAGTTTTCTGCGATGCTTCCAAGAATGGACTAGGATGTGTGTTGATGTAGGATAAACAAGTGATTTCTTTTGCTTCCCGACAGCTTAAGAAACATGAGGAGAATTATCTGACACACGATCTGGAGTTAGCTGCTGTGGTCCATGCCTTGAAGATCTGGAGACATTATCTCTATGGAGAAACATTCCAGATTTTCACAGACCACAAAAACCTTAAGTATATCTTCTCTCAGCATGAGCTCAACATGAGGCAACGTCGCTGGATGGAGTTAATCAAGGACTACGACTGTACAATTGATTATCATCCAGGCAAGGCCAATGTTGTTGCAGATGCCTTGAGTAGGAAATCAGCAACATCAACCATGGATAGAACACAACTAAACTCTTTAGTATGCTCTAGAAGAGATATGATTAACTCCTTAAGGCAAGACAATGTACAATTGAAAGTGTCATCGTTAGTCGGTCTGTTAGCTGAGATGCATATTAAACCTACCCTAAGGGAGCAGATTAAGGAAGCACAGCTAGGTGATGCTGCAGTTCAACAGATTAGATCTGAGTATGGAGATGAAAAGCGAGATGGTTTCCATGACTCATAGGATCAAGTAGCTTGTTATAATGGAAGGATGACAGTGCCGGATGTGGACAACTTGAGGAAGTTAATCCTGGAAGAAGCTCATTCTTCCATGTATGCTATGCATCCAGGGAGCACCAAGATGTATCAGAATTTGAAAGATCTGTATTGGTGGCCTGGAATGAAGAAGGATGTTGCAGAATTTGTTCTGAGGTGTCCTGTGTGTCAGCAAGTTAAAGCTAAACACTAGAAACCTGCAGGGACAATGCAACCTTTACCCATACCACAGTGGAAGTGGGACCATGTGACCATGGACTTTGTTGTTGGCCTACCCAGGACAAGCAAAGGACATGATTCCATTTGGGTAATTGTTGATAGGTTGACTAAGACAACACATTTCTTACCTGTCAAAACAACCTATTCTGCTGAAAGGTTATCAGAGTTATATGTTCAAGAGATAGTGCGTTTGCACGGAGTTCCTGTCACAATAGTTTCTGACAGAGGTCCTCAGTTTACGAGTCATTTTTGGGAACAGTTACACCGAGCCTTAGGCACCAAGCTGAGGTTTAGTACGGCCTTTCATCCATAGACTGATGGACAGTCGGAAAGGACCATACAAACCTTAGAAGACCTGTTGAGGGCATGTGTTCTCCAGTTTACCGGAAGTTGGGATCTACACCTAAGATTAATAGAGTTTGCCTATAACAATAGCTATCAGCATAGTATTGATATGGCACCATATGAGGCCTTGTATGGTAGACGTTGTAGATCACCTTTGTGTTGGTTTGAGACTGGTGAACATCAGTTGTTAGGTCCTGATCTTGTGCAGCAAACTACAGAGAAGATTAAAGTAATACAACAACAGATTAAGACTGCACAGGATAGGCAGAAATCTTATGTTGACAAGCGTCGTAGACCCTTAGAGTTCCAGGATGGAGACAGAGTGCATCTCAAGGTCTCGCCTTGGAAAGGGGTCCTTCGTTTTGGAAGGAAAGGGAAGTTAGCTCCTAGATTTATGGGACCTTATCCAATCATTGAACGAATTGGAAAGGTAGCATATAGACTAGAGCTGCCACCTAAGTTACAAAGGTTACATCCTGTGTTTCACATTTCTATGCTGAAGAAATGTCACCCAGACACCGAGTCAGTTCTACAACCCATGGAAGTAGAATTGAATGATGATATATCCTATGAGGAAGGACCAGTGTCAATCCTTGATAAAAGAATTAAAAAGTTAAAGAAGAAAGATATAAGTCTTGTAAAAGTCCTCTGGAACCATCGTGGTGTTGAAGAAGCCACATGGGAGTTAGAGGATGAGATGAGAAGGAAGTATCCTGCCCTTTTCTCTTGATATGTTTTATCGATTTCGGGGACGAAATCCTTGTAAGGGGTGGATAATTTGTAACATCCCTGACCTGGGTTATGAGTTAACCCTGGGTGTTTTGCCTAAATATGTAATTAAATCTTTGTGATTAACTCTGAGCATGTAATTAAGTTTCTCAGAAACATATACTTCAGTATTTGCTCCTTTTTATTTAAAGTTGTAGCATTGTTTTGATATACAGGGACCTATGTGCAATTTACCCGGTTGAAAGGGTTAGCTTGCAATTTGCACATAATTAGATATTCCTCTGATGTTGATACATCATGAGAATCTTCTTGGTAAAGTTTGAGGGATTTCCCAAGCTTGGGCACCAAGGTGCAACTGTGGAAGCAATCCCGGTGCTTGAAACCCTAATTTGGGGTAAAATGCAATCTACCCAAATTAAGGGATGCTATGTGTAAAATATATCATCTAATGTATCTTTTAAGACTCTTTCCATCATTTAGAGAAGAAATGATGAAGAGTTCACCTCAATTGAATAAACAAGTTTTGAAATATACCTTGTGATTGAATAATCAGGGTATATGTGCAATATCCCTTTTATGAATGTACCTTAGTAATAGATTGATCTTCTTTGCCTCTTTTTCTTGACCTTAAGATAAAGTTTGTCCTTAGAATAAAGAGGAAGGGACGAGCAAGTAAAGAAGGAAGGACCTAGTTGGAATTATGGAAAACATATGGACTAATGTTGAAAATCCTACCCCATGTATATAAGCTCTCCTTCCCTTAGTTGCAAGGGAACTTACCCTTCGTTCCCTTACTGTTTCATTTCACCAAGGACGACCAAGGACTGCCTTGGAGCTAAAGAGGAACGACCAAGGGTGCAAGGTAGGTTTGGGACCTTCTTTTGCCTAAATTCCATGGTCAAAACTCGAATTTAAGGTCAATTTCATGGCTAACTCACGAAACTCTACCTTTCTAGCCATCTCTTTTCGTCTTTCCTTGGAGTTTTCACCTTGGCCAACCTGTGACAGCTCAAGGACGCCATTAGAGATTGGAGCTTGAAAGCTTGGAGCTCAAGGAGCAAGCTTTAGGCGGGTTTTATAACTCTAAACCCATGCTTTACTATATACATCTCTTTTATGCGGTTAGATGATAGTTCTTCATGTCCCCTATTTTTCTTTGCTACTTTGCAAGCAAATCCGTGGGATATCTGTACTGTTCTTGAGCTAGGAGATGAAGGCGTGATTTCCAAGAAAAACCCACCGCTTTTCACTTTCTTAAAACGGTCTCCCTAACTTGCTCTCTCGGTCTCAGGACCGCGAGGTGAGCAAACGGTCTCTGGACCGCGAGAGGGAAAACGGTCCTCACGACCGTTTGGACCTGTTGACCGAGCGTGGACCGTATAAGAAATCTGTTCCTAATTATGTAGGCTAATCACCCTAAAAATTTGAGAGGTTAACTCCAAAGGAATTGGGAGATATGGCCTTTTCAAGTAACAACTTTAATTGAATTTATTCCTGATTTTCAAACGGTCTGAAATTGCCTTTTTGGGCAAACGGTATCAAGACCGTGTAAGGTCGTTGACCAAGCTTTGACCATATGAAAATACTGTTCAAAATTATGTTAGTTAACAACTCACCAAGTTTGATGGTCTAATTCCAAACGAGCTAAGAGTTGAAGGGTGATTACTAGGGCTAACCCTAGATGAAATCAGTACTGAAATTATGGTGACTTAATTAGGGTTTTTAGGGTTGATTGACCTAAACGGTCTCAAGTCCGTTTGGGGGTCATCCAAACGGTCTCAAGACCGCGAGGACAATCAACCATGACCATTTGAAGGTCTAGGGTTAAGCTAATTTGATCAATTAAGGACCCAATTGCAATAAGTTATCAATTAATCAAAATTCTAATTTTGTGACTCAATCATGGTTCAACCCCTATCAAATCATATTAGATTTTGATGAAATCTTAGGCAAACGGTCTCAAGACCATGTGGGGTCCACCCACATGATCTCAAGACCGTTTGGGCCAAGTTTGGGCCCAATTGGAGCTCAATTGAAGGGTTCAACCTTGTGTTGATACACATTGTTGAGTGTTGATGGGTGAACATTGATAGACCCTAATTGAATCGACTTCAACCCTAATTGGTCAACAATTGAGGGTCAATTGAATGACCAATTGGTTAAGCATGATCTTAATTGACCTAATACATAAGTGGTCACCATGGCTTTGACCTTTTGAGGGCTTCAACATTGGTTGACATCATCGGTTGTAACCATTGAACTTTGTTGATGGTCCAAGCGGTTGAGACCATGTGAGCCTTGCGGTCTCAAGACCGTGAGAGGGCTCGCGGTCTCAAGACCATGAGGGGCCTCGCGGTCTTGAGGTCAAAGGTGAGCAAATGGTCTACATAACCTTCGCGGTCTTGAAACCAAGTTGAAAGGCTTCGCGGTCTTGAAACCAAGTTGAAGGCTTGCGGTCTTGGACTAAGATGAAGGATCGCGGTCTTGGAAGTCAAAATTGGCTAAACGGTCAACACACCCTCGCGGTCTTGGAAGTCAAAAATGGGCTAAACGGTCAACTCTTTCAAACGATCTCAAACCAATTGGAGGTTGATGGTTGAGATCGATCAAGGTGATTCAAGGTTGACTTCACTCAATCATTTGAAGATATAAATGGATCAAATATGCCCTAATCTAAACCCTAATGATAACCTAGGACATTAAGGGATTAATTGACTAATGACTTGACCATGATGATGATCAATGGGGTAAATTACCAAAATACCCTTGAAGGGTCAATTGAGTAATACCTTGACCAGATCAAACCCTAATCACATGGTGGTGATGTTTTTGGTTATGTTAGCCTATGATGACTTAATCCAACCTGATCTAGAGTGGTGTTATCACCCTCTACTAGTATGAGGAGAGAGAAAGTACTTCTAGAGAGAGAAAGTACTTCTAGAGAAAGAAAGCACCCTTTTTAGGTGGAAACTCAATTAAAGAACCTTCAATACACATGAATGTGCATAATTAGGGTATGACCCACCTGTGTGAAGTCATAGAAACCCTAATTATGATGAATGATGAATCTTTAACTAATCTGAGAGCATCAATGATAATGATACTCATACATGATGATGTTATGAGTTCAATTCATGTAATGTGAATAGTAAACCCTAATTCAAGGGTGATGACATGTAATGTGAATAGTAAACCCTAATTCAAGGGTGATGACATGTAATGTGAATAGTAAACCCTAATTCAAGGGTAATGGCATGCAAATGAGTATTAAACTCCAATTGATGAGAATCAGAGGAGTTAACTATTATGATAAGAGTGGGAAATGTATTCCTTATTTTTGTATTACCTTTATCAGTTGAATTAACCATGCAGGTTCAGATATGAAGGTGATCTTATCCAGGTATGGATATTGATGTTATATTCATTGAAGGCATGTTGTTAGCCTTATGAATAAGAAAAGTAACTTGATGCCCAGTCAGTGGCATCCCATAAGTTAATGTGTTGTAAGAGCCATGAATACCATCAAAGTCATGCTTTAGAGATGACTTGTGATGAGTATGATGAGAAATTATGATTGATATGAGTTAGGCATGTTACATTTAGTATTCTTCCTTTATAGCTGTTATGCTACTGTTATTATTTGGAGAACAATGTATGTTGTTAAAGAATACTGAATGTACCTAACTAATCAAGTATAATATAGAGCCCTGATCATAGATCCATCATTGTCAGAGATCAAGTGATGGTGAAACAGGTTTTCCTCAAGGAACTCCTGGAGCACATACTTTTGAGTATGTGGGGTACATGGATGTGTAGAACCTTACATCCTAGTAAAGGAAAGTGATGTAGATGTGTAATCCATCCATCCTTCACTATAATTCCATACCGTATCAGTGGTAGGTAAACATGAAACCTCCTGATGACAAAGAAAACACAGATATCTGTATCAGTGGAGATAAACATGAAATCTCCTGATGACGAAGAGAGTACAGAACGCCACTGTGACTCTAGAATAGCGAAGGACCAGTTTACCCTGGTGAGCTATAGTAATAGAGACATGAGATGTCCTACAAGTGATCCTCTTACTGACTGAGGAAGGTGAAGGTCATGAGAATCCGGCTCTCTTGATGACCTATGTATGATACTGATGTGACTTCTCAGCGATCAGTTGGAGTATGAGTGGTATGCCTCATCTCCACAGGGCATAATGTTGTTTGTAAAACATAATCAACCACGTAAAATACTTGTTAGAGATAACTCCAAGTTAGTTGATTAATGTTACACTGTAATAGTGCTTATATTTCTTCATACCTCATAAATGTTGAGTTCTTGGTTATAGCTACAACTGTTATCTAATACCTTGAAGGCTTTATTGCTTAAGATATTCTTTGATGTTATATCAAAGCTTCTGGCGGAGAGTTATAACTCTCGCTGGGAAAATTATGTAAGATTGTCTCACCCCGTAGACTTCAACTTTTAGGTGGACGTCGGAGACGAAGGCACCAGCCTACAGGTGATCAGTCTCAGCAGCAGCAGCACCAGGAGCAGTAGAAGAATCTCAGGTGGAGATCATCCTGCCATATGGTGTAATTAGAGTCAGTCCTATGTGTCCTCTGTACTCTCAGGTCTTGGAGTCTTTTGTTATGTGATTTTGAGATTTTGTATCTTGATGTATATAATTACTCAAGAAGTAATTATCCTGAGATGTAAATAGTTTATCTCTATTAAATGAAAGAAGCTTTTATGGATCTAAGCTCTTGTCTCGAAAAGTTTTAATTTCCTGTGATTTTGTCTACCGCTGATTATTGAATCGCTTCCGCTAAGTTTTAATCGTGTTTATGTCATGGTTTGGAGATCAGAGCCCACAATTAGTGGTATAAGAGCTCTAGGTCAGTAGAGTCTATAGAGGCATAGGATTTAGGATGTTGAGTCTATCTTTAGTACTCCTTCCTTATCTAATAGAATCTTCTACTCCTCAGGAGAAGAAGATACATAAGAATGGCTGAGCCACATGATGAGTACGTGGCGGAGAGTAGTGCTAGTGCACCTCGAGGCGGTGCAAGGGTTCCAAAAATAGAACAGCCTGCACCTGAGTCACCTATAGAGCCACCCCAGTTTGACCCAGCCAACATGGGTAACCCAGCTATACAGACGATGTTCGGGCAGTTTATGACTGCCATGACACACATAACCGACAGGATGCCCATGCCTGCACCTAGGGCACCTGTCCATCCTGAAGCACAAGGTATCGGTAAGACGTTCGAACGACTTAAACGTTTGCACAAGGTATCGGTAAGACGTTCGAACGACTTACCATATTTACCATATTGCCCTCCCTTGAGTGGCTCGCTCCTTTCCACGCGGAGGGGTAGAAACATCAAACGGGGAGGGTAATATGGTAAATTGGTTATAAATTCAATTGCGAGCCGCATGCATGGATATAGACGACGTGGCAGCTTCGGATTGGCCGGAAAGGTATTTCCTTTATAAATTCGTATCTATTGAACCATAACTCGGATTAAAACAAACTTTATATGAAAATTGATCCTCAGAACGAGAGGAACCCAAAGAAATTAAATTTGAAGTCTGATTCTTATTGCAATCCGAAAAGTAATGGAAGTAATCATCTATAATGCTTTAATTCTTAAGGAACCCTATTTTTGATATGATTAATGTGTTTAATAGGGTTTAATGGATCATTAGAGTTGATGTTAACCTATTAAATATAAAAAGATACATTATGTTCAAAAAGGAAGAGCTTTGCACATGATTTGTCTAATTTAGAGTTTATATGCTTGAAATTGGAAAAGTACATAAAGTTAACATCTTTAGTGTTTTAATTAAGGGAAAACCCTTAGAGTTGATGATAAATGGACTTAATGATGTAATTCAAGTTGATATTAACCTGTTGTTAATAAAAGTGAGAAAGAATCTAAAAACATGATCTTTTTATATAATTGGCTTAATTTAGGATTTCATGCATGATTGTGCATTAATGAACTTGAAAACCCTAATTTAGATGAATATGTCTTTTAATTGTTTAAATGTTCAAATCCATGAATAAATAGAGATGTGATGATCCTAAGCCAATTTGAGCATAAAAGATCCTTAATGTGGATAATTTGAGTAATTAGGGTTTTTATGAGTGGAAAAGTTGTTTTAGGGTTTGTTGACCTAAAAAGGGTAAAGTTTGAGAAATTGATTTAAGAAACCCTAAAGCATCCTAATGAGACTTAGAAACCTTAGAAAGGTGTCCCAAGTCAATAAGGAGTTGTTTGGGATATACTTGTGACAATTAGACATTATACATGTTTTCAGGATCTATGTTTGCTTGATTGATTGATTGGCTTGCTTGATTGGACATCTAGTTGGATTTGGATAAATTGTTACTTGAGATCTCCAAGACAGGTATGTGGTTACGATTATGAATAACCGCTTTAGTTTCTCAATGGATTCTCGGATGTTTAATCGCATTGAATGCAACTAAACTGTTGGATGTTTATTTACTTCATGCAACTATAAAGTGACTATGATTATCACTATGAATGTGCATATATAACTGGCTAGATCCGGGTCCACCTCTGTTACTTTGAAAAGGCTAAAAAAGGGGTAATCCTAGAGCAAGGTCTAGGTTACCATGAGTTAGAAACTGGTCTACCTGTGTGTAGTGCCATGAGACTCTTTAGCATATCCCGAGTTAAGGAGTGGTCTACTTACGAGTAGTGCCATGTGACTCAACCCTAGAAATTGGTTCACTTATAGGTGGATCATGAGGGGTTTAATGGGGACAAAACAGAGGATAGGGTACCCTTGGATCGCAGAGTTATATCTAAAACATAATCTTGGTTGTTAAATAATTAATTGAATGATTACATTGTTATCATAGTTGCATGTTTATTGTTCCCCCCACATACCAGCTTCGGCTGACTGACGTTTTGGTTGTCAGCATTTTAGGTACAAGCCAAAAGGACAAACAGTAAATCGTCATATTGTGAAATACATGAAGTAAAATACAAGGAGGATTAGTTAGAGTAGAATCCTTAAGTGGATAGAAGTTTAGAGATCCAAGTTTTCAAAAAGGTATACAAAAATTTATTTTCTTACAGCTTTTCAGTATAGTCTGTTAAAATTTGATAATTATTCTTGGTTAATTGTCGAACCTTTGATCCGGAAGTTATGGGTGCAGCTTAGACCTCTCGGTCTCCCTTAATTGGGGGTTATCGAGAGGTGGGGTCATAAAATTTGGTATCAGAGCCTAGGTTCTTCATGTAACCATTAGTAATTATTAAATTTTACAAACTCCATAGAACCCAAGGGAGTTATTAGAGGAGTATCCGAAAGACGGAGGTGTCTAGAAAGGGATCATGACCGGGGGCTGGCAAGATTTTCCTCTACACCGCTAGTCAGAATACGAGGACTCCCGGACCCGTGTGACTGCCTGGCCAAAGTCTTAGGGTATGAATCGAAATAAGATACCTTTAGGACTTCTCATCTTATTCATCCCTTCTCATCACAAAATTCTGATAAGGACCTAAAGGATTAGGGTTTTCTTTCTTCTCCTCACCCTCTTGAGGTATGGGTAAGGTTAATAAGGTTTAAGAAATCCTTCACCAAATTAATGAAAGGCATGTAAATAATATGTCATGGACATAAGCTTAATAGATTAAGCACAAACTAGAGAATAGATACATGCTTAGGTCGTATGACATAAGTTGTCATGTCCTCAGAAGAGATCTGAGGCTAGACCTTTTTGTCAGGAGGATAAGTTAGTCTTGGAGATAGAGATCTCCATTTCAAGTAGAGACCTGGCACATCTTTAGAGGATGATGCTAACCCTAACCCTAAGTGAAGGTTAGAGAGAGATGAGTTGGACCAGGTGTTTAAAAGGACATGCCTTTGGGATCCATGGGTGACCTACCACCTTTGGCAACCCAACCCTGGGAAGGGTCGTGTATGTTAGGATAAAGGATAGCTCTTTAGATGATGATGTTAGTGAAGGACCTTAGAAACCCTATGGGCTTGTGCAAGTATGGCATAGCTGGCACCTAGGGCACGTCATAATGCTGGCAGTAGGATGAAACCCTGGATAAGGAATCATGAGGGAGCACAAAGGGTTATGGATGATCTTGAACAAACATAAGTTCGAACTTAGGTTTCACCCACGTAGAGCATGCTTTTGAGGATGATCCTTCATGAAGAAAGGACCTCTAATGGTGAGGTTGGATGTGGGGTTATCTCTAGAGAGAGCAGGAAACCCAGCAAGAAGGATGGAAGCCTAAAACTCTGAACAATGGATGATAGTGGTTGCTTCATGATCAATCCCTGAAATTTTATGATACCTTGGTTGCCTAGAGGGACCCAACCCTAAGCGTTGCTCAAGTTGAAGGATGACAAGAAGTGCATGTCATGCCTTTTGCATGCTTGGTTCGTAGTTAAGAGATAGAGCATGCGGTTGGACACCTACAAGTAAACCTAGGGTTCCTAGGCCTAAGAGGGGAAGTGGTGTACCTAATGCTCATGATGAGAGTTGAGTTCCTGTAGAAGAGAGCATGGTACTCCTCATGTATAAAGGAAAAAGGAAACCCCTTAATATTAAAGGTATGTTTGATGAACCCCTCATAACTAGGTTGATGATAAAGGAAAGTATGATCTTGATCCAGCAATGAGAACAAGTATGACCTAGCCTGGTTTAGTGGTCTGCTTGTGCCTTAATAGCATACTAGGGTTAAGCATAAGGATGTAAACCCTAGACCTAAGGATGTTTGTGACCTTGAGGGAAAGAGTTGTAGTTTTCATCCCATCCTGGGAGAGGGACCCCTTTGGTAGGGTGTATATCAGTTTTGTTGGTTCAAGGTAACCTAAAGAGGTCTCATAGGATCTTGAGAAGCTAAGTGAAAAGTATATAGTATGAGAATGAACCTGTAGACCCATAGATATCCATCTCTAGTTGCATATGAATGTGTTACCATGGAGGTAACCGATATGGGGCTTGACCAAGGTAGGCAGGTTGCCATGATCCCTATGAAAGGATGAAAGCCAGCTCATGAATGTAGAAAGAGAGATGATGACGACTTGGGTAAGGTTCTAAGTGAACATGTACTATAATGGTGAATCCTAAGTCTATCCTAGGGTCAGGTAGGGATAAGACCGATGAAAGTAGGAGTTGCCTAATTCCCCAGTTGCACATGACCATAGGGTCGGGAGGTAACAGCTATCATTGTCTGAGGGCCATGGGTTAGGAGATTGATCACCTTCATGAACTCATGGGACCCCAAAGGCAGATGAGTAGGGCACTCTCTTGATGCATGAGGGAAGAGGGATGACCCCAAAAGAGTCGGTACCCTATAGACCTAGAGGATATGACCAAGGATATAAACCTCAGTAGGTTCAAGACTAGTTTCATATCATGATGTCTGTGATGTAGAGACATACGAGGCACGTTGCAACTTAGATTTAAAGGTGTATTGGTAAGGTGGGATGTACCATCTCTACTCTTGGAATAGGAAGAACTCTGTATTTGGACTGCAGCCAAATGCTTATTTCCTCTTATTATGGGAGTGAGAGATAGGACATTACGCATGCCAAACACCAAGGATAAGAGATGATGTAGGTTGGAACGTTGCCACGAGAAATGGGGATAGAGAAGATAACCTACCCTGGTAAAGTGAATGATACATGGATGGTTTACTAACACTAAGAGGAATGAGGTAGTCACCTTATGAGGATGTTTTTAGCATGATCTAAGTGGAGCTTACAAGTTATACCAGGTTGAGTTTGGTCACCATGATGATGAAATCGGAGAGTGTTCTTAATGGAGACAGACATGGAGTTTGAGGTAATATGATAAGTGAAATACATGGAAGTGTATGTCTTCAATGTTACCTAATACCTAAGGATGTGAGGTGGTAATGGATGCTCTGGTTGAGATACATCTGACTGGTTTGACTAGAAGTTAGAAGAGGTTGTTTGGCTAACCCTAAGTTTGAAAAGGAGAGGTGTTTGGATAACACTCAGATGTAACAAGATACATTGAAAAGTTATGGTTGTTTGGTTAGCCAGTCTAGTCCTGGATGCAATGAAAGGATGGTGGTAAAACCTCAGTGCACTTCTTTGGAAAAGAAAGTGATGAAACCCTGATAAATTGGTTTAGGGTTTTCGAGGTATTGATCTTGAAGAATAATGACATACAGGAGATCATGATTTTAAGATCACCATACACTGTGGTAAATGGAAATAGCACTTTGGGATGCTTAAGATGAAGTTGTGTGTGGTTTATGACCATGCAAGCCAGGAGGTAAAGGACGAACCCCAGTAACCCAGTGTATCGATATAGAGGACAAAAGAGTCCCTGAGTGGGAATGGGAGTTCATCACTATGGATGTTGTGATAGGTCTCCCCTAGACCAAGGAAGGTCGAGATGCAATATGGGTTATGGTAGATCGCCTTACCTAGATGACATAAGAAAGAAAGAGTACTGTCAAGGGACAGATCAGGTTGAACTACATATGAGAGAGATGGTTCAACTACACCATGATGCGAGTTCAAAAGTTCATGAGTATGACTTAAAGGTTCACTTCCATAAGGTGAAAGTAGGTACATGAAGAACTCGATGGTAGTACAGTTTATCACCCCTAACTTATGGTTAGTATAATCCAGACTAAAGGGGTCTGACGAGAGAATGTGTGCTCATTCAGGGTGATATCTAGAGACAGTTCTTGTCCTATGAAAGCTGTGACAATGACCACCATAGCCAGTATCGGGTTTTATAAGAAGCTCTGTAAGGGAGGTTGTGTCGGTCACCACTTTAGTAAGGTGATGATGGTTAGAAAAGGGCCACATGATGGTTAGAAAAGGGCCACATGATGGTTAGAAAAGGGCCACAGTGCATGTAGATGAAGTCACTTTGATTGTGCAAGGGCTGAAAGGAGCCTAGAGACGATGAGAGTCGTGAGCAGATGCAAAGTAGACTGACATACAAGTTACTGTGGGAGAAAATGTGACATGAGAATCCGACCCCTCTAAGTTATAACTAAGAGAGTTGAGTCCCTGATGCATGGGTCCATTAGAGATGGATGGGTGGAGAAGGTTAAGATTGACCTAACCCCTCGAATGTTTTTCCATGTGTCCAATTTAGAGCACTATGTGAGGTACCCCGACCATGTGCTGAGCAATGAACCTAGTGAGCCCCAAGGGAGGCTGAAATGGCCTGAGTCACCTGTGTAGTTTATAGACGCCAGGATGAAAGAACTCAGAGAAAAGAATATGTGATGATAAAGGTTCTTTGAAAATGCCATGAGTACGGCAAAGCCACATAGGGGCCAATGATGGACATGGAAAAGTCCTATCCTGAATTGTTTGTTTGCTTGCCTGAATTTTGAGGACAAAATTCCTAGAAGAGGGGAAGGATGTTATAACCCCAATTTTTGGGATCAAGTGGTGAGATATATAATTTCTCATATTAAAGATGTTTGAACAAATAATCATATTTTGGGTTGAGAATAATTGGATTTCGTTTAAAATAGCCTTGTTGTTTGATTTGTGGGCTTTATTGGCTATTGGGCCCAATAACAAGGAAATAACAAAGAAAATTCAATTAGTGAATGAATAATTGATAAAAGAAATATGTGGAAACCTCTAGAAGGCAAATCCAAAGAGGATTTCGTGCCTCTTGGGTTCCTTGGGTTCCAAGGAGTACAAAGTTGCATAAAGAAAGCAATAAGAAAAGAAACGATTAATTAAGTATTTCTTTATTAAGAAAGAAATTGGAAATAATGTTAATATGTGGAAAACAACTAAAAATAGATATAATTGAGTTATCCTTTGTGGAATTTCGTATCCCAAGGATTACTAATGATAAAAGGAATACCAATGAGGAAAATAAAAGAGAAATAAAAAGAATTCCTCAAAAAGAGACATTTTAATAAGAAATAATCAAAATAATGTGAAATAATGCATATAGATGCATCTAGAAGGATAATAAGTATCCTTAAAAAAAGTAATTTCAAAATCATAGAGTTTCTTGGGATTCAAGGAGTCCCAATAAAGAGGAAAGAAAGAGAAAATACCAATTTGCAAAATAAAGGAGTGATGTGATACTTTATTAATGAATTATGATGTATTGCTAAAATGAAAGTAATTTCTATTAAAGGAAATAGAATTTCGTGGCCAATGAATAAAAAGGGCAAGTACAAAGAAAATGAGAGAAGTATTTCAAATTCTTAAGATCCATATAAAAGGGAAAAACCAAGTATAAAGGAGAGAGAGAATATTGCTTCTCCTTGAAGGAAAATGTTTCCTTTGGGAGTGGGACTCGTTTTCTCTTGGATGAACGTGCTTGGGCATGGATATCCTCCACTATATAAGGGGAAGGACCTAGGACTGTGCCCAGAGTAATCCTATGCACCCCTCTTTCCCTCCTTCTTGTTTCTTGCACGTAAAACCCTAACTTGGGTATACTTCTACCTCTGGAGCGGCGAGGGGGTTTGTTGATAGTCTTGAAGGGAGCGAGACGGTTCCATGATGACTCGGAGGAGCGCAGCCATCGACTCGGTGCCCTAGCTCATGCGCGGCACCAGCTGGAGAGCCATGGAACATTCACGTGTTGTAGATCTAGGAGCTTCGAACCGTCCATCATGGCCACGTCTCAGGAGAACCCTAGCATGTGTCGGGGCACGACAGAGCCAGGGAAACTTCCCTAGTGGCTGTCGGGGTTATTGGGAGGTGGGGTCGTAATAATTAAGATAGCTAACTAAAATTCTTAAGAACGCGTTCTTAGATTCTAATTTTGTGTTAGAATACTCACATTTTGAGATTGACCAACTACGTTTTCCTTTAAATGAATTAAGATATGTGTTTAATGGTAACCCTATTTGAGGCATAGTTATAATAAAAGATGAGGTACAAATGTGTCATGAATCTGTAAGCAATGATGTTCCTTTATATCTAAGGAAGTTTATATGGAATATGTTATCTTTGTATAACTGGCCTGATATGAGCATGGTGAGTGATAAAAGATGTTCAAATGTTGATATTGCTATGAGTCTTGATGTCTTTGTGTTGAATATGGAATAAACTTGCTAAAAATGTTGGGATTGAAATAATATGCATTGCTTATACATGAGGAAATCATGTTTATGATAATGATGGATTATGAGACTTTATCTTAGGGTGATAGTCCACTAATGATGAATGATAGGATGGATATGGATAGAAAGATATATGCTACAAATTATAGATTATTGTGCTTCTTATTTAATCATTGTATTTCTTGTAAACCTAAAATTTGGTTCTTATCATTCTAGTTACGTGAGAGTATACACATATGATAAATGATAATAAAAATCTTCATTAAGACAGGTTAAAAGGTTTACTAACACATTTAGTGATGACACATCTAGTTAGATATCCTGAATATTGTGAGTTTCCTCTGAGGTCCATATTGGGGAAATGAGACAGATCTCCTTGTAGTAATATGAGAATTATAAGAAAGATTTCCACAATTAGGATTAAGACCTTAAAGGTTATAGCACTAGGATTTTGGAGTGAGTCATCTAGTTGATTCTAGCCCTGAATATTTTGTTGTGAAACATTAAAATATGATGATACATGATATTACGGTATGCTTGTTACTATCTCGTGTACCTGAGATCAAGTTGTGTGACTCTTGAGGAAACCGTGCAGTGGACCACGGTCTGTTGTTGATATTTTATGGTGGTTGTATAAACCTTAAGATAGTGACAATGAGTCCTTTGATACGAGAATCAGGCTTGATGACTTCTAATTAATGAGGTACAAGCTAAGTAATTTCAAGGCAAATGAATAAAATATGAAAAATTGTGTATAACATGATTTGAATATGTTTACGTCCCTTTTGTTGCTAATTGATAAATACATTTTTGTTAAATATGTTTCTTATTGTTTAAATTTATCATTATATCATTTGATTATAAAGATAATATGTTTCCTTATTCTTATTTTTCTAGTATGGAATATGATCTTAAACGTTGACATCTAGTTTATGTTGGGAATTGATATCCACTCTTATTAATATTTGGCTTTGGTTGTGATTTGAATAATCCTATTTGGTAGACATGTTTTGTGTGGACTTCAACTTCAGGACTGTAGGATAAATATTGGTCTGACTGCTGAGATGTTACAAAGGTGATGTTTTTTTTTATGTCTATTTTTTGGATATTGACTTGTTACTCCTACAATCAGATTGCCATTCTAAAGTAGTTAATATATATTGATATGTTCATGCATCATATGCTCTTCAAGATGTTCTAAAGTTGGGATTGGACTGAGTAAATATCTTATCTAATTTATTTTATTATGTTCATAAAATGAATGTGTTAAATACTAAAATCACCAATTAAAGTTAGTAAAGTATGCATGTTTCTTATAAGTTTAATATACTTAACATGATGTTGATATATGTATTTAACTTAAGTGGGAGGTATCCACTCACTGGGGCTCTATATGATTTTCATGAGATTGTTTATAATGTTATTAGATATAAATTCATCCAGTGGAGAGGTTGTGACAAAGAAGATGAATCTATATAGAATAATCTAGATTAGAATGCCCTTATACTATGTCTTTCCCGGGATGGATAATATACTGAGTTTGCTCTTTCATGTACATGCAATTGATATAAACTAGATTGTATATGAGCAATAAGATTCAACTCTGGTGTTAATGGGTCTATATAAATTATGTGATAAATGAATATGTTGTCCTTGTGTGATATCAGTTTATGATATTTTATGAAAATGAAAAAAACATTAGTTGTGTTTTTTGTATATTGTGTTAATCATGTTTGTTGAGAATCATGTATTTTGTTTATTAATATGGGTTTGGATTTAGATTTTATCTCTAATGGCTGAGGCTTATGTTGATCAGAAGAGAAATGCCGACATTTAGTCCCATTCTATAAGGAATGTAATAAGTCCCTTTTTGGTTTATGTTATGATGTGGAGGTTGCTTGGTCAATGATATAATGATCTCCTATGAATGAAAATGCTTCAACTATGGTTGTGTAAATGCTAGAAAGGAGGTCGTGACATCTAGAGTTATTTCAAAAACCATTGACATCACAAGCTCTCTCAACTAGGAGTTTGTTGCTAGGAGTCTTTGTTTGTTTTATTACACTAACAAGTTCCAATCATAAGAATGATCTTTTACTCAACTAGATATTTCCCGCAAGTATAAAAGAGTAGTTGTAGTTGAGGTCGAACACATGGAGCGTTGGTTGGCTAGGCACAAGAGTTATGATTTTAAATAATCTAGATCTTTTTGACAAGAGATGTTTTGTTATGTTAACTAAGCAAATAAAAGGAAATGAACTAAAACAGAAAACACTTGTATTAAGGATCAATTTGGATTTGGGATTCTTGAGGATAGGGTTTCACATCCACATCATAATATGAAAAACAACAAAGATCAAGAACACTAGTAATAACACAAGGGAGATTTGTATCCTACACCCACCTCCCGATAGTGTAGAACAGTCCTAACTTGGTATACCACTCCTGTGGATATACTAAGATTCAGACTACAAACCTTTACTCCCCTACACATCCCAACCACTCCCGTGGTCAAGGTAGTGCAGCTAAGGTACATCTCCTTACTCCTATACACATCTTCCTAGATTATACAAAGAGCAGAAATCAAACATACAAAGTGGCCAGCAAAGCATGTAAGAAGAATTAAACACCAATGAACCTTAGAACAGTGAAACAACTAGAATTATATATGAAATTTGTGTTCAAACATGTTATGACATGGGAGTTACTCTCCCATGCCCAAGAATAAGAGATCTACTCATCCATGACTATAGAAAGTAGATACAAGTAGTAGAAAGTAGTGCTAGACATCATAATAGAAGGAAATAAAGTTGGATATCTATGGAAGAAGGAAGATAGACGTGGGATTCCAAGAAGTCACAAATCCATCCTTGCTGCAAAAAACTCTCCAGAAAACTTCACCCCGGAGTGTAGAGAAGATAACGAAAGATATTCATGCTATAATTGTTGGAGAAGAAGGAAGAAGAAGAAGTTTTCCTCCCGGAAAACTACCTTTTCTCCCTTAGAACGCCTCCAACTCCTCCTTGGCTCTTCCTTGCTTGAGTCCCACTATAAAAGGTTCGAAATATGTCATGATAACTGTCCCAAGATGGCTTGGGGTCAAATATATAAGTGTGAGACTGTTACATTCGCATTTGGGTGAAATCTGCAGGTCACATGACAGGTCTTTTATAAGACACGGTGTGTCTTATGCAATAACTGAAGTTTGGATCGAGTTTTGAGAGGTTACACGGTGTGGATTTAATAAGACATGATGTGTCTTTAATATGACACGGTGTGTCTTTAATAAAATACGGTGTTTTGCTGCAAATATGGAGTTATGCATTCAATTTTAGGACTGAGACACGGGGTGTCTTTAATAAGACACGTTGTGTCCTTTTAAGACACGGCGTGTCAATGGCTATTTTGGGTTGCTGTGTATTCTACTCATAACTTTCGGCGTGTATGTCAGATTTGCATACCGTAAAAAGTAGTATTTGCACAGTTTTGAACCCCAAAATATATAGATACTTGAGGAGTGATCCAATAAGTGATAATATGATATATTCCTCATCATTTTATTGCAAAATGTAGTACCTACAATCCAAACCATGAGACAAGTAAGAATAGATAAGAATATAGAATCTATAATGAATGAGAGTGATAATTGAGTCAAAATAACATAGATATGCAACCAAACATGATCCAAAAGATGATATGATTTGTGCACATCAGTCTTCCTGGTGTTGAAATTCTAGATACTCTTAGAAGGTAATTTATTTTGCTTTTTACCCTCTACTAATAGGTTGGAGTTCTAGCTATCATGATCATGAAGAAGGGTGCCTCCTTTTCCCTCCTCTATCAATAGGAAAAGTGTAATGATATGGAGCACTCTATTGTCACCAATATTGGAACCCCCAGCCTTGAAAATGTAAAAAGTATTAAATTCAACCATCTTCACATAGAATCAAGGAGACACACTCACACAATGTAGGAAGATGAACATACATATAAACATCACCCACTCTCTCCCTTTCTTATGTGGCTCTCTCACCCCTGGCCCTAGCACCTAGGCTACCGTACGACCAACCCATTGTCACGCCACCCTTCCTCCATGACCAGCTCATAGTCGTATCGCCCCTCCACCATGACTAGGTCATAACATAGTCATTGTCACCCAGGTCAGTATGACATGTCACCATTACTAGAATGCCATGTCTTCCATGAATGGGAGGTCATCACTGCCAACATATATGTTGTTATGCCATTGTTGCCATCAGGCCCATGCTAGAGCCATGTCCAGGCCTCTATCTTTCCATTGTTGTCACTACACCAAGCCACCTCTTGGTATCCACCCTCCTTTCTACACCCAAACCACATCTTATTTTCCAATCCTCAACCATCATCATATTCAACATGAGGAGCAGGAGAGGACGCACATCCACATGAATGATCATGGTTATGCCATAACGCCCATGTTATCGTCTTACCCACTATTTTATTCATATCCAAATATTGTTCATCTCCAGGCTTGGTATTGTAATGTACAAAAATTAGATACATGTTAAATGAATTTTGTAAATGAGTTTTCATCTTGTTACATGTAAGAACATGAGCATGTATGCCACGTATGTCATAACTTAGAGTTATGCATAAATACTATAAACATTATGAAAAGTGGTTAATAGCTACCATGTCTTGTATTATATTTTCTGATAAAAAAACTCTTCTAATTGCAACACTGTCTCAGTTTGTATTAGCTAGTCTTGATAATGTTTTTTTGGTAGTATAATTACATTCATCAGTGTTGTTTTTGAAATTTACAACAAAATTTGAAGAAATCTAGCATTGTGCTAGTTCATTTTAGGTTTGGTTGTTGATAGATTTTGCTAATGCCTTAAACATATATAAGTATTGTAGGGAAATATGGAGATAGATCATGCAATTAAAAAATGTAACTACCATATTTTCCTTTAAATAGTAGATCACATCAACAACTATGTAATGGGAAGGATGGTTGTGAGGTTATATCTGGTCTTAGAGCAAGTTCAATGACAATTCTCTCATTATAGTATGCGTCTTTCTAGAATTTGTACTTGGACAATGTCTGCATCCTCACCTCCTAGTTGTTCACTGTAGACAACAATTGACTTTGACCTCTGAATGGCAGGCAACAACCTTCTTGCCACTATATTAGTCCACACAGACCACTAGGAACTCATTTTGTTCTAGATGAATGGACATGAAGGAGTTGTCCCTTTCTAGTCAATGTACTAGCACCAACTTGCTCTCCCAATATTGTCTCTCCCTTGCTATCCCTCCCTTTGACAAACAGGACTTGCTTGGGTTCTCTTAGTTACCACAACTAGAGAAAACAACAATTGTCAGAGCTTACTGTTGTTTCTAACAAGCCCCCATTACCCCTCTAGTTATAGGAGGGATAGGGCCAGGGTTCCTAGTCTGAGAAAGATTCAAAGGGGATTATTTTTCATGAATTTTTGCATCTCGTAAAAGACGAAATGATTGGTTCATAGGTGAATCGATTGGTTGGCATGTGAGCCTATTGGTTCAACCCTTGAACTAGTCATTTTAACATGTTTTCTAATCACAATTGTACCAGAAATTAATATCCAATTAACGCACATCATGAGGTCATCACTAATCATTGATCCAATCAAAGTCGGTTTACAACCTGAACTAGTCGGCTCACAAACTTGAGTCGATTGGTTCACTTGCTGAACTAGTTGTCACATGGCTCTGATTGCCAAACTTGGTTTAATTAACCCAACACTTGAATCGATCAGTTCAACATTTGAACTAGTCAATTCACATTTTAGTCAGTCAACTTTCAACCATTGTTGTTTAAATGGAATACCTAACTCTTTAGTAATCACATTAAACTACATTCATGAATAAACTCCTATTCCAAGTGTATCCTATGTGGGTGACCCTATAGGTTCCAAGTTACATTGGCAGTGAACGTCCAAAACTAATTTATGACATCAAAACAAATGAACGGTATCTAGCAAAACATCATTGCTACCCAAGTAAATGGGAAAGTTGGAGAACCACTTCAACCTATAATCCATGATTGGTGTTATAGTGTTTGTATAGTTCCTTTGTCACTGATATCTAGATTGAACTCGAGGCATGGAATCGTCTTCCTACTCAATTTTCAATCTATGTTCCTTGAATCAGAGTAGACTGTCTGAGATATATGTAAGATCAATATCACATATTGACTCACGTGAGCAAGGCCATGCATTTTTTAGTCTCACTTATCAAGTGGCCAAGATACATACTCTTGTAGGAGAGACAAATTCCATCTAAATCACTCACAGTCATCCCCATGTGTCACAATGCACCCTTATTCAAGGTCACAGTGGATAATGTCAAAATACACTAAATGACATGTGATGTGTGCAGTGATTTTAGGTCTAAGAACCACAATCACAACCAACACTATAAAATATTATTCTTAGTACCAATTATGGTTTTATGTATCACTATTCTGGTTAGACTGTTTGACACACAATTCTCTAACAAGTATCTATGTGTTTGGTTTGATAACAATATCATGAGTTATGAGATTTTGTCATCAACCAACACACACTCTAGTCTTCTGTGTTATTTTCATTTATCAGCCTTCCCCAATAACAATCGACTATGGACATAACAAGAATGTATATAGTCTTGACATCCATATGATCTCATTGTTCAGGTCCTCAACCCAAATACATACACCATTGAGTAATATCATTCTTTATACATTTATTATGTTACATCATTATCTTATAATGAATAAAATAGAATAAATTGGAAGATTGCATTTGTTATTAATAAAACCATTTTATAAGATGTGCCATTATAATCATCATATGATTGGATCTCTAGGCATACACAACAACAAACTCCCACTCACACTTAGATCCAATCATCCTTGATTATGATACCAAGTGATCTAACATGACCATCATGCTTCTACTATGAAAGTGCTTTTGTCAAGGGGTCAACCGCATTGCTCTCTGTTAGTACTCTAAAAATCTTCACATCTCCTTGTAATATGATCTCTCGAATGAGATGGAATCGCATTTGTATATGCTTGTAACATTGATGTGATTTGGTTTCCTTAGCTTGTGCAATAGATCCACTGCTATCACAATATAGCTCAATTGCATCGTTGATGCTTGGAACTACCCCCAAGTCCAAAAATGAACTTCTTGATCCAAACATCCTCCTTTGATGCATTGGATGTAGCAATATAATTAGCCTTTGTTGCAGAATTCACAACTATCTCTTTCTTGGAATACTTCCACCTCACATATCTATTATTGAGGCAAAATACAAATCCAGATGGTGGTCTGTAATATTTTTCATTTTGGAAGCTTGCATCTTTGTAACCATTTACCACCAACTCTTCCTCTCTACCGTAGACAAGCAACTGATCCTTAGTTCTTCTCAAGTACTTAAGGATGTTCTTCATGGATGTCCAGTGAGCATCACCTATATCTTACTGATATCTGATCATCATGATCAAGTTATACGAGACATTGGGATGAGTACATAACATTCTGTACATGATGGATCCAATTGCATATGCATATAGAATCTTACTCATGCATTCCCTTTCTTCACAAGAATTGGTACATTGAGCTCTAGAGATAGTAACACCATGAGACATGAGCATGCTTCCTCTTTTTGAGTCCTCCATGTTGAACCTCTACAACACTTTGTCAATTTATTTGCTCTAACTTAGTCCAAGAAGCCTTCTAGTTCTATCTCTATAGATTCTTGATTCCTCAGATATATGATGCTTCACCTAAGACTTTCATAGAGAATATATTTCCCAGCCAGGTTTTACCATCTATAAAGTAGGAATGACATTCCCCATCAATAGTATTTCATCGACATACAATATGAGAAACAAATTATTCTCCCACTAACCTTCTTTTAAACACAAGGTTCATCTTCATTCTGACTGAAGCCAAACTCTTTGACTATCTCATCAAAATGAAGATTCTAGCTTCGAGATGCTTGATTCAATCCATAGATTGACTTTTGTAGCTTACAGACTGTATTTACATCCTTTGGAATTACAAAACCCTCATGTTGTATCATGTACACATCCTCAAGAAGATTCTCATTAAGGAATGTGGTTTTAACATCCATCAGCCAAATCTCATAGTCATGATAAGTTGTAATGGAAATCATGATCTTGATGGACTTAACCATGGAAAGTGGCAAAAAAAATCCATCATAGTCAACACCTTGAACTTGTGTGAAACCTTTTGCAACCAATCTTTCCTTATAGGTTTGTACAATACCATCCACATCGGTTTTCTTCTTGAAGACCCACTTGTACCCTATGGTTTTTATCCCTTCAGTTGTATCCACCAAGGTCCATACCTTATTGGTGTACATGGATTCTATCTTAGATCTCATGGCCTCAAGATATTTCTCAGGCTCGGGTCCCTTCGTAGCTTCTAGATAGGTTTTTGGCTCATCACCTATAACCAACTCACTACCTTCTTGAGTCACAACATAACCAAATCTTTCAGGATCAAGGTGTGTCCTACTAGATCTATGAGGTCCTTGTGTTACTTGAGTAATTTAACATTCCATAATTGTTTGTGACTCTCTATGTTCCCCTTGTACTTCTAAAGGTTCAATGCCTTCTTGTTGGTCTTGAACTTCTTTGAGTTCTACTTATCTCCCAGTAATTCCTTTGGAAATAAATTCCTTTTCTAGGAATACAACATCTCTGTAAACAAACACTTTTTTGTTACATAGGAATAAAAGTAATATCCTTTGGTTTACTTAGGATATCCAAAAAAATAACATTTATTTGATTTGGGTCCAAGCTTTTTGGGAAACTACTTTCTCACATGAGTTTCACAACCCCAAATCTTTGTAAAAGACATATTGGGATGCTTCCCATACCATATCTCATGTGGTGTCTTTTGAACTGATTTAAATGGTACACAATTTAGAGTAAACACGACAGTTTCAAGAGCATAACCCCAGAAGGTAGCCAGAAGTTCAGCTAAACTCATCATTGATCACATCATATCTAGTAATGTGTGATTCCTTCTTTTTAATACACCATTATGTTGAGTTGTTCTAGGTGGAGTCCATTGTGATACAATACCACGGTCTCCTCAAACTCTTAGCTTAAGTATTCTCCACCTCGATCAAAATGAAGTGGCTTAATACTTTTTCCAAGCTGGTTATGTACTTCATTCATGAAATCCTTAAACTTTTCAAGAGTTTTTTATTTATGTTTCATCTGGTAAACATAACCACACCTACTGAAGTCATCCGTAAAGGTAATGAAGTACTGATAACCACCTCTAGCATTTGTTCTAAAAGGGTTGCATACATCAATATGTATGATTCCTAATAGATCACTATCCCTCTCATTATTTCCAGTGAATGGTGTCTTTTTCCATTTGCCCAATAAACAAGATTCATATGTCTCTATTTATTTGAAATTAAAAGAGTATAGGTAACCATATTTTTGGAGTCTAGATATGTGTTTCTCATTTATGTGCCCTAGACAACAATGTAAAAGATATATTTTGTTTGAGTTATCAATTTTTAATCTATTGGTATTTATGTTATAAATATTTGTCTCTAGATGCAACAAATAAAGACCATAAGACATTAGGGCACTTCCATAAAAGATGTCATCTTTTGAAATAGAACATTGACCATTATTAATACAGAATTCATATCCATCCTTGTCCATACAAGATACAGAAATGATGTTTCTATTTATGGCAAGTACATAATGATAGTTTATTAATTCTATTATGAGCCTTGTGGGTAGAGATAAATCATAGGCTCCGACTGTAGTGTCAACAACTCTTTCTCCATTTATGACTCATAGGTCGACCTTGTCCTATCTTAAAAGCTTACTTATTTTCAAATCATACATATTCAAACATATGTGAGATCCACATACAGTATATTGTATCCAAGATGAAGAAGTAGACAAATTTATCTCAATAACATATATACCTGAAGTGGATATCTCTATCCCCAACTTCATGTTCCTAAATCCCTTCAAGTACAAAGGACATATTCCTCTTGTACTTTTCTTTCTCCTTATATTGGGTGTTGAAGATCTAGATTTATGCTTGGCCTTAGAACTCTTCTTGGCTTTGCTTTCATTCTTGAACTCCATTCCACTGATCACCATCACAGATTTATCCTTCTTCATTCTTGCTCTGACATTGATCAGCATGCCAAGAAAATTCGATAGTAGTCTGGCCATGTTATTCAAGTGGTAACACTCGATAAATGGTTATATGATTCTAACAATTATTGTAGACTCATATTCGTGGCCAAATCTTTGCTCAAAGTAGAATCCCAATTATTCCAGATGTTCCACATGTGCAATCATATTGAGGACATGGGTCTCTACTGGATCTCCCTATGTCATCTTACACTCAAAGACCACCTTTGAGACATTGTACCTTTCTTGTTTTGTATGATTATGGTTCATATTCTTAAGATGTGTTACCATATCAAGAATCATCATGTCTTCACTCTGTTCATACAACTCATAGTCCATGCAACTTAGCATAAGGTGATTTCATTAACATGCTTCTAGTAAGCATCCACCTCAACCCTAGGCGCATCATGATCGGCCTAAATCACGCGTCTTAGAAAGAACGGATTAAAGTAGTCAGACTTTTAAAAGAGATAACTCGACACTCAGGCCCCCGCAACGATAACAGGGTCTGATGTAGCTATCAGGGTCAAACACATGGACAAGGTTGGTCGTGCTAAGAACGCGAAATCAACACTCTCTATACTCCAGCATAAAAGAGGATTAATATGTGTTCCCGAGGGAACGGTAATTCAAGAACAGGAACAGGAAGACAAAAGAAGTAAAGAAATAAATTGTAACAAGTATATGGGAAAACTCAGGTTGGGGCTCACCAACCAAGGTGACTCTCCAACAAGCGTACTATCTCTCTATCTCCTGCATACTCATATCAAGATTACAAGCAACCATAAAATGTCTATTCCACTCTCTCTCAAGATGAGGATAGATCTAGGCCTAAAAGAAGCCTCTCTCTCGAGATGACAACTCAAAAACCTCATGGAAAAACATATAGTTTGAAGCAATTAGCATTCCAACACTCTCGTGCATTCATACTACTCCAAAACACAGGATAAAAGCGATATTACTCTCTCGAGATATCAACAATCAAACATCACAAGATGATAGCTAAACATACAAGTGAAGCGTTAAAATAGGTGTAAGGAGATAATCTTGATAAGAGTATGTATATTCAAAAGAAAGAGACAATATACATGTTGGGAGAGCCTTAGTGGCTACTCCCAACCCAAGTTATGGTGTTAGCCGCTCATGCTTGTGGATAACATGGCAGCGCTATAGAAAAAGTAGATCGAGGAGATACACGAAGAATAGAGGTGAGTACAGTGAGAGGAAATGATAGATCTAGAGGAGAATAAATGTGATACTACACACTACTTCTTCAGATCTGGATCTACCACAGGGATGTCTCCTTCTCTCGAAGAAGCAGCAGGCATAGGTGGTCATCTTCTCTCTCCTCGACCTTCGCTCTGGAGATCTAAGACTGATGGATGGTTGGTGACGGGTCTGGGATGCGGCAGCACTTTGTGGTATCAGGATCAGATCTCCTTGATCTAATGTTTTGACAAGACAGGTGGAGGCACTATTTATAGGCACCTTCCACAAACTTAAGACCGCGGTCACGATCTTTCTTGACTTTGATTCTTCTCGACTGTGATTCTCCTTAGTTGTGATCTTTCTCGACTGCAATTCTCCTTGGTCACGATCTTTCTCGACCGTGATTCTCCTTGGTCGCGATCTTTCTTGACCGTGATTCTCCCCAGGATCTCGGTCGCGGTCTTTGAGTGCTCGTGGTTTTGATCTTTGGAGAAGTCACGGTCGCGGTCTTTGGAGAAGTCGTGGTCACGGTATTTGGAGAAGCCACGGTCGTGGTCTTTGGAGAAGCCGTGGTCGCGGTCTTTGGGGAAGCCACAGTCGCGGTCATTGGAGAAGCCGCAGTCGCGGTCTTTGGAGAATCCGCGGTCGCGGTCTTTGGAGAAGCCGTGGTCATGGTTGGCTGACTCCTGAAATCACCAAACAAAACTTTAGTCAAGAAGATAGATAAAATATCTGCAAAGTTGACTAAAGTTGTTCTAAAAGTGGTGTAAAATATATATAAAAAAACGTAAAGTGTGGTGTTATCAACTCCCCCAAACTTAGAATCAAGCATGTCCTCATGCTAAATGCAGGTTCAACCACCCAGAGAAAGAAGGCATGAACAAGGATAACATAATAGCACGACTAAAATATCTAATTCTTGCATCAAGACTGTTGTCGCATGTATTCAATCCCTTAGGTCTCAACCTCTCCCTTTAGACTAAGGGTTGCATAACCTCATATTATATGTCATAAGATTATATTGTAAAAGGTTTCTCCTTCTCAACTCATAACCCTCCCCTATCTAGCATCCATACTTGTGCCACATCTTTTCGAAAGGTAGCCTTCGCACCTATTCTTTATTTTCAGAGGGCCCTATGATAATGTGTATAGATAGGTTATAAGCTTCAAGGTATTTCCTCTTCCTCCCGAACTCCTCACCCACAACTGTCGTAAGAACAATGTTGCCCTTTTGGGCTTATGACTTTAAGTCAGGTGGTATGTGAAGTTCCATTCAGGATTGGAGGTGTGTAAGCTTGGCTTCCAGTTTCCACTTACGGGCACGACATATCTACATTCATGAGTGCAGCAATATACTAGCCGGGAAGGAACTTTTGGCATCTTTTAGGGAACATCTCTCATATTATTTTCTTTGTTTTGCTTGATTTTTGGCTTTTTATCTCTCCTTTTAGGCCTGGGATTTAGTATTATGTTGGTCTTCTTGGGTGGCCAAGCCTCTTTTTGGCTATATTCCTTGAACATGGCAGCTTTTTCCTATCTACAGAGACTAGGATTTTCTGGATGTGAGTATCAGGTGGGGATGGTTGTTTAGGAGTATGACTAAGGTTCTCTTAGTTTGCAGGGGTTCATGAGTTAAGGTTGTTACATTTACAATGTCTTATTGCAAGAATGAGATATAGCAGTGTTGCTATGACTGTTATTTTACTCATGTTTTCATGTATGTTGCTCATATTTTTCTCTCTCTGGGGATGGAGCACTACTTTTGAAAATTTTAGAGAGAGGGATCGAGCTTCTAAGAGGTCAGTTGTAAAGAAAATTTTTCAAAATTTAAAAGTTTTTTTCATAAGAAACGTAAGAAAAAGGGAAGTGAAATATAAAGGAGATTAAAAGGAAAGCTTTAGTACCTCTACGGCCCGTTTATGACTCCTCCCCCAAACTTATCCTGCACCCCTTCTCGGGGTGTCAAAATTTAAGAAGAAGTATAAACGGGCCTTCTTTATTTATTTATTTGGTGGGGAAGGTCCACTTGGACTCTAGGAGCATGCTGGCGTAGATACCCCTAAGTGTGTGATACTGCTCGTACTGCATGTTCTCCACCTTGAGGCCGGTAGTTGCGATAGCTACCATTCACGATAGGTAGAAGAACCCACAGTTATTTGATAGGGGTATCTACTGAGGGCTTCTATGGCAGTATTGGGTCTTCTTGAAGTCTTTGCCTTATATCATTGTGAACCCTCTGCAATGTTGTTGTATCATTTTGACGATGGCTTCAGCGCAGGTGTTAGCCTTTTCTTCAGTAGGAGGCTTTGTTGTCGTCATATTGGTTGTTTTCTTTAGTGAGAAGGTTGCATCGGAGCTATTATACAGAATTGCAGTCTTCTTTAGTAGGTTGACATGAAGCAAAGTCCAATGATTGTCATTAAGAATCGGCAAGAAGATATGTTCAGGCATGCCCGCTTGAAGCCATCGCTGCAGTCGCTCTGTTTCTCTGGTCTTCTTGTCCTTGAGGATGTCATCAACCAGTAAGAAATATTCCATGTGATAGTTTGGCATTGAATCTCCTAACAGCACCTGGTAGGTTGACATCATGCTCACTGAGAGGTACCCTCCTATTCTCAATGTTTCTCGGAGGTCCTCTTTGAGCACGCAGATGCCATCTCGATCAAAGATGACATCTCCCGGTGAATTGTCTTCCTTCAGAAAACTCATGATTATTGTGAGTTCTTCCATTGACAGACTGAAGCAGCTCTATCTGTTGAAGTTCTCAAAGGAAGGTACTATATCTCCGGTCGGGACTTCTAGTCCTTCGTTCCCCAGGTCTTCTTTGGCTTCTGCTTCTGCGGGTTGTCCTACTACAGGAGGAGTTTCTGGAGCGTCAGATACTGAAGGTTGATGTTCATCTTCTGCTTGCTTCAGAGCCTCTTCAGCCTCTACAGCCCAGCCCACTTTCCAAGTTGTATCCCTATATGATTTTGTCGGGTCGACCCACATGCTTTTGAGTTTTTCCCTCCAAGGTGTCTTCTTGGGGAGAGGGATGTCTACGTGGAGCCTGTGGAGCATGGCATCAGCATCCATCTCTGAAACCTTGAAGAATCGACGATCGTAGACGACCTCCATTGCGTACATGCCCCGCAATCCATGTAGGTCTTCCTTTTGCAGGTCTTCCAGGGGAATACCCTTATTGATGGCTTCCATCATACGTAGGACGATGAAGGTGTAATCCCCTAAACTAGCTCCTTCCTGGGGGACGTTCTTGTTTATGGAGAAGAGTTTCCAGGACCCTTAGAACCTTAGACTCGCCTCTTTAATAGCCCGCTATAGGCGTATAGGAATTTTCAAGGCGTCCTTGGCATCCTTCTTCTTGTAGACAAGTGAAGTTCTATCCATATCTGTTGCGCATCAGTTGAGCACTGTCGTCTTCCACTCCGTAAGGCCGATGACGATTAGGCTGCAGTGCTTTGCGTTATGGATGGGTAGCACCATTGTCCTGGTTTCCCTTCTCCTGACTACCGCTTGTAGCTTCGATACTTTTGCCGCTCTATAATCTTCTTTGTACAACATGCTTCCTAGACGTGTGGTGTCGTTGAAGATTAGTTGTGGCTTATCTTGATGGAGGAATTCTTACAGGAGGGTGGCACAAAATACCTTGAACATCCTTTTGTGTACTTGCACCTTCTTCAGAAATACCCTCTGTAAGTCCTCCCTAGTCCGACGTTTACCCTTGTTAATATACAATATGTCTGACCTGGGTAAATCGTCATCAAGGACATCTGTCAGGACATGGACATCTCTACAAGAGATGCACGACACGGTCTTCATGTCCATGTCATTCATTTTGCAAGGTAGAGGGGGAGCTACTGCATGTTGTAGCATTCTTTCTTCACCTTTCCTCTCCCTGGCGGACTCTTCCGTAAAGAAGGCTGCTAGCCCGCCCTCCTCGTCTTCCAACATCGCCTCCTACACTGTCGGTACTGAGGCTTCTCATATGTTGGGCACAGCCTCGGCTGCTTTTTTAGCACCCTTGGTCAGAGGTTGTGTTATGGCCCTTGGTCCAGCTTCCTCTGAGGAAGCTTCTGCGACGACGTCTTTTGCATGGCTTTCTTCCGACATCTACCCCAGCCTAGCCTTGGCCATCATTTTTAGCGTGGCCTCCATCTTCCCAACATATATGTAGTCATTGTGCTCCACATACGATGGAAAGAGGAGGAATTCATTTGATTCTTCCATCCCAGCTCCTAGCTCGGCTATCAGCCTATCAATCTCTATTGCGTCGGCCGAGCTAAGTGTTGTGACCATCTCCTCCCAGTGAGCCTTTGTTTCCTACTCTGCTTCTGTCGGGGTGAGTGTGGAAGGGGTGAGGCGATGTGTAGCCTGTTGCTCGTCCACATTGGCGGTTTTGTCCATCGCCTCCTCTGGGTCACAGTTGAGGTCAAACCCCCTTGATTGTGTTGTATGCTTTTTGTATTGGGGGCTTGATCTTCCTGTTGGTTGGTTTCTTTATTGTTCAGCGATGGGAAATTGTCTTCAGCTTGTACTCCCATTCTTTATTGCACTGGCTCCCACCCCTGCCCCCCCCATGTTGTCGTCATGGCTGGAGGGGTTGGCCAGGGAGCATTCTGGGCTAGCAGGGCACTTCGTCGTTTTCTTCACCCGCCTGGCTTTGAGCTTTACATGCCCCTGCTCGAGCTTTCGGAAGTCTTCTCGCACTCCCTGTCATTCTTCTTCTAGGGCAACCATTTCATCTTCGTAATCTTGGCGCATTTGCTCATTGTCTGTGCATATGGTCTGCCCTTCTTTTTGCAGGATCGTAATTTCTTCCTGCATTTTCGTCAGCATCCCCAGCATCCTCCATTAATTGGTGAAGACTTCTTGCATGAATTCTGGGAGTGCTGACGTCCTCTAATCTATCTCCTTCACCTGCACTTTTAGTGAAGATAAAGAAGTAGAAATTTTTTTCATTTATTAAATTGGTTTGATGCATTTGTTCCCACATTGCATCAAACCTATTACCTAGGGCACCCCTGAAAGAGGGTGCATGTTGTTGTTGTTGGTACATCTGTTGTCCCGTGTGTGTTGTTGATGCACTCGGCACAGTCGGCTGCTTAGGTGGTGGCGGTGGGGGCATCTCCCTAGGTTGACTCTTCTTTGGCTCCTCCACTTGTATGCTTTGAGAGGCTTGTCTTTCTGCCTCTGTCTCCGGCACATTTATGTCGAGAGGGGTTTCTTCTTCTGCTCGGCCCCTCTCTGGCCCTGACTCCGGTATGGCTTGGGAGCCTTGTCTTTCTGGCTCCGCCTCCGGTTGGTTGGTGGGTTGCGGAACTTCTTCAGTGTTTGTAGTCTTTCCCGTTTCTCCCTCCACTGTAGTAGATTCCTCCTACGGTCTCGGGGAAGTGGGGTCCGCAACCTGTGCTTCCATCGGTTGTTCTACGACCCTCTCTTCCTCAGTTGGCTTACTGATAGCTTCTGGTTTCTTTTTCTCCACCACCAGTTTCTTCTGTGGCTCCTGGGTTTTCTTTGGTACTAGTATTGGGACACTGCTTTCTTCTGGTACGCGTGTCGGTTCTGCCGATGTACTGGCATGTAGTGTCCCCGAGCTAATCTTCTTGACATCTCGAGAGTCGGCCGCAGCTTGTGGGTGTCATAAAATGCCATTTTGGGAAGGGGAAGTGGCTTCTTCAGTCCTTGATTTTTGAAATATACTTTCTCCCCCTTCACTTCCAGAATTCCAATGCTGGCGAGGGACTCTATATCTATACTTTGTTGTCCCTCCATTTCTTCATATTTTGCAACTCACCTTCTTCCAGTAGGTAGTCGACAATCCTTGCTATTTGACTGCCCATACAGAAGGCAAACTTCCTCTTTGCCTCACCGCCTACATCCGATGACAGCCTCCTAATAAGGATCCTTCCTATATTCACTGGTCGCCTATTGATCATAGACCATATAAGGAAGAGATCCCCCTTGCTGATTGTCCCAATCTCTAACCTGGAATCTATAGAGAAGTTGGTGTGATCTTGATGAAGCAGGAGGTGATTCTGGAGGCCTTGGAGTTATTTGGGTTGTGCTTCTTCTCTCCAGTCAGCTCCTCCCACATCTTGTTGTTGTCATACGCAACAGCCTCTCTCTCCCAGGGCACCTGAACAGCCTTAGCCTCTTCTTCAGATGCGGTGAAGATCCTGTTCAAATCTATCTCTGTTATCATATGGGTCTCGCCCCCCAGCCGTACCTCGATCTAGTAGACCCCTCCTCCTGCTTCTCGCGTCCCATCACCGGCGGTGAGCTTTGTCAGAGAGGACATGAATTCAAGGGTCAATCTTCGGTATGACCTTACTTCGGGCGTATAGATAGTTTGTAAGTTCGCGCCCTCTAGGAATTTCATTGTCCTGTCATATAGCCCCAGCTTCTTGAAGTCCTGCACGTCAAACTAACGTGTCGGCACACAATCCTTATTAGCAGACATCCGGTCATAAGCGGACTGGTGCACGATGTCCCGGGGTACAAGTTGGGGCTCCCCTTGAGGCAGAGAAACTTCTTCTATCACCTCTTCAGTTTTTGTCTTCTTACTGGGCCTGGGTTCCTTGAATGCGGCCTTCTGCTTCTTTCCGTGCACTAGGCTTCCTGACTCTTCAGGTCGGTACTCGGAGGTCTCTGTTTCCCCCGTCTTCTTGGTTTATTCCGTGGACTATTCTTGTGGCACCCCCGCCAATATCCTCTAATATTGCTCCAGTCTTAGTTGTATCTCCAGGCGTTTGGGGACTGGCAGGGTGGTGCTCTTCTTCAGCTTCTCGGTTAAATCTTAGACTATCATCTCTACCTCCTTAAGGGATTTAGCCATCTGGTATAGGGGATCGCTTGAGGCTTGAGAAGACATTCTGTAGGTTAAAGTGAATTAGTCCTCCGTATGGTTTACCCAAAAAAAACTCTATTGTTTTCCTAGGCATATTTATCATCAAGTTAAGGGTAATCATTAGGTTATAGGTTATCATTTTTAACTTTTTTGTTGCAAATTCATTAAACAGACAGTGAGGATTGCGGTCGTGGTTTTAATCGTGGTCATGGTTATTATTGTTTTGCGGTCGCCACCTTTTTGAAGAGACCACGGTCGTGGTTTTTAATCGCGATCACGGTTATTTCTTGAAAAGATTGCGGTCACGATTTTTTTCTGAGGAAGAAACCGCGGTCGCGATGTTAATCGTGATCGCGATGTTAATCGTGATCGCGATCCTTTCTACAAAAAAGCTAAAATTAGTTCTTCTTAGGGTTTTACAGTTTTCGGTTCTTAGGGTTTAACACCTTGCGGCGGGTTGCGATGATCAAGCTCTTGATCTGCTCTGTCTGTTCAGTTCTTAAAACCGTTGTTCATCGTCCAGTGCCTTTTTTAGGGTTTTTAATAACTTTCTTTTTAAGGTCGAGAAGGAGGACAGGGTTAAGTGCCTGGAAACAAGGCATCGACGAGGCAAAAAATCAGCTAAACGGTGAGAGCGGCTCACCGTAGCGATGAAGAGAGATCTCGAAATCAAAATAAAACACGTCGGTGTGAGGAAAAATGAACAAGCGGGTTACCTAATCGAAGGGAGAGGATGCGATGATGGCGAAGGTCACAAGCGGCAAGGCGAGTGATCCTGGAGGATACGCGGCAGCGACTGGCTCGGGCGTCGAACGGTGGAATCGCGGCTGCGGTTGCGGTTCTCGAACGGACAGACTGGGAAAATCAAAGGAGTTGCACGAAAGTGAAAGGAGCGTAAAGAGTCTATCGTTCGGTGACTTAAAAGTATTTAAAGGCGTTCAGATCGCTTCTGACTTAACCGAGTAAAACACTGCGGTCGCAATTTTTACATCGGTCGTAATTTTTACAGCGGTCATGATGTTTTAGAAAGGAGTCACGGTCATGATTATATTCGCGGTCACGATCCTTCTAAGAAAACCACGATCGTGATTATATTCACGATCGTGGTTATTATTTGCGATCACGATTAAGCCAAACCACCATTCCTTAAATCCAAAAAGAAAATGAAAACGCTCAGAAAAGGAAGAAAAACTTAAACTAGATGAAAGAAGGAAGTTTAAAGAAAAAATAAAGCAAAGAGAGATATCGAAAACTTGGGTTGCCTCCCAAGAAGCATTTTCTTTAAAGTCTCTTAGCTAGACTGCATAAATTTTTTACTCCTCTGGCCCTTCAGTCGGATGAGGCAACTCTTGATCCCTCTCCTTGTTGAGTTGGGTTGGTTCACTTAGGTTGATCTCTGATCTTCTTACAAAGGCTTCATCCTCATATAATATTTTCAACCTGTGGCCATTGACCTTGAAGATCCCAGTCTTTTCTCCTTGAATCTCCATCATTCCTGACGGATAAATCTTTTCCACAGAGAAAGGGCCTGACCATCTTGTTCTGAGCTTCCCAGGGAAAATCCTGATGCTAGAATTGAAGAGAAGAACCTTGTCTCCTTCACGAATGTCCTTGTTCCTTAGGTGGGCATCATGCCACACCTTGGTCCTTTGCTTGTAAATCCTTGCATTTTGTATGCATGCAATCTCAGCTCCTCGAGCTCGTATAGCTGCAAATATCTCTTTTGCCCTGCCTTTTCCAAGTCCATATTTAGGAATTTAATTGCCCAAAGGGCCTTGTGTTCTAACTCTAAGGGTAAATGACAAGACTTTCCATATATTAGTTTGTAAGGTGTGGTGTCTATGGGTGCTTTTTAAGAAGTTCTATAGGCCCAGAGAGCATCGTCGAGCTTCATGGACCAGTCTTTTCGAGTACGGTTGACAGTCTTTTCCAAGATTTTCTTAATCTGCCTATTAGATACCCCCACCTGTCCAGAGGTTTGAGGGTGATAGGGTGTTGCAACCTTGTGCTTGACCCCATACTTCTTCAATAGCACCTCAAATTGTTTCTCCCCAAAATGTGATCTGCCATCACTTATCACGGTGTGGGGTACTCTAAAGCATGGGAAGATAGTTTTCTCAAAAAGCTTAATCACAGACTTAGAGTCGCAAGTTTGGGTAGCAACAACCTCTACCCATTTCGACACGTAGTCCACATCCACTAATATGTACTGATAACCTTTTGACGAGGAGAAGGGACCCATGTAGTCTATTCCCCAAATGTCAAAGATCTCAACTTCTACCCAGTCTGTCATAGGCATCTCATTCCTTTTTCCTATATTTCTAGTTGATTGGCACTCCTTGCATACTTTCACATAAGCAGCAGCATCTTTGAATAGTGAAGGCCAGTAAAATCCCGATTGAAGCACTTTTCCGGTAGTTCTGTCCCCACTATGATGCCCTCCATATGGTGAATAGTGGCATTCCTTTAATATTAGTGGGACCTCTTCTTTCGATATACATCTTCTGTACAAATTGTCCGAACATTTCTTGAATAGTAATGGGTCGTCCTAATAGTAGTTCCTCACATCAGACAAGAGCTTCTTCTTCTGGTTGTATGTAATGTCTGGCGGTAACTCCCCGCAAGCAAGGTAGTTGCAAATGTCAGTGAACCATGGCAAGTTGTATTCTTCTACTTCTATCATGAGCAAAGCCTCATCTGCGTAGTTATCATTGACGGGTGGCTCATTTTTATCTTCGACGATGATCCTCGACAAATGGTTGGCCACTACATTTTCCGCCCCTTTCTTGTCAATGATCTCATAATCAAACTCTTGGAGTAATAGGGCCCACCTCATTAACTTAGGCTTAGTGTTCTTCTTCTGCATTAGGTATCTGATAGTTCCATGGTCAGTATAAACTTTTACTTTTGCTCCAATCAGATAGGACCTAAATTTGTCAAAAGCAAAAACAATAGCTAGCAATTCTTTCTCTGTGATAGTGTAATTTACTTGTGCCTCGTCCAGGGTGTGGCTAGCATAGCAGATAACATGATATTGCTTGTCCTTCTTCTACCCTAGGATTGCCCCTACGGCATAGTCACTAGCATCGTACATTAGCTCAAAGGGTAACTCCTAATCTGGGGCTTGGAGAATAGGTGGGGTTACTAGGGCTTCCTTCAGGGTCTGAAAAGCCTTCAGACAATCATCCGTAAAATCAAATTTTGCGTCTCTAACCAGCATATTTGAAAGGGGTTTTGATATCCTCGAAAAATCCTTGATGCATCTTCTATATTAATCGGCATGACCAAGAAAAATTTACACCCCTGTCACGGACTTAGGTGGAGGCAGTTTAGAGATGGTTTAGATCTTGCTTACATCTACTTCAATACCTCTCTTTGAGACCTTGTGCCCCAGGACTATGCCTTCTTGCACCATAAAGTGACATTTCTCCCAGTTAAGGACTAAGTTCTTCTCTTCACAGTGTTGCAAGACTAATGATAGGCTTCTCAAACAACTATCAAAATCTCTTCCATAAATAGAAAAGTCATCCATAAAGACTTCCACAATGTCTTCCAGAAAGTCAAATAACATCGAGATCATGCAACGTTGGAATGTTGCACGAGCATTGCATAGTCCGAACGGCATTCGTTAAAAAGCATAGGTACCATATAGACAGGTGAATGTAGTTTTCTCCTGATCGTTAGGTAGGATGGGAACTTGGTAAAATCCAGAATAACCGTTCAAGAAGCAAAAATATTCATGATGCGCCAACCTTTCTAGTACTTGGTCGATAAAGGGAAGAGGATAGTAATCTTTCTTCATGGCTTGATTCAGCTTTCGATAATGGATGCACATTCCCCACCCGGTAACAGTCTGTACGGCTACTTCATCTCCTTTATCACCCTTTACCACTGTCATTCCCCCTTTCTTTGGCACAACATGAATTGGGATCACCCAATTGTTGTTGCTGATCAGATAGATAATACTCGTATCTCTTAGCTTGATGACTTCCTTCTTTACAACTTCTTTTAACATTTGATTCAGCTTCCTTTGGGGTTGAACCAGAGGTTTTGTTGATTCTTCAATATTTATGTGGTGCATGCATAGAGTAGGGTTAAGCCCCTTGATATCATCCACTGAATAGCCTATAGCTTGTCTATGGAGCCTTAGCTCATTTAGAAGTCCTTCCATTTGCTCTTCGGTCAGGTTGGCATTGACTATGATGGGATTCCTCTCTTTAGGATCAAGGAACTTATATTTCAGACCTTCCGGTAATTGCTTAAGTTCAGGTTTGGGTTTTGGTACTTTCTCTTCTTCCCTTGTCAGTTCTAGAGAAGCATATTTGACAGCCTCAACAACCTCCTCCTCGTTGCTCAAATCCCCTGCATTTCGATTCAGGTATTCAAGGATCTCAGCAACCTCGGGGTCATCAATTTCTGAATCTTCTTTGTTTAATGCCCTCATAAGAGGGTCTACCACTGTTGTGTCTTCTTCTACTTCTTCACAATATTGGTTGTAGCTATTCATGAAGTAAGCAGATTCGAGCAGGGACGGTCCCTTCATAGCATCTTTCACCTTGAAATCTATGTGATCATTTCCGACCCTCAGAGTTATGATGCCTTCAGCGACATCAATCAATGCCCTACTGGTCGCCAAGAAAGGACGTCCAAAGATAATAGGGCATTTAGGGTCTTCAATAGTGTCAATGATAACAATATCACATGGGATGAAGAATTTCCCCACTCGAATCGGAACATCTTCGACTACTCCCACTGGTCTTTTCAAAGTGTGGTCCGCCAACTCAATTCTCATATTAGTCATGACCATCTCAGTCAGTCCTAATCGTTATGTGAGGCTTAAAGGCATTATACTGATGCTAGTCCCCAAGTCGACGAGACCTTTCCTTTCAATGTTATCCCCTACTGCAAAAGGTATAGTAAAGGCTCCAGGGTCCTTCTTCTTGGTAGGTAGTTCCACTTTTACGAAAGTTGACATCATGCTGGCTAAGTGTACAGTTTCGATCCTTCCTCCTCGTCTTTTATTCGTGACTAGATCCTTGAAGAATTTGGCATAGGTCAGAATTTCTTCCAAGGCATCCAGGAACGGTACCTCCAGGTGGAGCTTTTTCACTGATTCCATGAAATTCGCATACCTCTTCTTGAGGTGAGCCTTTACAAGCTTGTAAGGGAAAGGTAATCTTGGCGAATAATGACTCCTTTTGGCAAACAATTCTTCTTCAGGTTCTGGTTCCTTAACCGGTGGGTGCTGGTTCTCCCCCTTGGCTAGGTTATCTGTAACATTCTCTGGCTCTAGTTCTTCAGGTCTTATTTCCTCGGGGCGCTCTATTGTTCTTCCCGATCTAAGGATCGCCATCTTGGCAGATTCTATGTTAGAAGGGATCTTCCTCGAGGGGTTCTTTACGAGCTCGGCCAACTGAGCAAGTTGCTAGTCTATCTGGCATTGATGTGTTTGCATATCTGCCATTTGTACCTGCATAGTGTTCAGGACGCCAGAGTTGTACAGCGCACTTTGTAAAAGTTGATTGTTTATCGTGTCCTGTCTCTTCACGAAATCAATTAGTTGGCCTACTAAGTTAGGATGATTAGTACTTCTTGTTTGACTCTATCCTTGAGCTTGTCCTTGCCCTTGACTTGCGTTAGCAGCTTGGTGGTTTTGATACTTACCTTAACCTTGATAGTTGATTTTGTTTGTCTGGAAAGTGCTTGTCTTGGTGTACTATCCTTGCCCACTCTTCTTCTTGAAACTAGGTGGTGGCTTGGGTGGATTATTCAATTGATTCGAATTTTCTACAGCATCCTTGTTCCCATAGCTAAATCATGGGTGCTCTGGTCTCTTAAAGTTAGCATAAGAGACATTTTCAGCTTCCTCCTCTTCAGACTCACTTTCACTAGATTCTTCAAGTCAGGTATATACACAATTATCTATCCCATGCCCACCTTCACCACAGGTGACACATTTCATCACTTTCTCAATTGGCTTCGTTCCTTCCCCCCTGATTCCTTCAGCTGTTTGACATCTATGGCTATCTTTTTTATTTGAGACATGATCGCTTCGAGAGCCTTTGATTCAATTGACGGTCCTTCATTGGTGGCTTTCTTAGCATATCCTTTTTTGGTCCGGTCATAATCAGTCCCAGCTTGTACCTCGGCCATGTTTTCTATGATCTTTTTAGATCTACTAGGCTTTTTTTTGAGAAAGTCGCTTCCAGCTGCAACATTCAGTGAGACTCTCTCTTCAGGGGTTAGACCATTGTAGAAAGTTATTATTAAGAATCACTTCTTGTAATTGTGGTGAGGGCAGTCTCTCTGGTACTCCTGATACCTTTCCCATGCTTCATGCAGATTCTCACTTGGCTTTTGCATGAAAGATGTGATCTTCTATCCGTTACGAACGGTCTTCTCAGTGGGGTAGAACTTGTTCATGAAAGTGTCTACCTATGCATTCCATCCATTCAAAGCTTGATGCGGTAGCCCAAGGTACCAGGATAGTGCCTTGTCCTCTAAAGAGAAGATGAAACCCTTGCAGTAAATGACTTCTTGTGGAACTCCCCACATCTTGATGGTGTCACAGATATTCTTAAAAGTGTCGAGATGATGATAAGGGTTATCGTTCTTTGAATTCCCTCGAAAGCTTTTGTTCTGGATCATAGATATTAGAGTTGGCTTCAGTTCGAAGTTTGTTGCATTGAACCTTGGGATGACCACAGGACATCTTGAGTTATTAGCTTTTGTAGCTGCCAACTCCCGAAGAGTCTTCTCTTCCTCTTCATCATCTTCACTGGTTCTATCCATGCGATTTCGCTCTTGGTGGTTTCTTCTGTGCCTGCGGCGATGACGGTGCTCCTCATGGTGATGATCATCTTTAGGTTGTTCTTGTTCTTCGTAGAGATGATCGTCATTATAACGTCCATCTTCATCACTTTCTGGTGGGGGTGGGTGTTGTCCAATCCTCGCGTTCCACTCGTCTGTGGAAAGGGGTGGTCCAACGCGGGTTGGCATGGTGAGCGGAGTTAGTATGGGCCAAGTGCTTCTTCCCAGGGTACTTGAATAGAACGTACGATAAAGTTAGGAAATCGGGCTTGATGAAAACAAACTATTCTACACAGGTTCAGGTTAGAAGACCTAGAGTGGTTGTGTTGTCGAGCTTATTGCTAAGCTTGAGGCACGGGAGTATAGTGGGTGGACTCGGGTTCCTTAACAGTACCATTTTTCCTTGTCCCCGGCAACAGCGCCAAAAAGTTGACCGGCCTAAATCACGCGTCTTAAAAAGAACAGATTAAAGTAGTCATATTTTAAAGAGATAACCCGACACTCAGGCCCCCGCAACGATAACGGGGTCCGATGTAGCTATCGGGGTCAAACATAGGGACAAGGTAGGTTGTGCTAAGAATGTGAAATCAACACTCTCTATACTCCAGCATAAAAGAGGATTAATACGTGTTCCCGAGGGAACAGTAATTCGAGAACAGGAACAGGAAGACAAAAGAAGTAAAGAAACAAATTGTAACAAGTATATGGGAAAACTCAGTTTGGGGCTCACCAATCAAGGCGACTCTCCAACAAGTGTACTATCTCTCTCTCTCCTGCATACTCATATCAAGATTACAAGAAACCATAAAATTTATGTTCCACTCTCTCTCGAGATGAGGATAGATCTAGGCTGAAAAGAAGCCTCTCTCTCGAGATGACAACTCAAAAAACTCGCGGAAAAACATATGGTTTGAAGCAATTAGCATTCCAACACTCTCGTGCATTCATACTACTCCAAGACATGAGATAAAAGTGATATTACTCTCTCGAGATATTGACAATCAAACATCAGAAGATGATAGCTAAACATACAAGTGAAGCATTAAAACAGGTGCAAGGAGATAATCTTGATAAGAGTATGTATATTCAAAAGAAAGAGACAATATACATGTTGGGAGAGCCTTAGTGGCTACTCCCAACCCAAGCTATGGTGTTAGTCTCTCATGCTTGCGGATAACATGGCAGCGTTATAGAAAAAGTAGATCCAGGAAATACACGAAGAATGGAGGTGAGTACAGTGAGAGGAAATGACAGATCTAGAGGAGAAGAAAAGTGATACTACACACTACTTCTTCAGATCTGGATCTACCACGGGGATGACTCCTTCTTTCGAAGAAGAGGTGGGTGCAGGTGGTCATATTCTCTCTCCTCGGCCTTCGCTCTGGAGATCTAAGACTGATGGATGGTTGGCGACGGGTCTGCGATGCGGAAGCACTTCGTGGTATCAGGATCGGATCTCCTTGATCTGATGTTTTGACAAGATAGGTGGGGGTGCTATTTATAGGCACCTTCCACTGACTTAAGACCACGGTCACGATCTTTCTTGACCGTGATTCTTCTCGACTGCGATTCTCCTTGGTCACGATCTAACTCGACCGCGATTCTCCTTGGTCACGATCTTTCTCGACTGTGATTCTCCTTGATCGTGATCTTTCTCGACCGTGATTCTCCCCAGGATCTCGGTCGCGGTCTTTGAGTGCCCGCGGTTTTGATCTTTGGAGAAGCCACGGTCGCAGTCTTTGGCGAAGCTGCGGTCACGGTCTTTGGGGAAGCCGCAGTCGCGGTCTTTGGGGAAGTTGCGGTTGCAGTCTTTGGGGAATCCACAGTCGTGGTCTTTGGGGAAGTCGCGGTCACGGTCTTTGGAGAAGCTGCGGTTGCGATCTTTCAAGAATCCACGGTCGCAGTTGGCTGACCCCTGAAATCACCAAACAAAACTTTAGTCAAGAAGATAGATAAAATATCTACAAAGTTAACTAAAGTTGTTCTAAAAGTGGTGTAAATATATACAAAAAAAACATAAAGTGTGGTGTTATCACATCAAGAGTAGGTATTTCTGGCACTGGTGTATCTAGGATGTAGAGCTTATGATCATCACTAAGAACCCTTATCAAAGTCTAAAACTAGTCATGGAAATTTGTCATGTTAAGTTTGTCCTTGCTAAGGATAGATCACAACGATGATTTGTTTGCCATTTGTTTCTACAAGAGAAAATTTGCATTTATCAAAAGATTTTTATTTGATTTGATTTGAATAAATTTTGATGATATTTAATTAAATGTTATTCAATTATCACTCCTTCTATTTTTTTCAAATAGATAACCCTCACATATAAATATGGAAGATTGCAACATGCAACTTTCTAGTGAGCCAAGATTCAAAACAATTGAGTTATTACCCAGACAACGCCAGCGTCCATAACCAATTATTAAGTTAGACAACATTTTCCAATTGCATCTTATTGAATTCTTAGATAAATGGTATGCACAACTCTTTTCCATAGTCATCTACATGCTTCTAGGTGCTTAGTCTTATTAAGATCACCTAGTTAAGCCTGACCCAGAAACCAACACGATAGTAATGCACCGCGCTTGATAGGCCCACATAACTACCATCACACTTCCACGAGATGGACAACGCACCATGCTTGGTGTGCCCATGCTTATTTGATCAATTTTTTCATGTGTGTTGCTAATGGAAAGCATCTAAAACTTAATATTATATCGAGGGGTTTGTATTTATAAATACATATACATATCCAATCACCACATACTTATAGTACATATCATACACATGCTATATCCCACAAATGAAAAATATGCGATTAAAACATAAGTGATGGTTATAGCCATACTATTGTAATTCCTTGGAGCCACAAGGAATTACCACCACTTAAGGTCTACATCACATGTGGAAACATGTTGTTGATGAAGATCTATGCTTGAATGAATCTGGATTGATGGGTTCAACCCTTGAACCAATCGGCTCACATCTTGGTCGGTCGATTGGTATTGATGAATGGTCATCTGGTCTATAGTCCAACATCTTCCAGACCCTCCAGTCGATCGCTTGGGTCACCAATCGGTCAGTTTGAATCCTCTTGTTGTCATTCCTCCTCAATCCTCCAACCAATCGATTCATCATATAAAAGGACAGTTCATCTAATATTGAACGTCTCCTTCATCGTAACAAGAAATTAAAACTATCTTAATGTTATTTAACATATTACAAAGTAATAGCAAACCTCAAGTTAGAAAGGAGAGAATAATACTTTTTACATATATAAGAGAAGATTGAGGCTTCATATGCAAACTGAGATATAAATAGGAATAAACAACCATACAACCATACACAAAAATATGGGTTATTAGCTATAACCATGCTTTACATCCACCATTAAAACTAACATTTAGGATTACATTGTAAATTGCATATATATCATATCAAATATATATTAGTTAATATTGTATTTGGTACTTAATTGGATATGCACAATAATCATTTTAAGTATTTGAACCGTATGCAATAATTAAATGACAAAAACCAAAATCAGATCATATCAATTAAATCCCAAAGCATATTAAATTGACGTGGATATAATATCGTTGTAGGGAAATATGGCGACAAAGCAAAGAGAAGGCAGCAGAAACAAAAATTTAATTGCCATATTCCCCTTTAAACAGTAGATCGCGTCAACAACTATGTAATGGGAAGGATGCTTGTGAGGTTATACCTAGTCCTCGAGCAAGTCTGGTGACAATTCCCTTGTTGTAGCATGAACCTTTCTTCAAGTTGCACTTGGACAATGTCTGTGTTGGCCTCCTAGTTTTTCACCATGGAGAGCAGTTGACTTTGCCCTCCAAGTGGAAGGAAATAGTCTCCTTGCCTCTATAGTAGTCCACATGAACCACTGGCAACTCCTATCATTCTAGATGAATGGATAGGAAGGAGTTGTCTCTTTCTTGTCAGTGTACTAGGACCAAATTTCTCTCCCACAATTGTCTCTCTATTTCTATCCCCCCCTTTGATGGGTAGGACTTGTTCAGGTTCTCAGTTACCACAACCATATAAGACAATAATTGTTAGATCTTATAGTTGTGTTTGAGAAGGCCTCAGTACCCCTCTATTTATAGGAGGCTTAGGGTCAGGGTTCCCAGTTTGAGCGAGAGTCAAAGGGGGGAAAATTATAAATTTTTGCATCCTGCGAGTGATGAAACAATTGGTTAAAATGTGAATCGGTTGGCTAGAATGTGAGTTGATTGGTTCAACCCTTGAACCAGACATTTCAACATGTTTCTCAATTGCAATTGTATTGACAATTAATATCCGATTAATGCACAACATGACGGCAACACTAATCCTTTATCCAATCGAATTGATCAGCCAACCGGTGGATTCACATACCTGAGTCGATTTGTTTACTTGCTAACTAGTTGCCTCATGGTTCCGATTGCCAAATTTGGTTCAATTAACCTGACACTTGAATCAATCAGTTCAACCACTTGAACTGGTCGGTTTACGGTCCAGCCATTCAACTTTCAACCATTGTTGTTTAAATTGAATGCCTAACTCTTTAGTAACCAAGTTAAAATGCACTCATAACTAAACTCATATTCCCAGTTAGGTTGGCAGTGAATGACCATAACTAATTTATGATATCACAAGCAATGAGTGGTATCTTGCAACACATCATTGCTACCTAAGTAATTAAAAAAGTTGGAGAACAACTTCAACCTATAATCGTGATTTGTGTTACCATATTTGTATAGTTCCTTTTTCACCGATATCCAGATTGAACTCGAGGTATGGAATTTTCATCCTACTCAATGTCAATATCTATTCCTTGAACCGAAGCAGACTGTCTGAGATATATGTAAGATCAATATCACATATTGACTCACATGAGCAAGGTCATGCATTTCTCAATCTCGCTTATCAAGTGGCCAGAATATCATACTCTTATAGGAGGGACAAATCCCATCCACATGACTCAGAGTCATCCCCATTTGTCACAATGCACCCAAGCACCACCTTTATGGCAATCCTTATTTAAGATCACAGTGGATAATGTCAAAGTACATTGAACAACATATGATGAGTGCAGTGATTTCAGGTTTAAGAATGACAATCACCATACTATAAGAGATGATTTTGAGTACCAATTATGGTTTTCGTGTATCACTCTTATCGTGGTACTATCTGACACACTATTATCTAACAAGTATCTATGTGTTTGGTTTGATATCAATATCATGAGTTAATGAGATTTCATCATCAACCAACACACACTCTAGTCTTATGTGATATTGTTGTCTATCAGCCTTCCACAATATCAACTGAATATGAACATAACAAGAATGAATATACTCTTCACATATGTATGATCTAATTTTTCATGTCCTCAACCCAAAGACATGTTCCATTGATTAATATCATTCTTTAGACATTTATTATGTTACAAAATTATCTCATAATGAATAAAACAAAATATGGAAGATTGTGTTTGTTATTAATAAAACCATTTATAAGATGTGCCATTAAAATCATCATATGATTGGCTATCTAGTCATACATACCAACAAAATCCCACTCACACTTAGATCCAACCAGCCTCAATTTAATCCCAAGTGATCTAACATTCCCATCATGCTTCTGCTGTGAAAATGCTTTTGTCAAGGGGTCAGCCACATTGCTCTCGGTTAGTACTCTACAAATATTCACATCTCCTTGTTGTACAATCTCTCGAATGAGATGGAACTGCCTTTGTATATGCTTGTAATATTGATGTGATCTGGTTTCCTTAGCTTGTGGAATAGCTCCACTGTTGTCACAATATAGCTTAATTGCATTGTTGATGCTTGGAACTAGCCTAAGATCATAAATGAACTTCTTGATCCAAATATCCTCCTTTGATGCATTGGATGCATCAATATACTCAAATATGTTGTGGAATTCACAACTATCTCTTTCTTGGAATACTTCCAGCTCACAGCTTTCTTGTTTAGGAAAAATACAAATTCATACTACGGTCTGTAGTCATCTTTGTCAGTTTGGAAGCTTGCATCTTTGTAACCCTTTACCACCAACTCTTCCTCTCTACCGTAGACAAGGAATTGATCCTTAGTTATTCTCAAGTACTTAAGGATGTTCTTCATGGCTGTCCAATGAGCATCACATGGATCTTATTGATATCTGCTTGTCATGCTCAAGGCATATGAGACATTGGGATGAGCACATAACATTCTGTACATGATGGATCCAATTGCAGATGCATATAGAATCCTACTCATGTGTTCCCTTTCTTCACAAGAATTGGGACATTAATCACTAGAGATAGTAACACCATGAGACATGGGCATGTTTCTTCTCTTTGAGTCCTCCATGTTCAACCTCTTCAACACCTTGTCAATGTATGTGCTATGACTCAGTCCAAGAAGCCTTCCAGATCTATCTCTATAGATATTGATTCCTAAGATATAGGATGTGAAAAGATCTTGATTCTGAAGATATAGGATGTTTCACCTAAGTCCTTCATAGAGAATATATTTCTCAGCTAGGTCTTTACCAACTATAAAGTAGGAATGTCATTCTCTATCAATAGTATGTCATCCACATACAATATGAGAAAAATATTATGCTCTTGGTGACCTTCTTGTAAACACAAGGTTCATCTTCATTCTGACTAAAGCGAAACTCTTTGACAGTTTCATTCAAATGAAGATTTTATCTTTGAGATGCTTGCTTCAATCCATAGATTGACCTTTGTAGCTTACAGACTTTATTTGCATCCTTTGGATTTATAAAACCCACAGGTTGTGTCATGTACACATCCTCAAGAAGATTTTCATTAAGGAAAGTGGTTTTAACATCCATCTTCCAAATATCATAGTCATGATAAGTTTCAATGGAAAGCATGATCTTGATGGACTTAACCATGGAAAGTGGTGAAAAAGTTTCATCATAGTCAACACCTTGAACTTGTTTGAAATCTTTTGCAACCAATCTTCCCTTATTGGTTTGTACAATACCATCCATGTAGGTCTTCTTCTCTAAGACCCACTTGTACCCTATGGGTTTTACCCCTTCAGCTGTATCCGCAAAGGTGCATACCTTGTTGGTGTACATAGATTCCATCTTAGGTCTCATGGCCTCAAGCCATTTCTCTGACTGGTCCCTTCGTAGCTTCTAGATAGGTTGTTGGCTCATCATCTATAACTAACTCACTGCCTTCTTTAGTCATAAGATAACCAAATCTTTCATGATCAAGGTGTGTCCTACTAGATCTACGAGGTTCTTGTGTTACTTTAGGAATTTGACATTCCATAATGATTTGTGACTCTCTATGTTCCCCTTGTACTTCTAAAGGTTCAATGCTTTCTTGTTGTTCTTGAACTTCTTTGAGTTTTACTTTCCTCCCACTAATTCTTTTGAAAATAAATTCCTTTTCTAGGAATACAACATCTTTGGAAACAATCACTTTGTTGTCACATAGGAATAAAAGTAATATGCTTTGGTTCACTAAGGATATCCAACAAAATAACATTTATTTGATTTGGGTCCAAGCTTTTCGGGAAACTACTTTCTCACATGAGCTTCACAACCCCAAATCTTCATAAAAGACACATTGGGATGCTTCCCATACCATATGTCATGTGGTGTCTTTTGAACTGATTTAAATGGTACATATTTTATTGAAAATGTGGCGGTTTCAAGAGAATAACCTCAAAAGGTAGAGAGAAGTTTAGCTAAACTCATCATTGATCATACCATATATAGTAATGTGTGATTCCTTCTTTTTGATACACCATTATATTGAGGTGTTCTATATGGAGTACATTGTGATACTATACCACGGTCTCCTTAAACTCTTGGCTTAAGTATTCTCCACCTCGACCTGAATGAAGTGGATTAATACTTTGCCAAGATGGTTCTCTACTTCATTCATGAAATCCTTGAACTTTCAAGAGTGTTTTTATTTATGTTTCATCAGGTAAACACAACCATACCTACTGAAGTCATCAGTAAAGGTAATGAAGTACTGATAACCACCTCTAGTATTTGTTCTAAAAGAGTCACATACATCAATATGTATGAGTCCTAATATATCACTATCCCTCTCATTATTTCATGTGAATGGTGTCTTTGTCATTTTTCCCAATAAATAAGATTCATATGTCTCTATTGATTTGAAATCAAAAGAGTATATGTAGCCATACTTATGGAGTCTAGATATACCTTTCTCATTTATGTACCCTAGACAACAATGTCAAAGATATGTTTTGTTTGAGTTATTGAGTTTTAATGTTTTGAGTTATTGATTTTTAATCTTTTGGTATTTATGTTATAAACATTTGTCTCTAGATCCAACAAATAAAGACCATAAGACATTAGGGAACTTCCACAAAATATATCATCTTTTGAAATAGAACATTGACCATTCTTAATAGGAAATTCATATCCATCCTTATCCATACAAGATACAAAATGATGTTTCTATTTATGGCAAACATAATGATAGTTCATTAACTCTATTACAAGCCTTGCAAGTAGAGATAAATCATAGGTTATGACTGTAGTGGTAACAACTCTTTCTCCATTATGACTCGTAGGTCGGCCTTGTCCTATCTTAAAAGCTTACTTCTTTTCAAATCCTACATATTCAAATATATGTCAGATCCACATTCGGTATATAGAACCCAAGATGAAGGAGTAGACAAATTTATCTCAATAACATATATACCTAAAGTGGAGATCTCTATCCCCAACTTCATGTTCCTCAATCCCTTCAAGTAATAAGGACATATTCCTCTTGTATTTTCTCTCTCCTTATCTTAAGTGTTGAAGATCTGGATTTATGCTTGGCTTTAGAACTCTTCTTGGCTTTGATTTCATTCTTGGACTCCATTCCTCTTATCACCATCACATATTTGTCCTTCTTCATTCTTTCTTCGACATTTATTAGCATGCCAAGAAAATTTGACAATAGTCTGGCCACGTTATCCAAGTGGTAACACTCGATAAAATGGTTATATGATTTAGGAAATGATTGTAGAATCATATTTGTGACCAACTCTTGGCTCAAGGAGAATCCCAATTATTCCAGATGTTCCACATGTGCAATCATATTGATCATATGGGTCTCTACTAGATCTCCCTCTGTCATCTTACACTCAAAGACCAACTTTGAGACATTGTACCTTACTTTCTTTGTATGATTATGGTTCATGTTCTTAAGATGTGTTACCATCTCAAGAATCCTCATGTCTTCACAACGTTCATGCAACTCATAGTTCATGCAGATTAGCATAAGGTGATTTATGTCTGAGGCATTGTTGACATGCTTCCAGTAAGCATACACCTTATCCCTAAGCACATCAGGAGTAGATATTTCTGGCACTAGTGTATCTAGGATGTCGAGCTTATGCTCATCACTGAGAACCCTTCTCAAAGTCTAAAACTAGTCATAGAAATTTATCATGTTAAGTTTGTCCTTCCTAAGGACATATCGCAATGATGATTTGTTTGCCATTTGTTTCTACAAGAGAAATTTTGCATTTGTCAAAACATTTTTTATTCAATTTGATTTGAATAGAATTTGATGATATTTAATTAAATTACTAATCAATTATCACTCCTACTATTTTGTTCAAATAGATAGCCCTTACATACAAATTTGAAAGATTGCAACATACAACTTTCTAGGGAGCCAAGATCCAAAACAATTGAGTTATTACCTGGCCACTGCCAACGTCCATAATCAATTATTAAGATACACAACATTTTACAATTGCATCTTATTGAATTCTTAGATAAATGGTATGCACAACTCTTTTCCATAGTCATCTACATACTTCTAGGTGCTTATTCTCATTAAGATCACCTAGTTAAGCTTGACCCAAAAACCAACATGATAGTAATGCACCCCGCTTGGAAGGCCCATATAACTACCATCACACTTCCATGAGATGGACATTGCACCATGCTTGGTGTGCCCATGCTTATTCAATCAAATTTTTCATATGTGTTACTAATGGAAAGCATCTAAGACTTAATATTATATTGAGAGATTTGTATTTATAAATATATATATATATATATATATATATATATCAAATCACCACATACTTATAGTATGTATCATACACATGATATATCCCACAAATGAAAAAACATGCAATTAAAACATAAGTGATGGTTATGGACATTCGATCGATTCGGCTCCTCCTGTTGTCAATCCTCCTCGATCCTCCATCCGGTCGAATCATCATTTAAAAAGGATGGTTCGTCTGACACTAAACGTCTTCTTCATCATAACAAGAAATTAAAACTATCCTAATGTTATTTAACATATTACAAACTAATAGAAAAACTCGAGTTACATTCGAGGGAAGCATAGAAAGGAGAGAATAATACTTTTTCGTATATAAGAGAAGATTGAGGCTCGGTATGCAAACCGAGATATGAATAGGAATAAACAACCACACAACTATACATAGAAATATGGGTTATTGGCCATAACCATGCTTCACATCTACCATCAAAACTAACTTTTAGGATGACATTGTGAATTGCATATATATCATATCACATATATATTAGTTAAGATCATATTTGGTATTTAATTGGATATGCACATTAATCATTTTAAGTATTTGAACCGTATGCAATCATTAAATGATGAAAACCAAAATCAGACCATATCAATTAAATTTCAAAGCATATTAAATTGGCGTGACTCTAATATCACTATAGGGAAATATGACGACATAGCAGAGAGCAGGAAGTTGAAAGAAAAAATTAACTGTCATATTCCCCTTTAAACAGTAGATCGTGTCAACAACTATGTAATGGGAAGGACGGTTGCTAGGTTATACCTGGTCCTGGAGCAAGTCTGGTGACAATTCCATCATTGTAGCATGTGCCTTTCTTCAAGTTGTTCTTGGACAATGTCTGGTCGGCCTCCTGGTTTTCACCATGGATAGATGTTGATTTTGTCCTCTGAGCGACAGGAGATAGCATCCTTGCCTCTATAGTAGTCTACACGAACCCCTAGAAACTCCTATCGTTCTAGATGAATGGATAGGAAGGAGTTGTTTCTTTCGCGTTAGTGTACTAACACAGACTTTCTCTCCCACAATTGTCTCTTCCTTGTTATCCCTCCCTTTGACGGGTAGGACTTGTTCAGGCTCTCTCGATTACTATAACCAGAGAAGACAATAATTGTCAGATCTTACTGTTGTGTTTGAGAAGCCCCCAATATCCTCTATTTATAGGAGGGTTAGGGTTAGGGTTCCCAATTTGAGAAAGAGTCAAAGGGGATAAAACTTTATAAATTTTTGCATCCTATGAGCGACAAAATAATCTATTCAGATGTGTAATGATCGGCTGGTATGTGAGTCGATTGGTTCAACCATTGAACCAATCATTTCAACATATTTCTCAATTGTAATTGTATTGGCAATAATTAATGCACAACATGACAGCAGCACTAATCCTTTATCCAATCAAATTTATCAGCCAACCGGTGGATTCACAGACCTGATCTGATCAGTCTACTTGCTAACTGGTCGTCTCATGGTTCTCATCGCCAAACTTGGTTCAATTAACCTAACACTTGAATCGGTCAGTTCAACTACTTGAACCAGTCAGTTCACGATCCAGTCATTCAACTTTCAACCATTGTTGTTTAAATTGAATGCCTAACTCTTTAGTAATCAAGTTAAACTATATTCATAAATAAACTCCCATTTCTAGTTAGGTTGGTCGTGAATGTCCATAACTAATTTATGATATCACAAGCAATGAGTGGTATCTAACAACACATCATTGCTACCCAAGTAATTCAGAAAGTCGGAGAATAACTTCAACCTATAATCTTGATTTGTATTATAGTATTTGTATAGTTCCCTTACCACTGATATCCAGATTAAACTCAAGGCATTGAATCGTCGTCCTCTTCAATGTTCAATCTCTATTCCTTGAACCAGAGAAGATTGCCTGAGATATATGTAAGTTCAATATCGCATATTGACTCACATGACTATGGCCATGCATTTCTCTGTCTCGCTTATCAAGTGGTCAGGATATCATACTCCTATAGGAGGGACAAATCTCATCTACATCACTCACGGTCATCCCCATGTGTCACAATGCACCTGGGCACCACCTTTTTGATAACTCTTGTTCAAGGTTACGTTGGATTATGTTAAAGTACACCGAATGATATGTGATGAGTGCAGTGATTTTATGTCTAAGAACTAAAATCACCATCAACACTATAAGAGATGATTATGACTACCATCATGATTTCCATGTATCATTCTTATATGGGGTCTGTCTGAGATATTATTCTCTAATAAGTATATATATATTTGGTTTGATATCATATATCATGACTTAATGAGATTTTATCATCAACCAACACGCACTCTAGTATTATGTGTTATTGTTTTTTATCAGCCTTCCGCAATAAAAACTGACTAGGATATAATAAGAATGTATATAATGTTGACATCTGTATGATCTCATTGTTTAGGTCCTCAACTTGTAGACATACATCATTGAGTAATATCATTCTTTAGACATTTATTATGTTGCATCATTATCTCTTAACTGAATAAAAAAGAATAAATTAGAATATTGTCTTTATTATTAATCAAATCATTTACAATATGTACTATTACAATCATGATATGATTGGTTCTCTGGACATACATACTAACAAATACAATTCTTATTGTTAAATTTGTAGAAATATGACTTTGGGGTGACAACTGAGATGAAAAAAAAATTGAAATGATTTGTTATGCTTATAGGTAGGAGAATTAATGCAAGTGGTTGGGAGGTGGTTGGTGGTGGGTAGCTGGAAAAGATTTCTTTGTTATAGCAGCTACATACATACAGTCATACAGTCATACAGCCACATCAGCATACTTCTCACCTAGAAGTTTGTATTGCATTGTGCTAAGAAAAACATGTAAGGGTGCTAATAGTTGCTTTTTGTAATGGTACCATTATGAAATTCGTACTAAATAAAATAGAAAATTCCATATATATATTATATATATAACAAATAAAAAATACATAAACGTAATCAACAATCAACTTTGTATTTATTTCACTAATCAAATAAATCTTTGATTGTACACAATGTGCTAGTTTATATGTAGTATACTTGTTAATGACATTTGGTACTACGTTGAATATATTAAGTATCGATTCTTGACTTAGTCGTGAAATGTATATAAATGTCAATGTGGGTGTGATAGATTTTATATTCAGCTGAGAAGTGGTGGGGATCGTAAAAAGATATTTTAAATTTCCAAATCGCTATTTTATTTATAAAAGGAGCATAAGTGTAAGTAGTTTGATTGTTGGTAGTTGAACAGCTCATAGGTTGGTGGTGTGTTGCTTTATTGCAACAGTTGCATACATGCAAGTGGTGCAGATCACTATCATATTATCACAAAGTGATAAAAGGTGTAAATAGTGGTTGCTTTTTGTATTCCTAATGTTGGGGCGTGGATGTTGGTGAAGAAGATGTGTTGTAAATAATTTTCTATAGAACAAGTAAAGCGAACAATAAGACTTTCTTCGTCTGCCGAGTAAATATTTAGAGGATATTCGGGCAGTTGCAATACCCGCCTCTTCTACATGTCGAGACTAAATACTCTGTTTGATAAAGCGATATTATTGTCGGGCAGCGATGGGGCAAAGTCGGGCATGTTGTGATTGCTCGTAACCGCTGTTACCAAACACAAGATCATCGATCACTTTGAATCTGTATTGTTTTGAGTGTTCAGCAGCGTTCACTTGTAATTTTTTTCTACCGGATAAAAATCTTACAGTGGTCCATCTCACCGCACTTGAGCGTTGACACACCAATCACTTTACCAAACACTACATAGCGAAGACTTCGGCAACAACCTTTCATATGAATTTCAAAGAGGCGTGTCCACTCATCATGCCATTGCTACGCAGTCGGTCTTCCTATTTTCTGTCTGCCAATGTGTGTACAAAGCAAGAAACTGAAGAACAAGACTTCGTATGCATTAAGCAACCAAGCCTTTGACAGCAAGACTGTTTAACTCAATCAAACAAAATAGGACGTGTCTCACATCTGATGGTTATCTCAGTTTCCCCCGACCGAGAAAGACAATCTCCTTATGATCAAGCATATAATTCATATGGACATAGAAGCATCCTTCTAGAAGATCCATTCATTTAATTATGCATATTCAACCGGTAATTTGTAGGCAAGGCAACACACATATTCGGGTAATTCCATGGTCTGTTATAGATCTAACTTATTGCCATGTTTCTCAAACCAAGATTACACCAACCGCAGTCCGCGTCTACTATTTTGGCAAAAACAATGAGACCTAAAAATCTTCGTGAGTTCTTTCTTTATATATATATATATATATATATATATATATATATATATATATATATATATATATATTAAAAATGAAATTCGTCACCTTTTGGACGGCTTCCATATCAACATTATATAGGAGCTTTACAGGAGTATATTTATGGAATATTCTTTCCTATAGAGGATATTTTTAGAGTATTCTTTTCGACAGAGGACATCTCTAGAATATGGCACATCTACATTTATTACGAAGATTATACATTTATATAATTTTATACACCCCCACAGTTAGAGTGGGAGGAGGACTAACGCCGAGACTAGATATGAAATATTGGAACAAGAGGTGAGGTAAGTTTTTGATAAAAATATCAGCATATTGAAATTCAACAGGCACATGCAGCTCACGAACATGACTAATCTACACTTTCTCACGCACAAAGTAGATATCAAGCTCAACATGCTTGGTGTGTTGAAGTTGTAGTGGGTTATACATAAATAAACTGCACTGACATTACACAATAAACCACAGTGGCACAATGCAAATAGATGTGAAACTCGAGTAGAAGATTGTGAAGCCAACATGGCTCGGCAATAGCATTAACAACACCATCATATTCAGCTTCAGCGCTATAGCCAGAGATAGTATTCTGGCATTTAGCCGACCAAAAGACCATATTATCGCTTAGAAAGACGCAATAGCCAAAAGTAGAGTGGCAAGAATTAGGACAGCCACCTCAATCAGCGTCTAAGTCCATTGATGGGAGTAGCAGATAAGTGCAAACAATGATCGAAAGTTCCCTGAAGATAACATAAGATACGCTTAAGAGTATCAAAGTGAGGCTCATGTGGATCATGTATAAATAGGTACACTTGTTGGACGGCATAAGATATATCAGGCCTGGTGAATGTAAGATACTAGAGGGAATCTGTCAGACTGCGATATAAAGTATGATCTGATACTGACGGTCTAGTAGTGGCACTAAGTTTAAACTGGGTATCCACAGGAGTAGCAAATGGGTTACATGAGGACATGGAAGCATGTTCCAAAATATCTTGAGCATAACTCCGCTGAGATAGAAAATGACCATGAGAATTGCATGTCACAAAAATACCCAAAGAATGATGTTGAGCACCCAGATCTGGCGAACTCCTGTGCAAGAAGATCAATAGTACAACTCAAGAGTGTCTGAAGAAGTAGTTAAAATAATACCATCCATATATAATAATAGATAAACTATATCTTTGCCATTCCAATAAATAAAGAGATATGAGTCACTAGTGCTACTTTGAAACCCAATCCGCGTAATATAGGTAGCAAATCATTGATACCATGCATGAGGTGCAGTTCAGACCATATAATGATTTGTGTAATAAGTAGACATGTCGAGGATTGGATAGATCTGTAAATCTAGATAGTTGGTACATGTAGATTGTCTAATTTAAGTCAGCATGTAAAGATACATTCTTGACATCAAGTTGGTGAATGGGCCAAGAATGAAAAATAACAATACTTAAGACATTACATATAGTAGTAGGCTTAACAATAGGACTAAAAGTTCTATCACAATCCACCCCCACCTTTTATGATTTTCTATTGACAATCAAACGTGCTTTATAGAGTTGAAGAGAACCGTCCGAATTAAACTTGTGACGAAAAAGCCACATGCAACGAATGATATCAACATCAGGAGGAGGAGGAACCAATGTCCATGTATTTTTCTGCAATAACGTATGATACTCACTATGCATAGACACATTCTAGTTGGGATCGGAAAGAGCAATGGTGGGATATTTTGATATACGAGAGATCTTGGTAGTAGTGGGAATGGTTTTTGTGTGAAGGTTATAGGAATGTGGGGTTTGTAAATTTAATCTTAGGAGTGAGTTTTCATAGCATACATGGGGGTTGGGTGGAGGAGGGGTGATTGTGGTGTGGGAAAAGAAAGTGCCCATTGGTGGTTGGTTGGGCGGAATTGTGACTTCAGTGGTTGGGGGGCTTGGTGGGGTTCGTTGTTAGAAAAAGTGGTGGAGAATGGGTGTAGGTGTGAAGTTAGGCTCAAGAAAACTATATGTGGACGGGATAGATGTTGCAGGATCGTCAAAGGGAAAAAAGTTTCTTGTCAAAGGTGACATGGCGGGAGATGATAACTTTGATTGTACCTAATTCTAAATAGCGGTGTCCATGATAGTTGGCCAAGTAACCCAGAAAGACACAACGAGTTGAGTGGTAATTTGTAAGGAGGCACAATACTAATGTTAGGATATCAAAGACAACCAAAAACATTAAGGTGGTCGTAATTTGGATGCTTGAGATAAAGGACAAACGTGGGTGTACGAAAGGTGAAAACTTTGGAAGGAGGAATATTGTGGAGGTAGCGAGCCATGTGGAGGGTCTCAACCCAATAGGTGGGAGGGGGGAGGCATGAGAAAGGAATGTGCGGACAATATCATTTATATGACAAATTTAACATTCAACCTTTCCATTTTTGGGTGATGTTTGAGGACAAAGAAATGAAAAATGAGGCCACGAGTAGTGGCAAAGTTGTGAAATTGATAATTATCAAATTTTCCCCTTGTCACCTTGAAATGATTTAATCTGGCATCCAAATTGTGTAACGATAAATGAATAGAACTAAAAAACTTGGAGAAAACTTCAAATTTATATTTTGATGGAAACAACCATAAAAAATGAGTATAGTCATCTAAAAGCACAAGGTAATATCGATAACCAGATTTACTTTTAACATGTGAGGTCCACAAATCATTGTGAATAATATCAAATAGAGAATTCATAACAATGTGAGAATCATAAAAAAGAAGGTGAACATGTTATCCAACTTGACATGAATCACATAAATGAGATTGATGTTCCTTATTATAAAAATATGGTGGTTATATCGAAGGTGATCTATGACATGATGAACGGGATGACCAAGACGATCATGTCAGATGGAGGATAGAGCAGTAACAAGGATGGTTGTGGAAGGCCTGGAAGTTGTGGACCCCAAAAAAGTCATTGGATAAAGATCCCCAAAACTATTACATCTCATAATAGGCGTCCACATACCAAGATCTTTCACAGAAAAATCAACTGAGTCAAATACTATAGAAACATTATTATCAATGATAAATTTTCACATAGAAATGAGACTTTTAATTATTTGAGGGCCAAGAAGAATGTTGTGAAGGTGAAGAGACTTGGTAGGTGTTTGTATTTGACAGTGGCTAGTTGCTAAAACTAGAATGCGGCTACCATATTTGACTAAAATATGATGAGGGGTGCAAGAATTAACATATTTATTAATGGTACCTTGGTTAGGTGTCCAGTGAGAGGCTTGTCCTGCCGCTGGACGTGAAAAGGGGCTTAATATGTCTGAGGCAGGAGGAGTACGCACTAGAGTTGCAGTCAATAGAGTTACCAGGTAGGGGCAAGGAGGGACTTTCCAAGGTGTGCCAAACCACTGTTATTGTTGTTGTAAATACCATGGTGGAAAACGGGGTCGAGCGACTACATGGTTGTTACGTCTTCCATAGCCACTATGAGAATTATTTTGATGTCTGCATCCTCGAGATGCATTGCATCCAGAAGATTTCCAAAAGTTTGTTATTGCTGATTGGGATGGTGGAGGAGACAAAGAAGATTCACCTACTTGGGGTGCAACCAAAACAATTGAGGAGGATGTGACGGCGGCGTTGGTACGATGTTGTTGGTCAAGGTGCAATATAGAGCGTGCAGTGGCAAACGTCAGGAGTGGCATATTTTGTTGAATGATTGACTCTACGATGTCAAATTCAGCAGGAAGACCACTAATAAGTTGCAAGGCAAGTCTTTGCTCGCTAATAATGCTATCAACATCACGAAGTTGGTCTACAATAAGCTTCATTATTTACAATAATCAACAAGTGAGGGAAACTTGGCAAGCTTGAGGTTGGTGAATTTATTTTCAAGCTGACGACTCGTGCGCCTTTGTTGTAAAAGAATTTATTTGCAAGATGGGTCCTTGTAGCATGGGGTGTGGAATTTAGTTCAAGGATTTCAAGCACAATATCATCTGAGGTGGATGAATAAATCCATTGTAGAATGAGGGTATCGAGGTGCTTCCATAGTTCCTCATCGACACCTTCAGGAGGAGATGAAATGTCGAGATGTTCTTACACTTTGTATGCGGCAGCGTGAAATTTGAAGAGGGATTGCCATGAAGAATGGAGAATTATGTCGCATTTGAGGATAATACGAACATGATTGCGGATGTTAGAAATTGTGCAAGCAGGGTGCAATGATTTAGAAGGAGGTGGGGAGGTGGTGTCTCCTTTCATTGATAGGATTTAGGAGGTGATTGGGGGAGGAGGGGTAGGTAGCGCACAAACCGTTGCTTGGAGGAGGGGTTGGCAGTGCACATTAGACTATAGAGTGGCAACTGATACCATATTAGAAATGAAATTCATCACCCTTTTGGAAGGTTGTCGTATCATCATTATATAGGAGTTTTATAGGAGCATGTTTACATAATATTCTTGTCTAAAGAGGATATTTCCATAAAATTCTTTTGTACAGAGGATATATCTAGAATATTCTTTTCTATAAGGCACATCTACCTTTATTACAAGGATTATACATTTATACACTCTTATATTATATAGAGAGAGATTCTAAATAGAATACATGTGAGTGTACAAGATTCACAAAATAACCAAGTCCTCTTACATCTTAAAATAAACTTACTTAAATTCAAACTGTGGATCTTTTTCAATATCTTATGTATGGTCTATAAAAAAATTAGCTTATTTAGAAATAAATAAATCAAGCATCTAAAGATGACAAAATTATATACTAACTATGGATGTCAATTTCTTAGTCTTAATTGAGTGACATACTAGCACCTAAATGAGTTCAAATTCTACACATATCATATATTTATTAACAAAATGAATTTTATTAGTTTGGATTTCTCATAAAATTAACTATGATATTTAAGCACTTCTTGAGTGTAAAGTGTGATTTATAAACTTGAGTGTATGCTAATCTTTTTTGTTTGTGTGTGTCATACTAGAATAAACTTAGACTATAAAGATAACATCACGCACTCGAGTGGCATCTACATATCAAAATCTTCTTTTAAAATCCAAATTGATTATATTTATTATTATAATAGATATCGGCTACTTGAATATATTGAAATCATTTGGATGTCTATAAGTCACTCGTCAAAGAAGAACAAACTCGACGTACATAGCTAACTTTAAGTGTGTAATTTTTTTATCTTTAAATGTATGACTTATACATGAGCTAAAATTGTATACACAGTCTATTAATAAGATATTTAAGAAAATTGATGGTGTCAGTTTTTTTAAATGTTACGACATGAAAAATGACTTGAGTGTATTGTATGAAGAGTTGAATACCACAGATTGTCATATAAAACAAAGGAAGAAAGAAGTTATTAACAGTAAGTTCTAAGTCAGGTATATCATAGTTGGTGATTTTGTTATGCACTTGTCAGCGGGTTAAAGTGGTAGGCCTAGTCAGTTTGGTAGCCACAAGTTGTGAGTGCAATTGAAATACATGTAACATAAAAAGTTTATAACAACATATAAGGACTTCCTTTTATATTATTGTGTTCGGACTGACCTCTCTCTTATGACCTTGATAATAATTATAGAAAGAAAACTCAAGTACATTTTAGCCCTCCAACTCGAACAGCCCTTCAACTCGAGCAGCTTAATGATACGACAAGTAGAGGAGAAGAACTCACTTGCATACCTACTTTATTCCCAACGCCTATTTGAAAGAAAAATTTAGACGATGTCCCTGTGTCTTTATCCTTATTTCCACCGTTTATCCTTTTTCAGTTTTAAAATCCGGTCGTGCTATCACAATTTTCGTACCTCCGGCTGTATAAAGCGAGAAACATTTTCTCATTGTTCCATCTTTGTTGTTACATTCGACGTAGCTGCACATATCAAGGAGTTAGTAAAATTGCTGCTTGTTTTAGTACATCATCTAGTCAACTAGGCTTAGACAAAAGTTTAAAAATAATACAAAAAGTCCAAATGAATCCATAGGAACGTTTAAGCTATTTGACATGGTTAATGATGATTTCTTTATCTTTCTGGCCCGAACATTGATTGCTAAGAACAGGCTAACAATATGCATTGATCCAAACTATACAATATGACAAAACTGAATTAAATTGACTACGTGAATCATTTAAATTAGATCCGCTAATCTTTAAATTGTCACCAACGTTTCTGCTTTGTTCTTGATTTAGTAATAACAAACAGAATTAGCACATATAATTCTCAATTAACAAACACAGATTCACTATTAGAAAATTATTACTTCGTAAACAATTGTTTAATACATATTAAAACTGTAAAGTAACACAAATTATTATATATTGACTTACATTATAGCCAACCTATACAATTGTGATACTCAAGGTTGTCTAGGTATCCATCACTGTGGGAGATAGACCTAAGATCCTCGTGAAGAGACATTAATTGTGAGGATCAACTTACGCGCTTAAATTATCTGGGTTGTTCAAATTGTTGAGTTTACATGTATCCAACTCAAGAGAATTCATAAGGTTGTTGAAGAATATGTGTACATATATTACGCAACCACCATGCGATGAAAAATAAATTATTTGTGGAAGTATTTTCGATGAGAGTGTAAACTCAAGATAAGACCGCATGAAGTCAAACGGGGGATGCCATAATTTTAACGTGAAAATATTCACAATGAGTGAGAGAAAATCATGGGGCCAACTAATAAAAAAATCTGATAAGGAGCAAAGATATAATGTTCTTTCTCATGTTTTGACCTCAAACCTGACATTACAGTCATAAGAATATATGAAAAAATTACCACTATAGGAAGAAATTCATACATTCAAATAACCCAAAACTTCACAAGAAGATACTCTTCCAAAAAGTGTACAACTGTAGGTGGCCCGTGGAAATATACATGGATGTTTTGGTAATCTTGTTGATGCTTCCTTTTTTATTTCATTTCTTTTTCTCTTTTCTTCTTCATTTACTTTTCCTTCTAACCGGGCAACAATGAAGAGTAGCAAAAATGTTTCTTTTAACCCGTTGCAAATGTAACTTGGCCTCTTTCCTTTACTTCTTCTTGGCGGTTGCATTTTCCTTGGTTGCGACTGGGTTGCATTGAAGAATTCATGGGGTATATATAACCCCTTTGCTGCAACAATAGGTATATGTAGTAGGCATGGTCCTCTTGGGGTGGACAAATGTAAGCTCAAAAATCTTCCCCTCCAACCCAAGGAGGAGATTGTAATTATATAATCACCAATGAGAATGTGTGTCATTGAGCTCTTTACAGAGTTCTAGTTTGTCTCATGCCACCATCTTCATCATCATGTTAGAAGCATTCTTCTCAGTATGGATCTTCTTCAGTGTCAGTGACTTCTTATCAATCACATCATAAAGCTAGGGATATCTCATATCAATGTACTTTTTTTGATGCATGGTGTGTTGTGGTCTTGAACAAGTCAATATCACCCTAACTATCACAGAAAATAGTTGGATCAACATGATTCATGCTTGTTTTCACCAAAAATCTTACAATCCATAATACTCTTTTCCTACTTCCATTGTTGCAATGTACTATTCCTCTATTGTAGAAAGTACAATACACTTTTACAACCTAGACTGTCATATATGGATCCCTCTACAAAAGTGAAGACATACCTAGAGTTAGACTTCCTGTGATCAATATTGTCTGCCATGTCAGCATCAATGAAGCCTTTCAGAACTAGTTCAGAATTACCGAACATCAAACACATATTGGTAGTGCCTCAAAAATATCTGAAGATCCACTTGACAGCCTCGTAGTGATCTTTGTCAGGATTTGAGAGAAACATACTCACAATTCCATCCGAATGAACAATATTAGGACCAGTACACACCACTGTGTACATCAAAACTCCCCATAGTAGAATAATAGAAAACCATGGCCATCTCCTCCTTCTCCTTATCAGTAGACGGGCATGACTTCTTACTTAGCTTGAAATGACATGATAGTGGAGTGCTCATGACTTTAGACTTGTTCATGTTGAACCACCTTAGAATCTGTTCGACATAGTTCTCTTGTAACAACAACAACATGTGTTGCTTCCTATCATGTGCGATGGGCATCCCAAGAACTGTCTCAAATCCTTCATCTCAAATGCTTTGCAAAGCTCTTTTTTAGTTTTCTGATCAAACTGACATCATGTCTCACTACCATCATGCTATCCATATAGAGTAGTAGAGTAATGAACTTGCCATTGGGAAACCTCCTGATGAAGACACATGGATTAGTACTTGTCTTGTGGTACTCATGACTCTACATGAAAGAATCAAACTTCTTGTACCATTGCCTGGGAGTTTGTTTCAAACTATACAAACTCTTCTTCAATCTGTAGACTAAATAGGAACTAAAATCCTTATGTATGATCTATGTAGATTTCCTCTTCAAGATCATCGTGAAGAAATGTTGTCTTCACATCCATATGCTCAAGCTCAAGATCTAGGATAGCAACCAATCCTAGAACCAATCTAATAGAAGTGCTCTTTACAACAGGAGAAAATACCTCATCAAAATCCACTCGTGATCTTTGACTGAAGCCATTTGTAATGAACTAGAGCCTAGAATCTTATCATATTCCATTATTAAAAATCTAGTAAGATTTGGTTTCTTAGATTTGACCAAACTAGGTTAAAAATTAATACACATTTACATAGTGACTTAATTATGTGCTAACATGTAATAAAATCATGAAATATGTTACATGTATTTGTTTACTAACATAATGGATAAATAAAAATGAATAATGTGCTTTGGAGTAACAATTTGTTATTCCATGTACATAAATATTAATAATGTTCTATAATTTAAATAAATACGAAATTAAAGGATTAAATATGTAAAATAAGATAAATGTAGAATTTCGTGCAAAATAATAATATATAGCTCTTTTAAAAATATATTCAAGATAATAAGACTCAATTAAGTGTTTATAATAAAGATATAATATTTTGTTAAATACAATGGTATGTGTCAAAATTCCAAATGGTGCCATAACTCATAAAAGGACATCTTAAAAATAAAATAATGGTAACAACGTGTTCCTTGGGTGCCAGTTACCTTGGTTACCAAGTTTCACTTTATTTGAAGCACACTTATATTTTAAATATAATTTGAGAAGAAAATAGGAGAAAAATCCAAAAGTGTTACATAAATTACCAAAAGTTTTTAAAAGTGGAAATAAACCTCAAGTTTGAAATCTACATACCAAATTAGTCTATTTTGGAAAATCCTATCTATTTTATTGTAATTATGAGAGAGAATTTATATTAAATCCAAAAACATTATATAATATGTTAAACCATCCCAAAGGGGAAAAAATTAATTTTAAAATCATCATCCTCACATTTTGATATGCTTTTATGTCAAGTTTACAATAAGATAGTATTTCTATGTGCCTTAATTTCATTATGAGAATAAAATAAATGATAGTATCTAACATTATTAAATAAATAATGAAACACCCAAAAGATATGTAAAATGGGGCTCATAATATATAATGATGAAAGTGCCATATAGATACTATGGAAAGTCAAACATTGGAATGTGATAGAAAATAAAAATAATATAGTAGAATAGAATTCTAAGATATTAGAAGAGTTTGATCATTATTAAAGTAGATATTACAGTAGTAACTTCAATTAGTTAACTAAACAAATTACCACAAAAGCAGAAAATAACGGTAAACTATATTCCTTATTCCTTGAATAATTTTATACAAAAATTATTTGTTGGAAAATTCTAGTTGTCTTGAATAAATTGTGGAAGAAAATATGTAAGTAATAAGAAATAAAGGGCTAAGATTGTTTTGCATCAGAATATTTTTTAAGTTTTTATTGTCATGCGTAGTTTTGGATCTCTATAATTTTTTAATAAATTATATCTTCTCAGACAATTCAATATTGTTTGCTTAAATCAAGAAATTATCTTCTTTCATGGTTGTAGAAAAGAAGGCAAGTAATAACTATATAAGCGGCCCTTCTCTCCATCACTTCTCTCTCCCTCCTCTCTAACCATCATGTTGAGATTTCATTTTTAGTAGTTTCCATTTTGTTTTATTTTGATAATATTTAATTTCTACGGGTGACTTCCCACACAATACAAATTCTCACCCTAGATATATATGTGGTGTCATACCATTTCTCCCTCTATTGCTATGGCTGACTCTTTAGTCCTTCTATTACTTTAGAAACCCAATGTTTCCTCTGAGTTCACAATGTCTCCTTTTTATACCCAATCCCACCTTTAACTAGTAATCTTTTCGATAGAATTTTCTGTTCTGAGTCCTGCTCTAGTGAATTCCCTTGACCAAAATTGTTCTTGCTGCTTCCCCGAGGTGGCATGGGGATCATAGTGTTTGGCTTTGACGTGGACATCAACCCAGAATGACAATCAGTGACTCTCAAGACTTTTGAGTTTGTTCTTTGGATATGGTGGAAGTCTCAGGAAAACTTGCAGATTCTCCCTAATGAGGTAACAAACTCACATTTATTTTTTCTTTCTTCATAATTAATGTTTCTCAATTTGTGTTCCCTCACGTTTGTGTTGTGATGAACAAGTTGTTTTTTGTTTCGGATATCACCATTTTTGTCATGTGTCTTTTCGCAAGACCAGTTTGTGTTCAATGCACCATTATAAGACAATATCTCAGGTTCTATTAATTATTGGTTTCCTCATTTCGTGGCTTCTCACTGGTTTCACCTTGCTAGCCATGGCAAAGAGGGTGGTTTTGAGGTAATGTACCTTCAAAAACTTTATTTGGGGTATGGAGATCCATTGGAAACCAGATGTCATTAGTGTTGTTTTACAACGAATTGAGAGCCAAGATTCCAAAATTTGATCATTGGTTTCTAGCTTCCACCATGGTATCAGACTTTTCCATTTTGTATTTTGAGGGAAGGAAGATGATAGTTTGTGATCTCTCTGCTTGGCCCCTTACATGGATTTTTAGGATTTTGTGATTGGTCGATGTTTCTAAAATTAATAGTAAATTATTCATAGTCCAGAAAAATAAAAGAAATTATGTTTTGGAATTGTTATGTTTTCTCTATCAAATGGTATCGATCTTATCCCCTAAGTAAAATATAATAAATACATGATGTTTCAAGGATTTTCTTAATTGTTTAATATTTTAATATTCATAGCTAAATATTGATAACTTGGAAAAATAAAATAAAATATGTTGTCAATTCATAAGTTATAATATATTCAATGGTACCAGTTGTATCACCTAATTCCAACATAATAAATATGAAATTTTCATAGATTTATCTAATTGTTTAGACTTTCTAAAATTCATATTTAATAATCTATAAGCCTAAAAAATAAAGTAAAATATGTAATGAACTTAGTAAAATGTAATCCACAACATAATATGGTTTGGAAGACCTAAATGACTAATAATAAAAGGACATTTCTAGAGTTTATGTAATTAATACAAATGTAACCATATTCTTATGTATGTCTTTAATAGGGTGCTTGTGGACGAAGATGGAATTAGTATTTTGCCATGAACATATGTACACTCCATCTATGATTTAACAACTCAATTTGAGGTATGTACATCTTTTCTATTTTTTAGGCACCACTATTATGACCAAATATCCTCTCCCATATGAAACATGAGTAGTTATTTTCTTTTCATCATTTAAAATTCTTTTTTCTTGGATATACTTATGGGTCCTCTGGCCCCACATGCTTTATGTTGGATGCTCTCATCCTGTTATTTCATATGGACTAAACTTATACTTGCCTTTCCCTATTTATTCGCATGCTTAGACTAGCTTTATTTCTTATAGTGGTACATCTGTACAACCATATTTATAGGAGTGTTCTTTTCCACCCATTATTTACAGAGGCATGCTTTTCCGCTAAGTTTGTGCTTTTCCACCCATATTTTTAGGTTAAGATCCAATGGTGTCTCAACCCTACTTGAAATAATTCTAGTCTTTGTTTGTTACATGCATAATTTATTTTTGTTATTGTAAATGGAAAATTTTTAAAGGCAAGATTTCCTACTTGACAATATTTAGTAGACATGCATCATCTCTTGGCCTGATATATTTCTCTTGGTCATCCCTTATTTTGATGCTCTTCTTTTGAAATTTCAAAAGTAGTTCCTAGTTGTTATTTTATGCACATACTCAGTTTTTGTTGACGTCCTTTCCTTTTATTTTCTTCCTCATGGGTGTTGTTTTTCAACCCACCCAGAGGTAGCACAACCTAAGGAGTTGGACATGGAGAACTTTGCATGTAGACATAGATCTAGATAATGGAGAAGACTCTTATTGGAGGTAGAGTTGATATAGATTAGGCATCCCTCTACTTTGATTCTTATGTTCTAACTTTCATGTAAGCCCTATATGGGAGAGAATGTTGTACTTTTATAAAATTGAATATAGTCAAGAAATATATTTCCACTGCTATACATTGGTCTCATTTTAAATATCATCATTTGAGAAATAATAAAAAAAATTACACCTATTCCATCATATGTTTTTAGTGTGTTTGGAATAGATTGGTTTATTCTCAAATTTATTATGGAGTGGATCCCCTCTCTGGTCCCACTCCATATAAGATGGTATCAGAGCCATAGTGGTCAGATTTCTAACTATTTCAATTTTGTCTCCGTAATTAGAACCCTTACCTTACATAGTCACCCTCTAAGTGAGATACCCTAGAAATGACCTATAATAATTCAAGAGTTGATGAAAGGTCGATTTAGGATCATAGGAAGTACATATAAGGATCGTGATGAGTAATCCCTTATGTGAAGAGGCTCTAGTTGCACAAACCCTATGATGTAGGTTGGTAGTGGCATGTATCTTTGAATATAATAGGGTTTCAATTGATGATGGAGTTAGGTTGTGAAGATAATGAAGTAGTAGGATAAGGAGATCTTCAATGGAAATTATGACTTGGTTTCTCGCTTTGATTTTGGGCCCTATCTTCAATTTTTTATCGTAAAGTTTTGTCATAAAATTATTTTCTTTATATTTTTATATGTACAAAAATAAAGTTTATTTTGGATTTTATTGAGGTTTTCTCGAACTAAGTCACAATGAAGAGATATGTAAAGTTTTGGTAGAGAAACCCTAAAAAAAGTTAGGTAGAAATATCAACCCTAGTTTTGTGTATGTAGTGATGAGTAGGAAGATATATCTTATGATAAAGATTTATCTCATTACCCTTTGTATCCTGTGACCTTTGGTTGATGAAACGAATCTTAGGGTTGTAAATTAGTAACACAAGGACCTAAAATTCAACCCTAGGTGGTCTTGACTTGTTAGTTGAATGCATGATATATGGACCTTATAAATGACTAAAAATTTTACAACTAAAAGATGCATATGTGACCATAGTACCTTGATGTTAAATAAATTACTAAAATTTTGTGGAAATAAACCTCAAGTTCGAAATCTACATACCAAAATTAGTCTATTTTGGACAATACTATCTATTTTGTTGTAATTATGAGAGAGAATGTATATTAAATCCAAAAACATTATTTAATATGTTAAATCATCTCAAAAGGGAAAATTAATTTTAAAACTATCATCCTCACATTTTAGTTTGCTTGTATGTCAAGTTTACAATAAGATAGTATTCCTATGTGCCTTAATTTCATTATGAGAATAAAATAAATGATAGGATCTAATATTATTAAATAAATAATGAAACACCCAAAAGATATGAAAAATGGGGCTCATAATATATAATGATGAAAGTGCCATATAGATACTATGGAAGGTTGAACATTGGAATGTGATAAAAAAAATAAAAATAATTTACTAGAATAGAATTCTAGGATATTAGAAGAGTATGATAATTATTAAAGTAGATATGACTGTAGTAACATGAAATCCTATATATATTAGTTAACTAAACAAATTACCATAAAAGTGAAAAATAATGATAAACTATAATCCTTATTCCTTGAATAATTTTTATGTAAAAATTATTTTTTGGATAATGTTGGTTGTATTGAATAAATTATGGAAGAAAATATGTAAGTAATAAGAAATAAATGGCTATGACTATTTTTCATCGGAAGATTTTTTAAGTTTTTATTCACAAGCATAGTTTTGGATTTCCATAATTTTTTAATAAATTGTCTCTTCTCAGATAATTCAATATTGTCTGCTTAAACTAAGAAATCATCTTCTTTCATGGTTGTAAAAATAGAAGGCAAGTAATAACTATTTAAGAAGGTCTTCTTTCCATGACTTTTCTCTCTCCACTCTAACCATCATGTTGAGATTCCATTTTTAGTAGTTTCCATTTTGTTTTATTTTGATAATGTTTAATTTTTACGGATGACTTTCCGCACAATACAAATTATCACCCTAGATATATATATGGTGCCATGCCACTTCTCCCTGTATTGGTATGGCCAACTCTTCAGTCCTTCTATTACTTTAGCATGCCAATGTTTCCTCTGATTTCACAATGTCTCCTCCTTATACCCAACCCCACCTTTAACTAGTGACCTTTCCTGTTCTGGGTCCTTCTCTAGTGAATTTCCTTGACTGAAATTATTCTTGTTGCTTCCCTGAGATGGCCTGGGGATCATGGTGTTTGGCTTTGATGCAGGCATCAACCCAGGATGACACCCAGTGACTATCAAGGCTGGCTCTTTGAGTTTGTTCTTTGGATATGGTGGAAGTCTCGGGAAAACTTGTGGATTCTCCCTTATGAAGTAATGAACTTACATTTGTTTTTACTTTCTTCATAATCAAAGTTTCTCAATTTGTGTTCCCTCACATTTTTGCTATGACGAACAAGTTGTTATCCCTTTCAGATATTTCCACTTTTGTTTTGTGTCTTTTCACAAGACCAGTTTGTGTTCAGTGCACCATTATAAGGCAATATCTCCAGTTTTGTTAATCGTTGGTTTTCTCATTTCTTGGCATCCCATGGGCTGATCCTTGCTAGCCATAGCAAAGAGGGTGGTTTTAAGGTGATGTACCTTCAGAAACTTTATTTAGGGTCTATGGATCCATCAGAAACGAGACGTCATCAGGGTTGCCTTACAAAGACTTGAGAGTCGAGATCCCAGAATTCGATCAGTGATTTCTAGCTTCCACCATGGTATCAGACTTTTTCATTTTGTATTCTGAGGGAAGGAATATGATAGTTTGTGATCTCTCGACTTGGCCCTTATGTGGATTTTCAGGATTTTGTGATTGGTCGATGTTTCTAAAATTAATATTAAATAATTAGTAGCCCAGAAAAATAAAAGAAAATATGTTTTAGAATCATTATGATTTTCTCCATCAAATGGTATTGATCTTATCCTCTAAGTTAAATATAATAAATATGTGATGTTTCAAGGATATTTTTAAATGTTTAATATTTTTAATATTCATAGCTGAATATTGATAACTTGGAAAATAAAATAAAACATGTTGTCAATTCAGAAAGTTATAATCTATTCAATGGTACTAGTTGTATCACCTGATTCCAACATAATATATATGAAATTTTTATAGATTTATCTAATTATTTAGACTTCCTAAAATTCATAATTAATAATATATAAGCCTAAAAAATAAAGTAAAATATGTTATGAACTCAGTAAAATGTAACCACAACATAATTTGGTTTTGAAGACCTAAATCACTAATAATAAAAGGACTTTTTAGAGTTTATGTAATTAATACAAATGTAACCATGTTCTTATGTATGTCTTTAATAGGGTGCTTGTGGACTAAGATGGAATTAGTATTTTGACCCTAAACATATGTAGATTCCATCTATAAATTTAACAACTCAAGTTAAGGTATGTGCCTCTTTTCTATTTTCTAGGCACTGCTATTATGACCAAATATCATTTCCCATATGAGGCATGAGTAGTATTCTCTTTTCATCATTTTAAAATTCTTATTTTCTTGGATATACTTATGGGTCATCTGACCCCACATGTTTTATGTTGGATGCTCTTATCCTGTTATTTCTTTTTTTGTTTGGATAAGGTAAAATATTACTAGATCAACAAAAAGATTATAGGAGTACTATCCTGTTATTTTATACGGACTAAACTTATACTTATTTTTCCCTATTTATGTGCATGTTTAGACTAGATTTATTTCTTGTAGTGGTACATCTGTACAACCATATTTACAGGGGTGTGTTTTTCCACCTATTATTTATATAGGCATGCTTTTCCTCCTAGGGTGTGCTTTTCCACCCATATTTTTAGGTTGAGATCCAATGGTGTCTCAACCCTTCTTGCAAATATTTTTGTATTTGTTTGTTACATGCACAATTTATTTTTATCATTGTAAATGGAAAACTTTTAAAGGCAAGATTCCCTACTTAACCATCTTTAGTAGATATGCCTCATGTCTTGGCCTGATATATTTCTCTTGTCACTTAATCCTCTTGATCATCCCTTACTTTGATGCTCTTCTTTTGAAATTTCTAAAGTAGTGTCTTGTTGTTATTTTATGCACATACTCAGTTTTGCTAATGTCCTTTCCTTTTATTTTCTTCCTCATGGGTGTTGTTTTTTAACCCACCCAGAGGTAGCACAACCTAAGGAGTTGGACATGGAGGACTTTGCATGGAGATGTAGATCTAGATAATGGAGAAGACTCTTAATGGAGGTGGAATTGAGATAGATTAGACATCCCTCTACTTTGATCCTTATGTTCTAACTTTCATGTAAGCCATATATGGGAGATAATGTTGTAGTTTTATAAAATTGAATATTGTTAAGAAATATATTTCCACTTCTATACATTGGTCTCATTTTGAATATCATCATTTGAGAAATAAGAAAAAAATACACCTATTCCATCATATGTTTTTAGAGTGTTTGGAATAGATGGGTTTATTCTCAAATTTATTAGGGAGTGGATCCCCTCTCGGGTCCCACTCCTTAGACCCTTAACAACTAGTTTAGCTTTGTGTCTGATATCCTTGTTGTTGTCATCTCTCTCCATCTTGTAGGCTAACTTGTTATTTAGTGCTCTCTAGCCCTTAGGAAGCGTCATAAGCTTGTAGGTATCATTCTACTACAAAGAAGACATCTCCTCTTTCAGCACCTATGCCATTGTACTCTGTCTGTATGATTTTGTGCCTCTTGATAAGTCTTTGGCTCTCATTAATCAGTAAGTAGATGTATTGAGATTTTGAATATCTAGATGAAGGATGATGAACTCTATTAGGCCTCCTCGATTGTTGCTATGAGGACTCTACCTGACAATGATATCCCCCACCCAGAATTCTCTAACTGTGAATCTAAATCACTCAATTGTGCATCTATAATAGGAACATTTTATGTGCTATCACTCTGTTCCTCATGGTGACCATGTTGCTCGTCTTTGTCATATGAAGATTGCATTGGTGAAGAAACTGAAGCATCCTCATACTCATCATCAGAAGAATTGTCACTTTATCCTACAACCTCTGCATCATCACTCCCATGCTCTATAACTATATGACTCTCAAAGAATGTCACATATTTGTGTCTACTCATGGTCTTTTTTACAGGATACCACAACGTGTATCCAAACGGTCGATCTCCATAACCAATTTAAATATGCATGGCACCACTTTGTTATCCACCTTTTCCACTTTTCCTTTGGAACACGTGCATATGCCATGCACCCAAATACTCACACGTGAGTGTAGGATGCATCCTTTCATGTGCATTCCCTATTAGGTATCTCAAACCCAAAAAGGAACTGATGGAGATTGATTAATCAAATATAATGCAATACCCATTTCCCCTGAGTGTTTTTAGCAACTGTGTTGTCTTCAACATGCATCTAACTTTCTCTACTATGGTATGGATCATCCTCTCAGTTGTACCGTTGTTCTATGGTGTGTCAGTCTCTATCCTCTCATGTTGTATGTCGTGTTGTGAGCAGTAGTCTAGGAACTCCTTGGAGGTGTATTCTCCTTCATTATCTATGCAAATACACTTCAGCATTTTCTCTATCTCTCGCTCCACCATGGTATGAAATTTCTAAAAATGTTGAACAATCTAATGTTTATCCTTAGCAAGTAAATACACACCTTTCTAGATGCATCACCAATGAATGTGACAAAATATCTATTGCCACCTAGTGAAGCCACCTCAAATAGACTCAAACATCTGAATGAACTAGTTATAGAACATTTGACTTCACCTTTAATCTTGTCTTGAAAGAAACTCGTTGATGTTTTCCGGACTAATATGAATCACATGAGTTGATATTGGTGTCCTTGTCACAAGGAATAAATATCTACTTTTATATAAGTTGCAGGCCCTTCTAACTCATGTGTCCTAGATGTATGTACCATTAATCTTTTTTTTTATCCTCAACTACATGTATACCGCCAACTTTAAGAACCTTAAGTTGGGTCTTGTATAATATGTGACACAATTTACCTCATATAATAACCAAAGACTCCTTTTTTATTTTACATTTTCCACCACCAAAGTCCATATGGAATCCTTCTCTATCAAATAAAGAAACATATGTCAAACTCATCGCAAATCTGGAAATGAGGAATATCCTTGATTGTGAGTGTACAAGCGACACTTGTATGAATACAAATGTCTCCAAACTTGATAATTCTAGAGAAGCTAGAATTTCCCATATGCATCCTTCCAAAGTTTCCCTTCATGTATGAAGTGAAGAACTCATTACTAGGCGAAGCACGATAGGAAGTTGTAGTATCCCACCCACTCGTAATCATTTTTATCATCATATAAACACTACTCCTAGATTGTCCACACCACATCAGCATCATCATTTTTGTCGTCTAAAATTGCCACTATAGTGTTCTTGTCATCATCCTTCTTGTTTTTAGCTTTAGACACATGTTTTTTTTTCAAAATCTTGCGATCCTTTTTTAAATGACCTAGCTTCCCACAATGGAATAACCCTCTACTTTGTGACTTGGATCTACTATGAGCCTTCCTGCATTCTTGGGACTCGTCGTGGCTCTAAGACCTGCCACAGTCTCTGCCCTATCAGCGCTCCTATTCTCGATGAAGTGCACCTCGGACCCATTTTCATTTGAGGCTCTTTGTAGAATCTTTTCATCCAGTAGACTACTCTTCACATGATCAAGTGTCAACTTTCCTTCCTGTGTAGAATTGTTTACTGTTACAATGAGCGTCTCTTAACTGTCAAGCAATGATCCTAGAAGAAGGAGTATTTGGAGTTCATCATCAAGAATCATCTTCAAGGACCCCAATTGATTTACAGGACTTTGGAATTCATTCATGTGCTCGACACTTCTTGTACCATATTTATACTTCAAGTTCACCAACTTCCTAACAAATTAAGCCTTAACTTTAGCAGTCTTCCACTCATATATTTCTTGATATTTTCTCACAAATATTTGGCATTGGTCTCTTCTAAGACATAGTAGAACACATAAGTATCCAGATACTTTCATATTTTTCCCATAGTCTTCATGTTTAGTATCTTCCAATTTGCATCAAACACACTCTCTGGCTTTTGTCCCCCTAACGAATCATACAAAACCTTATAAGATAGAATATCCTTTGTCTTAGATATCTAGATCTATCAATTTGTGTTTGCCAACTTTTTCATTGTCGCGTCATCATTCTTTCCCATATGGATTTGGATCTATGCAATCTACACTCAGATACCACTTGTAGGTGTTAGGAAATATGTACACATATATTATGTGACCATGATGAGAAAAAAAATAAAGTATTTGTAGAAACATTATCGACAAGTGTCTAAATCAAAGATAATAACCACAAATAGATACAGAGGGGAAAACCAAATGTTTGTGTGTAAAACCCTCTCTATGTGTGAGGGAAAAACCATGAATCCAACTGACAAACAAATTCAATAAAAATCAAAGATATAGTTTTTCTTCTCAGGTTTTGACCCCAAACCTGAGGTAATACATCTAGAAGGATATATAAGAAGATACCAGCATAAGGAGAGATCCCTATAATGTATCACCTCTGAACTTCCTAGGGAGACACCCTCTTCTACAAAGTACACAGTAGTAGAATCCTAAAGTAGAAAGCCTAGAAGTCTTGGCACTGTCCTTACTTCCTTTATTCTTCTCTTTCTTTTCTCTCCTTCTCCTCTAGTGTGTCTTTCACTGTCACAGACGCATAAAGGAATACATTTGCATCAATGTAGTGGTGGATGTATTTTGTGCTAGTTCTAATCAGTGTCTATAAGAGTCATGGTTATAAATATCCCATGACAGCAGTGCCACTTTTCCCGAATGGGCCTTAGGTTGGAAAATTAACATCATGATCAACAATTTTCTCCTCTAGCCCAATGAGGAAATTTCATAAAGAGATATCACTTGACTTTACAACCTACGGTGGTATCTTTTGGATTTTCTTTGTATAATTTATTTTTCATTGCATCATGATTGCATAATATATGTGCACATATTCCCAAACAACCTACATAAGTTTCCTTGACATTATAATAGGATCAGGCTAAATGAGATGTGTCAGTTCACTAAACTAGTACAGTAGTGGAGACACTTTTGAGCCAAGAGACTTGGTGAGGCTTTAGACTTACCCACCTTACCTTTCGGAATATAGTCAAGGTACATTGCACTTATGTGGTTTCAACACAAGTGACGGGTACAATCGGTGCACACATTCATTTATGATCAAAAGTTTATGGATGGGTCTAAATTCTGTTATGATGAATTTTGGGGGGTTCGGCATGTGTGCACAAATCAAGGAGCATGCATTCATGTATTTCATCTAAACCATCTCCCAGTCCCTTTTTTCCTTGCTTTTCGCCATTTTTAATTAGTTCCAAATAACCCCGACTCGCTAAAAAGTTATAAACATAAGTATAATAACAAGGACCATCCACTGATTTGATGTCTACCACCTTGCAACCTAAATTCATGAGTCCAATATCCACCAAAGTGATGACTATGTGTCTTTTTTTATCTTTAGTCAACATATATAATTACTCTGGTTGGTGCATGGCAACATATCTATAGTGTTATTTCCTAAGACCTAAGCAGAAAATTATCCCCAATTACTAGATGAATTTAACTATATCCCATTCTAAATTTGAGATCATCCATATTCTCCTCATGAATTGTCAAGATTTTAGCAAAAAAAGAAGGTAATACTTTGACTATGCCTTGACTTGCTTATATTTCTTGAAGCCGCTTATTTTGGATGTCGCAAAAACTTATCAATGATTTTTTATAATACAAGATTATGACCATATACATTAACTACCACATTAGATTGAACATGTGCTCTCAATTTAATTTTGTCTTGTTGTCATCATTAACTTAAATCCTAATTGTTGATTATCAACTATTGTTGATGAAAACATATCATTTTGAATTCCTCAAACTATACTATTAGATGATATGTATTATTAGATGAATGATTAGGATATGTTGCAACATAAGGTTGTATATGAACAAAACATAATTGGTTCCCTCAATCATCTATGTCTGATTCTATATGTTGTCTACTATGATTAAGCAAGTTTGTAATGCCATGGTATCTAAGGAGGGTTGAGGAATATATGGTATGTGTGGTTCACAGTGGCATCTAGGCAATGAACACTACCTACAATAGTTCTATTGGTACAACCTTTTTATTGCTTTTTCATTCCAATTTCTAATTTTTATTTTAGATACTCTAATTTCAATTGAGTTAATAATTTTCATCTTTATATGATATAAGACAAACAATATTTTACACAAAAATGTGGACTCTTAACATTTTCTCACCCAATTGACATTATGTGATATGTCATTGAGTGCAGTTAGCTTCTGATTTCATATTATGAGCCAAGACTTGCTTTATTTAATACCCTCACAATAAAGTTAGAGGCAGCATACATATTGCATGGGCATTCAAGAGACCTCCTCAATGATGAGGCCCTGATCCATCTTCTCATACTTTTTTAACAATGTTAACATGCAAACAAATTGAAATGTTGTTCAATTACTTAGAAATTAGATGAAACAACGTTAACCATAAACATCTGAGTGTAATAATAAATAGTGCAATGTAGTTTATTTTAAACCTAATTCAGCATGTGACTAATCGATCAACAAAATGTATGACACTTGTCATTAATTATATCCTTTTTACATCCCCACTGTGGGTGTAGGTTTCCTCTTTCAATAAATTACTAACATGTATAACCCACATATACAATGATAATTAAATTAATAAATAGGTCATTTTGACTACCCTCAGTCGAACTAGGAATTCTAATGAGATAACACTTAGTCAAACTAGTAGATTGACTGAGACATATCCATAAGTGCAATAGTTCTCCAAATTAACTCTTGGTCAAACTATTAGTCATCGCCAACACCATCTCGACTAAACTAAAAGTTTGACTGAATATTACTGACATACATATCACATCAAAAATATTTTTGTATATAGACATATATATAACAAATGATAATCAACAACATGATTCCTTAGAGTCCTAACTAGACCTAAATGTTCTTTGGGTCATAAATGATAATCCTTTTACAAGATATAGAAAGGTACAATTGTGTGGTTTGCAATGCATTGGAAATTTATTTTCTTACAATAATAATTCTTTACATTCTAAAAGTTCATCATTGGTTTCTCAAACTCATACATTTTGTAGCGCTCAACAAAATAGATATAAGCAACAATAAGAAGATTTATATCATCCAAAAAATGAGTTTATATAACATCCTTGGGCCATCAATGATAGGGTAATTCAGGATCTACTCTTATCCTAAATTATCAAATCTTATCCTAAATTATCAAAGATACAAAGAAATGTTAAATATCCATATGAAAAACTAATATATTCATGATGTGAATAGATTCCAAGGGGTGAACAAGGTAGTGGGTGTGGAGGCTATGGACCAGCAAGATGTTGTTGGATACATACCCCTAGAATTTATAGATCTCATAATAGGAATAGTACCAAGATCCTTTACAAAAAATAACATGGTCAAATTCAATAGGAATATCGTTTCAAATGTGAAATTTCACATTAATTTGAAATTTTTAAATTATATGAGTTGCGAGGAGGATATTCTAAACGTATATAGGCATGATAAGTGTTTGCATTTATCAGTGGTTGTTTTTTATTGTGGGAATGTAACTAAATTGTCGATTAAGATTAAATTGTATACTAGAGTCAATAACTTCGACTATGGTACCTTGATTTGGCAATTGAGAGGTGCCTTGGTTCCTACATACAAATTTTCCATCAAATTCCTAAAGAGTCATAGTGTTGAAAGAACTCTCAGTATGATGTAGTTATAAGGACTATAATCTTGAAGCAAGAAATGTATATTTTATCACAAGTTATGAAGAGGGGAATAAGATGTCGATCTAGGAGGATTGTACACTGGAGTTGTAGTTCGTAAAGTTGTTGGGTAGGGGCAAGAAGGAACTCTACATGGTGTGTAGCATCCTAGTACTTGGGGACTCATATAAAATGATATTAAAAGTAATTATTGGACTAAGTCATATCACCAAGGTGCACCTCCTTTTAAAGTATCTCGTGAATAGGTGTTTTGTAGTTAAGCATACTCGGCTCATAGTAGTACTAGGATGAGTGATGTATCGAGAAGTTGATCTTGGGTTGTACATGAGTGAGGACAACTCATGATATTGAGGCTTGTGGTGGTCTATGAGGCCAGTCGAATTCTTAAAACTCTACTATAGTCTTGGGTTGTTGGCTCAAGAATTACAAATAGTTATAGAGCCAAATACCCTCCAGTGGGGGGGTTAGGGGCACATGGGCATGTGGCGTAACAATCTTCAGTCATGCAGTCTAGGCATGTTGGAAAGGGCTATCTGGTGAGGTGATATAGAGCCACCCTTGTGTTGGTAACTATAAATGGGGGTTGAGTGTACATGGGCCATTCTGGGTCAGCACTAAAATGGGACAGAAATTATGAGGCTATATAGTTGAGCCTTGATGAGGAAATTAATAGTATAAGTGGGAATGATTGCAACATCCTAGTATCTGAGGTCTCAAATAAAATGATCTTAAAAAAAATGAGTGGAATGCCCATATTACCAAGGTGTGCCTCCTTTCCTGGTAGTCTGTTAATAGCTACTCCACAGTTAAGCATTGTTGGCCTAGAGTAGTACTAGGATGTGTGATCTCTTAGGAAGTTGATTTTGAGTTATGCATGGGTGAGGACATAGCACACAGTCGAGGCCAACGTTGGTCTTTGGGACCAGTAATTATTCATGAAACTCTATGAGCCTTAGGTTGTGGTCGTGGACGTTACAAGGTGTTTCATCTCATGATTTTTTGTTGAGGCTTACATGTTGGTCCATAGTGTTGGATCAATTATGGGCTCTAGAGGGGGGTGAGTAGAGCTATAAACACTTAAACCAAATTCATTAGACGTTGAAAGTAAATCATAAGATAAGGTTGCTTATATAAAATTTGAGTGCAACTAAACATACATAGCAAGGATGAGAGATATTCAATAAGCACAAGTAACACAAGATATGTATAGTGGTTCTAAACTCCAAACTAGGATATTTACGTCCACTACCTTCAAAGGTCAACCTCTAGGATTTTTCAACCTTGTCTCACTCCTTATATACCATTATAAGAGTTACAACATATGACCTTCCTTTTCCAAGACAAGGTTACCTATCCTTCCCTTTGAGGAAAACAGAGTCAATAACCTTATAGAGGACTAACCTATCCATGACCAAGAGTCTTCTATCTTTTCAAGGACTTACCCACTCTTACAACGAGTCTTCCTCCTTCACCAAGGACTTATCCACTCTTGAAACAAGTCTTCCGCCTTCAAGGAATTACCCACACTTGATTCAGATCTTCCACCTTTGACATCACCTTTGCCGAGGAGAAGCTTTCACCAAGGGACTCTGTCCCTTCTTCTTCACCTCTCTTAGCCAAGAGAGAGAACATTCATATTCATGGTATAAAGAAATATTGGGAGGTGGAGGAAGTGAGAGCCTCAAAACATATACATGTAGGACTAGCTCTCTTACAAATCTCCTACTCACTCTAATGGATGTACAAGTGATTAAGTTTGAGAGTGGAAGGAGGATCTAGGAGGCAAATCAAATATAATATAGGGACCTTCATAGTGCTTAGATAACCATGGGATGAAGCTCAAGGGGTCCTATTTATAGTTGAGGATGCCTACTAGCTAATAGAGAAACTTAGGGACAAATTATATTTGTTTGGGGTGTTCCTACAGTTAGAAATACTTTTCTGCACTTCTATAAAGTTGTCAGCTGAGTTTACTTTTGAGAAACTCAATTGATGCCATTATGAGACAAAACAATTTTGAGTTTTCATTTGAGTGTATCCTCATGAAACTTGGATGATGGTTTAGATTGTTTTGTAAGTGTAGGGTGTCGGTCAAATTTGTCCTAGGGAAACTCGGTCGACCTTGGTAGTTACTAAGACCCACACATAGTTGTCAATCGAGTTTCATGTGAGTGAAAATCAGTCGATAAAAGTGTCTGTGATGAATTTTAGAAAGTACCATAAAAGTGCGTAAATATTCGATTTAAGTGATCTTGATTTTTTTAGCTTATTTACAAGCCATACAATCATTACAAGGGATTTAAAACATGATTCTAATTGATTTAAGGTATTTTCCACAAAAGTGGGCTTGCATTGATTTTGACTTATCTTTTCTCCAACTTAGGATGTACAAGTTTAGACATTTGTAGTGTGTCTTACCTAATCTACAATCACTCAATTAAAAGCATTAGACACAAATAAGTGGAATCGTTAGTCATCATCAAAATAAGGTTTAGTCAATTAGACTTGGAGTCAAAATTCTCTCCCTTTTTTAAGATGACAAACCATTTTATAAATGTATCGAAAGCATTTAAGTAAAATCATACTTTTAGAAAAACCTAGGGGTTTCAATGGAATTGAGTTCATATTCTCCCCCTCAATTTATGCTAATGGAGTTTACATTACCCCCCATGAATTGATGTTATTTCTCCTGCATGATTAGCTTTCACAACATTTATATAAACTGTCTTCTACTCATATATGTCTTCTACATATATGTGTTCTCCCCTTTACATAAGAGATGTTTTCTCCCCCTTTGTCATTTCAAAGAGGGAGGGGTTTAAGATCTATAACACAACTTGTTATAAAAGGGAGTGTAGAAGAGAAAGAGCTAAGGGCTTGTCCAAGCAATGTATGTAAAGCAAATCAAGACATGCATTTAGAACAACCCTAGATGTGATTCTAGCTTATAATCAAGGTAAGTCTATGCAAGCAAGTAACTCAAGGTAGTAGATATGCAAGTTAAGAAACAAGCTTGAGTATGTATGAAACAAGATATGAGCATAGCACATGGTGAATACCAATTGATGAATAGAACTAGAACTACAAGTCAATGGACTACTAGTAGATGTTATCACATGTTAGGACTACTAGTAGGATCTATTTCATAGCCAAGGATACACAAGTTAAAGCATGCCATACCAAAAGATGTAGAGAAATATCCATACAAAGAAATAAGCAAGTCAAGAAGCATGCATGAATATTACTCACTAGCAAATATGCATCATTACCAAAAGATGATTTCCTCTAAGAAACTCAAGGTTGTATCAAAACAATGTATACAACTAGATAGATGTATAAAGTTAGAGCACAATGAAAGCAAATTAAGACACAACCAAGAGATCCAAAGAGACTATCATCAAAACATGCATATATAACAACTCAATATAAGTAGTTGCAAGATATAGAGATACCAATTTATAGAAATTAGAAAGAAAGAGTTGTATACAAGATAGGAAATTTAAAACATGTCAATATGCAGATATAAGCATGTCAAGAGGATTGTCATAGAATAAGGCTAATAGTTGAGAAAATCTACTTGAGAGGGAAATTTTCATCTAAAAAGTCATTTGTATATTTTGTGCATAGTGTTGTCAGTCGAGTTTCTGGGTTGAACTTTCTCGACCGACAACAACTTTTGGCAACACCCATTGGCATTTGTCGGTCGAGTTTCTTTCAGGACAAACTCAGTCAACAACACTTTTTGTCAAAAAGTGCATATGTTTCAGAAAAAACATATTTAGAGGTGTGATAAAAATATAAACCATATCCAAACATGTATAAGTAAGTTAATAATGCACTATGAAAGCATGGGGGTAGTTTTTGATCAAGAAAGTGAGGAGAATCACAACATACCAATTTTGACTCAAAAATTGTATGTAAAGTACTTACAAACTTGGAAAAAAAAGCTAGGATTGGATATGAGAGAATACCACTACCTCTATTCTTACCATTTCTTTTCCACCTGATGCCTACCCATACACATATCACCTTTCTTCTTTTATGTGGATTGATAATCCAAAAATCAATATCATGTCAATCCATTTACAAGTGACCTACAAGAAGAAAGATGAAATGTTCCCCATTCATGTTTTGGGTCCAGAGGCATTAGCTTAGCTACCCAAATCCTATTTCTCTTGGGTACTTTCCTAAAATGGCAATATGTAGAATAATTACCAATTCTATTGCAATGATTACACGATCCCATAGCCTTGGAATTAGAGTATTTTTCATTGAAAATTGAAGTTTCTTTGTCTTTGTTGTTCGTTTGGCTATTATCAAGTCCAATACCATCTCTACTCATTTGCTTGGTAGTATGATCTAGGATGTGATTAAGATCATTATCATCTAAGAATCTTTGCATAGCATATCTCAAACTATGATTATCATGCATAAGAGAAGTAATAGTACAATACAATTCATTAATATCATCTCTAGAATGCAAAAGATCGGTTTCTAAGCAAAGAGATTTTGTCATATAAGAATCTTTTTCAATATGAAGAACAACAATATTATTCTCTCCACTAGCAGAATTAGAACAAACTTCAAGGACATTGATTTTAGCAAGAAAGGAAACATTTTTTTCAAGCAAAGTAATATTAGAAATATAGATGATATCCTTGTATAACAAAATCTTTGTCCTCTTTTTCAGTTATAAGAATATTAATGTCAAGCATGAGAGAATTCACAATTTTAGTATGCTCTTCATTAGAACTAGTCATAAGAGGTTGAGCTTCTAGAAATCTAATCCTATCAAGAAAGTTAGCATTTTCAAGTTTAAGAGACTCTACTTGACTAAGATAAGAATTGTTTTCAATCTCAACACTATTGAATTTCACTTCAAGTTCTAGAAAGGACTCTTTGAGATCATTAACTCCATCTTGCAAGAAAATGTTAGCATGTTCAAGATCATCCTTTTCTTCATGCAATTTATCAACAATCTTATCAAGATTTTTCTTTTTATGCTTAGTAGACTTAAGAGAGGCACAAGTAGCATAATAGTACCAATTAAAGATTCTTTATCTAATGATCTTAGATTTACCTCATTTGAATCATCATTTGAGCATGCTATGAGAGAAAAATGGAATTCTCTACCATCAGTAGAGCTTGAGATAGATCCTCCACTTCAATGTTCACTTGGTCTTGAGTTGAAGGAGTCATTAGAGCTTTTGTGACATTTCTCCTTCTTCTTGTGCTTCTCCTCTTGTGATGATGTGTGTCTTGCGGACAATCTTCCTTGAAGTGACCCTTCTTTCCATATTTGAAGCACGGGGTGGAGGAGGAAGGCTTGCCTTTGTGAAGTCTATCTTTGGAGTACATAGCATCCTCTTCAACTTGAGACGATGGAGAAGCTTTACTCACAATAGCTTCATTTGAGCTTTTATTTCAACCTTCTTCATTATCTTGAGCTCTTTTTCTTCTTCTCTTTCTTCTTCCTCTTGCTTGTCAAGTTTAACTTCACGGGCTTGTAGATTTTCTGTGAGATCTTCAATAGGAATATCATCAAGAGACTTTATTTCTTCAATGAAAGTCACCTTTGATTCCCACAGTTTAGGAAGAGACCTAAGGATCTTTGAGCTTATCTTTCCTCTATCTATAGGATGATCTAGGATGGCAATACCATTTATAATGGTGTTGAGCCTACAGTACATTTCATATACCCTTTCCTTCTTTCTCATCTTGAAGTTCTCAAGGAGACCATTGATCATGTGGACTCTACTTTCCTTTACTTGTTTTGTCCCCTCATAAGTGACACATAGATTTCTCCATACCTCATAGGTTGTCTCAGATTAATAAATCCATTTGAACTCGATGGGGGAAAGAGAGGCATATGTAATTTTGATTTATCTTGAATTCAAGGTTACTTTCTTCAAAGTAGCTTCATCCCATTCTTCTATCTTTGTCTCTGGGTTTTATGGAAGATCTACCATTCTCCATATCTCAAGACTTGATCCTTGAATGTATAATTTTAACCTTCTTTTCCAATATAGGAAATTACTCCTAATAAAGATTGGAATGTTGATGAGGTATCTCCCACCTTGATAATCGCCCATCTTCTCCTACTTGTAGAAGTATAGCTTGGAGAAGACCCACTCTGATACCAGTCGATGGATCAGATGATGGGATCTAGAGGGGCGTGAATAGAGCTACAAACACTTAAACTAAATTCATTTGACCTTCAAAGTAAATCATAAGGTAAGGTTTCTTATATGAAATTTGAGTGCAACTAAACATACATAACAAGGATGAGAGAGATTGAACAAGTACAAGTAATACAAGATATGTATAGTGGTTCCAAACTCCAAACTAGGAGATGTGTGTCCACTACCTAGAGAGGTCAACCTCTAGGATTTTTTAGCCATGTCTCACTCCTTATATTCCATTATAAGAGTTACAACATATGACCTTCCTTTTCTAGGACAAGGATACCTAGCCTTCCCTTTGAGGACAAGGGAGCCAATAACCTTACAAAGTACTTACTATTCATTACCAAGAGTCTTCTACCTTGTCGAGGACTTACCCACTCTTACAATGAGTTTTCCGTCTTCACCAAGGACTTACCCACTCTAGCAACAAGTCTTCCGCCTTTAAGGAATTACCCACTCTTGACTCAGATCTTCCACCTTTCACTTCACCTTCGTTTAGGAGAAGCTTTCACCAAGGGACCCCTTCCCTTCTTCTTCACCTCTCTTATCCAAGAGATATAGCCTTCATCTTCGAGGTAGAAAGATAGATTGGGAGGTGGAGAAAGTGAGAGCCTCACAAGATATACATGTAGGACTAGCTCTCTTACAAATCTCCTAATCTAATGGATGTAAAAAGTGATTAAGATTGAGAGTTGAAGGAGGCTCTTGGAGGCACTCAATTATAATATAGGGACCTTCATAGTGCTTGGATAACCATGGGATGAAACCCAAGGGGTCCTATTTATAATTGAGGATGCCTACTAGCCAGTAGAGACACTTAGGAACAAATTTTATCCGTTTGGGGTGTTGTACTGGATATATTTTTTAGTTTTGCAACACTCCAACAATTAGAAACACACATGCACTTTTCCATGTGGTGTTGTCAGTTGAGTTTACTTTTGGGAAAGTCAACCTATGGCACTATGCAACAAAATAATTTTGAGTTATTGGTTGAGTTTATCATTGATGAAACTCGTCTAATGGCTTAAGATTGTTTTGTAAGTGCAAGGTGTCAGACGATTTTATCCTAGGGAAACTCAGCTGACCCTAGAAGTTACCAAGACCGATACATGGTTGTTGATCAAGTTTCATGTGAGTGAAACTCGACCGGTAAAAGTACTTGTGATGAATTTTGGAAATTTCCATAAAAGTTCTTAAATATTTTATTTAAGTTTTCTTGATTTCTTTAAGCTTAATTAAAATTCATACAATCTCTATAAGTGATTTACAACATGATTCTAATTGATTTAAGGCCTTATCCGTGAAATGCACTTGCATTGATTTTGACTTATCTTTTCTCCAAGTTAGGATGCACAAGTTTAGCCATTTGGAGTGTGTCTTACCTAATATTAAATCACTCAAGTAAAAATATTAGACACAAATTTGTGTAATGGTTAGTCATCATCGAAACAAAGATTTAGTCAATTAAACTTGGAGTCTACACATAGGTCTAAGCGCCCCATGATTGTTGTGATTGTCACAACCTCTACAGTAATTGTTGGGATGACTATCCTTATGATGCAATGCATTAGCTAGATTGCCAAGAGTGTCATTGTAGGTGTGGTCAGGAGAGGACGAAAGGGGTACCCCTCCTTGTGGTGCAACACAATTATTTCCACTACATTATAAACAATGCAACTATACATTTAGTTTCTTCTTATAAAAGAATTATTGCTTGATGAGAACACAAGATAATTAGGTCATAATTAGGACGCTAAGGAATCATAGTATTGAATATCATTTGTTAATACATTTTTGGATCCAAAATATCTTTGATGTGACATGTAGGTCAGTAAAATTTCAGTCAAACTCATAGTTCAGTCAAGATGGTATCAAAAAACTAATAGTTCAACTAAGAGATAGTCTAAAGTGTCATTGTGTTCATGGATATCTCTAAGTTGACTATTAGTTTGATCAAGTATCATCTCGTTCGAATTCCCAATTTTAGTGAAGGTGGTCAAAATGGATATCTATTAATAATAGTTTGTGTATATATGGCTTATATGTGTCATTGGTTTCTTGAAATTGTTTATGTGACAAGCATAGTAGGGATATAAGAAGGAGATGTTGAAAGACAAGTGTCATAATTTATGTTGATCATTTAGTTCCACACTGACACAAGCTCTTATTATGGGTATGTTGATGGTTCACTTTGTTTCATTAGATTCCTAAATGATTGAGCAAAACTTATGACTTGTTTCAAGTCTATATTATTCAAAAAGAGTGAGTATATAGTGCAGGCATCTGTCGAGGAGGTTGCTTGAACATCCATGCAATGTGTGTGTTTCCTATGACTTAATAGTGAGTGTGGCTAACTAGGATAAGTCTTGTTGAGTTGAGGGTTATACATCACCCACATTTTGATTATGAGTATCTAACATTCCTTTTGAGACCATTTTAGATCATTATGTATACTCAAAGCATTGAAATTCACAAACTGTAATAGACTGAATCTCAGGGTCCTTTTTGTAATTTACCCTCTTTTGAGCTTTTATTTGCTTTCTAATCCTTTTGGACCTTATTCATAAATTTCCCATCCTTTTGATCCTTCTTTGGCCTCAATGTTGAAATTTCCTTATAAACTCTAATTGTGTTTAAAACCCTTATAAGGGAAATACCTATGTTTTGCTACCTAATGTTGAGGTGTAATCCTTGTTACAATAATATGAGAATTATATGGCACAAGTAATGAAATAATAAAGATTATGCTTTTTCATGATGGAGATTATGCTTATAAGCCAAACATGTTGATTATATTAGGTTTGATAAAAGGTTATATATATGATGGAAACCTTAGTGAGGCTTGTCTTATGTATAGAGCTTGTGAAGTATCATAGATTTGAAGTAACACGTAGTTACCTAATGTTGGGATGTTACACACTCACCATCTCTCTTCCCTATTGTTGTGATTTTGAGGACGAAATCCTCTTTAAGGGGTGGAGTGTTGTAACAGACTGAATCTCAGGGACCTTTTTGCAATTTACCTGATTTTGAGCTTTTATTTGCTTTCTAATCCTTTTGGACCTTATTCATAAATTTCCCTTCCTTTTGAGCCTTCTTTGGCCTCAATGTTGAAATTGGGCAAAGTTTGATGATGGAATCAATATTTTACCACATTTCATGATAATGTAAGGGGTTTTGCACAAATAACCCACTTAATGTGATTATTGAGGACTAATAATTCAATGTGGCCTTTAATGAGAGAATATAAGTGGATAATGTTGATTTAAAGTTTTTATATCTTTTTGGTTAAAGATATGAGTAATAATGTGCATTTGAATTAAGTTATGAGAATAATTAACTCCATTTATTCTTCTCTCTCCTTATGAGTGAATAAAATTATAAAATGTAATTAATAGAGTGGGGAAAGCCTCTTGGTTGGCCTATCTCTAAAATACAACAAGAAAAATTATCATAATGCCTCTTCACATTATTTTACTCAATTTATACACTAATATATATGTTATTGGGAAATAAATTTATTAGGGGCCTTATATTGTGTAAAACGAAAACTTAAATGCATAGCATCGTTCTAGGTGTTGTCATAAACTTATGGTTAAAATTTGAGGTCATTTGGACTTCGTTTGACCCCCCAAATACTTTTTATAAGTTCCCATATAGTTTAACTATAGTAGATGAATCGACATTGTATTCATTGCATTGATTTCATGTGTCACGCACCCGACCCCCGTTAGATCTCGATCCCATGGATCTGGTGTCTTCTTCAACCTCCAGCCCACCGACTAAGATGACGCCTAGGCTCCTCCACTTCGTTCTCCCTCGTTTCTCGACCATTTTATGAGATTTAAGTTACGTCGGCTTTGTCTCCTCGAGCCGCTCAGTTTGAGCCATGGCTCGTCGGCTCCCGTGCATTGTGGCTGAAACACCCAAAGGTGCCAGCCATGTCTTCTCACCTCCTCCATCTTCCCGGTGCTTTGTAGTTCCTCACCTATAAATACCACCTACCGCACCTCCTTCGGCCCCATTTCAAGCTTTTTTAGATGCTAATTTGGCCCGAAACTCCCTCGTTAGCCACCGCCTCCTCCACCTTCTCCCAGTTATTGCGGCCCATTTTCTAGATTTTTGGAGACAGCAGCGCCCCAACAAAGCATACTGGTGAGTTCCTCTCACCTTGAGCTTTGTTTTGAGTACCTATACGTCCGATTTGGTCAAGAAATGAGGAAATGCCCAACCGGGCAAGCTTCTCCTCTACGGCCATGGCTCGCGTGAGAGGAAGAAGATGACCAATGGGCTTTTTATGATTTTGTCCTCACGCATCCATCCTTTCCTTCTTTAACACCGAGGGTAGTTTTGTCTTTTGGATATTTGCCTTTGCGCAATGATTTAGCCTATATGGCATTTTCTTGCAATCTGATTGGTCTAGTTTACTTAATTCATAGTAAATTGGTCCTTGCTCAGAAAAATACAAATAAATAGTAGTTGGAAAGGATTTTTCATGTAAAATATGAATTTTTGATTTTTTATGTCCTGGTTCTATTTCATTTTTCGAAGTTTACCTTGGATGCCACTTTGAGTATGTTAAATGTTCTAAAAATCATAATTGATTCATTTTAACTCCAAATTGAGAAATAAGACATGTTTTCTTAATCAGTGAAACCTATGTGAGATTTTGGTCCTAGTTTTGAGTCCTAAATTAGTGGTTTTCGAATAAGGTCTAAAATGGGTATTTCCTTTATATTTTTTGCTTAATAAATGCTAATTCGTGTGAAATATTTGTAATTAGGGAAAATGATCTTGGATACAATCTAATCAGTGATAATGATGGTTATGGGTCTCCAATAAGGTATGTGAGCCCTATTTAAGTATGTGGATCCTATTTCAGTATGTGACCCCTATTTATGTATGTGAAACCTATTTATGTATGTGAGCCCTATTTAAGTATGTGGATCCTATTTCAGTATGTGACCCCTATTTATGTATGTGAAACCTATTTATGTATGTGAGCCATATTTATGTATGTGGACCCTATTTATGTATGTGATCCCTATGAATGCATATGAACATGTGAATGTGCAATTAACCTACTCTTCAGTTGGGCCTTTATCCAACCCCACATTTCTTATGTGCTAGCCTTGATATCTTGCTAGTGCCTTATTTGGCTCTTTTATTTATTTGAATCTTCTATAGACATTGTGGCTCATTTATTTGGTTATTTTAATAATGCTATGGCCAATTTTGGCCCATTCATTTACTTGATCTATTTCATGGGATATTATTTATATTTCCACTACTGCCAAGTGGATTACACAGCATGAGGAATTGTTGACCAAATAACTAATGTAGTGTACATGAGTACAAATCACCCATAGAGGGCATGTGTAATTTTGCCCTGGGGAATTTGCATTTTCTTACCATATTATATATACTTTTGAGTGGGATGTGCATTTTCCCCTCTCCTCTTGGTTGAGGTCTGGTAGGTGCCTCACCCTTCATTACAATATTTGTTGTCAAAATATCATTCATGCTTGTTGATTATTATTGCGGTATATGCATCTTGGCATAAGTTCTTAAATCTTAATTATTATACTTGCCTCATACTTTTGACTCTCTTAGTATAGTGAATCATTTTATTATGCAATGTTGTGCTTTATCTTTTGTCCTTATTCCTTTGATTGACACATACTTTTACCTCTCTCTTTTTGGGTGATCCCAACCACCCAGGTATAGGATCAGAGTGCACAGTTGAAGCATGGTGAACCAGCCTAAGGCTAGGGATATGGAGTTCATCCTTCTAGCTTGGACCTAGCTATAGCTGCATATATGTTAAGTTGTTTTTGTTTGGAGACAAGTTGATTTGGTTTTAGTCGTCCTCTACTAAGATCCAATTGTTTGTATAAAGTTGTACTCCCTTTTGGGAATTTTGTAATGTACTCTTTATACATTTGAATATAGTCAAAGTTTTAACTTCTGCTGCTACACAATTGGTGTTTTTGTTTACCATGATTTACTTAGTAAAGATTGTAGTCTTTACACAAACCTTAGTTTGGGAAAATCAAGTCAAAACAACACAAAATCAAGAATCAAAGAATAGAGAGATTTTCACCTAGATTTTTGTTGTAAACCATTTGTAATGATTGTATGTCTTGTAATTAATCTTAAGTGATATTTACAATATTTGACTTGGATGAAGTAATGCATTAAATGAATTAATTCAAATTAGGGCTTTTCATCATCTGAGATTATCATGAGATTATCTCAACTGATGAGACAAATTGCCTTAGTCATACAATGCCATTGGTCGAGATGCTTAGTGTAATTGTACCTCGGCCAATGTGATTTAAAGTTTTGTCTTCTAGTGTCATCATCTGACATATGAGAACCACATTTTAGATGATAGTATTGTAGTTGTAAAATACAAAATAGTCATTAGAGAGAGAAGAAAAAACGTTAATTATATCTATTGTAAAGGCAGCCAACCTCTCTAAAATGGATAGAATTCATACTAAATTACTCTACTAGATGGTGGACACCCTCAACTATGAATATAAATCATTGGTCTTCAGTTGTTAGATACTGCTCATTGCTTGTGATGTCATAAATTAGTTATGGACATACATTGTCAATGTAAATTGGGACATATAGGGTCACATGCATAGGATGCACCTGGAATAGGAGTTTATTCAAGAATCATGTATAACTTGATTACTAAAAGTGTTTGGGTATTCAATTGAAATAACTGAGGTTTTGACTGAGTAGACTATGAACCAATCAGTTCAAGTGTTAAACTGACCAATTCAAGTGTCAGGTAAATTCAAACAACATTGATTGAATATTACATGAACCAAAGTATGAACCGACCAAATCACTTAGTGAACCGACATGTTCAAGGTCTGAGATGACTGGTTCAAGTTGTGAACCGCCCAGTTCAATTATTCCAAGGTTATGTTTCATGCTTATATTCTATAGTTGAGTGGAAAAGTCCCTAAAGCCTCCTAATTATTTTTGAGTTTGATTACTTCCTATTGTCTTTACTAGTGATCTAGGAATTATGTGAGAGAGCTATCTTCATTGTGATATTTATAAATTTCTCAAATCTCCTTTCTCCAATCTCCTCTCTCAAAGCTTGTTGATTGAAGTTGCTTCCTTGGTGAAGGAAGTGAATGTTCAAGGTTGAAGATCCAAAGTCAAGGGTAGTTAAGTTCTTGATGAAGGTTGAAGACCCTTGGTCATTGGATAGTAAGACCTTGGTGAGGTTATTGGCTCTCTTGGCCATAAAGGGAGGCTAGAGAAGGTCTTCTTGGTATAACTCTTATAAGTAATATAACGTGGTACTCAAGTATTGAGAATTCTAAGGATTGACCTCTCTCAGTAGTGGAGTATATCACTTATTTATGGAGGTTAGAACCACTATAAACACTTGTATTATGTGGTTCTTGTTCAATCTCTTTAATTCTTGCTTTACATGTTATAGTTGTATTAAAATTTCCATATAACTTTAAGGTTTAACAAATCTTGTGCAGCTATATTCACCCCACCCTTCTAGTGGCCATGGATCCAACAAGTCTCGTCTTACCATATGAATTAGAGCTTACTGCACTCATGTGGTGTACTGAGACATCTCATTAGCTTGCACCTGTTGCAGCTGAGGGAATATGACCAACCCAGATAATTATGATCTTGGTTAAGTCGTAGGTTGATCACCACAAATAATGCATAATAGTGGTTATCTTCCATAGGGATCCATATCTTTACACCACCCTAACTTTCACAATTGACAATTTCGATTTCAGCATATAAGAATTTGCGTTACTTCACTGTTTTTAAACATATAGATATTTCTTTCCTAAGTAACTATCTTCGGACAGTCAAGCTATGTGTATCGGTGGAGAATTATATGTGCTAGTTCTGTTTGTTATCACTAAATCACGAGCCAAGCAGAAATACTGTTCAACAACTTGGAAATTCGAGGTCCCAAACCAAATCATTCACGTCCGG